>JAWHQI010000244.1:3617500-4288944 GCA_033032865.1 Dactylorhiza incarnata | reverse complement strand
ATTTTGGAGCCACTATGAGTCTCCTCTCCTCCTGCCTCCTTGGCTCCTCCCTCCTGGGCTCTTCTCTCCTCTCTTCTGGCTTCTTCCTCTCCTGCCTTCGGGGCTCTTCCTTCCTGGGTACGGGGACCTTCTCCTCTTCTTCCTCCTCCCTGGTCAGCTTGGTGGGCTGGCCAGGAAGCCGCGATTCGAGGCCTCCCTCTGAACGAACTTATTAACCCTCTTAATAAGCTCCTCATAGGACATGGGAGGATCCCGACTGATCTCCAGCTTGAAGAGGTCTTCCCTCAGGCCGAACGTTAGGGTAAGCTGCAGGGTGAAGCCTTCCACCTCCTGGATGTCCAACACTTCTTTCTGGAAGCGGTCGATGTAGTTCCCTAACGTCTCCCGCACTCCTTGCACCAGATAAAATAGGGTTGTTGCCTCCTTCCTCTTCTTGGCCGTGGCAAATCGCATCGTCACTCCTCGGCGTAGGTCTTCAATGCAGTAGATCGAATCGGCCGCCAGCTGGTGGAACCAGTCCCTGGCCTTTCTCCGAAAAGTGATCTCAAAGAGCGTACACTTGAAGGCGTCTGACATGGTTCAGATGGAGACTACATCCTCGAACCACTGGAGATGACGGACGGGATCATCCCTCCCAGAATAGTAAGTCATCACGGGCTCTCTGAATCCCTCCGGCACGGGAGCAATAAGAATCTCCTCACATAATGGGCTCCTCCCACCTGACTGACGACGATCCTCAACCTGGCGAGCAACCCCTCCATACTCGCCTTATGGGCGAGTATCATGGGATCTCGCCTGGTCATCCACCTCGTGGAATCGGATTCCCTGCGAGCTCTGCTAATAGAACTGCGACCTCCTTGGTCGCTCCGACTCTTCCTCCACTGGATCCTTCCCTGCTCGCCGAGGGGGACCACCATCCTCGGACGGAGTCACGCGATGAGGCGAGGCCGCCGTGCACTCCGTGCGAGGAAGAAGCACTGCTCGCATAGTCTCCTCCAAACGTCGCGCGAACACTTCGAAATCAGCTCGCGTCACGAACTCGCTTCCCTCCGCCGAGTTACCAGCAACTCCCTCATGGTCGCCAACTTCAACCATCTCGCCTTCCTACTAGACTTTCTTCCTCTGGTTACGATCCACGCTCACCGCACCAAAGTGTTGAAGCCAGGAAAATCCCGACTCCAAAATTCGGATCAATGCAGCCGGAGGCTACTCACCCAGCAGTCCAACTAGACGGCTTGACTGACAACGACGGAGAGGCTAGAAGAACAACAACAAGACCCCAGGTGCTGCGGCAAGGAGGTCCCACCACGTACCCGGAAGCTCAGAAGAGTCTTCCCCTCCAAAACCAAAGGATGGTCGAGCTTGGTACTACGAAGGCACTGACTCGGTAAGGATCTCGCCTATATGGGGGGTGGTGAGCTCTGATTTTTTCATTGCCATACCTGGTACCCCTGAGGGTCTATTTATAGACATCTTGAGGAAGGGGGTGCATGCGACTATGCCTGGTCTCCTGCGAGACAGGATAGTTAAACATGATGATCAGGCGACTATGCATGGATATCGACAATGTCTGGTGAGTTGCAGTTGATAGTCGCTTATATGCGAGTAGGCCTGAGGGCTGATGATGGTCGCCCGCTTGTGCGAGTAACTTCGAGGCCTACTTCTAGTCGCCAATTTGGGGCAAGTAACCTTGATACTCGCACCTGGCATTACATACCTATGGTGAGCTGCTTGCTGTCTTCGGTTTGACTATTGACTTTGACTTCTGCCCACGTGGCATAGATGAGTCCTACCCTCGAAGAATATGAGTTATATATATATATATATATATCTTTAACTACTATATACAAGAAGTTGTCTTTGGTGCAACATTCAAAATTGCCATACCTGGTACCCCTGGGGGTGGTGAGCTCTGATTTTTTCATTGCCATACCTGGTACCCCTGGGGGTCTATTTATAGACATCTTGAGGGAGGGGGTACATGCGACTATGCCTGGCCTCCTGCGAGACAGGATAGTTAAACCTGATGATCAGGCGACTAGGCAAGGATATCGGCAATGTCTGGCGAGTTGCAGTTGATAGTCGCTTATATGCGAGTAGGCCCGAGGGCTGATGATGGTCGCCCGCTTGTGCGAGTAACTTCGAGGCCTACTTCTAGTCGCCAATTTGGGGCAAGTAACCTTGATACTCGCACCTGGCATTACATACCTATGGTGAGCTGCTTGCTGTCTTCGGTTTGACTATTGACTTTGACTTCTGCCCACGTGGCATGGATGAGTCCTACCCTCGAAGAATATGAGTTATATATATATATCTTTAACTACTATATACAAGAAGTTGTCTTTGGTGCAACATTCAAAATTGTCAAATATAGCCTCATTCTTTTACTCCAATGACTTAACACATTATGAAAAAATGGAAATTCATAAAATATAATGTCTATTTGTGTAATTACACTATATCCCGATAATAAAAATAATTATAGAAATTCATAAAATCCAAAAGCTTTTTAGTAGACCTCCTACACCTACTATAGTAGGTAATCATTAGACCTCCTAGATCTACTTTAAAATGATTTTTTTGTTAAAATATAAATGTTTTTGAAAAAAACAATTATAAAATATTAATTAAAATTTTTGTGCGGCCATTTTGAGTACTCATATGTTTATGTTGTGGGCGCAACCGGCTTGATGCGGGCGCAGCTCGGAGTGTCATGGGCGTAACCCGCCGGGGGCGGACGAAGCCCGCCATCGCTGGCCGGGTACTATCGCGTTTGGCTGGGGGCGAGCGAAGCCCGCCGTCGCCGGCCGGGTACTGTCACGCTTGGCAGTAGGGGCGGAGCCGTTATATATATATATATATATATATATATATATATATATATATGCGCGATGTTGCAAATTGCTCTACATATCAGAAGACTTTTGATATTCTGCATATTTTTACCTTATAGGTTTCCACTGTGATGCCTTGCAATGCAAAAAAAGCCCTGCCTTTGATAATGAATGAAAAATATTTAAATTGTGCCTGTCTAGTGGGCCGTTACACTCAAAGCCTCAACGTATGGGCGGAGCCCGTTCGCAACCAAGAGCAATCGTGCACGGGTGTAGCCCTTTGCACGAATTCTAGTATATATATACACACACACGCGCACACGCTTTTGATGGTTGTGTTATTGCATCAGTTTGGCAATTTGTTTTCTTTGAACCATCTTGGTATTATACTTTATATTTTTTTGTTTCATCATTTACAACAACATTGAATCCTCTTTTACAGCATGCTGCAGACGAAAGGATAAGACTTGAAGAGTTAAGAAAAAAGGTGAACCCTTGAAATGTAACTTTTTTGATTCATTGATATAGATATAATTTTCTTATAAATGCCTGATATTTCGTTCTCACATTAAAGGTTTTGCATGGCGACCTATGTAGGAGTACTTATCTTAACCCAGTGCATGAACTGGTACATCTTCATTTGCTGATGTCTAACAGTTCTACTACAAATTGTCTTTGACTAGGAGTCTTTTGTTTCTAGAACTTCAGGAACTAATTTAGTTTCAATTTCAGATTTTTCCGGAGATGGGATATCAATTGCTTCACAAATATGAAGAACAGATACAGAAATGGGGTTGGATCTACAATAGTCACAGTCAGCATTCAGAATCATTTTCAATGTGGGTTTTCAGAATTCCGATATTGTTTTTGGATGAGCAGTTTAGATATTTCAAATTGTATTGATGGAGGCCATCTCATGCTAAACATTATTTTTTGAGAGAACGATAATAATATCCTTAGTTCTTTATGGGAGTTCTTATTCTTATTTTCATTCGATTTTACTTTTTGCTTGAGACCCCTCTAATTTAGCTCTTTTGAAATATTTCCACTTTATGTCCATCTCTGATGTCTTTGATTTGAGGGCATGATTCCACAACAAACGTGACGGTATAGGGGGCCACTATTTCAGTGGTAATCTGTGAGCAGCCACTTTGTGCATTTATTGTCGAAGGTTCGGTCTTTCTCCTCTGAGAGAAGCCACTTTGTGCATAGGGCCAAAGGTTAGGTCTGTTTCCAATCTTCCCCCGCCCATACCCCCAATGATTGGGGACTATATGGGTTCTGTTGTTGTTGTTGTTGTTGTTGTTGTATGTCCATCTCCATTTTCTCATTCTTACCCGGTTTAGAACAAGCAAATCATTTTCCCGGTGAACTTTCATATTCATCCCTCCAAATCTATGAAAACCCTCCAGTGTAGTACAAATGTCCTATATTTATACATATAGGAAAGTTGAAATTTTTTATGTAAAACCCTCAAGGGGTTTGTTTTGTAACATTTAAACTGAGCTTTTAGATTTAAAAACTTGGGAAGAGGTAGCAAGGAGGGGATTCGGTGATTTAGAATGCAAGCTTGAGGTTGACAGCTTCACATGGGTGTCTTCTCCTTCAACCCTCCTCCTTCCTATTCTTGCTTGGTATTCACCATGGTGGGACGAGTGCTTTTATCCGGGAAGTGATAGACAACTTTATCTTCCTCCAGTAGGGAGTTGTATCTCCTCCATACAACCTAGCTTTTCTCCCATTATTTTTTATTGTGATGTCCAGTTTCTCAAAGGTGTTGTTGGATTCAGTTCTAATTTGTGATGTCATAGTGGTTATTCCATGCACGTTGAAGCAACTGAGGTTTCTATGAGATTATATTGAAGTTTGGGTTTATTTACTAATGTCCAAGACTTTTCAGCTACCGTTTTTGTACTATTTAGTGTCTAATCACTATTTTATTCAAGAACTTTATGATTTGTTGATTGCGTAGTTTGTCCTGATCAGATCTTGGTAATTGATGACTTCTAAAAGCAGTTTTATTAATAATTTAGAGCCCTAAAAGTGATAGTTGTTCATTGTTTTGGAATAAAATTCTACTATTCTTAACGTGGATGTTCAGTTGAGGTGATATTATAAGCTATGAAGTGATTGGAGCGATTTTAGGGTTGTTTTGGGGTCTGTTTTTTCAATTAGTTTCAGGTAAGTGGACTAGACAAAAGCGTTAGCAGATTTTGTACTAATTTTATTCTCCTAACTGACCCAAAATTAATCATTTTGTATCATAGATAGGTTCGGAAAGGCTAGTTGGTTGTCGTCAAGTGACGAAGTAGATGAGGACCCTTGAATCCAAGGGGCGGTCTTCCCGTAGGAGTTATGTAATAGCTCCAATGCCTCGAAAGAATTTTTGGATGATAGGATATTCTCAGACGACGAGAAGTGCAAAAAAGCTATCTCAAAACCAAGTAAGCTTGCTAATTTGTGGGGGAAGTGAAGGCTCAAGTGATAGACTAGGCAGCGAAGAAATGTTGTAGTTGAGGAGGCGAAGTACGCTGATTCTGTTGTGACTAAAAGTGAGAATAATCTTAACATTATTAAGAGATAATATTCAGTGTTAAATGATCTTGAGTTTGGAGTGGAGTTGTTTGCAGGCGCGTTTTGTGCAGAGGAATCAGTTGTGGAAGGCCACACGTCACTTGTGAATGCTACTGAGGTTGAGCAAGATGATCTGGTTGTTTCCTATGTGATTGATACCATGAATTCTTTAGTTCTTCCTTTCTCCATCCTTTCTCTTGTGGAAGAGTAGGAACTGATAGAGTAGAGTTTGTTTTGTCATTTTATACTATGTTGACTTATCCGACAGTTCATAGCTAATGAGGGGGTAGATTATGAGATTGTATCCATATTTCCAAACTCAGTCAGTTACCTTACAAAGGATTGGAGTTTGATAGATATTTATGTGCATGCAAGGGCAATTGAAGCTGAAGTCCCTTCCTATGTCTCAGAGTTTGTTCCAGGTAGCGGCATCTTGGTTCATGATTTCATTCTTCGAGCAATTTGTAGGTTTTTGTTATGTGGCTCGTGCGCCCAAGGAGGTTCTGTGTACAATTGTTAATGTTTCAGAGTTGTTTGTCCCTTGTCCATCCATTGATCTTTATGTTGTTCATGTTGTTTTCAAGTTGGAGTTTGATGGAAATTCTAGAACACTTTCTGAACACTTATCATGTTCTATGGGAGAGTGGTCATTAGGAGAACTTAGAGTGCTTGTCAGACTTGTTGTGATCATTGACTACAATAATGTGACAAAGTTTACTACGAAGATATCTTTTTATCGATGGCTAAGTGTTGACCTTCCATGCACTATTGCCATGGGCGGTATGCAGACCTTTGTAGCCTGGTTGTTTGATGGGGTCCCTATTGAATTGTTGAAGCCAATTGTTTTACAGTTGAGGCAGTTGGGTGGAGTGTAGAAGATGACGTTGCTGCTTTTTGAAGATCCTCGAGATTTGAGGACAAATCCTTCTCATGAAGAGGGGATTGATGTATATCCAGGTACATCAAAGCGCCGTGGAGGAGAAGAAGAGAACTTTGGAGCTTTGGAGTTCACCCCAGGGTACGAAGAGAGCGGGTACCATTGGCATGAACGACAATTAGGTAAAGGTAATTTGTATAAAAATGGCCGACGAGTAGGAGGGAGCCAGGAGGGATTCAGGGATTGCGGATGCGAGCTTGAGGCTGACGGTTGCACATGTGTGGGGGGGGGGGGGGGGGGGGGGGGGTTCTCCTCCTTCCCCTTATAATTGTATTTGCCGCGGTGTGGTGGGTGCTCTTATCCGAGAAGTGGGGAGTGAACTTATCTTCCTTCAATTGCGAATTGTATCTCCTCCATGTGATCTTGCCTTCTTCCTAATTTTTTTATTATGCTGTCCAGTTCTTTGAAGGTGTTCTTGGACTCAATGTGGTTTTCGTGTATGTTGAAGGACAAAAAGGTTCCTATGAGATTATATTGAACTTGGTGTTTATTTACTGCTCCCAAAACTTTTAACTGCTGTTTTTGTACTATTTTAGTGTCTAATGACTGTTTCTTTAAGGACTTCATGATTTTTTTTATTGTGGAGCCTGTCTTGATCGTATCTTGGTAATTGATAACTTCTAAAAACAGTTTTTCTCACTTTAGTGATCTAAAAGTGATTTTTATTCGCTGTTGGAATACAATTCTCATATTTTTGCCGTGAATGTTTGTTAGAAACCGGATAATTAGTGCAAAGGGATATGCAAGGTCGCATTCCCTTCAAAATTCACTAAACTCAAAGGTAATAACCTAAAACCCCTCCCCATATATATAGGAGGGTCCAAAAAACAAAGAGCATATTATGTGTTAAATAAAAGCTCATGTATTTAGGCCCATTTGGCCTCTCTCCTTTAGTCGCACATCTTGAGTTGTACTTAGCTCTCTCTCCCTCTCTCCCTCTCTCTATAAAAGGATACCCATTGTACAATGTATGAGATATATAATTTATGAGAATAATTAAATATTGCTCTTTTATTCTCTAATTAACATGGTATTAGAGCTAGGTTTCGTCCCTTCGGACCGTTTTTTTAGCGATTGATCCCTGCTCTCGTATCGGACTCTCTTAGTGATTGAGCTCTGCTCTCCCATCTCCTCGTGCAGAATCTCTGTGACCGTCTGCTCCGTTAAATTGGCGCTATTACGTTGGCGTCTTGCTCTCGAACCCGCCCTCTCATCCTGCGACCACAACATCTTGCGACCGCGCCTGTTGCGGACTCGTCTGCTCGAGTATCGTATTCGCTGTGATCTCTGTAATCGTCGAGCCTACTGCGCTCTCTTGACGAGCTCTCTCGCCGAGCTCTCTCACCGAGCTTTCTTGTCAATGTACTGAGCTATTTAGGTTGTCGAGCTCTCTAGGTTGTCAAGCTCTCTCGTGCCGAGCTCTTGTTGTCGACTCCTGTTCCAAGGTGCTCATGTTGCCGAGCTCCCGTGTGCCGAGCTTCCTCTCTACCGATCCTGTCGAGCTTCGGGTGAACTCAAACTCACGAACCACCCGACTAAACTTCTCAAACAATGCCAGTGGAGACTGTTTGAGGCCATATAGAGATTTCTTCAGACGATAGACAAGGGACTCCTCCGTGGTTGTATAACGAAGAGGTTGTTGCATGTACACAGTCTCCAGGAGGTCGCCATTAAGGAAGGTGTTTTTAATGTCAACCTGATAGAGCGTCCAATGGCGATGAATGACAAGGGAGAGTAAGACCTGAATGGTGCTGAGTTTTGCAAGAACACATGCGACACGCCCGCACAATGATTTTTGCGGCCATCGATGCACTGACCTCCCCTGTCCCCGCACTAAAATCGGCATTTTGCGGGACGAACTCCGCCACCTGCGGGAGTTGATTGCTCGCAACTCTGGCCCCATGGCCTCCTCCTTCCATGCCGGTCTCTTTATCTTTCCTCTTGGCTCCTCTTGGATTGTGGACTTCGAAGCCACCAATCAGGTCTCTCAACAACAACCCTCTCGGTACTTAGACTCTCCGTATTCGAAGTTCATTACCGTAGCAAACGGCGACACCACTCCCGTTGCCGGCTCTGGCGATGTGTTGCTCACCCCTTCTCTACCTCTTCGCTCCGTTCTTCATGTCCATGGTTCTCAATTCATTTTGCTCTCTGTCAGCCGCTTAACCTATGATCATGATTGCCTAATTAACTTCTCTTCCTCTTCCTTTGTTGTGCAGGATCGACAGACGCAGAATATCATAGGTACGGTGTGGCTTTGCAACGGGCTCTACACTCTGAATCTTCCTTCCTCCATTCTCTTATTCGTCAGCTCTGTTGATGGGCTCTACACTATGGAACTTCCTTCCTCCACTCTCTCTTCCGTCAGCTCTATTGATTGGCATCGGCGTCTCAGTCATGCTCCTCTTCCCATTCTTCCGAAGGCTCTCCTCGATGTATCTTTTTCCCCTTTTAATTGTGAATCATGTATCTATGAGAAACATCGCTCTGTTTTCCCTCATTATACTCGAAGCACTGCTCCTTTTGATGTAGTACGTTCTGATATCTGGGGTTCCTACAAAACCGCTAATATATCTGGTTATAGCTACTTTGTTATGTTTATTGATGATTATTCACGTCTGACTTGGTTATATATGATGCGTGATCGCTCCGAGCTTCTGTCCAAATTTCGTTCCTTTACTGCAGAAACCTAAATGTAATTTACCAGCGCTATCAAAATTCTTCACTCTAATAATGCGCATGAATACACTGGGCTTTCTTTCTAGGAATTCTGCACCTCGTTGGACATCATCCACCCAACCTCCTGTGCGTACACGCCACAATAGAATGGCATTGCTGGGCGGAAGAGCCGGCACCTTCTCGATGTCGCTCGGTCTCTCTTATTCCAGATGCAGGTCCCCACGACCTATTGGAATTTCGTTGTCTCCCCTGCTTGTTATCTCATCAACCGCATGCCCTCGTCCGTCCTCCAATTTGCGACCCCTTCTATGTCCTATTTCCTGATTGTCCTCCCTTCCCCCTGACCCCCCAAAGGTCTTTGGTTGCATCTGCTACGTTCACCATCCGGGTCCTCCCATTAACAAGTTGGCCTGTCTTGTCGCGCGCTACATGTTCGTTGGGTATTCGCGCACCCAAAAGGGCTATGTATGTTACTCTCCCTCCACTCGAAAGTTGATCACGTTTGTTGATGTCACTTTCCTGGAAAACCAGCCTTTTCATCAATCCGTTACCACGTCAATGCCACCTCCTGATCTCCCATGTTCTCTTGTTCCTACCCATTCTCCTTTACCACCTTTACTTCTGACACCACCGCCTGCTTCGGATCCTCCTGTTCGTGTCTACTCTCGTTGTTATCCTCGTTCTGGTGCCCCACAACAACCCTCTGCTATTGATACTACACCGACTGCTAATTTGACAACACCCTCCACCGCTCATCCTCTCCCAAATTATGTTTCCTACATTGTCTCTCCTCTGATTTGCGCAGGTTTGCGACCTCTCTATCTTCTACTTCCACCCCGTCTGCTGTGCAGGATGCTCTTTAGAATTCGGGGCGGCGGGCGGCATGGATGAGGAAATGACCGCTTTATGGGCCAATCACACATGTGACCTTGTTCCCCTTCCTCCTGGTCTTTCTCCGGTTGGCTGTAAATGGGTTTTTACTGTCAAGCATCATCCAGATGTGATTGTTGACCGCCTCAAGGCTCGTCTGGTTGCCAGAGGTTTCACTCAACAACATGACCTTGATTATGAAGAGTCCTTTTCTCCGGTTGCAAAACTCTACACTGTTCGTGTCTTACTCTCCCTTGTTCATCGTCATGAGCTGCTCCCTCAGCTTAACATTAAAAACACCTTCCTTAATGGTGAATTCATGGAGACTTTGTACATTCAACAACCTCCTGGTTATATAACCATGGCCCATGGGGGATTCCTTTGTTTGTCATCTGAAGAAATTTCGATATGGCCTCAAACAGTCTCAACGGGCATGGTTTGAGAAGTTTAGTCAGGTGGTTCGTGAGTTTGGTTTTACCCGAAACTCGACAGACTTTTCCTAATTTATTCGACGATGTTCGTCTGACACGGTAATTCTCCTAGTCTACGTTGATGACATCCTTGTTATTGGTGATGATCTTTCCGGCATCATCCAAATCAAGCAACATCTTGCCTCTCATTTTCAAACTAAGGATTTGGGACAACTCCGCTACTTCTTGGGAATTGATGTAGCTCGACGACTTGATGGTCGTGTCTTGTCTCAGCGGAAGTATTGTCTCGATCTACTTCATGATGCTGTCTGCTCTGGATGTAAGCCTGCGGATACTCCTATGGATGCAAATCATCAATTCCTGCTCATGGCTCGGAGTCTGTTCATCTTCTCCTTAATTCGGAGTATTATCGTTGTCTTGTTGGCAAACTGATCTATCTTACTGTCACAAGACCCGACATTTTCTTTCCGGTCGGTGTGGTCAGTCGCTTCATGCATACCCTTCTGGTCTCTCATCTTCAGGATGTGAGCGTATTCTTAGATACTTTAAGAATGCTCCGGGACAAGGGCTGGTATACAAGCCCTCTACTTCTCTATCTCTCTTTGCTTATTGTGATGATGATTACGCTGGGTCCCTGACGATCGTCGGTCCGCAAGCGGCTACTGCACATATTTTGGTGGGAACTTGGTTACTCGACGAAACAAGAAGCAGACTGTGGTTGCTCGATCTTCAGCTGAAGCATAGTATTGTTCTATGGCTGCCTCCGTCTCAGAACTTACATGGATAGAAAGTCTCTTTACTGATTTAGATGTCAAATTTCCATCACCATTTGTTCTCTTTTGCTATAGTCAAGATGTTATTCACATCGCCGAGAATCCTGTGTTTCATGAGCGTACAAAACATATTGAAGTTGATTTCCATTTTGTCCGGGAAAAGGTTCAACTTCGGAAACTGACTCTACGACATGTGCTGGTTGTCGATCAAATCTCTGATATTCTCACTAAGGCCTTGTCTTGCCCCCTATAGCAGCAATTTCTCTTCAAACTTGGAGCCTATGACTTGTACGCTCCAGCTTGCGGAGAGTGTTAAATAAAAGCCTATGTATTTAGGCCCATTTGGCCTCACTCTTTTAGTCCCATATCTTGAGTTGTACTTAGCTCTCTCTCCCTCTCTCTATAAAAGGATGCCCATTGTACAATGTATGAGATATATAATTTATGAGAATAATAAAATAATGCTCTTTTATTCTCCAATTAACAATATGAAATAACAAAAATAATAACAAAGACATAAGGTCGTCCATCCGGTCCTCAAGCTGCGCCCGTATCCCGCGCGTGCCTCGTGTACACCAGTGCATAGTGCTTGCCGATGGGAGATTTTGTGCACCGACATCTTGGCTTGGGGAGGTGCAGAGGGAGGCCGCGATGGAGTCCAGCTCGGAACAGTGGGGGTTTCGGCTGGAAGAAGAAGCGGAACTGCCGGAGGCTTGAAAGAGCCCGAGTGGAGGGCGGACGAGGTGTCGGCGGATCGGTGGGCCGAACTAGAGGGAAAGGTTGCAAAATCCTGTTCTACGTAACGAGCTTACTCCATAGCCCGAGTTAGCGTAGTCGGGTCATGCACCCGTAGACGTTCCCGAATATGTGGTCGTCGACCGGCAAGGAAAGTGCCCAAGTAGTGGTCAGCCGACAAACCCAGAACATGTGTGGCCACCTCGATGATATCATCGATATATGAATCAACTGAGTCCGTCTGACGAACGTTGCTCAAACGCTCGAACGGGTTTCCGGAATGACGCGTGTCGTAACGCCGTAGTAGCTCATCTTTGAGGGCCTCCCATGATAGAGTTTGAGTGAATTGGTGTAACTAACAAACCCAGTGGTGGGTCGAGCCCTCATGTAGATGGTCGCGAGGGGCACTTTTTCGACCTTGATGGTCCCCTGGAGGTCAAAGTATTGCTCCGTGCGGGCCAACCGACCCATGGAATCGGTTCCATCGAACACGGAAATGCCGAGTCGGCGGAGGTGGGGCGCCGACGGGTCACCTAGAGTCGGAGGAAACCCTATGAGCCGGTGCACTACTGGTGGAGGCGGTAGAGTGGGCCGGTGGAGGAGGTGGAGTAGCCGGCCGATTGGTTTGTAGCGAGTGGATCTTCCTGACGGCGATTTGGAGGCCGAAGAGAGTAGTGCCGACTTGATCAATGCGGTTGGAAAGGCCCTCGGCCGAGGGAGGAGCGTCTTTGTCACGAGCCATGCGACGAGTCACGGTCATACGCGAACGTCGAAGGAGAAAGGCAGATCAGGCGACGAGGGAAACTGGTTTGCTGCGAGTAGTGGCAGCAACGTCAGTCGGATGCAGCGCAAAGCGTAGAAACTGGCGGAAACAACGTGAGCCGCGACTGCGCGGAAGCAGTGTCGCGAAAGACGCGACTGGTGGATACGGCAGGAGTGTCGACGACAGAGGCCAACAAAACACACAGAAATAGTGACTAGTTAGAGTCGCTAGGG
The DNA here is from genome assembly GCA_033032865.1 of Dactylorhiza incarnata. Taxonomy (NCBI): domain Eukaryota; kingdom Viridiplantae; phylum Streptophyta; class Magnoliopsida; order Asparagales; family Orchidaceae; genus Dactylorhiza; species Dactylorhiza incarnata. The sequence continues at coordinate 4,276,115 of JAWHQI010000244.1, read as the reverse complement.
CCACGAGCGAGCAGAGGGCGGTGATGCACGCGGAGTGACGAGGAGTGTGTGCCGCGCGAATGGTTGGCGGACCAAATGTTAGAAACTGGATAATTAGGGCAAAGGGATACACAGGGTCGTATTTCCTTCCAAATTCACTAAACTCCAAGGTAATACAAGCATAAGTCCAAACCTAAGACCCCTCCCCATATATTTAGGAGGGTCCAAAAAACAAAGTGCATAATATGAAATAGAAGAAATAATAATAAAGACAAGCTCGTCCATCCGGTCCTCAAGCCGCGCCCATATCCCGTGCGCGCCTCGTGCACACCCATGCATAGCGCTTGCCGATGATGGGGTCTTCCGCACTCATATCAATGTTCTATCGAGGTGGTATTATAAGTAATGGAGTGATTGAAGCGATTTAGCGTTGTTTTGGGTTCTGTTCATCTAATTAATATCTCGAGAAGAACAGTTCATAATACTTTGTAAACTTATTCTTTACCTAAATTAGGTAAACTGTAGAAAATGAAATAATATTGAATAAACTTTGTTTATTTGATTCCAATGGACATCTTTATTTCAGGAGCATGAACTTTCTAAGGCCGCACAAATGCAGAGCCACTCTTGTTGCTGTAAGTCCTCATTGCTGTAGAGACCCTGATTTATACCATTAGAACCATCCATTTAGAAATCTTCTTTTCTTTGTTGGTTCGGTTTTGCTGTGAATTTATATTTACTAATTCATGATTTTTTACTTAGGCCAGTAAACAGTTTGGTTCGGTTTTAGGTGAAACCGAAACCAAACCGAATGGTCTCAGCTTGTACACCCCCAAACCAAAACCGAACCAAAACTGCACGGTTTGGTTCGGTTTTTCACCATAATGCATAATGCATAATCTATAATGATTACTTATTAACTTTAACAAATTCTATTATGTGATATACAATATATCTGAAAATAAATTTAGTCGATATTATTTGGTGAACAATAATCATGTCAATTTCCCCCAATCATTTGATAATGTGCTCTCTTCGTTTGTTTCTTGCATGAGAGAGCACATAGCTTGTTATTCTTAAGAAGATAAACTGCAACTGTTATGTAAAATCATAATTATCATTTTGACATTTATACTACTTAGTGTTAATCACTGCAGTATAATAATATAAATTGTTTACTCACCACATAGCAATCCATATCAAATCAGCATGTTACTGCAGCTTAATCATTTAATCAGATTTCTGAAAAATTCAGGTTAGTCCGCCGAATCAATCTAATCCAGCGATCCTTATTAGGGTCTCTTTGGTTCTATCGGTTTGCCCAAGGTGCAAACCGAACCGAACCGGGACCGGTTTTCAGCCCCCCAAAACCGAAACTGAACCGAACCGGTCGGGTTCGGTTGGATCGGTTCGGCCCGGTTCGATTGGTTTCGGGTTTTTATGTACACCCCTATTTTTACTCTTACTCATATTAAAATATTTCAAAATCATTTTAGGTATAGATGTGGATTGGCTATTTTTTCTGCTATGATATTGAGTTCTTTCTTGCAGGTACCCCATATTTTAGGTACTGATTTGACGGGCAAAGATCTTCTTGAATATATTGAGCAGGTAATTGCATGCATAGTATCTGAGAATCTACGGTAATATGGTTAATAGCCGGTAGTGAATCTACGGTCATAAGGAGACCTAGCATAATCTGCATCATAGTATCCTTCTATTCTCATGTGATTGTTATTCTTATACAACAACCAAAAACTTGATGGGTCTTTTTAGGTATCTGAGAATGCGAATAACAACCAATATATGAGGAACCCTTGAAGTGGACATAAATTGACTCACCACACTAACAAAAAAGATATATCTAGTAGAGCGATGTAAGATAATTTAGTTTGCTTCCAATCTTCTATATCTCTCTGCATCAGGATAAATGTGTCTAATTCCTTCATCCTTCATAAGCTTCACACTGAGATCCATAGGATTTTCCATAGGCTTACACCCAAGCAACCAAGCTTCTTTCAGTAAATCTATGGTGCATTTATGTTGTAGCGGCATATACCTCTTATGTATCTAACCACTTTAATGCCCAAAAGTACTTTGATTGGCCCAAATTATTGGTCCGAATTATGTTTACTTAGATAAGTCTTCAATTTATCAATCCCATATTTTCATCGCCAAGTCGATAGGAGATTTGGTAGATATGGCATTAGGTATATTCTTGGGATGTTTGGTGTAAGTTTGCTAAATGGCGGCATGAGAGGTAATGGGGTATTACCACCAATCACGTGGCGATTGGGGCCATTATGATGAATAGTAGTCCCTGTAGTAAGTTCAATGGGATTTTCAACAACAGGATCAATGGAAACACAAATTTCCTCAGTAATAATATCAGGTGGAGGGCTGATAGCAGGAGTATAGAGAACATGGATACTGACGCAGGACGAATGTAGTGAATGAATGTACAATTGTGCCCCAAGAGGAACACTAATGATTTAGTGTTGGTGTAGCGTCGTGAGTAGATTTAAATGATCTGATGCACAACCAATTATCTGACGTATAATTATAATAAGTGCTAAAATTATAATATAGTCTACAATCATTTTGTAATGGCCCCTTTAACGGTTACCGCTACAATTTAGCATAATCCTTTAATTACTTACATCAGAGAGCAATGTCAAAACATTCAGAGTGAAACAGTGTATGATAGAGTACAAAAAGTAAAGTGTAATGGCAAAATAAAACCATTTCATTTCATTAAAGATATGATAACATGGTACAACTGGTAGCCCTATATACAACCAAAAAGGGGCTTACCAAAAGTGCTACATAACTACTGGACTAGCTCACAACATAACCACTAAACAAACTCAAACTCTAACATCAATGTTTACAAACATACAACATGTACTGGGACTACATACTCTACTTAAAATAAAATTGAAACTCATCATGGGGGCACTCCGGGTCCCCGCACCTCTCCCTATGCGCGTCCAGGACTTCAAAAACTACAGTAGAAACCTCCACCCAAAGACTATACCTCTTCGCTTGACGAAGAGAACTAACAATAATTGGAGCGACCTCGTCCTTGACCTGTTTAGTATTATTTTTAATTAGTCAAAAGACCATGTGAATTCTTGTTTTGTACCATGTCTTGTGTTTATCATCTTATGCTCATTTTCCTTTCTTAAATCTTTTATACTTCTTCTTACTTCTCTTACATAATCATTAAGTGATACCTTGAACTTTCCTTAATCATGGGCAATATTAAGGGTAAATTAATAGTTCATGTATATGTTACATGCCCTTGACTCGCCCGTTAATATGACAACACGTACCCTTGACTCGCACGTTTATATTGCCAAATATCATTTCGTACCCTTGACTCGCACGTTTATATTGCCAAATATCATTTCGTACCCTTGACTCGCACTAATGATATTTGTTTATATACATGTCGGAAGGTTATTCTCCCCACCTCCCAATTCGGGTTAACCCTTAATAGTGTCCATTGCATAGATGTGTTCTTTCTTTTATTCTTTGTCTTTATTCAATATGTTTAGAATTTGTCTCATCTTACATTCTTCTTTTATGTTGAATTTCATTACATACCTATGATTGCTATCTTATATCATTATATAACAATATGAAAAAGCAAATAAATGAAAAGACATGAAATAAGAACTCATTCCAACTTTGCCCTTGTCCTTGTTTTGTTCATCTCCCCTTCCTATACCTTGAGAAGCCATGTCCTAAATAATTTATCATTATTAGACGAGCATATCGTAGACGATATATGTTAATAACATATGAATTTTACCTTAGTATAGCTATCCTTACATGTACTATATGAGTCTTACCCTAATAAAGGTATTTGTGGAATAATTCCCCTTTGAGGACCTCTTTAAATTTAGTTCATTTCCTTCTTTAATATTGCTTCCCTAATAATTAGAAGTGGAAATTTACTCATATTTAGGGTTCCTTAGTGTAAGGACTTCCAATTCTTTACCCCCATGCGTAAACCCTTGCATGTAAGCCCTATTATTACTGCCTTTACTCATATCTTCGCTAATCTCCTTCCTAATAATGTGAAATGAAGAGTAATTGAGTCGGAGTTAGCTGTCCTACTTCCAAACATAGGAGTTTTGCACTAATTCATCAAGGAAATTTCATACACCCATATAGCAACCCTAAATAGAAATTTGACTCTATTACTCAACTATAGTTGGCTGCCCTAATTGTTTTTGATGGAAATTATTGCTACCCTAACATGGAGACAAGGGGTATTTGTCTTAATTTCGTAGGACATCATCTTCTTTAACTAATTAACACTTTATAGGAACTAGGTAATTGAAATTAGGGGTGTAATAATCAACTACCAAACTAGGGTTTTCGGATTTCTTGTATGAAACTAATAGAGAGACATGAAACAAGCTTTAAACCTTCTCAGAAACTCAAGAGGAGGAGGCATATCAAAGATAGAGCTTTTAAGGAAAAACTTGGGATCTTCGACTAAGGAAAACGGGGCAACGAATCCATATAAAACTCAAGAGGAGTTGAGAGGAAGAGGTTACCTCTCTATAGGAAGAAGAATCGTGGAAAACGGAGGAGATCCGGGGCTTCTGGAGGGTGCGATGTCGATCGGCTCTTCCGCCTGGGAGCGGAACTCGCGTGCGTATCCTGGGAGACGAATGAGGCATCGACTCATCTATCTCCTAATACCCGAGCACCGCCTCTTTTGCGCCTCCCACGTGAACCGTGACTCATCAGCTGGTCTAACCCTCTCCCCCTTGGTTTGCCAATAGACTAATGTCTTCACTTATGTTAGGGGTAAGGCTTCACCCGTACCCGTGGGCAATACCGTGGGCATTAGCGGCTCCGAGTTAACCCGCCCCCCCAATCGACCCCCAATCGAGCTCCCCTAACATGGCCGTGACCCGCACACCCCAACCCGTCTCTGCACCCATTCTAAGTGCAGCGGGTTGTTGGGGCGGGGATTCGATCCTCCGCCCCCTTGATAAGAAGCCTTTAACGCGGCCCTCGTCACCAACTGAGCCGCGTTAAAGGCTTCTTATCAAGGGGGCGGGGGATCGAATCCCTGCCCCCAACAACCCGCTGCACTTAGAATGGGTGCAGAGACGGGTTGGGGTGTGCAGGTCGCTACCCTATTAGGGGAGCTCGATTGGGGGCCGATTGGGGGGCGGGTTAACTCGGAGCCGCTAATGCCCACGGGTACGGGTGAAGCCTTACCCTTAACATAAATGTTGCGCCTCCTGACGCCATCTGGTTCAGAGGATATCAATACGCATGAAGGCCAAAGGAGATGGCGGAAGGAGATCGGGCTGAACTATCCGGTTCAGCCTGCCAACATTAATTAAGAAGAAGTGGGGCTGAACCACACTGGTTCAGCCCCTATGGGGGGCCAGCCGGCCCCCTTGGGTCCGGGTGATATATATACCCGGACCCCCCTTGGAGTGCTCATCAAGTATTATCATCAGGTATTTCTTTCTTCTTCCTAACCCTAGTTTCCTCTTTCTCAGTTGTTCTCTACTTTTATGTTCTCTCTTGCAAGTTCATATCAATTGGTATCAGAGCACCGTTCTTGCGACCATGGTAACACGCACCGAAGCGGAGATCGCGCGGCTAGCATCCCTAGAAGAGAACTATGTGGGCTTGGCGGACACGGTGACGACGATCGAAGAACAAGTGAAAACTTCCCAAAAAATCTGGAGGAACGCTTGGATGCTCGTATGGAGGAGATCAAAGCCCTCCTCGTGCAAAATCTGAAGGGGAAAACCACTGTCGCTGACGGATCGGAGGCCGAAGCGTCTTATCAACTTCCCGCACCACCAATCGGGATCGGAATGGCCGAGAATTCGCGACAAACGAACGGCTGGACTCCGCCTGCTCAGGGAAACGCCGGATTGGGGCCTTCGACGGGCACATGAGTCGATTTTGACCCATCCAGGGTCGTCGATCTTCAGGCCCGTTCGACGGAAGGGCTTCCGGCATATTACGCCGAGCCTGGTGCTCTTCCGGGAGGCCGCATGGAGGGAGAAAACATCCAGACGGGAATTTGGAGGCTGACAGACATGAAGGCAGGGCTAGCATGTCTCGGACCCTACCAATCGGCCTGGAATGGAGCCGGACAGCAGCCGGGGCACAGTTGGCGGCCGTCGGGTCAAGGCGCAGGACCTTTTCGACCTACTGGAGCGCAGGGCGCGCCGATTGGAGGCATGGCCGGAATTTTTCCGCCCCCGCCAACTTTGGCTCCCCCTACAGGGTACGGGAACGGCAACCAGTGGCAGGAAAGGCCGCCCATGGCCAATCCATGGGGCGGCGGACAACAAATGGGTAACGGACCGAAATGGGGACGACTTCCTCAAATGGAACAAGCGGGTGGATACGTAGCAGCCCCACCAGGGTCACCCAACCATATTGGAGAGCAACGATGGCCAGTCGGCCAAGATCCCCGACGGGCATACATGCATCCCAAGCGAACCCGCATGAACTTTCCGAAATTCAAGTGCGCTAACGCACTGGAATGGGTACAAAAGGATGAGTTATTTTTCAACTATCAGGAAATCCCCGAGCATCAGTGGGTGCAATTGGCGGCCTTCCATCTGGAAGACGACGCCTATCAGTGGACCAAGTGGTTCCTAAGGGGTTGTACCTACGCCCCTTGGATGGAGTTCGTCGAGGCATTTTCCGCACGTTTTGGCCCTTTGGAATATGAAGATGTCGAAGCTACTCTGCAAAAGCTGCGACAGCGTGGGACGGTGATGGAGAACCGGACCGAGCGGGAGTTCTCGGTGGGTGATGAGGTTTTTCTTCGCCTACAGCCGTACCGCCAGCTATCAGTCTCACGCCGGGCGAATCAGGAGCTGGCTCCGCGATACTATGAACCGTTCCGCATCACTCATCGGGTCGGACCCGTCGTCTACACCCTCGCTCTGTCGGAGGGCTCATGCATCCACCCGACCTTTCATGTTTCCCTGCTCAAGAAGAAACTGGGCGATACTGCCCAAGTTAGTCCCCTGCTACCCGAAGCCACGACTGTCAGGGAGTTACGCCCCATTCCCGAGGAAATCTTACTGTCCAAGTGGAAGAAGCGCGGCCCCGAGTATCGTCCTGAAGTTCTTGTCAAGTGGAAGAATCTGTCGGCCGCACACAACACCTGGGTTGACCTCCTTGAGTTCCGCAAGCTCTTTCCAGATTTCCATCTTGAGGACAAGATGGCTCTTGATGGGGAGGAGAATGTTACGCCTCCTGACGCCATCCGGTTCCGAGGATATCAATACGCGCGAAGGTCAAAGGAGACGACGGAAGGAGATCGGGCTGAACCATCCGGTTCAGCCCGCCAACATTAATTAAGAAGAAGTGGGGTTGAACCACACTGGTTCAGCCCCTATGGGGGACCAACCGGCCCCCTTGGGTCCGGGTGATTTATATACCCGGACCCCCCTTGGAGTGCTCATCAAGTATTATCATCAGGTATTTCTTTCTTCTTCTTAACCCTAGTTTCCTCTTTCTTAGTTGTTCTTTACTTTTCCGTTCTCTCTTGCAAGTTCATATCAACTTAGTTATTTATTAAGTTTTTGTGAAATATATATTACATGGCTACTAAATATTTGCACACCGTAAATCTATCATTAATAATACCTGTAATAATATTGACTGCGTCACACATTCACGTTGGAGATTAAACGTTAGATAAACAAACAAGATCTAGTTGAGTTAAAGTTGAGAATGCTTCAATTAAATGGTAAGCGAATAGAGATTGCAAGTAGATCGATTGATGGGCACATTAATACAAATTAATATCTCAAATGATATGATTATCCATCCAATATTCAACAATAAACAGTAAAAATTCCATACAAGCGCTTACACAAGTAATCGAAGTCCAAGAAAGTAGTAAGGGGACTGATTTATGTGGTTGAACAGCAGATTGGTTGCAATTTTGCGCTATTTTCAGACTTCCAGAAGGGTTTGCTGCAATGGAATGGCTCAGTTGGAATTTTGGAGGGCTGGAACTGAATTCAGGGGAAGGTCGATGCAGTTTTTGACAGTTACAAACTTACAGTTTCAGGATGGGGGAGCAGGGGTATCGTGGAGGAGGTTGTGAGATGGGCTGTAGGAGTGTTTGGACTATTTTTGGGAGGCTGTTAGAGGGAGTAATGGTACAATCGGCCTGTTGGGAGTGGGGAATTTAGGGCTGGTTGGCTATGCAGGAAATGTATGGATTGGGGAAAAAAGATATGATTACATGAACGAGAGATAAGGGGGTTCTGGAGTGGTCGGTTTACATGCAAAGGAAGGCATGAGGTACCTGCATGACTTGGGTAGGTATGCTGCAGACATTGGGTTATTTTGGATGTTGGAAGGGCTGTAGATGAGGCCGGATATAGGATTAGAGCACGGGAAGGGGGCAGTTACGGCTGTAGTAGTTGTTGATTAGTGAATATGGGAAGAACTTGGCTGTTACAACATGTAAATGCACTGTTACATCAATTGATGGTAGCAATTAGTGGTGGTTGTCGGAAGTTTTGTGCGGTTATGCACTTATGCGTGGAGACATGTAGTTATATGGAAGAGGAAGTAGTTACCCTGGCTTTGGCATAAGGGTCCATGGAATCGGCATCATGGGATATGAGAGCCTGTAAATTCTGTTCAAATTATGTGATGTCTGAAAACCAGCTCTATACCCATATTTATATACTTAGAACTCACTACGATTGCCAAGATCGTTTGAAGCATAAATCCACCAAGTTTACATGAAATAAAAATACAAAAATTTGTATAAAAGTACATAAAGCCTTGTCTTTGTCTCATGATCTGAATGTGACTACCAGCTCTGATCGTCTATACGACGATCCTATCTTTGCCTCATGCGTATATAGACTTGTGCGGGCTCCGGTAAAAGTTAGCCCGCCCTCTATCCGTGATTTCCATCAGATACTCTCTTCTTTATCTAAGTTAGCCATACTAGATAACTTCTTTATATTAAGGAGTGGTCTCAAAAAATGTCGCAACCTTGCACACAAAGGTGCACCTGAGATTTTGACTATAGCATTTTTATCCTTTCTAACTTGTAGAATACCCATGGAAAATGCATATAATGGATTTGAGATCAAGCCTATTGCCTCCTGGTCCTAACTGATGAATAGGGAAAAGAGTATGGCAAGGAGCATCGCCCCCTCCCTGATACAATAGAAGGAAGACAATTGATATGATTAGATGTAGTAAGAACAACATTGTTAGCATTAGTTATTATTTAGTAGTATTTATTTTCTGATAGTGAGGTTTATCGTCCGGAAGGAAAAGGATGTGGCACAACGCGACACGCACACTCCGCAAGGCTCTCGCGCCTTTGATGACGAATAAGAGATGGTGTTATATCCAGCCTGAAACGGGACCCACAAGTGATTCCAATCAGGCGTCCTTCACCAATAGCTCCATTCCCCGGACGATACAAAAGAACACCATAAAGAGCTTCTTCGACTTGTTCTTTCTGGGCTTCTTACTTCTCCATTGAACGTAGCGTAGTTCACTCTCTCTGGATGATAGAAAGACAAGGCTACGCACCTCATTGCAGAATGGACGAAGCAATAGGTGTGAAGCATTTCATAAAGCATACACATAAGCATCCGAGGGAGGGAAGACACAAAACTCCACCCGCGTGTGTATTGGAGTTTGTATTTGGTCATGCAACATCAAAGCCTTCCCCTGGTGGCAAGGGCTATGAGCAAAGACAATATATTTCGGAGAGATTGACTTACTACGAATTTTCGGACCTCTACTAAAGGTCACTAAGAAGAAGCGGCTTTCGAAATGAAAAGGAGCTACATTGTGTGTCGAGATATTGATCAGTAGCACGAAGGGAATTCATCGGAGTCCATTGCATAAAATAGCACAAGATGCCCTATTGAAATAGCGATTATGTCCATCTCAGATTGATAGGAAGAGGGCTTTGAGCTTTTCATTTTCAATATCATTCTTCAAGTCAGAACATCAAGAAATGAATCCGAACTTGAGACGCTACGCGCCTCCCTCCAAAAAAGACCAAGCGTATTTAGGCTGACCCATGGAGTCTTAAGCTTTCATCAACTTATCCCATAAATCGGGTCAGTACCTTCCTAAGGCTTGAATTGAAATGAAAGCTGGGGCGTAGATCAGGTTCAGCCTAGAGAGCTGAGTAGTGGGGCCAGAAAGGTAAGAATTAGTAGTACCAGAGAGGCATGTTACGAAAGAAGGTGACGAAATCAGTCATCACCAACCAGAAAGAAATGTCGCTGACGGCAACTACTCACTTCGATCCGAGAGTCGCAAAGGAAAGATAAATTACTATGTATATGTAGGTTACACGAGAAGTTCTTCTTTTATACCATATTTGTGTTGCCTCACAAACTCCCTTTCAGGGTCAATACCAAGATAATAGGAAAAGTAGGAATGAGAAGTTTCTAGTTGCTAATTCTCATTCAGCTATCTCCCATGTTGCAGTGTCCCCGTCCAGCCTTTGAGAGAAACCTACTCTAGCAGCTCAAAACAGACCCAGAAGTGGGAATAGTTGTAGTTAGTCTCATTGGATGGGTAGTCTTTCAAGAGAGCTAGGGAAACGACACAGAAAGAAGCTGGAATAAAGGAGTCTATAATCTCACTCCAGCTAGTCTAAGAGGAAGAGACTATCATACAGAAAGGCAAGGTCAAGATCTTCACTCGCCTGAAATGGCATTCTTCATCTCACTTACTCATGGTTGATGGCTTTCGAAGAGTCACAATGCTCCCACTCCGTGCCTTAGGCTGGTCAAGCCCAGAGGCTTGGAATCTCGTACCGGAGATACCCCCGAATAGGATCGTATGATGTCTGATTCTAGAACATGGTAGTACCTACCATATTCCGATTCCATTTTCCAATTTCTTCACTAACGTTCGCCTCCACATTAACCCAAAACGAGTTCATAGGGGGTCTTCAGTTCTCACTTTCCAGTGATGCTGAACGATAGGAGCGGAAAGGAACCTCTCAAAGGGTAAGGCCAGGTTGGTATAAGACAATTGAACACCGTTCAACCACTGCTTCATCCATGCCCTTAGCAAGGTATACTCAGAAAAGTGAGCAGAAGCCACATCTTGATAGAGTGATTCTGGCATCACTACGAGCTTAGAAGCTCTTTCAAGAATATCGGGAATATATCCTTTCAGAAGGATACCCTTTACCCTCCACGGCCTACTCACAATGAAAAAGGTAATCTGAGTTTGTCCCACACAGCCCTCAACTGTTGGTATCGGGCGTATAACAGGTGGTTAAGTCTTTGAAAGACTTTCAAACCAGCACCGTAAATTCTAGCGAGTATGGCAAATCAATGAACACTGGAAGTGTTAGCGATACTTTCTATACCCCGCTCCTGCTATGTGATGGGAGTTTCAGAGGTTTTGGAATGAGACTGGAGAGAAATCAATTGTCAAACTCGGGTCGGTTCGGATCGGTTCCACCCAAAACCAAGAACTCATCCATATAGGCTCAATTCCGACTTTTCGGAACAGAAACCGACCCATGTACTCAAGGTATAGAACCAAATCCGAACTGAAAAACTCGGTTCAGTTCCGGTTCGATTCTCGGTTCCACTCATGCGTCATAATATTTTTCATATAAACTTATGTATTAGTAAACATTCCTAACTATTATATTCATCTAAGCAAATACTAAACACAAAATATCATTTATAAAGGAAATAATATGATCAAACATGGCTCGAAACAAATATTGGGAGGCCAAAATGGCCTCCCACACCTCGACAATTGCACGTTGTGTTGCAATCATCCTCGCCAGACTCGACGACCTGATCGCTACACAAACATAAACACCTGCTCAATCGTCTTCCGCTCTTTGCGCCGCTATCGAGCTCAATCGTCTTCCGCTCTCTGTGTCGCAACCCGTACCAACCGTTCTGTCATCCAACTCCATCCAGCGCACTCCGCTCCAGTTACCTGTTCCGCCGGCCCCTCTAGTACTATTCCTTTCGGTGACCGTCCTAGCCGACGTCGACACTTCTGATCTCCGCGAATCACATTCAGCAGGCACACTTGCCCCGTCGCCAACCATTATGCATGACAGACTCTCCCAGCTAACTCTCGTGCCACACTAGATCCCTGTAGCGCTCTGTGACATCTGTGCGCACGATGATGGCTTATCGCTCTCTGCAACCTCCGCTACAACGATGCACTGCAAGGAGCTATTTTGGCGTGAAATAAAGGAGCTCGATGATCAAATCGATTGATCTTTATTCGAGCTTGAGGACAAGCTCAATTTGAAGGTCGGGTGAGATGTTATGAGCCTCGGGCGACGGGCTTAGTCATTGTTATCTTTGTATGTCTTTAATTATTATCGTCGAGTCATTACTCATTAAGATGTTATTAGTCATTATGAGTCTTGTAGCCTATTTAAAGACGTGTGTTGTTGTGTGAAGTAAGCAAGAAGAAACTAGTCTCTTTTCCCTTGTCTTGTTTATGAGTTTTTAGTAGCTCTCTCCTTCGGAGCACACCCCGCCTAGACAGCCGCGGTTCCGGCTCCACAATACCCGACATCGTCATCTCCGCCTCCGGCCACTTCGACCAACGTTACTAGACGCACCGGCCATCGCCTCTGCAAGGCAGAGGCGGGCGAGGTGCCCCATGCGCGCTTAGGCACGCGCCTTACCAACTCCCAGACGCACCAAATGTGCGCCTGGGCTTTTCAACCTGTTTTCTTCAACCTATTTTTTTGGGAGGGGGAAAAACATGATCTCTGACGCACCCGAGACACACCTAGACTCACTTGGGCATCCAATTCACCGATTTTCAGCGAATTGGGCGCCCAATTCGCTGCAAATCAGCGAATTGCATTTTCAGCGAATTGGGCGCCAAATTCGTTGATTTTCAGCTTTTTCAGCAAATTTTGCAGGTTGTGACTAGGAGGGTGCTGGAGGTGGCTCACGATAGGGGTCGCTATATGCTTGAGAGGCTCAAAGTAATGTGTCAAATCTGCCGTATTAAATGTGGAATGAATACCTATATCTGCAAGAAGATCGATTTTGTAGGCATTTGTTCCAATTTTCTTTATAATCCTATAAAAACACATTCGTTTAGGTTGGAACTTTTAGCGGCCCCTTTTGGGAGCCTCTACATGCGAGCTCTAACCATGACCTGCTCGCCCACCTGAAAATATTGCTCACGCCTGTGCTCGTCTGCCTGTGTCTTATATAATTCATTACTGCTAGCAATTTTCTTCTGGATCAATTCATTCTTAATCCGACCACGTGATTGGAAGAAATGGGTGGGTTGGGTGGAATTCTCCTACAACTCCTCCTTTCATTACGCAACGGGCATGAGACCGTTCCGGGCGGTTTATGGTCGCCCCCTCTTACCGTTTTATAGCATTTGCCCGGCGAGTGCAAGGTCGAGGCACTTCGCACTCAGCTGCTAGACATGGATGAAATTTTGCGCCACTTAAAATTCCATTTGCAATGGGCGCAACAGAAGATGCTCCTACATATCGCCAGACTTCGGTGGCCACCCATTTTCATCCCAAGTTATCCGCTTGCTTCTATGAACCTTTCACCGTGGTAGTGCGTATTGGAGAGGTAGCTTTACGCCTCCGACTTCCCGAGCAGAGCCTCATCCATCCCGTCTCTCATGTATCACAACTCAAGTGAGTTGTGGGAGACCACCCAGTTGAGGACAGGTTGCCGCCTCATGTTGCGGCTGACACATCATTGGCGTACATCTCTATTACTATTCTGGACCGCATAGCAGACCGACGGGGTGACTCGGGATCATGTTCTTGTGGCTTGGTAGCATCGTCCCCCAACCGACGCGACTTGAATAAACCGCGAGGACTTCCGAACTCAGTTTCTTGAATATTGCCTTGAGGACAAGACAAATTTCCCAGAAGGTGGTATTGTTACGGACGCGGATCCAGATGGTCGTGGGGGCGGCTCGAAGATTTGGCGCATATATTCCAGGAGGGCGACACACGCGGTCTTGAAGGCCTAGGCGACATCGGCACCATAATTCCTAGCTTTTGTTATTGCACTTTATGTATTCTGCGTTTAATTTCAGTTTTGCCATTGTGAGGGTTTAATGCCCAACCCAGACTAATGTTTGGATTATTCTGGATGAAGGAAAAATTGAACCTAGGGCTGGTAAAGAGAGTTTCTCTTGAATTCCTCATCCCCTTCGTCTTCTCCCGCACGATAACAAAAAGAGTCTGGTTCAAATTCAACGGCTGGAAGAAGCAAAATGAAAAAAGGATTTGGCTCCCAATGAAGACGAGGCATCTTCCCGCTATGGATGTGCAACAGCGATCGCCTAGGTAGACATTGAACTTGTTGCTCTCTTTCATGGGGGTGGTGCAAGATGGTGGCCGTATTATGGGAGAGGTGTTTGTGGCTAGAACCATTATCAAATGTAATTGCCAACTCCTAATGCCGCAACAGGCTACTAGTCTTGTTGGTGCATGGTTTGGAAATGTTGCTCACCAAATAGAGCGGTAACTCAAAACAGGTCAAATGGGCATCGATTGCAGGAGGAGGAGGGGGGGGGGGGGGGGGGGGGGGGGTAGTATCGTCTGGCTTCAGGGATACAAATTCGTCTGTACCAATCTCTTCATACCCATCTCCAATGAGCACACAGAGTTCCCTGTCGGGACATTTATGGTAGGAGAATAAGGTTTCTTGCAACGAAAATATAGTTTCTTATTGCGTATGTCGGCATACTACTGATGTGACAAGTGTGAAGGCGGTGAAGGTGGCGATTGAATATGGGATTGAGGTCGGGTTGTGGTCAAAAGCTTGAAGTCGGGGATTTGTTGAAGAGTTGGTTCCATAAATGTTGGTGGAGTGGTGTACCTGTGTGAATGCTCCCCCTGAGATGGTTGCAAACTCTTCCTCAACATATCACACGTTCTCCACTGTTTTGGTGAATGTTGAGGGGTTGTGCACACGCAAACATGCACTATTATGAGGTTGTAATCTATGGGGAAAATAGATAAAGTAATGCTCGGTGGCACGTCTCATCACATGTATGGCAATTTCAATGAAGTTATCGATGTAGTTGTTTATTGAGTCAAGTTGATAGCGGCGCAGAGGCACTCGAAGGCGTTCCGTGATAGCATGTGTCATAGCACTGAATTGGTACTTCCTTCGAGAGCAGCTAAGAGAGGAAATGTTCGTTTGATGAACCCATCAAACCAAATGGAGGGCAAAACATACCATGTAGATGGTAGAGAGAGGCATCTTCTAGTGTTTCAACATGTCATGCAGCTAGAAAAATATTCCACATGAGTGATGGTTTGCCCCATCGAACAATAAAATGTTCAAAAAGCATAGGTGATGTGGGTTGGCGCCAAGAGTAGCTCGAAGCATGTCTTCCGTTTCTACGGTACCGTTGGGGGATGGCATGTTGACAGTTAGCCGATCTGTAATCATTGGGGCGGGGAAAATGTTGTGGTGTTGGATACTCGTGTAGGTGTGTACCTCGTGCATCATGAGTTGGAGATCTGGAAGGGTGTCCAACACAATCCATGAGGGTCGCGAACACTTCAATCATAAATTCCGCTTCAAAATCGTGAGTCATAGAGCGGGCAATTGGCATAGACTGAATGCACCGTCGTTGGCGTCTTTGGTAGTCGACATTAGAAGGGGTTGTGGCGCTGGTGGGAGGGCATTGTTGGCACTGGGAGCAGGTGACGAGGACGGCATGCTGTGGAAAATAGAAGGAAACAATGAAAACTGAGGGTTGGATGATGGGCGTGGTGCATAGGGACATTGCGGGGGCAGTAGACACAGTCCGACTAGGTGATACACCTGAGGTAGGCGTCAAGTGAAGAAAATGGAGGAATACAATCGGGCGAGTAATGGAGAAGAAAAATCTAGTCAAATAGCCCTCTCGTATAGACACTAGGTCGGCTTATTTAAATTAGGGCAGAACTTCTGTACGGTTTAAGATACAAGTGCCTAAAATATATAGGGCTTAGGGTCCTAAAATATGACAACCAAAACTAAAGAAACCAGACAAATAACTAGAAGAGCCCTGCGCCAATATATGTGCACGATGACTGGAATCTCAATCATGTCAGTGCATCTCCTTTGTGAAGAAGCGGTTATGGATTTCCAAGATCTGTTTATGGATTTCCAAGCTAGAGCGTAGCTTGGAAGAGTAGTAGACACAGTTGTTTACGCTGAAACATTATATCAGTTTGTGTTCTTTCTATTTTCTGCATATTTACTTTCACTACAAATTGTTTGTGGTTGGTTGTCTGGATGCTCTGGTGTTATTTGTCAATCTTGTCCTTAGCATGTGATTTATTGGTCTTCAATGAACATTGTTCTCTTTTGATGCTTTTTAATGATAGTTGGTTGAGACCGATGGATCGTCTATGATTCCGCCAGCAGTGATTCGTATACTGAACTATAAAGCCTGTAGAGGTATGTATTTTTCGCTGATGTTTACCATAAAATTAGTACATATTAGTTTTGCATCAAACTAAATAAACCTCAAACCTCTGTTTGTGTCATAAAAAGGTGCCATTATGTTTGGAGATGCCCTGTTGCCTTCAGAATGTTCTCTCATTGTGGAAGAATTAAAAGCAACTTCATTGTGCTTCCAGGTCTCCTCCTTTGAATACTAGAACTCACTTCTTACCTTGCAGAATTTCTAGAAAAGAATCTAAATAATTTGTTTTTCTGTTTAATCTCCCGTTCTCCATTATTTTCTGATCCTTGTCCTTTTTGTGCTGCTAGTGTGCCCACGGGCGGCCGACCACTGTTCCTCTTGTAAATATGGCAGCATTGCATGAGCAGTTAGCCAGGCTTGGGCAAATGGCTGGGCCGCCGGAAGAGTGGCACGGGCTGCGCCGGCACACACCAAGCCTTCATCGTGCACAACAAAGATTGGCGTTGTGTGAAAACTTTGTCCAGGGATGATCTGCGTTTTGAATTGGTTTAATCCCAATCAGTCATCATGTATTGAACGACTGAGATTCTATAAGTCCACCTGTTCTGCACGGTAGACGATCTGCAGTCTCCAGTATGCTATCATGAACTACTCATTGTTATATTTTGTTCCTTAACAATTGAGGTTGTTCAATGAAACCATTAGCAGTTTTGAGCCTCATGCACAAACATATTTTTCTTGTACAACTCGTATGATGCATCAATTCAACAGTTTGTTTTCTTTTTCGGGGGAAGGGAAACTTACATGATCTTGTTGTTGTAGGAAATCAACTTTGTTGGTCGTGGATCAAATTTGTTTTCGTGCTGAGAAATCTTGTTCGCATCCTGCGCGGTTGTCAACGTGAACGAAGAAGGCTGGATTCTCCACGAATGAGCACGTGATTGTCTTCATGGAAGGTGGTGGAGATGATGTTGTACATGATGTGTTCAGTTTTTTTTTTTACTGAAAATTTGGTTGAGTACTGCCATTCCAAGTTTCAATTGTTTGATGTAAATGTAATCATGGAATATTCGGTGTCTGTAATTCTTTCTTTTTGGTTCAGAATAGATGTCTCATGACATTTGAGGTTTTGTAATTAAACGTCACTGCTTTCCTGCCTCATGCATGAACATGATTTTGTGTATGTTTTTTTATGCATATATGTTCAGCATTTTAATAGTGTGTTTTGTAGTGAATGCATTGTAGCCATGTTGTGATGGGAATTTTGCATTCATGGTGGTTGTTGAGTTGATGGCAGAATTAGTCGTAGGGTCGTTTATCGGGATTTCTCGTGCAAGTTTTCAAAATTACAGGTTTTTTTTATGTTGTGTTGGTCACCCATCCCAGTACTACTCTCGCCCAAGCATCTGCAACATGAGAATAAAACACATGAGAATAAAAAGAAAGTACTTACATGAGAATAATGAGTCAAGTGCTCTTCCAACACTATCCAAGCATCTGCAAATCCATGTTGGTTGAGTTGTTGAGTTTTCAAAATTACAGGTTGCATGCCTCTGTCTCTTAAAATTACAAAGAACTGCGGCTATCCGTTTACAATTCTTAATGTGCGTGCACACAATTATTCCCTTGAAGGGGAACTTTAGAACGTGACCGCTTGATTGCAGTCACATGGTCAGCCTGGGGCCGCACGCAAAAGTGCATTGTACGTGGCCCAATGTCTGCGACCTGGTTCTGCATTTGAACTGTACCCCAAAATCGCTCCTTTAAGGGTTTGTTTTAGCGGGTTGTGGTGGTGGTTGAAAATGGAGTGGTTGGAGGAAGAAAAATAATATTTTTGAATGGAGCTCTCTCTATAGTTGGAATCATGCATAAAATAATACTTTGGGGATCAATGGTTTCAAATAGAGCAAATGAACAAAAAAAAAGAATTTGAGTGAAGAAAATGCCCAAATGATGAAGACAAGAGTCCATTTGACACAGCGTTTTTGCTCCGATTAGTTTTGACAAAAATGTTGCCCGTCATAAAATATTTGGCACGGATCCGCCCCGCCAAACGAGGTCATAGTTTCTTAGGTGTGCTGGGAAGTTCATGAAATACGGTTCATAACCACCATGTTCACGACCGCCAACGCTAGGCCAAACGGACCCTAAATGGGCGGACTCTTTTAGGGTTTAGGGTCGTGACCCCTTCGACCCGGCCCGAATTCAACCCGCTAACAATGGCGACCCTGCGTTCAGCTCTATTTCTTTCTTCCCAAGTTTCCTGCCGCTTCTAATCTTTGTCCCATTTTTTTTAAGTTTGTTTGCCCTTCCTAACAGAGGCGATGGCTTCGAGGGTTCTTTGCCGGATTCAGAGGTTGAATGCGCAGCTCCTTCTGGTTCGCGCTTCCCTGCGTCCGGAGCCGAACTCTGGTTTCGCCAGTTTCAGTCGGCGTACTTCGAACTCGTCCAAGGTGAACCTTTGATTATGGTTTTTTCCTTCATCTTCCGAATTTGAAGTTCTTCGTGATGTAAAGAAGACGGTTTGTTATTTGTTGGTGGCGCACTTCAGTTTAGTTGTGCTTTCGATGGTTTAGGGTTTAAGGAGATTTCTTAATACTCTTAATGACGACGTCTCCTTAATGAGGTTTCTTTGTTGGATTAGATTGTGTTAGCGGAAAAAAGTGGGTTGATCGCTCTGTCTTCTCTTTATGATCTTCTTCATTTCTCTTTAATTGGGTGTATTACCAAAATCGTTAATTTAGTTTTTATTTGTTTATTTTCGTGGAATTCTTATGGACTACTGCAGTGGGTTGATGAATGTTATTCGTGTAAATGCAGCATTATGAACTGTTATGTAGTAATGGCTGGTTCTTCTGATTTGCAAACTGCTTTGCGAGAGTTTATCAAAGTAGTATTCATAGTATATTTCCATGTTATCGATGGTATTTGTTATGGTCTTAGAAGGCATAGCACTTGAAAAAATATATATATTAATGGATAAGAATGAATGATGCAACTTTCCACCACATTATACTTAAAAAAGGGGCAGTCTGGTGCACCAAGCATCCCTGCACGGCCGCACAGCGAGGGTTCGGGGAAGGGTCTCACCACATGGGTGAAATGTAGGCAAACCTTGCCCTGCCTTTTGGCCACCACATTATACTAAACAGTTAAAATATCTTGTTTCTACGAAGTTTATGATCTATATAGTTATTGTTGATTAGTATTTCATTTACTATATCTTTAAACCGTGCTTTCATAAAAATTCCAAATTGAAGTTATTTAATTTTATCTTAAGGTTACGGTTTATCTTTAATATAATCTTAAAGAAATTCTTGCATTCATAGTTTCCTTTAACTCCATTGATACATGCACGACTCTATGCCTAGTTTTCTTAATGATATTAGATTTGTATTACTAGTAACGTAAATAATTGATTTTTCTATAATCCAAAAGATTATGAAAACCTTCACTAGTATTCCTTCATGCGCCCATGGATCATGATTTAAATGCGTTTTTACGAATTCCTCCATTCTCTAGGTTGTGTATGTTTTCTAAAATAAGGATACAATATGTGCTTTAAATGCACCTTCTCGAATGCCTTCATGTGTTCGGTCGGCGCACAAACACTTTCGAGACTAAATCATTAACACTAATAAATATCTGTATCTGACTCCCCAAATGACTACTCCTAATAAGATCGCGATGCATTGTGGGGTTGGCTTGAGAGTTTTATTCTTTGAACTTGAAAGTTTAATACATAGGTTCTACTTAGAATATTCTAGTGTTTAAATCATCAATACTAATAAATATTTATGTTTAATACTCCCCTAGCACTACTTTACCTCTTGATAAGAGACTCCCTCATCTTGCAGTGACTCTCCGCCCGCCTTCTCCAGTGAGCCATTTGTCCCAATTATGGAGTTAGAATCTACACTCCCACACCTTTCTCGATATCTAGATATATTACGCCTACTTCATCTTCGTCGGGGACCATTGACCTTGATGCCTCCACAGAGACCAGTTCGTCTCCAGTCCCATTGTTCTCTTTTTCTATCACTGCGGTGGACCACCGCCACTTTCACCCTTTTGTCCTCGGTTGTGGCCTAACTTCTCAAGCTACCCTCCTTCAATCTTTCGGACTCATTGTTCTTTGCATATTCTCGAGTTCCACAACTTTTGAGCTTCACGTGCTATGCCAATGAGACTAAATCTTGCTCCAATTGACAATTGTAAACTATTAGGTTTCTTTTGACATATAATTCCTTGAACTCCACAATTTTGTAGATCCATAACTCTTTTTTCAATTTCATCTCTTTGTGCTCCATGCTTTTTCAGCTTTCCTAACATCCTTGTACCAAGGTTACTTCGCATGCCTCACTTCATGACCTTGATTGCTCTATCTTGCGACTTCATTGGTCATACATTGCGACTTCATTTGTCATGCATTGCGACTTCATTTGTCATGCATTGCGACTTCATTTGTCATGCATTGCGACTTCATTTGTCATGCATTGCGACTTCATTTGTCATGCATTGCGACTTCATTTGTCATGCATTGCGATTTCATTTGTCATGCATTGCGACTTCATTTGTCATGCATTGCGACTTCATTTGTCATGCATTGCGACTTCATTTGTCATGCATTGCGACTTCATTTGTCATGCATTGCGACTTCATTTGTCATGCATTGCGACTTCATTTGTCATGCATTGCGACTTCATTTGTCATGCATTGCGACTTCATTTGTCATGCATTGCGACTTCATTTGTCATGCATTGCGACTTCATTTGTCATGCATTGCGACTTCATTTGTCATGCATTGCGACTTCATTTGTCATGCATTGCGACTTCATTTGTCATGCATTGCGACTTCATTTGTCATGCATTGCGACTTCATTTGTCATGCATTGCGACTTCATTTGTCATGCATTGCGACTTCATTTGTCATGCATTGCGACTTCATTTGTCATGCATTGCGACTTCATTTGTCATGCATTGCGACTTTATTTGTCATACATTGTGACTTCATTTGACTTGCCTTGAGACATTATCCGCGTCACCTTGCGGCATCATCTACATTCTCTCGTGGCATCGTCCATATCACCTTGAGGCATTCTTCGTATCTTTTGGCGATATCGCCGGCATCACCATTCGACATAGTTTGCCACCTTGGGACATCGTCTGAGTCTCCTTGTGACAGCATTTGCCTTTCCTTCGCCATCATTCACCTCACGTTGCGACATTGCCCCACCGTGTGACATCATTCTCCCACCCCGCGACATTGTTTGCACTTCCTTGCAACATCATTTACTTCATCTTGTGACATCATTTACTTCATCTGGCAACTTCATTTGCCCCCATCTTATGACCTCGTTTGGTCTTTCATGTAGCCTCATTTTGTAACTTCTTTTGTTCTCAAATTCAGGTTGGAATATTATGTTCGCAAGGAGAAGGTTAGAACATTATGTATTTATGTGGACTTATTAGTGATCTATGCACGTCAATTGAAGTTAAATTAGTTGATATTCCCACCAAAGAATTGCCACTGAGGAGATTTCAAGGAATAATAAGCAGTTTAGAATAGATATTCATGCATCAATTTGAAAGAGTGTGTTAACATGTTAATAATTGTTGTTTCATGTCCCAGAGATCACATCTCATCCGTCCATCGTAAAGCACATAGGTTGACATAGTTTTGAATATTTGTAATTAAGTATATATATATGTATATATATTTTTCTTTATTATATATAAATTAAGATAATTATGCTGAAATGAAATAAAAAAATACTACACATTTCTTCTCTCCTATGGATGTGTTATTTCCTTATTCGATAAAATCGTTGTGTATATTCTATACAACAACACTCAAGCCTTTATCCCACCATAATGGGGTCAGCTATATGGATCATTTGTCTCCATTGCGCCCTATCTTTAGTCATAATCTCATTAATGCCTAAGTGCATGTGCATCATGTCTTTCCTTATAGTTTCATTCCAAGTATTTTTTTGGTCTACCCCTCCCCCCGTTTAACATTCCTAGTGGGTAAACTCTCACAACGTCTAGCAGGTGCCTCTACTGGTCTCCTTTGTATGTGTCTAAACCATCTTAATCGGGCTTCTCGCATCTTCTCTACAATTGATGTCACTCCCGTCTTATCCCAGATACATTCATTCCTAATTTTATTCAGTCTCGTGTGTCCGCACATCCACCTAAGCACTCTCATCTCCGCAACTCCCATTTTCTGCTCATGTACATAATTCACTGCCCAACACTCGGAACCGTAGAACATCGTTGGTCTAATTACAGTACAGTAAAACTTGCCTTTAAGTTTTAAATGGTACTTTACGATCACATAAGATCCCAGATGCGCCTCTCCACTTCAACCAACCTGCTTGGATTCTATGTATCACATCTTTATCTACACCTCCATCTTTTTGAATTATCGATCCGTTAAAATTGTATCTGTTTCATCCTTCATGCATTTAACTTGACTTAAATCTCTCGTCTTTTTCTCTCTAGCTCGAGCAATTTAATAATGAAATAAAAAAATTATTACACATTTCTTCATTTCCCAATTCAATTATCTGATTATCTGAAATATTTATTCAGGATAATTGAATTTGTAGGATTAAAATTTTTTGGTTACTGAATCTTACTGTTAGGCAGATTGATATCATTATTTTAGTCACTGAGGCTCACTTTATTGATGCTAAACCTTGCCACTTTCAGATTTATTTTTCTTTTAGCAACACCTTTCAGCTGACAGGATCTATTTGCTATTAGTCACATCATCTTTATCAGTCACACCTCTAAACTCAAATTGACACAATGTGTACTCGTGAGTTTGTAGGGGAGTGTTAGCATATTTAGCTTATTTTCATTAATCTTATTAAAATAGTTAGCTTATTTTAATGGGGATGTTTTTTCCATTGTGCTAAATAGTAAATAAGTCTTATTGTACCCATTGGATTATTTCTCATATATTGTCATCTTAGTGATTCACTTCTTTTCACATGGGTTACACCTCTATTATGTATAGAAGATGTCTCTAATAAAAATATATCTTGAAGTCTTCCTCTCTTTTTCCTTAAATATAATATATAAGTATGTATCTTTTTTGTCACTATTAAGGCATTTAGATTTCATAGATGAAGGAATTTCTCTCCACTTCGAATTTTTTGAATTCATTTTTATGTCGTTGAATTACTAATTAGGTGACAATATGTGTTATGTACTCAAGAATGGGTGAATAACTATCTATTCAATTCTCTCTTCCTTGTGACAGTTGTTACCCAGTCAGATGTATCTGTTAAGACCATATCACAGGGAAACTACCACTCAAAGGTTTGGTTTTTCGTCTTCTGCATCTCCTGAAGCCACTGAGAAGGGGACTAACCAATCTGGAGGCGATGAAAGTACATCAAAAAAAGTTCCTGAACCTTCTCAGGAAACTTGTGAAGCTGGAGTAGTCAGTGGATCAACTGAAACTAATGGTGATTCTGCAGCTCCAGAACAGTCCAGTAGTTCAGGTTCTAGTTCAAACTCTGAACAGATCAACTCTCAATATTGTAAAAGGAGGAGGAGAATAACTAAAAGAACTGCATTTTCTGACTCAGATACAGAGCCTGAGTTGTCTGCCGAAGAACTAGTAAGGCTTGTTGCTGAGAGGGATAATTTACTGAATGCAAAGCAGATGGAGATTGAAAAGCTGAAAGATAAAGTTCTTCGTACTTACGCTGATATGGAAAATGTTTTAGAAAGAACAAAACGTGAGGTAGAAAACTCAAAAAAGTATGGAATTCAGGTACTTGTTCTTTTTTCCCTTTGGTATTCATTGTCTTATCTTTTTATTTTGTTTTATCCATTTTAATGCATAGAAAGATATTTCAAAATCTTTTTTGCATATTTGGAACGATGCAGAATTTTGCCAAGAGCCTACTGGATGTCGCTGATAATCTTGGAAGAGCTTCAAATGCCGTCAAAGAGAACTTTTCAAAGGTCGATCAGAGTAGTGACAGTTTAGGAGTGTCACTTTTGAAATCTCTTTTGGAGGGTGTTGAAATGACTGAAAAACAACTTGCAGAGGTATTGATTGGTCTATTATTCATAAATCTTGAAATGATTTTTTTAACTCAAATGATACAAATTATTTCTTGGAGAGGTATTGATCCATTATTTCTTCCCATTATTAGTACCTTTTAAACTCAAATGATACAAATTAATAATCATTCTCAAGTTAAAATTTCATTTATTTCAATTATAGGATCGGTGGAGATTTTAACAACTCACTGGAAAAGTAATTGTGCAGCATCCCTGTGGAAATTAATGATGCTACACCCTTAGAGAAGTTGCATCGTTGGGGATATGGGATTTACCTAGAAGTTGGAAGATGGGAATTTGAGATTTGGGGAGATAATATAAGGAGAGGGGATGGAGAAGAGTGGGCTGGGGAAGGTGCAGCCACTCATGTAAGAAAGTAGAGAATTTCCCTTGTACCATTTTTTATTGAAAATCTTCAAAGGCAACTCCGAAGGAACCTTTTAGTAGAGGTCCTTAGGTCTGTTTACATAATGTTTGCAAAAAATCATTATGTGAAATAGAGTTATTTCCCCTTAAATGATTTATCACCTGAAATGGATATTTTTTTTATTAGTAAGGGATTTGTTTGTGTTACCAATCATCATGTATGCCAATTTTTTTTTTACTTTATAAGCATGTGTATATACTCAAGAAACGATGCAATAAAATATAATAAAATGCATGCATTGAGATATATATGCTTCCTAGGGAATTGTTCAGTTAGCACTTCAAATTTGTGTAGTCCTATAGTTCTCACGGCAAATTCATAGTACTTAAAATAAGATTTAAATTTTCTGATCTATTTTCTACTGAATATCTGAGAAGGTTGCCTTAACTTATATGGACCACTTATGCAAAACCATTTGTTCAGATGAAAACTTGGGGTTGGTACCAAAAGCTTCCATAGATTCTCCGAGTAGCTCTGTAGTTAATATCAACAGTAGACATGGAGGTGGGTAAATTATAGATTCAAACAATCTCTTTGAAGAACTTAAGCAATAGTAATTATCTTTGCAAACGAGAAAATGCGCCGTTCTAGAGAATCTACCCACATCATCACCTTGTGATTTTTTTTCATCATCACCTTGTGATTACCAAAAGATAAACTCCATATTGGTATCTTGTCATTGTGTATTTTTAACAGTTAAATGGACAAATATTAGGTTTTTGTTGGTTAGTTTTAGATATATAAACAGATCTCCACAAGTTAATCAGGGTGACCTCTCATCAATAAAATAGTCATCATAAAATACGTGATGACAAACTATTAGTTTTTTGCCTTGTTATACTTGGGATTGAGAACTTTAGGGCTCCTATATTGGTGATAGTGTAGGGGGCATTGATCAACTGAGGGTGTCATGAGGTGACTATTGTCCCTACTCATGTTGGATATAGTGAGTAGATTTCCAGGCAACTTCGCCTTTCTTCTGAGTTGGGTTTCACTATTTTGAGTTAAGTTAGGGGTCGTTTTGAGCATTTATGCTCCTAGGGTAAGTCCAGTAAGGGAGGATACTTTGGGAGTCATGATATTGGGTTATAGTGTAATTTATATGTGAACTGTCATTCATCTAGCTTAGATATGATACTCCACATTTCCACAGCACTATTTTGACTCCAAATCTCTAACCTTTATTTAAATTGACTAGCACTAGCCACTAGTATATAGCAACTCTTGCCAGATTATCTACCTTGTTTTACTAGTTGTCCATCCTATTCAAGTTGTCATCTCGATTCACTTTATTCAAATACGTATGCAACTAACAGGGCAATTTTCTTAGAAATATTGTGATATTTACTTGAAGGCTTGAAGCTAATATAAAAAGTCCAATTGCTTTCAAACTTCAATTAGAGGGCTATTACTTGGTAAATGAAGTATTGAAAACACTCCTATTCAACTAGTTAAAATTTGTATGGATGTTGGATATAGTGCTCAATCAACTAGAAGACTAATTACAGAATAGTAGTGATGGTAGAAAAGTAGGTCAAGGAAATTTATCAAGGTTTAGTAAGGCTCAAATTATTTTGGTGGGGATTCCTAAAACCATAGTAAATACAGCATTACACTGCATTTTCCCACTATATGAAGTATATCCAACATCATGAGTTACGATCAAAATATTTGCTTGATGCACTACATTGGGATACAAATACTAGATTATGTGTGCAGATAATTCTGTAAATATATGAGTGCAATTTGATGGATACACATGTTGTGTGAACATTTAGAAAATGCGCAATTATTAGATTATTTTATTAGAAAGTAAATTACCTGATTATCATAATAACATCTATACAAATATGATGATTAATCACATTTCTCATAATTAGAGTGGTATTATTTGTGAGTACTATCTTTTCAAAATGTGCTTGTGTGAACTGTTACTTCTTTCATTCTTATGCTAAAAAGTAAATCATTATTTAGTTCAGAATAATTTTTTTTACCCTTTCTAAATTTGAAAACCCCTTCAAATTGCTTGATTAAATTCCTTCATCCTAAAAACTCAAATGCTCTTTTTTTCAGGTGTTCAGGAAGTTTGTGATTGAGAAATAT
This sequence comes from Dactylorhiza incarnata, assembly GCA_033032865.1. Lineage (NCBI taxonomy): Eukaryota > Viridiplantae > Streptophyta > Magnoliopsida > Asparagales > Orchidaceae > Dactylorhiza > Dactylorhiza incarnata. The sequence goes on along the minus strand of JAWHQI010000244.1, from coordinate 4,249,090 downwards.
GATCCATTGAATGAGAAATTTGATCCAAACCGGCATAATGCAGTTTTTGAAATACCTGATCCGTCAAAGTCTCCAGGCACCGTCGCTGTTGTTTTGAAGGTATAGTTTTATTGTCTTTCATTATTATTATTTTAATAGTATTTTCAATTCTATAAGGAGAGTGCTCCATTTAAAAATGATTCTTTCTCCATATTTTAAATATTAAATGAGCAATGAAAAAGTTGCTATCGTTTAATTTGACAACATTGGATGGTATCGTGACATTTAAAAAATTTATCTATTAAGATAAATGTTCAGAAAAGGTATTATATACTCTAGAACAATACACAATACTTGGGTATTATATACTCTAGAACACTAGAATTCTCTATAAGATAGAAGAGACATCCACATCTTTTTTTGAAGATTCCCACCTAGAATAATTTACAAACTTCCAAACCTCTCCATCACATACTAGACTCTTTTACAATACAGCTAAAGCTTCTTGAACATTGTAATGTGCGGTGGTGGGTCAGAGGAGGCAAGCCAGTAGTCGCAGCATCTACAAGGAACGACTCACTTGGGGATGCCAGGGTGGAGGTGGTGTTGGCCATCGATGGTTGGCTCGACTGCTTGGTGCGAAGCAGTACCAGGATCGACATGAACTACTTGTCTTGGGTGTCGAGGTGAGTATTGATGGTGGTGAGGGCGCGCTCGAGGGCATCAACATGGTTTTCCTCCATTTTGCACGTCTTGGACATAAGAGGTAGATGGTGAAAGTGCTGTCGAGGATCGACAATGCCATGGGAGTGGTGAAGGGTGTTGAGAACGTCGTGCGGAAGGGCATCATAAGGTCGTTGGTGTAGCCCGGAGAACCGCTGGAGGAAGTTAGGGTATCCAGAAGTTGTGTTGAGGCGGTTGCACCTGTGGAGGAGGCACTGGAAGTGTGGCAGAAGTTGCAGGAGAAGCTGCAGTAGGAAGGTTGGAGCTGGTCAATTGAAATGTGTGGAACTATAGAGGCACGATCGGTGAAAGCTGCAAAACGAAAGCTAGAGCGGTTCGATGGGAACCCTCAGTGCGAAACAGATGGCTAGCACGCGTGAGCAGTCATGAGAGTCGATGATGAGTATTTACAGAGAGCGGAAATTGCTGCTTTGTGAACGTCAAAGGCGGAGGATGTCGTGGTGTCGACGACACGTAGGTGTTGGTGTGGTTGGCGTGGTCGGCGAGCGCATAGTGTCATATAGCTGGAAAGAGAGATGGAAGCACGGTCAGGAATTAATGTAGGCACGCAGGATCGATACTCGAATCAACGGAGTGGATAGTTCGGTTGCAATATTAGCATTTGCTGGAGACCGGTATCAGCGGTGGGCAGCACAACATGTCGGACCAATGTTAATGACGAGAAAATAGATTGCTTTCAAATTAGAAATCAGGATACAAATTACAAGATATGCTCGTGCCCAACTTCAGGAGGGTGGTTCCTCCTTGAAGTCCTTCACCAAAAGAGAGTTCCCAAGAACCTAAGAGATGAAAAGTGATGCAGTGGTAGACCAATGGGGGATAGACACGCTAAATGCAAACCTAGGCGTGATGACTCGTGAAGAATACAAGAGACGGCCCGCGTAAAAAAAGCAACAATAATTTATTATTATAAATAAAACAAGCAGAGGCACGAGCTATCACAAGTTTTAATTAAAGAGAGCGAACATCAATTCACAAGCGAGCGTGTTGCAATTATTTAAGCGCGTGCGGAATAAGCCCTGCAAATCACACGGGGTACAATACTAATACAAAGCGAGATAAACAATCACTACAAGGTAAAGGTGTCAAATGTTCAACAATAGAAAATAGAACAATCTGGGCTGAGTGAAGGGGTGGTCGGAAGTTGGGGTTGGCTGGAAGGGGGAGAAGGAGGAGGAGGCGTGTGGGGGCTGGATATGGGCTGCTGGTTGGCTACACGAGGGAGAGGAGGAGAGGCGGCTGGCGGTGGCTGCACGAGGGAGAGGAGTGGAGGTGGTGCGGCTGGCGGTGGCTGCACGAGGAAGAGGAGGAGGGGAGGTGGTGCGGTTGGCAGAGGTTTACTGGATCTGGCGGTGTAGGAAGGAGGAGGGGGAGGCGGAGACTTACTGGATCTGGCGGTGGATGTCGACGAGGAGAGGCCGACGGAACAGGGGCTGCGGCTTAGAGAGTTTGCGGGCTGGGACAGGGAAGGAGGAGGGTGGAGCAGGCCGTGGATCCAGGCGGTCGTGGGGCTGATCGGGGAGGGCGTCGCACCCTAGCAGTTGGCGAAGTCTGGAGTCGCACCAGAGAAGACCGGCGGCTGCAAGAAAACTGCAAACCCACGATGGAATGAACAGCCAACACCCCCACTTATTTATACAAGCTAACCTAGGGCATCCCAAAATGGACGGCTCATAACGTCCGGTTCGATCGGGAGCCAAATAAAACTCAAAATACATAAAATAATATAGCAAATCAACTCGCAACGACGATCCGGATGCAACTGCGGGCTCAGATCGCCCGGACGGGCGATGGTTCACCGCCTCCTGCGGGAATACACGTACGTAGGGCGTTGCACGCCATCAAAAAGCCTTCTAAAATTCCCAAGCCCCTCCCTTATATAGAGAATGAGACCCACATTTCTATTACGAAAATATCCTTTTGTAAAGCAAAATACAAAAAATAACTAAAATAAAACGCTCCCGGTTGTCATCGCCTCCTATGCGTAAACAAGTTGCGCTTATAATGTTAAATGAATATTACTTTTGAGGAAGTTTTGATACTTTTTAGGAAGTTTTGATGATTCTTGTTAAGTTTGACTTTAATGTTAGGGCATGGTACATCCCTACCAAATAGGGGACATTAAGCTAAACAAGTTGCGCTTATAATGTTAAATGAATATTACTCACTGAAGTAGTATATATTGAAGACGAGTTAAATTGAAAGTAAACTCAAGAGTGATTTGAACATATACAAAGAACAAAGGAAAATGAGGATTCACATAAATGATCTCATATAGTTGAGATAAGATTAATGATGATGATATATTTTTATATGAATTTTTGTTTAGTTCTTATAAAACTGTTATTGTTGTTGCTAACATCACATTAATTATCTTGCGGTGCAGCCGGGTTACATGCTACATGACCGCGTCCTACGTCCAGCTGAAGTTGGTGTAACCAAATCACCTCCTGATGGAAATTAGAGTTGTCTTCCTCCAGTTTATAGTAGTGAGTCCATCCACTATTTTTTTTTTCAATTTTTTTTGCCTGAGCTATTTTATGGTGAATCTGATGCAAAGTTTAGAACTGAGCTACTATGATCTCATTTATTAGTTTAATAACTTAAAAAAGGCTTAGAATTTTGTTTTTTATTCTTCTTTTAATTTCATGATCTTCATCTCTTTGATCGTTTTTATGGACAAAAATTGCCTGAGAATCGACTTGCAGATGAAAATTATTGAATCTTTTTTGTTCATGAGTTTGTGTTTGTTTTAGTTGGGCTTGCGCTGTTTTTCACATAACTATACTTTTAATTTTCATGATTGAGTTTGTATTTGTTTTAGTTGGGCTTGGGTTGTTATTGGCAGACCAACTTCTGCTATGGGCAAACCATTGTTAATGACAGACCAAATTAAATACCAAAGAGACATGTGAACCCGTAAAGGTGGTCTGCCGATATTCATTTTTTCAGTGGCGCGGGTTGGCATCTTCATTTCTTTGATCGTTTTTATGGGCAAAAATTGCCTGAGAATCGACTTGCAGATGAAAAATATCGAATCTTTTTTTGTTCATGAGTTTTCTCGTGCAACAATCTTTATGATTGAGTTTGTGTTTGTTTTAGTTGGGCTTGCGTTGTTATTGGCAGACCAACTTCTGCTATGGGCAGACCATTGTTAATGACAAACCAAAATAAAATACCAAAGAGACATGTGAGCCCATAAAGGTGGTCTGCTGATATTCATTTTTTCAATAGTGCGGGCTACCAATAGCCACATGTGATCTGCCATTAATTTTAATAGGAGTTTACCCCTTACGGAGTCCTAGATGCTACTGTTCACGACCAATAGGAGGGCAAAGAATCATCGGCCCGCAATGCACAACCTTATTGTGTATTGCGTGGCCCACCGCAGTACATTGTGGTTGGTCGTGGACGCCAGCTGACGTCTGGGACTTGGTCCCAATAAACTCTCCCTAGGGTTTGAGATGGAATTCTGTTAGGAAAGAAAAAGATGCTGGGAGAGAATTTGGGAGTGAAAAAGTTTAGGGTTTGATGCTTCCTTTTTTGTATTAAGCTCTTTATATATATATGCTTGAATACAATGCAAAATCATTGAACTTGTTGCTGTGGGTCACTGGACTTGAACTCCTGGTGCATTGGCTAGATAGGCTAGACTGGGCTTAAATAGTTTTATTGGTTGTTTTGTCGTTAAAAATGCCCGTCGCTCGAACGATGTTTCTGAAATCGTTAAACAAGTCGAATGATGCTGCCTTCGGGCTTTTTTCTCGTTCTTCGTCGCTACATTATCGACAGTTTCGTGCGTTTTCTTGTTTCATCTGCCTAAATTTAAAATAGTCTCACATCGTGATCGACTCTAACGCAAGCTGATGGCTTGCTCTGAGCTGAGCAGTCCTCCGTTAGACCATTATCTTCACCACCCTTCCAACTCCTGCACAATATTTTCTTACCATCCATCTTCTATCACACCGTACAAACCTATTATTTCTACTAATTAACTAATTTAGAATAATACAAAATATCATAAATTTTCCAAACCAAATCCAACCGTTACTTTTCTTTTTCTTTTTCAAAACAACTATAAAATGCCTACTACCCTCTTTGGCTAAACTAGCCCAACACAACACACTCCTACCTCAATGATTTCCTCCCTCCTCATCCTCCTCCTCGTGCCCTCCCTCGCTGCCGCCGCCGCCTCCTGCAACTCCTACGAGTTCGCCGCCGACATGACCTTCGCCTCCTGCGCCGACCTTCACCATCTCAACGCCTCCCTCCACTGGAGCTACGCGCCGAAGGCCGGAACTCTCATGGCCTTCCGCGCCCCGTGAGCCCCCGGCGGCTGGGTGGCGTGGGGCATCAACCCTGCGGAGGACAATAAGATGGTGGGCACGTTCGCCGCCGACATGACCTTCGCCTCCTGCGCCGACCTTCACCATCTCAACGCCTCCCTCCACTGGAGCTACGCGCCGAAGGCCGGAACTCTCCGCATGGCCTTCCGCGCCCCGCGAGCCCCCGGCGGCTGGGTGGCGTGGGGCATCAACCCTGCGGGGGACAATAAGATGGCGGGCACGCAGACGATCGTGGCCTTCCGCCACTACAACGGGAGCATGGTCGGGTACGCGACGCCGCTGGATGGCCACAGCCCGGCAATGCTGCCGGGGGAGGTGAGCTTTCCGGTTTATGACGTGGCGGCGGAGCACGAGGACAGGGAGATGATAATATTTGCTACGTTGGGAGTGTGGAAGAGCAGCAATGTGAGCCATTTGTGGCAGGTGGGGAGCGCGGTGGCGGGCGATGTGCCGAAGAAGCATGAGACTTTTGGAGACAATTTGATGTCGGTGGGAAAGATTAGCTTCTCTTGAAAATTCATATGTATGCATGTATGTATGCATGTATGTATGCATGCATGCATGCATGCTTGTAAGTCATGAAGTCATATGTATGTATGTATGTATGTATGGTTATAAGTTCTTAAGTGATGTATGCATATGAGGGAACATAAATTTAAGGTATAAATATTATTACAGTAAGGATTCAATATTTGGTATAAATTTAAGGTATAAAATTTAACGTACAACTAGAAAAAGAAAAAAGCTAGCCCAGCGGCCTACCCGAAAAGGTAAAAGAGTGCATGTAAGCAAACCCCCGGATGTGCATGTAAGAAAATGATGAAAGCTCCGGATGCGAACGAGGGGTCCCGCGAGGCGTCAGAGTGCAAGAAAAATTCACCCAACAAGTTAAGACGCAGGTGAATTATGCGGAGGCGGGGACCGGACGGGAACAACACCCTCTTAAGCTTGAGAGCCCTAGCTAACGAAGAACCGGTCCTCCGCATTATGACATTCTAGACTTTTGTTATCTTTTTTGAACGCAAAGCTCGAGATGTTGTGAATAGCGGGAGCAAGAGAGCTTCGAAATAATCCCAAACCTCTCTAGCGTAGACCATAAAAGATGGTCATAATAAGTGAGTACGCTAGAGCATAAAAGATGGTCACAACTCACAAGCGAGTACTACTCTATAGCATATATAAAAGATGGTCGTAGGATTCAATATTTGGGTTTAGGGCAACATGTGCATTAGGGGGCGAGAGAGATGCCGATTTTTAGAAGGTTGATTCAATATTGTTTTGAACCTAGATGGGGATCCCTAAATAGATGAAAGGGAATGAACCTAGTTGGACTCTATATAAATAAAACCTTTATGATGGTGGGGTATTAACTTTAATCATCAAATGAGACTATGATTGACTTGTTCTAACATATAATCATGCAATGCAATGGAGAAATATAGAGCTGGGGAAGCCGGCGCGCGCACACAGCTTAGGCTCTGTTTAGGGTGGCGGTGGAAAAATAATGGACGGTGGAAAATCAATGATGAGATTAGAGTTGTTCAGAAAATTGTTTTGAAAATGTCGTTGATTGCTTGAAATTTTTTCATTAATTAACTGCTTTTCAAAATAGTGTTTCTAAGTTTTTCTGTTTTGAAAAACATCTTTTTTTAAAACAGTTGTTTAGTTTTTTAATAATAAAAAATCTATCTTATGATAATCATTTATCGCATATAAGTGTAAATGCTATATAAATACTAAATAAGCAAGTTACAAAAAGACATCAACGACATGCAGAGATAGAGAATGGGTGAACAATCGCAAACGGGAGAAAACAACATTTGCAGTGGCGAGAAGGAAAAAAAGGCAGAGCACAAATGGTCGATCGGGACGTGAATTTCGTAGACCCTCAAATAAAAGAGGAAAAGTTGAAAGCAGACAAAGCAGTTGTTAGAAAGCTCTGCTGGACCGTCTGCTCAAAACACCTTTATTGAAAAAGCTTTTCATCCAAACAACCTAAAAAGAGGAAAAAATTTTGGTACAAGTAGCGTGCACAGCTCTGTGCACGCAAATAAATAGCGGGATTTTTAAGCGGGCCCCACTCACTTTCGTTTTCCGCCAAAAAAAAATACTCCAGCTTTTTCCCTTCTTCCCCGCTCCACTGGCTTCCTCTAGGGTTTCATTGAAGTTAAAAAATTTCTATTCCGCCTCGCCTTGCCCGCTTCGCATTGCATTCGCCTGCGTCCCCTAGGGTTTCTTCGACATTACAAAATATATCCACCGGGCGTCGGAGGACGTGCTTCCTCATTCCGACAAACTGCTCTGTGCTCCTTCTCGTTGCTACATCGCCACCCAAATTTAAAATGACAGTACCTGGAAAAGCTTCGAGAAAAGAAATGGATAATGTAAATGAAATATTCACCTTTTTAAAATCTTCAAAATTTTCGCAGTTTCATGCACAGCTCTATGCACGCGAAAATCTTACAGTTACTGGTAAATTACGGCTGTAATAGTTTCATAGTGCACAACAAACTTTATAGTTACAGCCGTAATTTACATTTTACTGGTAAATTACGGCGGTAATAGTTTCATAGTGCACAACAAACTTTATAGTTACAGCCGTAATTTACATTTTACTGATAAATTACGGCTGTAATAATTTCATAGTGCACAGCAAACTTTATAGTTACAGCCGTAATTTACATTTTACTGGTAAATTACGGCTGTAATGTTACATAGTGCCCAACATACTTTACAGTTACTGCTCGGTTTACATTTCAAAATGGCTTAATGTTCAAATTGCTTATTGTTCAATTGTCAGTTTGATGGTGAGAACTCTTCAAATAATTTGGCCGATGCTGAAAAAGCTTCCAGTCAACCCGACAATGTAAGTGAAGAACTGTATTGGATTTTTCTATTACGACAATTGTCATTACAGCTGTAATTCTTCTTTTAATACAGCTTTAATGTTAAATTACAGCTGTAATGTTACCTTACAGCCGTAATGATTTTTTGATTATATCTATATTCTTTGGTTTTCTTATGTTGACAGATTGATGTTTCGTTTCCAATTGTGCAATCTGAGCCGGAGGCATACACAATGTATTGCAATTATGCTCATAATTTGGAATTTAGTGTGCGGAAACAACACATATTATATTGGACACATACTAGTATTATTAAGGGAAGGAGTTTTAGTTGCTCAAAAGCCGGACATAAAAATAAAAAGTGATTAGAAAATGTGAGCAGAAAGTATCATAAGTTGGATACCAGAACGGGATGTTTGGCATGTATATACTTTACTGCAGATGAAAATAGAAAATTTCTATTGTCTGTAATTTTACGGCTTTAAATTTATTATTATTGTGGCAGAAACTGAGAAATTACTGCTGTAACTATTAAGATTACGGCTGTAACTTCTAAAATTACGGCTGTAACTGTTAAAATTACGGCTGTAACTGTTAAACAAATACAACAGAATTCAGATGAAATAATCATCCAGTAACATTGCAGCAGTTAATGTTAAGAGTGCAGAATCATGCTGTAATAAAATGTATTATGGTTGTAATGTTATAATTAAGGTAGATACTGAGAAATTACGGCTGTAACAAACAAATTACGGTTGTAACCGTTATAAAATGTAAAACTTAAATGAAAACTCTAAACCTAGAGAATACCATGATGCGCAGTACAAGATATTCCGGTTTAGTGAGAAGTCAATCTTTATCGGGGACGGGGACAAAAGGCGGAGGAGGAGCAGCCGCCGGCGGAGAAGCTCTAGGATCACTGGAGGAGGAGCGGGAGTCGGCGCTCAGAATTTCGTCAAACCTAGGAAGGAGAAGCCGAGCGAGGGAGCTGGAGTGTTTTTTTTTTTTTTGCGGAAAACAAAGTGAGTGGGCCCCGCTTAAAAATCTCGCTATTTATTTGCGTGCACAGAGTTGTGCACGCTACTTATACCAAAAAAAATTTCCCTAAAAAGAGCAGTGGCAATGGGAATATAGTGTTTCCCACCGGAATAGAGTGTTTCCCAAACAGAGCCTAATTAATAATCAACTAAAGCACTCAATTACAATGCTAATTAAATTATAGCTGCACACAATAATTAACTAACTAATTATCCAAATGAGATTTAGTAATATAATTAGCACCAAAATACATGAAACCGCTTTAAAAATGAATTAACTAGCTATTAATGCTAATTATTTTATAATTAGCACTAATTTCTCCATGTTTATATATAATTCAGCATTAAAAAATTTAAAGGGAGTTGTTAAAGGCACCGCAATTTTGGCTAGTCACACCGCAATTTTTCTAATTTAACCTTAAAATTACTCCTCCAAAAGCACTAATGGCACTGCACTAACTCACACAGCACTAACTCGCACATCACTACCTTAAAATTACTCTTTTGAAGTTTTAGATTGTTATGAAATGTGCGATTGTTGTGAAATATGCGGTTGTTGGTATTTCAAGTTCAATTTTATTCATTATTTTTTTATAATGTTGAGCAATCATTATTTTGTGTTATTTTCAATTTCAAAATTACATTTTTACTTGATGTTGGTTTTAATTTGTTTTTTTATAGGAATATGAAGACCATGATGATCAATGAGGACAAATTGATGACTTTTTGTTTATAGCAATTCACCATATTTGCTGAAATTTATGATATAGTTCTATGATTTTTCTTTTTTATTGAAATTCAAGTTGAGTGTCTTTAACACTACTGTGGTGCAATTAACAATATTAGGTGCCTTTAAGTTCAACAAAACAAGATGAAATGTGTGTTGTCTTTAACAAAGCGGTGCGACTAGCCAAAATTAGACAAGTTTTCGGAAGAGCCCTGTTTTAAACCAAAAGTATATGAAGAACCCTCTCTCAATAAGCCTTCTCACAATAGCCCTCTTTTGCTATTTCGCCTGACAGGTGGGCCCATCTGCAGGAAATTGACGGATGTTTAGAATTTTAAGTCATTTTATAAGTCATTTAATAATTGTTTCGGCTAAAACTTAATTCGAGGAGTAACAATGTTTGTAACAAAGTTTTGTTTTAATTTTTTTCAGGCACTTTGGAGGAATGCGCTAGCTGTGACAAGGAATGAATCACTACCTATTTGAAGACGTTTTGGAGAAGTTTTTTTAGCCGTTTTGTTTTAACATGTGTTCGTTCTGTAAAACTGCAATTTTAATTTTGCTCCTGAATTGTTATCCTGGGTTGCTACATCTCTTAAAAATGCGTAATTAATATTTCTCCTAAGGAATTATTCTTGGTCCGACAATTTTTCTCCTAATGAATTTTTCCAGGTCCTAATGATTTCCTAAACCAGCATTACACTAAGTAATTCCCGACAAACAACATTCAATAACTAATTCCCCGACAATTTATGAGCATTGTAGTGTAATAGGCTCTTCATATACTTTTGATTTGAAATCGGGCTCTTCCCAAAATTTATCCACCAAAAGTGCGGTGCATTTAACAATTCCCAATTTAAATTTAGAATCTTCGGCTATGCGGTCGTTGATAATGTGCGAAGGAGAGCAACATCAGCTAGGGTTCCAAAATTAGAGCAGAGCATCAGCCGACGATACGCGCTGGCATCCATGGCGCCAATCATTTCTTCCCCCCCAATCCGATTTATAAAAAAAAATCCTCAAATTTTGATTCAGCGAAATTTCTTCAACGGGAGGGGGCGGGAGAGACAAATTAAAGCGAAGCAGCAGGCGAGAAATCTTCACAATCGGCGCCATGAATTCAACAAGGAGCTTGCTGCTGCTGTTCGTCGTCTTCGCGGCGGCGGCCAACCTCGACACCTGCCGCGGCCTCTTCACCGACAGAGTCTTCAACGTCGTCCGCTACGGCGCTTCCCCCAACGGCAGATCGGACAGCGCCCAGGCTTTCTATAAAGCGTGGGGCGACGCCTGCGCCACCGACTGCGGGTGGTTTCGCGGGGTTAGGGTTAGGGCTAGGGTTTTGATACCGCTGGGTACATTCTTGGTGGGGCCGGTGTCCTTCAGAGGACCTTGCCGGAGTCCCATGGTGGTGCAGGTGAAAGGGGTGGTTAGGGCTCCGGCGAACCTCGGGGCGTTCCAACACCAGGAGTGGATCGCTTTCCGGCATGTTAACGGCCTTCTCGTCACGGGCATGGGCACGTTCGACGGGCAGGGACGGTCAGTCTGGCCCTACAAGCATGGCAACGGACTTCCCCCTGTAAGACTGCCCGAATATAAAGTCAACGAGATATAAGCTCCCTTTGGCATTGTGGTCGTGAACCCCGTGGTTATATCTAAGAAATTTCGTTCATTTTTATGTTCAAAACTAGTTTTATTTTCTAAGCGAAACATACATTCTATGATGGTGGCGTTTTTGTCCAAACTCACCGGAGCAAAAACGCCACGCCAAACAAAACCCAAATATCATGCGTGAAGAACGGACGAAATTCTCTTGAGAGTCACCGGCCTTTGAATATTGCTCGATCATGATCGAAGTCGTGCAGGAGTCACAAACCGAGTGAATGTGCGCATGTATTTAGACTCTGTTTTGCACGGTAAAAAAAACTAGTTTTGATCATAAAATTAAGTGTATGAAGATTCTTAGGTAAGGTCGGGCGGTCACGGGCGACGACAATTCATAATCACCGCGTTCACGATCGTCACCACGCGAGCCTCAACGATAAATGATGAAATATTATTAGCTCTATTACCACTTTACATATATTCGGATCATACATATAGAAAATCAATTGCAAATAAATATAGAACAATGTTATATGCAGGCGGTTTTTGGCTTTATGTAGGCCGAGGATGTATGCATGCCAAAATATTGTTCATACAGGCCAAATTTCAAATCTACAGGCCACATTCAAAAACTAAATTCATTTATTCTTAAATAAATCATTAATGGATGTCACATGTAGCTTCATCTACCGTCTTTCAGCTTTTGATTTATGTTTTATTATTTTTTATTTACAATGGTCATTTACTTTGGTCCAAACTACCACATCATCTCCTTCAAAAAATGGCATGCATTCTCTGCTTCAAATTCGACCATCTCGGTCATTGTTGGCTTCATCTTCGACTGGAATGGAGGGAGGATCGCGACTGCATATATCTCAGGATAAATAAAATTTAATGGATATTTGCGATCTGCTTGCAGCCAAAACCGGCCTGCTTATAACATCACTCAAAATATATGAATGTAATATTGCATACAATATCTTATAATGGACGTTTTACTAAATGCAGACCCTAAAGCTACTGCACGTGACGAACGCGAAGATCCGCGCCATCTCCCTCATCGACCCCAAGTTCTTCCACATGATCATCGGCCAGTCGCGCCACGTGACCATCCTCGGCGTCAAGATCACCGCCCCGGCCGACAGCCCCAACACCGACGGCATCCACATCGGCGACTCGTCGGAGATACGGATCACGATGACCTCCATCGCCACCGGCGACGACTGCATCTCCATGGGCCCCGGCAGCTCCAACATAACCATCAACAAGGTTCACTGCGGGCCCGGCCATGGCATCAGCGTCGGGAGCTTGGGGAAGTACAGCACCGACACCGGTGTCGACGGAATCAGGGTGTTGAACTGCACTCTCGCCGGAACCACCAACGGAGTCAGGATCAAGACGTGGCGGGATTCGCCGGCGATAACGGCGTCGAACATGCTGTTTTCGGATATTGTGATGAAGGAGGTCAGCAACCCCATTATCATTGACCAGGAGTATTGCCCTAACTCTTGTGATGAAGACAAGGTACATTAATAATTAATTATTCTTCTCACTTTAATTTAACTTGCTCAATTATTACTATATTTCATTTTTAATATATATATATATAATCATTAATAGAAATATATATATATAATAATGTAACTATTCCTTACATTTTTAATAAAGTAGAATTGACATAGTAATATTGATCTCATTGTTTTGAGTGAAATGTTATGGTTAGATTCTTCATGACATCATAGTTTTAACAAAATTTTTTTGTTAAAAAAATATGAAAAATATAAATATTTTTCTATATATAGGCATATTGCACAAAAAATATCATTAAAATTTTAAACATATTCATATTTGGTGAAGCATTCAAAATGTGACATTAATATAGCATATTCATATTTTTAGATATTGTTGATTAATTTCTTTTGAATAAATTAGTGCGCCGATCATAGAGAAAAAAAATGCATGCATCTGACATTTGGAAAAAAAGTTACATTTAGTGAAACATTCAAAATTGTCAAATATAATCTTCTTATTTTACTCTAATGACTTAACATATATTATAATCTATTTCAAAAAAAATTAAAATACTATGATCATTCCAGTAATTACACACAATTTCCCCAAATTAAAAATAATGATGGAAATTCATAAAATCTAAAATGTTTTTAGCTAGTAGAGCTCTTATACCTACTATGGTAGGCTGTCATTAGTCATGTCATCGATATTTTCAAGGAAGAGTACTGTCATTTGGCATGTCAGCAGTATTTTCGATGAGTTGTCATTAAACTCATCAACTTTATTTAAGTTGATTTGACTTGCCTGATAATATATGCATCACGAGTTCATGACTATGATTTTTGTAACAAAAATCGAAAAATAGAGTATTGCTATTTTCCGCATTAATTAATTGATAGTATGTTTATTTTAAGCTACATTAATTAATCGATAGGGGCGAAGCCACGTACTTGCCACGGTCGGAGTACTATCGCGGTTGGCCGTAGGGGCGGAGCCCCATGTCTGTCACTCGCCCGCGTGGATGTGAGTGTATTATAGTGATTATAATGTTGTATTGGTAAGTACATGTTTAAGCCCCAAAGACTAAGTTGGCGGTTTAAATATGTAATAAGTCATATAATTAATTACAAAGATAATCATGTCTAACAAATAGTAATATTCATATCAAATAAAAAACATTTTTATGAAAATATCCTAATATACTAATATAAACTAAGGCAATATTTAATAGAAAGATCTGTGTCAATTATAATAATTTTTGAAGTTATCATATAATTACTACTATCATTACTAGAAAATTAATTTTTATTAATTAAAAATTATTTCACAAAATGTAGAATTTTTGTCAATGATCAAATTTTATTGTGTTAAAGTGGTCACAAATGTCCCATCATTAAATATCATAAGTGACATAAAAATTCTATCACTAAATGTACATATTTTATGATAAAAATAAATTTCATCACTAACTGTATTATTATTTGTCCTTGTGATGATATATATATATATATATATACTAATATAGAAATTAAGAATGTATTATTATTTTGTAAAAATAAATTTCACTAAATGTATTATTATTTTGTCCTTTGGTGATGAAATATAAGCATAATAATATTTAGGAAGCATTCCTGTGACTCTAGCTTGTTATTTTTTACTAAATGTATTATTATTTTGTCTAGAAATTAAGATGAGTCTATTATAATAATTATTTTTTGAAAGTATCATACTATCACTATCATTATTAGAAAATTAATTTTGAGCGACGGCATTTTTTCACTAAATGTTGAATTTTTGTCGATAAAGATATTTAGTGATCAAATTTTGTTCGCCGTAAAATGATCGATCACAAATGCCCTGTCATTAAATATTTTTGGTGACAAAAAATAGATTTCAATCACTAAATATTTTATCCCTAAAAGAAAGATATTGTAGACTCGTAGTGATGAAATATAAGCATAATGAAATTTAGGAAGCATTTCTATGAGTATTGTTATTTCTTGCAAGCCTATAATTGTGTCGTGGGGATCCTCTCTATTTGGAGTGAAATTGATAGTATCTATTTCACGGTCCAGATCTATTTCTTGTTGATCCGATGGGCTCGCTAATTTCATCCTTTTATATACGTGTACTTAATTAACCTACATTGGTGCATGCATGCAGCCGGGTTCAAGGGTGAATATCAACAACGTGAGGTTCCAAAATATAAGGGGAACTTCAGCGACAGACGTGGCGATCAACCTCGTGTGCAGCTCCGCAGTCCCGTGCGACTACATCACCCTCGAGAACATCGACTTGAAGCCTCTCCCGCCGACCCCGGGCTTGGCCCCCGCCATCCCGCTGTCCACCTGCGAGCACATCGGCATCCATTCGAAGGCCGTGGGATTCGTCTTCCCTCCCCCTTGCTTCTGATCAACTAGCTTCTACATTAATGCTTCCATGAAGCTCCCATGATTTGAGATTATTTAATCATGACCGTGTATTAATGACTAATTATATAATTAAGCATGGCTATATATATATGTTATATATTAATTAGGCCAGCTGTTCATTTGAGAGCTAATCATAGAGCATGATGATGAACGGCTGTGATGAACATTTCCAACTTCATTGTAAAGATCAAACGATCTGCGCATGCATGCTCTTTTTGTTTTCTTTTTCTTGCTCCAACTTTTGAAATGGGGGATGTTAAGCTGCAACTTGTGCAAGTTCTCTTGGATCTTTGATTGAATTGCTACATATTGGCTCTGTTTGGGACAGCTTTTTCTATTCAAAGAGTTCTGTTTCGTACGACAAAAGCTATTTTTTAGCTGTTTGAATGAACAATTTTTTGAAAAGGGCTATTTTCTAGGCTTGGATCAAGGGGCAGCCTAACCCTAAAGGTGTGGTGGGGATATTTTCTAGGCTTGGATTCAAGCCTAGCCTAACCAAGCCCAAACTAAACCCTCATTCCCTAACCATAGAAGTACACTCAACCACTGAGCCTTTGCCAGCTGCCTCTCGAAGCCCTTCGAAGCAGGCCCGACCACCATGAGCCCCTGCTGCGCCGGAGAAGCATACCTGAGCTCCACCACCTCCGCATCCTTCCATGGCGAATCTCGCCGAGAGCTTCCGGAGGCCTCCAAATCAAGTGGGACCTCCTACTCTCCTTCCTCCCTATCTTCCGGACGTGTCACATGCGAACTCTGACCGCCGGAGCGCCGTCGCGGCGCACCATGTTTGCATAAGAAAAGTGCTATGTAGGCACTATTTCAACAGCGGCCCGCAACACCAGACCGCCGGACCACCACCTGAGGGAGCGCCGTATTGGGTTGGCTTGATAATTCAAACATAGAAGAAAACTCCACCAGCATACCATGTGGTCAATTAAGAAAAAAAAGGAGGAAAAGTTAAACCTTACCTCTACCTCTAGCAGCCCACGTGATGATTAAAGAAATAAAAGCTGGCTGACCACTTTTGACTTCCAATGCCAAATGACTTATAAAAGGAGAGCAGCACATAGTCATTTATTACTCTCACTCTCTCTCTCTCTCTTCATCTTCTCTCTCTTGAATTCGGTGAAATTTTTTCACCGAGAGCTGTTGAGAGAAATTAGTGGCTGGTCTTGGAGGACATAACCGCCGGCGTTAGAGAGAGTTGGTGACGGGCTTGGCAGAGATCGACGTAGACGACGAAGGCTTGCGTGCGTGCAGTTGGCTTTGACGACGTTTGTCTCCGGTGGTGGCGTTGGTCGCCGGTGGTGGTGCGTTTGGACGTCGGACTAGACGTTGAAGGTTTCAACGAACCTTGTGCGCCCGCTGTGTTAGCGGATTGCAGTCAAGATTGTTCTCTCTCCCGCGGATCGAGCGAGTCCGGCTTCTCCGTGACGTTTTCTGTAATGGGTGTTTATTGTTATATTGATATTTTTGTTATAAAATATTGACGCTATTTTTCTGCAATTTTGACTGTCCTGCGAAAATATCGAGCTCATTTCCTAACACGTCAGCCCCCGACGAGTCGGCCAGGGGCGGAGCCACGGCCGGCCGGTGGCCAACCACCGGTGGCAAGAGCCTGCAAGGTGGCGGCGCGAAGGACATTTTTATAATTTTATAAAGTTTATAATTTGATAAAACAAAGGGATATTTAACTTTATGGGGGCTAAGCCAGAGCTAAAATCAAAAAGTTTTGAATAAAAAAGTTGTGTATTTTATTGAGGTCTATCCCCACAAAAATTTTGGGATTTTTTTGAGAACATTTGATAATTTAAATAATTAAATTAGGGTTTATTTCTCTGATCTAAGGGCCTTAAAAAGATTGTAAAATTCTGAGAAAATTCTCCATGATAAACAAAGCTTTTATAAATTCTCAGTAATATTTTGAAAATTTTTGGGTATTCTTTGATATTTGTAGAGCAATAAAAGTTTTGATGGTTCACCTTTAAAAATTAATAGAGTCAAACTTCTCCGATTAAAATCTCTTACAATCTTATGACTGATTTATTTTTATTAAAGACATGCTCTGATGATGTTTGAGAATTTTTTTTAAGCATTCCTACCATTTTCGGGATGCTTTAAAGTTAGGGTGATGTTAAAGGCAAATCAGAATTGGCTATTGGCAAATCAATTTCTATGAGTTATTACGCGCCTTTTGAAAATACGCTTTTTACATGTATTTTTAGGAAAAGTGTTCAACACAATAATTGTAGATCTTGTCGAGATCTACAACTTTCGTGTTGAACACTTTTCCTAAAAATGCATGTACAAGGTGTATTTTCAAAAAATTCGCTATAGTTACGATCAGGGCGACAATATGCCTTGTGCGTGCATTTTTAGGAAAAGTGTTCAACAAGAAAGTTGTAGATCTCGACGAGATCTACAATTTTCGTGTTGAACACTTTTCCTAAAAATGCATGTACAAAGCGTATTTTCAAAAGGCGCGTAATAACTCATAGAAATTGGTTTGCCAATAGCCAATTCTGGTTTGCCTTTAACACCACCCTAAATGTCAGGAATGCCTCAAAATATTCTTCAAATATTTTCAATGTATGTATTTAGCCTACAAGGACCTCTCATAAAACTATAAGGGTCCTTGTAGGCTAAATACATACATTGAAAATATTTGAAGAATTTTTTGAGGCATTCCTGACATTTTAATGATTTGAAATAACCTGAATTTACTTTAAAGATGTTAGAGCCTATGTAAGACCTCGAAACGATGTAAAGTATTTTTGAGGAGTTTGTGATTTACATTTTTAAACCCACTGTCCTGATTAAGTGATTTTTAAATGTGGCTTGATAGGGTTTCCTTGAAGGCGCTAACCGCACCCCATTCATGGGTGTGCGGTTATCCAAAGAAACCCCACTATCCCCGTAACCACCCAACATGTGGGTGCAAATAGTAAAATCCTTCAACATAAGGGTGCAAATAGTAAAATTCTGCATCATGTGGTGCAAATAGTAAAATCCTCTGACATAGGGGTGCAAATAATAAATTCCTCCATCATGGAGTGCAAATAGTAAAATCCTCCAACATGGGGATGCAAATAGTAAAATCTCACATCATGAGGTGCAAATAGTAAAATCCCTCATTATGAGGTGCAAATAGTAAAATCCTTCAACATGTGGGTGTAAATAGTAAAATCCTCCAATATGTGGGTGTAAATAGTAAAATCCTCCAACATGGGGGTGCAAATAGTAAAATCCTTCAATATGGTCTGCGTATAGCAAATAATATGGTTATGGTGTGCGCATAACCATATCCGTCATATGAATACATATCACCGCAAAACTATACAAACTGGTGTGCGCGTAGCTATATTCATAATAAGTGTGCGTGTAACACATAAATTGGTTATGGTGTGCGGGTGGCCGCATAACCACCATAACTACCTTGACCACCCATTTAATTACGAAAGTGTCACCCTCAAAAACTATAAATAGAACCCCAAGGCTTCTCTTTTTTGGATCTTCTTCTTCTCCTCCTCCATCTCTCCCCTCTTTTGTGACTTTCTCTCTCTCTCCGGCCGGAAAAATCCTCCTACGGATTTTTTCTCTCCTCCTTCTTCCTTGCGCGCTCACAAGCGTGCCTCCTCCTTGCGCGCTCACAAGCGCGCGTCCTCCTTGCGCGCTCACAAGCGCGCGTCCTCCTTGCGCGCTCCCAAGCGCGCGTCCTCCTTGCGCGCTCCCAAGCGCGCCTCCTCCTTGCGCGCTCACAAGCGCGCCTCCGTGCGCTCCGCTCTCAAGACCGCTCCAAGCGCGCCTCCGTGCGCTCCGCTCTCAAGACCGCTCCAAGTGCGCCTCTGTGCGCTCCGCTTTCAAGACCGCTCCAAGCGCGCCTCAGTGCGCTCCGCTTTCAAGACCGCTCCAAGCACGCCACCGTGCGCTCCGCTCTCAAGACCACTCCAAGCGCGCCTCTGTGCGCGCCTCTCTCAAGACCACTCCAAGCGCGCCTCCGTGCGCTCCGCTCTCAAGACCGCTCCAAGCGCGCCTCTGTGCGCTCCGCTTTCAAGACCGCTCCAAGCGCGCCTCCGTGCGCTCTGTAACACCTCCCCTGCAATGATCATATAACATGGGTCCGGCCGGGACCCCACAACATATAACCGCCACAACATCAGTATTAAAAGATGATATTAACTACCCATTCTCAAAACTCAGACAACACAGCGGAAACAAACATAAAACACAGAGATTGTCCACACTACATAGGAGTCCAACTGGCCTTAAGGTCATACAAAACCACAGTCCAAATCACCAAACCTTCAACACAAAAGGACGTCCCAACAAAAGGGGACAGATAGTAGTTTTACCTAAACTACCTCGGCATGCAAGCCGGTTACAACAAAATGTAATAATAGAAGTGCATAAAAACAAGGTAAACACTTCATGAGGCTCTAGGCCTTTTTGGCCGGCGCGCTAGGTCCAGCCTGCGATTCTTGCCCTGCAACCAAATCACAAAGAGCGGTAAACGAGGGTCAGCTATGGCTGACCACAAACGGTGTAACAACATCCCTCCTCCCGGCCGTCCTAGCGGACCCCGGGGAACTACTTCACCCTGCAAGTCAGCACTTCGTATGCAAATGTACATAAAAGGAAATAGCATAAAAACAGGTATGAGTGTCACATACAGCATCTACGTTTCTATGTTGAGCAGATAATAAAAAGGGGCCTACCAATGCAAAATGAATGCAAACCCGGGTTTCACCCAAGGCACCCTAAAGCGTATGAATCTATCACATCATCATACATCATCATCACATCACAAACACAAGGGTAATTATCATTTCCCCGCAAGGGCATCATAATCCAAGGCCAAGAGCTCTCGCTGAGACCCACCTCGCCTGGCTCACCATGCCATCGGGCTTGTCTAACAGCTCACACGCTCGGGCCGCCAACAACACACCAAGACCGATACTAAGAATTGTGGCTAACCAAAACGTCCCAAGGTCCTGGACTTACTCTCGGGACAACGTCCACCGATTGCCTCGCCTGGCGACCGTCAACGGACTCATCCGTAGCACAGACATTCTCGTCAGTCAACAATCGAAGGGACTAATCTTGCCGGGACACTCTCCACATGTGAATCTCAGCTTCACGGGATAGCCAGCCGACCACAAAGACCAATTGCGCCTTCGCACCACACTAGGCATCACAAGCCCCATATTCCGCACATTATTTCTCCGCCCTAAACCCAACGTTCGTTACCACACGAAGCTACAAGGGCATCACAACGACGAGTTCGCCGTATTCGGATTTATAACAAAACCCCTAAGATGCGCGTAAATCAACATCACTGAATCGGACCAACGGCCACAAATCCGGTTTCACCCACAATGCCTAATCCGCTAACGGAGCGGATCTCTAGTGCAAATCATGTCGGGGACGGACTCAATCAACCCGATGGTTCCTTTTGAACCAAGGCGACCCGGACCCCTCTCACTCGACGGATCCGGTGCCAAAATGCAGAAATTAAAGGGATGCCATGCACGCATCCTAAAGACCGGGATGAGAAATATCGTTACCTTTTGAGATCTCCTCCTAGCCATGAGAAGCTTGCAAACAAACGGTGGAGAAGAAGCGCCTCGACGCCCTCTACGCGTTGCCGGTCTCGGATCGACGAACGGAGCTCCGAAGCTCCGGCAATGGCGGATTCCCCTTCTCCTTCCTCCTTGCCTCCTCCTCCTTTCTCCAACCTAAGAGAGAGAAATGACTTGGAAATATGAGGGGTTAACTCCTCTACCAAGACCTAAAACCCCCCAGCCAACCATCGCAGCCGTTGAATCAAATCCCAAGATTTTTGGACGGCCGGATCGTCATCCCCGTCACTTTTCGCGGAGCAGAATAAACAGTGCGCACGAGCAGCGGCGCACGATCAGTGATCGTGCCCGACCAACATCCCCTGATCGTGCGCTACACGATCAGCCGACCTTCAACCCTTGTGAATTAACGCACGATCAGGCGCACGACCATTGGTCGTGCGCGAAGGAGGCCAGTGAGCATGCGCGAAGAACCTGCTATGGAATTTTCAGCATATTCCGAGCGCGACGCTGCCACTCCGCCTACCTCGCTGGACTACGATTTTTGGGGTGTTACAACTCCACCCCTCTTAAATTAATTTCGTCCTCGAAATTTCAGAATTTAAACATAAAGCATACCTGGAGCAAAAAGTTCCGGGAAATCCTCCCGCATCGCTTGCTCACGCACCCAAGAGAATTCGTCTCGCCCGCAGTTGTCCCATCGCACCTTTACAAGTTTGACTTCCTTGTTGCGCAACTGCCGGACTTCCGAATCCTCCACGCCAACCGGACGAACTCTCGTCCCCAAATCCTCCATCACCGGCACCGTCGCCGCTTCGACTACGACGCTCGGCTCCACCAGAGCTTTCCTCAACACAGAGACGTGGAAGACATCATGTAATCCACTCAGCTCTGCGGATAACGCCAAACGATAGGCTGCTTCGCCTATACGTTCTGTAACCTCGAACGGACCCAGATACCGCGGACTCAACTTCTTGAATCTCCGCACCCGCGAAACACCCTTGAACGGCTTGATCTTCAGGTAGACCATGTCGCCCACTGCAAACTCCACATTTCTGTGGCGCGCGTTGAAATACTTCGCTTGTCGATCCTGAGCAACCTTCATGCGCTCCTGAACCGTCCGCACAATCTCGCAAGCATCTTCCACCACTTGCTTCCCCAACAGCTTAGTGTCTCCCACCTCCGCCCAAGACATCGGCGTTCGACACTTCTTTCCATACAAAGCTTCATAGGGCGCCATTTTGATACTCGCCTGGAAGCTATTGTTATAGGCAAACTCCACCATGAAGAGGTGGTCTTCCCAACCTTTACCAAAGTCGAGAGCACACATTCTCAACATGTCCTCCATCGTACGGTTCGTTCGCTCTGTCTGACCATCGGTCTGCGGATGGAATGCGGTACTAAACTTGAGCTTTGTGCCTAAGCTCTTCTGTACTAGCCTCCAGTCTTTCGAAGTGAAACGCCCATCGCGATCACTAACGATGCTCTTCGGAATCCCATGCAACCGCACAATGTTTCGAACATAGAGCTCCACGAGCTTCTCCACGCTATCGCCCTTCTGATTCGGAATGAAGTGAGCCACCTTGGTCAGGCGATCCACTATCACCCAAATCGCATCGTTACCCTGCTGCGATCGAGGCAAACCATGTACAAAATCCATGGAGATGTCATCGAACTTCCATTCAGGAATAGGGAGAGGCTTCAAGAACCCACCGGGCCTTTGGCGCTCAGCCTTCACCAAGGCACAAGTCTGACATCGACTCACGTACTCGGCTACATCCCGCTTCATCCCAGGCCACCAAAAAGATTTCTTCATATCCGCGTACATCTTTGTACTTCCTGGATGAACGAAGTACTTCGTAAAGTGAGCTTCAAACATCAACTCCTCGCGAAGCTTGCCAAAGCGCGGAATACAGATCCTTCCGTCTCTCTTCAGAATCCCACCAACCATCTCCAAAGCCGTGCCTTCGCTTTGTTGAGCCTCCAACGCCCACTGTTGGCACTCTTCATCTGCGCTCGTCGCCTCTCGGATTCGATCCGTTATGTCACTCTGCGTTTCCGTCCAGTTCAAACGAGCCACGCCAGACTCGCCTCTTGCCACACAAGAAATATCCAGGGACTCCAGGTCTCGTATCAAACGCTCATCATGCGCCGCCATCCAATTACCTTGCCCGGAGTACTTCCTACTCAAGGCATCCGCCACCACGTTGGCTTTACCCGGCGTATACTGAATCTCCACGTCCTAGTCCCCAAGGAACTCGACCCATCTACGTTGGCGCATATTCAAATCCTTCTGGTCCAGGAGATACCTCAGGCTTTTGTGATCCATGAAGATCTCCACCTTCGCACCATAAACGTAGTGCCGCCACAATTTTAGCGCAAAATTTACCGCCGCCAACTCTAGATCATGGACGGGATAATTCCTCTCATGAGTCTTTAATTGCCTTGACCCATACGCTACCACCTTGCCGTGCTGCACCAGCACGCAACCCAACCCGCAACCTGACGCGTCGCTGAAAATCTGAAATCCTTCCGTCCCACTAGGAAGACTAAGGATTGGAGCAGACATCAACCTTTCCTTCAAATTCTCAAATGCACGGGCACACTCCGGTGTCCATACGAACCTTTGGTCCTTGCGAGTGAGAGTGGTGAGGGGCAACGCCGTCCGCGAAAAGTTCTCCACGAACCTTCTGTAATAACCGGCTAGTCCAAGGAAGCTCCGGACTTCCGCCACGGTTCTCAATACAGGCCAATCCCTAATGGCTTCAATCTTCGCTGGATCTACTGCCACCCCATCTCCACTAATTACGTGACCCAAGAAAGCCACCTTCTCGATCCAAAACTCGCATTTTGAGAACTTAGCATAAAGCTGATTCTCCCTTAGAGTCTGCAATACCAGCCTCAAGTGAGACTCATGCTCTGCCTCTGTTTTTGAGTACACCAAAATGTCATCAATAAACACCACCACGAACGAATCTAGAAACGGTCGAAAAATCCGGTTCATCAGATCCATGAAGACAGATGGCGCGTTCGTCAGTCTGAACGGCATCACCGAAAACTCGTAATGGCCATACCGAGTCCCAAACGCTGTCTTAGCGATGTCCTCTTCTCGAATCTTCAACTGGTAGTACCCCGACTTCAAGTCTAACTTGGAGTACACCACCGACCCTACTAACTGGTCGAATAAATCATCGATTCGCGGAATCGGATATTTATTCTTAACGGTCAATTTATTCAATTCATGGTAGTCGATACACAACCGCATACTTCCGTCTTTCTTCTTCACAAACAATACTGGCGCGTTCCACGACGAAGAGCTGGGCCTAATGTACCCTTGCTCTAACAACTCCTGCAACTGAACCTTTAACTCGGCCAGTTCCTTCGGTGCCACCCTAAACGGAGGACGCGACACCGGCCTCGCAACCGGTACCAACTCGATCGAAAAATCGATCTCACGCTGAGGGGGTGCTCCCGGAAGCTCCTCGGGGAATACGTCCTCAAATTCTTCCACCACTGGAACTTCTCCAATGGCCAACTTTGTGGAGTAATCTCCAACAAAGCCAAAAATGCCTCGCCTCCTTGGTTTACCGCACGCCTCATTTGCACGGCGGAAATCAGGGAGCAAGCAACTCCGCTTAGGCCTTCGAACTTGACCTCTGCTCTACCTTCTCCTCTCAGGGTTACCACCTTCAACTGGCAATCGATACTAGCTCGCTGCGCGGCAAGCCAGTCCATCCCTAGGATAACGTCGAATTCGGCTAGTGGCAGAATCGCTGCTACCAACACGAAATCATAATCGCCAATTTGCATCACAATGCGTCCCTTCCTCATGGTAGTCATGAAAGACCCATTCGGCATACGCACACTCAGCTCCACTTCTGCCTCTACGGACTCAGCACCAATCTTCCGGATAAAACTTTCCGCAAGAAAAGAGTGTGACGCCCCCGTGTCGAACAACACTCGAGAGGGGTAGCCCGAAACTAGCACGAAACCTAACCACGTGCAAAAATAACCATAAAAGGCCGCAACCTACATTATAGTAACAAACGAAAACTTAAACTTTTCGTACCTGTCACCACGTCGGGTTGACGTATCGCTTCCTGTTGCCCAAGATTATAGGCTCTAGGATGCACTGGAGGGAACCGCGAAGCACTCGACTCCGCCGCTTTCCCCTTCTCTGCAACACCGGGACCCGAACGCACCGATTGTTCCTGTCTCAGCTCTGGCTCAGCTCCGCCCTCGGTACAAAACCGACTAATGTGACCCACCTTGCCACACTGGTAACAAGTCAACGGACCTTTGAATCGAAAATCTCCCGAGGGTGCGCCAATTCTCTCCCAGTCCAATTAGGATGGGGTTTCTTCTTGTATCGGTTTCCCTCAGACTTCCACTGAGATTGGGACTGAGAAGGCTTTCCTTCTCCCTGCTTTGCCGCAACACCCTTTCGCCGTTGGGTTCGCTCCAAATCGCTCTTCAGTGTGCGAGCGTCTTCGACCAATTCATTGAATCCCGCATTCTTCAAGGCTATGAGTGGTTGCCTTAAATTTTCTCTCAACCCTTGATAGAAGAGATTATCCCTCTCTTCATCATCTGTCATGGTCGTTCCCGCATAACGACCCAAACGAGTGAACTCTTGCAGATATTCATCCACTGTCTTCTCCCGCTGCACAAAATGCAGAAACTGCCGTTGCAGTGCTAACCTTGTCGAAGCCGAAATATAACGCTTTAGGAAAGCGTTCCCGAACTCCTCCATGGACGGAACACGCCCAACAAAATAGCGACCGTTATGGTTCACCCACCACAACTTCGCATCGCCCTGTAACATGAAACTCGCAAAGTGAGACTGCCTCTCAGGCTGGGTCTCAGCTGCCTTCAAGAGCTCCTGGATCCTCGAAAGCCAATCCCCGGCATCCGTTGGAGTGCCCACTCCCTTGAATGTCGGAGGGTGGAAACTCAAGAAGTATTTCATGAATCGATCACCCATCGGAATAGCTCTCTCCGCTATTGGCTCTGCTTGCCTCACTTCGACATCCGGTGTAGCCGGCGTAGCCGCCGGAGTAACAGGAGTCGCAACTTGCACCACAGGTGTCAGAACCCGTGGCATCGCTCCAGCTTGGGCCGCTACCATTGCATCCGCTAGCATGCGACAGAAATCAGCCGGGGACATGCCCACATTCACGAGGCCCGGAGCAGTCGCACTGCTTCCCGAAGGCTCCTCTTGCCTCCTCGACGTCCCCGCATCGTCGCCAACATCCTAGCATTAGCAAGGAAGAAGACTTATCAAGCTCTATTCGCAAGACTCAAACACAGGGATACTCATGATCCCGCACAGTACTCCTATGTGGACAATCTCTTACGCGATCCAAATACACTAGACCTCAAAAGAATACTCTAACCTAGCTCTGATACCAAATTGTAACACCTCCCCTGCAATGATCATATAACATGGGTCCGGCCGGGACCCCACAACATCAGTATTAAAAGATGATATTAACTACCCATTCTCAAAACTCAGACAACACAGCGGAAACAAACATAAAACACAGAGATTGTCCACACTACATAGGAGTCCAACTGGCCTTAAGGCCATACAAAACCACAGTCCAAATCACCAAACCTTCAACACAAAAGGACGTCCCAACAAAAGGGGACAGATAGTTGTTTTACCTAAACTACCTCGGCATGCAAGACGGTTACAACAAAATGTAATAATAGAAGTGCATGAAGACAAGGTAAACACTTCATGAGGCTCTAGGCCTTTTTGGCCGGCGCGCTAGGTCCAGCCTGCGATTCTTGCCCTGCAACCAAATCACAAAGAGCGGTAAATGAGGGTCAGCTATGGCTGACCACAAATGGTGTAACAACATCCCTCCTCCCGGCCGTCCTAGCGGACCCCGGGGAACTACTTCACCCTGCAAGTCAGCACTTCGTATGCAAATGTACATAAAAGGAAACAGCATAAAAACAGGTATGAGTGTCACATACAGCATCCACGTTTCTATGTTGAGCAGATAATAAAAAAGGGTCTACCAATGCAAAATGAATGCAAACCCGGGTTTCACCCAAGACACCTTAAAGCGTATGAATCTATCACATCATCATACATCATCATCACATCACAAACACAAGGGTAATTATCATTTCCCCGTAAGGGCATCATAATCCAAGGCCAAGAGCTCTCGCTGAGACCCACCTCGCCTGGCTCACCATGCCATCGGGCTTGTCTAACAGCTCACACGCTCGGTCCGCCAACAACACACCAAGACTGATACTAAGAATTGTGGCTAACCAAAACGTCTCAAGGCCCTGGACTTACTCTCGGGACAACGTCCACCGATTGCCTCGCCTGGCGACCGTCAACGGACTCATCCGTAGCACAGACATTCTCGTCAGTCAACAATCGAAGGGACTAATCTTGCCGGGACACTCTCCACACGTGAATCTCAGCTTCACGGGATAGCCAGCCGACCACAAAGACCAATCGCGCCTTCGCACCACACTAGGCATCACAAGCTCCATATTCCGCACATTATTTCTCCGCCCTAAACCCAACGTTCGTTACCACACGAAGCTACAAGGGCATCACAACGACGAGTTCGCCGTATTCGGATTTATAACAAAACCCCTAAGATGCGCGTAAATCAACATCACCGAATCGGACCAACGGCCACAAATCCGGCTTCACCCACAATGCCTAATCTGCTAACGGAGCGGATCTCTAGTGCAAATCATGTCGGGGACGGACTCAATCAACCCGATGGTTCCTTTTGAACCAAGGCGACTCGGACCCCTCTCACTCGACGGATCCGGTGCCAAAATGCAGAAATTAAAGGGATGCCATGCACGCATCCTAAAGACCGGGAGGAGAAATGTCGTTACCTTTTGAGATCTCCTCCTAGCCATGAGAAGCTCGCAAACAAACGGTGGAGCAGAAGCGCCTCGACGCCCTCTACGCGTTGCCGGTCTCGGATCGGCGAACGGAGCTCTGAAGCTCCGGCAATGGCGGATTCCCCTTCTCCTTCCTCCTTGCCTCCTCCTCCTTTCTCCAACCTAAGAGAGATAAATGACTTGGAAATATGAGGGTTTAACTCCTCTACCAAGACCTAAAACCCCCCAGCCAACCATCGCAGTCGTTGGATCAAATCCCAAGATTTTTGGACGGCCGAATCGTCATCCCCGTCACTTTTCGCGGAGCAGAATAAACAGTGTGCACGAGCAGCGGTGCACGGTCAGTGATCGTGCGCGGCCAACATCCCCTGATCGTGCGCTACACGATCAGCCGACCTTCAACCCTTGTGAATTAACGCACGATCAGGCGCACGAACACTGGTCGTGCGCGAAGGAGGCCAGTGAGCGTGCGCGAAGAACCTGCTATGGAATTTTCAGCCTATTCCGAGCGCGATGCTACCACTCCGCTTACCTCGTTGGACTACAATTTTTGGGGTGTTACACGCTCCGCTTTCAAGACCGCTCCAGGCGCGCCACCGTGCGCTCCGCTCTTACGACCACTCCAAGCGCGCCTCTGTGCGCTCCGCTCTCAAGACCGCTCCAAGCGCGCCTCCGTGCGCTCCGCTCTCAAGACCGCTCCAAGCGCGCCTCCGTGCGCTCCGCTCTGAAGACTGCTCCAAGAGCGCCTCCGCGCTCTCCGCTCTCAAGACCGTCCAAGCATAGCCCCGCGCACTCAAGAACAAAAGCTCCATCCTCCAGCAAGAACATCACTCCAAACTCCTCTCGCGCAGCAGGAGACAACCGGCAGAGACAAAGATGCACAGAGCACATCGATCCAACCTTCAAGCTGCAGTCAAAACCTCTAGAGCGCTTAGAGCGCAGCATCCCCCTCTGCATCAGACAAGAGTCTTAGCTCCAGGAGCGGCGGCTTGTCACCCTCCGAGTATCTCTCTCTCAACAATTGTAACGAGAGGCGGCCTGTCGCCCTCGAGTTCTTTAAAGTAGCTTTGTACAACAACCAACAAATAGTGGAGGTTTCGGCCGGCACAGACTCGGCCGCGTGGTTTTTCACCCAGTTGACGGGTTTTTCACGTTAAAAAAGTTGTCTTGTCAGCTTTCCCTTTTTATGTGACTGTTTGCGTGCTCGAACGCTCCCGGGCTAAGGCGGTCCAATTTAGTCCGGTCTACCGGAGCCTTGAGTGATCCGCAACAGTTTGACGCCGTCTGTGGGAAGGAGTTCCCCGCATTCCAAGAAGATCTAAAAGACAGTATCACCAGCCCAACGATACTCGTGACTTGGCATCATGGCAGGAAAAGCCATCAGCGCCGCCGAAAGATCAATCACCGGGGGGCAAAGCCTCCATCTGCAGCCACCGGATTGAATACTTACATTCTCTGGCAAAGCCGCGAGCAATCCTCGTGCAAACAAAGTCGCGAGCAATTCTCGTGCAAACAAAGCCGCGAGCAATCCTCGTGCAAACAAAGCCGCGAGCCAGACTCGTGCAAAAAACCGCGAGCCAGACTCGTGCAAAAAGCCGCGAGCCAGACTCGTGCAAAAAGCCGCGAGCCAGACTCGTGCAAAAAGCTGCGAGCCAGACTCGTGCAAAAAGCCGCGAGCCAGACTCGTGCAAAAAGCCGCGAGCCAGACTCGTGCAAAAAGCCGCGAGCCAGACTCGTGCAAAAAGCCGCGAGCCAGACTCGTGCAAAAAGCCGCGAGCCAGACTCGTGCAAAAAGCCGCGAGCCAGACTCGTGCAAAAAGCCGCGAGCCAGACTCGTGCAAAAAGCCGCGAGCCAGACTCGTGCGAAAAGCCGCGAGCCAGACTCGTGCGAAAAGCCGCGAGCCAGACTCGTGCGAAAAGCCGCGAGCCAGACTCGTGCGAAAAGCCGCGAGCCAGACTCGTGCGAAAAGCCGCGAGCCAGACTCGTGCGAAAAGCCGCGAGCCAGACTCGTGCAAAAAGCCGCGGGCCAGACTCGTGCGAAAAGCCGCGAGCCAGACTCGTGCAAAAAGCCGCGGGCCAGACTCGTGCACCTATTTTATTATAAAGCCGCGGGTCAGACTCGTGCACCTATTTTATATAAAAGCCGCGAGCCAGACTCGTGCAAACTAATTTTTTGACTAACATAAAAGCCGCGAGCTCAAGTCCGCGCAAACTCATCTGTAACTTTGAAAATAATCAAACTACGCAGGTGCTAACAACCAGATTGACAAGGCTGGAACAGTAAACAAACACTCAAGCAACGCTCAAGGAGCTACCAAAGCTCTGTAAGCAAAGTACCAAGCTGCTGCATAATGCAAATGTGCAAAGAAACGATAAAGATGGAGCCACGCATCATCCACATCAACACCAGTCTCCCTCTCACCCTCGAAGAGACCTCCGACATCAAGCTCAGATATATCTCAGCAATGCGACAACACCGCCGTACAAGGGAACTTCACTCCCGGACTTGCAGGCATCCCATACCGTCACTTTCAAACATCAACATGCTCCACAACTAATGAGGAGCGCCACTACATAAACTACCCCTGAGGACAATGCCTCGCTCCCTGAAAGGCCAAGGAGTCGCCCGAGTCTTCACGAGCAAAGGCTCGTAGGTATGAGCCACATCACACAGGTGCGCTCCCCGCGCGCTCACCACATATGGGCGCCACTCCTACATCCGCACAGCATGCGAGCGCACCTTCCTCACACCGCTCCGCTACAGGAAGTTCTTTCCGAGACTCTTCAAGCACCTCCTTCCATACCACGTTGCTGACTCCACCACAATCGCCACAACTATTTCGCACAAAAAGTCCCCGCACCTCTCTCGCCCCGGCTCTGAACTTCGGGGACTTGGGGGGCAAATGATAGGGTTTCCTTGAAGGCGCTAACCGCACCCCATTCATGGGTGTGCGGTTATCCAAAGAAACCTCACTATCCTCGTAACCACCCAACATGTGGGTGCAAATAGTAAAATGCTTCAACATGGGGGTGCAAATAGTAAAATTCTGCATCATGAGGTGCAAATAGTAAAATCCTCCAACATGGGGGTGCAAATAGTAAATTCCTCCATCATGGAGTGCAAATAGTAAAATCCTCCAACATGGGGGTGCAAATAGTAAAATCTCACGTCATGAGGTGCAAATAGTAAAATCCCTCATTATGTGGTGCAAATAGTAAAATCCTTCAACATGTGAGTGTAAATAGTAAAATCCTCCAACATGTGGGTGTAAATAGTAAAATCCTCCAACATGGGGGTGCAAATAGTAAAATCCTTCAATACGGTCTGCGTATAGCAAATAATATGGTTATGGTGTGCGCATAACCATATCCGTCATATGAATACATATCACCGCAAAACTATACAAACTGGTGTGCGCGTAGCTATATTCATAATAAGTGTGCGTATAACACATAAATTGGTTATGGTGTGCGGGTAGCCGCATAACCACCATAACTACCTTAACCACCCATTTAATTACGAAAGTGTCACCCTCAAAAACTATAAATAGAACCCCAAGGCTTCTCTTTTTTGGATCTTCTTCTTCTCCTCCTCCATCTCTCCCCTCTTTTGTGACTTTCTCTCTCTCCGGCCGGGAAAATCCTCCTAACGATTTTTTCTCTCCTTCTTCCTTGCGCGCTCACAAGCGCGCCTCCTCCTTGCGCGCTCACAAGCGCGCGTCCTCCTTGCGCGCTCACAAGCGCGCGTCCTCCTTGCGCGCTCACAAGCGCGCGTCCTCCTTGCGCGCTCACAAGCGCGCGTCCTCCTTGCGCGCTCACAAGCGCGCGTACTCCTTGCGCGCTCCCAAGCGCGCCTCCTCCTTGCGCGCTCACAAGCGCTCCTCCGTGCGCTCCGCTCTCAAGACCGCTCCAAGCGCGCCTCCGTGCGCTCCGCTCTCAAGACCGCTCCAAGCGCGCCTCCGTGCGCTCCGCTCTGAAGACTGCTCCAAGAGCGCCTCCGCGCGCTCCGCTCTCAAGACCATCCAAGCATAGCCCCGCGCACTCAAGAACAAAAGCTCCAGCCTCCAGCAAGAACAACACTCCAAACTCCTCTCGCGCAGCAGGAGACAACCGGCAGAGACAAAGATGCACAGAGCACATCGATCCAACCTTCAAGCTGCAGTCAAAACCTCTAGAGCGCTTAGAGCGCTTAGAGCGCAGCATCCCCCTCTGCATCAGACAAGAGTCTTAGCTCCAGGAGCGGTGGCTTGTCACCCTCCGAGTATCTCTCTCTCAACAGTTGTAACGAGAGGCGGCCTGTCGCCCTCGAGTTCTTTAAAGTAGCTTTGTACAACAACCAACAAATAGTGGAGGTTTCGGCCGTCACAGACTCGGCCGCGTGATTTTTCACCCAGTTGACGGGTTTTCCACGTTAAAAAAGTTGCTTTGTCAGCTTTCTTTTTTTCTGTGACTGTTTGCGTGCTCGAACGCTCCCGGGCTAAGGCGGTCCAATTTAGTCCGGTCTACCGGAGCCTTGAGTGATCCGCAACATGGCTTATTTTTTAAAATATAAAAAAGGGTTTATTCGAGGCAAATAAATTACCAGAGGTTAAATCGAAGCTCAAAATGATCGACTCGTGGAAATTATGGGGATGATTTCATGCAAATCCAACCTCTGAATTAAATTGTATAATTTTCCGACTCTTTTGGTATTTATTGAATAAAAGATGTTTTAACGTCGGAAGAGGTATTTATCGGTCAAAAAATATGAGCTCAAATCGCACAGTGGAATTTGAACGAGGTTAAATAGTTTGTGTTGAACCTCTTGCGGAGATGGGAAGTTTTTCGACGATCAAATCAGGTGATTATAATAAAGAGCCTTGGAGATTATAAAAGACCCTATCGAAATCTTGTAATTCGATGATTCACCCTAAAAAGGTGCAATTAAAGTAACTATCGGATTCAAATAAACAGACGGACCCTAACACGGTTAAATACTAAGAACTCGCCGCAAAATTATAAACTTGCCTCCTATGAACAGAGAAGCCTCATATGAACAGAGTTGCCTCCTTGGAACGAAGAAGCCTCCTTTGAACGAAAAAGCCTCCTTAGAATGAAGAGAAGAACTGAACTTGTCTCCTTAAATGGAGAGGGAACTGCAGAACTTGACTATTTCTTATTCTGTTCTTTTATTGAACTTGTCTCCTATAATTTTCCGACTCTTTTGGTATTTATTGAATAAAATAGGTTTAACGTCGGAAGATCAGATATTTATCGGTCGAAAAATATGAGCTCAAATCACACAGTGGAATTTGAACGAGGTTAAATAGTTTGTGTTGAACCTCTTGCAGAGATGGGAAGTTTTTTGACGATCAAATCAATTGTTTATAATAAAAAGCCTTCGAGATTATAAAATGTCCTATCGAAATCTTGTAATCCGATTATATTCACCCTAAAAAGGTGCAATTAAAGTAACTATCGGATTCAAATAAACCGACAGACCATAAATGGTAAAATACTAAGAACTCGCCGCAGAATTATAAACTTGCCTCCTATGAACAGAGTTGCCTCCTTGGAACGGAGAAGCCTCCTTAGAATGAAGAGAAGAACTGAACTTGTCTCCTTAAATGGAGAGGGAACTGCAGAACTGGACTATTTCTTATTCTGTTCTTTTATTCAGTATTTCAATTACTGCACTACATTTCAGTACTGCTCCTATTTCAATTTAGTATTTTATTCACTACAGTTCATAGTGTTTCATTTACTGTTATTCAGTTTAGTACTTTGATTACCGCACTCCATTTCAGTATTTCATTTACTGCACTATATTCCAACATTTTATTTGCAGTGTTTATTACATCATTTTACTTACCGCACTTTAGTTACAACATTTATTCACCGCAATTAACTATTACATCTATTTATGCACCTTCTTATATGAGTCTCGCCCTATTAAGCGGTATAGCTTAACTCGAACCTTAGTTAGGGTTAACTTGGAGATGGATCATGCCTCAAAGGGTAACCCTAAATAGTGGGCGCCCTTGATCGCCGCGCTCTTTAATTAAGGCCCGAGCGGTACGACCAAGCCTCTGGAAAAGGTCGCGTGCCCGAATTATTTTGCGTCAAGTATGGCAGGTGACCGCTGACTCGAAGGTGCATGTTTGTTCTCTGATTATAATGCTTGTAAAGTGGTTTGCGATTAAAGTGATGGGTCGGTCATACCCATTAGCCGTTAGTACCAGCATGGGAGGGATGACGACTCTGGACACTAGGGAGAGTGAAACTCGGGAGCTTGCCTCTTCGTTTAAAACCCCGCTAGGTCCCACCACAAAGTTAGTTGGATTCTCATTTTTTCACCGAAATTTAGAGTTGACCCAGAGATGGGGTGTTCCTTCAAGGTCAACTTTAAATAATGTCGAACTGGCAGTCACTCTCGAGTAGAGCGGACAGATTGAGGTTTTGACTTTTATTTCAGATTGGCCTATTAATTTAGAGTTGACCTGGAGATTGAGTGTTCCTTTGAGGTCAACCCTAAATAGTACAAAACTGGCCGCCACTCTCAAGTAGAGCGGACAAATCTAGGTTTTGGGTTTTGTTTCAGATTGGTCTAATAATTTAGAGTTAACTTGGAGATGAGGTGTTCTTTCTGAAGGATTTCACGTGTAAATCAATGGTAAAAGAAAAAAAAATTCTACCCTTGACCAAGAACACGAAGAACGGATAACTAATGGCAAACGGCTATTCACGCCCAATAAAACTAAAACTAACCATCACAAAGGGTTAGAAGATTATACCTCTAGAGAACAAGATCTGTAGGTGGAGAGGAGACGACTAGGTGACGGAGACGATCCGGACGAAGCAAGCACCCTTGAAACCGAACTCTAGGTTCACCTTGAACCAAAATAGCCACCACCACCAAACTTTTGATATGAAGGAGGAGGCAGAAGCTTAGACAATCTTCCAAGAGGCAGACGACACCAAGTGGCCGTCGAGCCACACCAGTCGCCGGCGAGATAGGAAGATGGTGAAACCCATAACCCCACAAGGAAGCTGACAAGACCCAGACAAGGCCGAACCAGAGCCGGCGAGGTCGTCGGAGGAGGAGGCGAGGCAGAGCGCACGCGAAATCGCCCCTGGGCGCGATCAGTTTTGCTGATGTCGCTCTCGGTTTCGCTGATCGGGAGAGTCCAGAAAAGCCCCCTTTCATTTGTATGCCTTCTTAGGCTTTAAGAAGTATATTTATACTTCTTAACCACAAAGGGTGAGGGTAATGTGCAAAGGCAATCATATTTACACAAATGCCATCCTCAAGACTTTCTCTCTTTGACATCTCATTAAACCCAAAATGAGAAGGATTAGTAAATTAAATTTGTGACCATACAACGCCGCGCGCATTATATATATTTTTATTATCGAGTTTTGTTATTAATTCTATAATGAGCTTAACTCATTACATCAAATAACACTAGTATAATATCACAAATTAATCGTTGTCTAAGCACGTCGATTCACGACATATAACATCCGCTCTCAACTATGTATTTCGATTACATACGTCATGAAATCAAATACACAATATGAGTCGAGATGAGGTTGTTTCCGTTCATTTGGTGTGACCTTACAGAGGAGCTATGTCGTCCAGACAATAATATAACTCGACTTATATTATAGATTATAAGAGACTCTATCACTGCATTATAGTCGCCAGGACAACATAGCAGCTAAGTAGTGAAGATCTTGATGACCTGTGTCTATCCTTGTCACATGATATTATAAATATTGTGCAAAATTGGACCGTGTCATTTTCGCACAATATTCATCTTTCTCGATTACATAAGCGAGTTACATTTCTAACTGCGTCAGTTATATTGCATGTTATATAATCTCGCTTTACCAAGGGGCCCGCCAATATCATAACCCAAAGAAAGTTTGAGGGACATGTGATATTTTGATATGCAAATTTCTTACGCATAAGTATGTGCAACGAATCACAATATATATCACTACCAAGGGGTAGTCTTCAACTGCAATTACATTGCACATGCCGATGCGACAAATCTACACATCTCATATCTTTGATTCATAAGACACGTTGAGAACATTAATGACACTAAACACAATCCATATAATGTTACAACATGAGATATGTCAAACTCAATATGTATAAGATCATACACACATACATATCCATATGATTAAATGATAATCGTTTATCAACATTTATAGAACTACAATGTACTTTAATCGATATGACAATCCTAACTCGGTAATTAATGTTCCTCTTCGATTACCACGATTGTGAGGGAAGATAAAAGATTACGTAATATAATAAAACTCAGGGTTCTATAGTTCAAGACCAAGAGCATCTTCCTGAACATATCATGAGATATACCGCATAATCAAGGAACAAAATGTGAACATTTTTAGATCATGAACACTAAAGGAAAACAACTTTAAAAACACTACATCCTTCAATCTCCCACTTGTTTTTTAAGTTTCTTAACCAAAAGAAATTACATATATAAAATATATGAAGGAGCAACCTTTGAAATCATTCGTCAAGCCACTCTCCATGGTCTTGTAACCTCATGGACTCGAAATGAATTTCGCCTTTGGCTTGAGATAAAGGTTTGGTGAAGGGATCAACTGTGTTGTTGTCTATCCATAAAAGTACAATTTTGCCTTCATCAATGAAGTCGTGCGTAACAAAATACTTTCGATCCATGTATTTTATTTTATGATGTGACTTTGGCTCCTTGATTTGAGAAATGGAAGCGTTATTGTCGCAAAACAATTTCAAGGGTCCTTCACTAGACGCAACAACTCCTAGTTCCTCAAGGAACTTCTTTATCCATACTCCCTCTTTGCTGGTTTCTGTGGCCGCCGTGACTTCTGTCGCGGTGGTTGAGTCAGTAGTAGTTCATTGTTTCCAACTGCGCCAACTTACGGCCCCACCATTCAGAAGAAAAATGAACCCATATTGAGATCTTATATGATCTGGATCTGTCATAAAACTAGCATTTGTGTAGCCTTCTGCAGCGAGCTCCTTATGCCCACCAAAAACAAAAAACTTATTCTTGGTCCTTTTCAGGTACCTAAGATTATTTTTGACGACAGTCCGATGATTTGGACCAGGTGAAGTTTGATATCGACTAGTCATGCTAAGAGCATACGCGACATCCGATCTTGTACAAGTCATGGCATACATGATGGAACCTTTGGCAAAAGCATATGGCACATTCTTCATGTATTCCATGTCATTATGCGTCGAGGCGCAGTGAGACTTGCCAAGTTGTATAGACATTTTCATTGACACATTTCCTTTCTTAGAGTTTTCCATATGAAACATTTCTAAGATTTTGTCAATGTAAATACTTTGACTTCAGCTAATGAGTCTTTGTGACCTGTCTCTATATATCTTAATTCCCAAGATATATTGGGCTTCACCCATGTCCTTCATTGAAAAAATTATTTCCAATGAGTTTCTTGTCTGTTCCATTAAAGACAATTCATTCCCCGTTAATAAAATATCATCGACATACAAGATTAAAAATATTATGTGAATCTCACTAACCTTCTTGTATACACAAGGTTCTTCCTTACTTTGATTGAATCCAAAAGTTTTAACCTCTTCATCAAAGCGTTTGTTCAAACTCCTTGATGCTAGCTTGCTTCAAGCCGTAAATGGTCATCTGAAGCTTGCATACTTTACCATTATTTTGCAGATCTTCAAAATCTTGAGGTTGCTTCATGTACACATCCGCATCTAGCTTTCCATTTAGGAACGATGTTTTGACATCCAATTGTCATATGTTATAGTCATAAAATGCGGCAATGTCCAACATGATCCGAATTGTTTTGAACATTACAACTGGCGAAAATGTTTCATCGTAGTCAATCTCTTGGATTTGACTGAAACCTTTTGCCACAAGTCTCGCCTTGTAGGTAGTCATGTTACCATTCATGTCCATCTTTCTCTTGAAAATCCATTTACATGGAATAGATTTCTTTCCATCGGGAAGGTTAACCAAGTCCCATATATACTTGGTTGTCATACATGGATTGTATTTCGGATCTCATGGCTTCAAGTCATGCATTAGAATCTTTTCTTTCCATTGCTTATCCGTAGGTCAGGGGGTCTTCAGTGTCAATTACCAAGACTTCATGAAGACCCATGTAAATGTCAGGTTTTCTTTTCACCCTGGCAGACCTTCTGAGTTCCTTTCGATCGTCTAACTCCTTTTGAGTCTCTTGAATTTCTTCTACAATTTCTTGCGGAATAGATTCATGCTCAACACGAGTTAAGCAATTGCCTGGTGGTGAAGTACGAGTCTCCTCGACAAACATTTGTGGAGGTGGATTACTCATACTTCTACTGAGCAATGGAACTTCTTGTGACACTTCGTGATCATCTTGAATATCAAAATTCATCTCATGATCACTCTCTTGTAGGTCTTCTTGAGTTTCCTCAAGTGCTATCATATGGTCACTGCCTTTGATTCTCTCAAGAAACTCTTTCTTTAAGAATGTTGCACCCTTCTTTACGAATATAGTATTCGTTGACTTGTGCTAAAAGCTATACCTTTTCATTTCTTTCGGGTATCCAATGAAGAAACACTCATCCGCTTTGGGTTCTAATTTTGTTGACAACATAGGTTTGATGTATGCCTCGCAACCCCCCAAATTTTGAGAAAAGATGTAATGGGTGGTTTTCTTATCCATATTTCATGTGGAGTTTTCTCAACAGTTTTTGTTGGAACAATATTTAATATGTGAGTCGCAGTTAGGAGTGCATGATCCCCAAAAAAGAAAGATAGATCAGTTTGACACATCATGGATCGAACCATGTCAAGCAGGGTTCGGTTTCTCCTTTCGAAAATGCGAGGGATCATAGGGTTCTCCAACCGAGACGTGTTATGGACAATTATGTAACATTCGTAATTTAAAGCAATAGTAAGTTTTAATTTCAGGGCTGACCTCGAGCAAATTTGACCAAGCCAGTGTCGGGTCGAGGTACGATTGTATTACGATTAATGGATGCTCGTTAATCAATAAATTAGCAAAAGTTTCGGGAATTTTTGTTCGATGCATGTAAATATTATTTATGCGAGAACTTATTGCGTGACGTAGCTTTTTTGAAGCGATGGCAGACTTGTAATTTAGAGGAAATTGAAGTTCCTTCTTCAGACATAGGGTACAAGCCGAGAGCCACGATATTTTCCCCACGATTTTCATAACCGTCGCCCTAGCCACTTGCGTCTTTTAAATTCCCATAAGCGCTCGGCATTTAGGAAACCGCCGCTCAGTTTCATACGCTCCTGTGAGGCCGATATTAGGGCTCTCTCATCGCTTCTGTTCCAGCCGATCGAAGACGATGTCCCCTCGCAGTCGACGTGCGACGCCGACTCCGTTCCCCATCACTGTAGACCTAGACAAGCTCTCCTCGACGGCGTTGAGGATCTAAGGCAAGTAACGTCGAATCCTTCTATGTTTCCCCATCGCTCCTTCACTAGCAACCGATCGACTCATGTTCTACTTTAGGCTCTGCCACACTCAGTAATCGAGTCGACCCTTCTGTTTCAGGTAACGGAAGAGTCTGCGCGCAATTTTTCTTCTTCTTTCTGTTATTGTCGTTGATCTCCCCTGTGATACCAATGACCTCAGGATTTCTCTCCTCCTTCCTAGAGTGAAAAGGGGGATTTCCTCAACTGAAATTGTCAGACGATGCAAGCTTCTTGGCCCCCTTTGGGAAACTTCGCTTGTTCTTCTGAGGTAAACTTTGCTCGATCTCGTCTCTTTTGAATGGTAATTATGAAAACTCAAGCCAGCGTGTTCTTAATGAGTTAATTAGTGAGTTCTTTTGCAGTCACGACTTAGTCGACGACTATACACTTAGATTTGACCGCCTCCGTTTCAGAAATCCCTTTTTCCCCACTATTAGGTAAGTGATAAGTTTCCTTCCTCCATCATGGAACAGTATTCTTTAAATTTTGGAGAGGTAAGTATTTATTATTTGCCCTTTTAGGTCTCGGGAGGAAAGATGTCTCTTTGTTAATCGGAGAACAAGTTAGTGCTTCGGAATATTTCTTATAAAGAAGCATGTTGTCACGTCTTGTGTACAAGCGTCGCAACACCGCGGTAAGAAATTCTAATTCTTTTTGGTTAGACATATCACTTAGTATATTGCATGATATGTACATTTATAAGTAGTGGATATATGTATTGGTTGGAAATCATATGTGACAAGATTCAATATTAGTTGAATATACGAAACTGTAAACCCATCAAAGAATCCAAATTCTATTGGTAGAATTGTCTAAGCGTATTTAAAGTACGTCAATTCCATTTAGTCTCTCATGAATTTTATGAGAACAAATAGAATATGAAATCGCCCAATTCTTTAGACATGCGAACAAATCCTAAACCATATAAGTAAGTAAATAAGGTGATTTATAGGTAATAAACATGATTTATGCAAGCTAACAATTAACAGAAAATAATTAGGAGGCACGATCGAGACTTTCTCTCGTGATAGATAGAGGCGCACTATCTTACTCATAGGGCGTAGCAGACCGTATGAGCCTCAAAGTTTAGGGGACATGACATCCTCCCATTTAGAAATTAGAAGATGTTAGTCTGTGTTCGTGAAACACTAGAATGCCTGTGTTCGTTAGTAGGGACTCAGGTCATTAGAATAGCGCATAAGAATGCTACTTGTAATGAATTATGATTAAAGGGGGACTGACGACAAGATTGAGGCTCTCCAGTTTGGCGCACTGTTTTGGCTCCGATGAGCTTTGTCATGTCAAACGTATATTATTTAATTTTTATAAGATTTTTTTAAATCGCCGCACCCGGTTTACCTCCGCTGCCGCCGGCCTAGGTGGCGACCTCGCCGGTGGGCTCCGGTCAGGCCGGCTGCGGCTCCGGCGGCGGCGGATGGAAGCGGGGAGGCGTGCGTATCGGGCTTTGATCGGGACTAGGCTGCATTTGAGAAATTCCGAATATGGCTATTTGCAGCCCAGATTGCAATGATCCAACGGCTGAGATTCAATTAATTGTTCTAATTTGATCTCAAAATGGTCCTGAATGTTTAAACTTTCTATAACTCTTTTTAATAGAGTTTTGCTTGCTAACTGTCTCCATAGCGTGCCTAGTCCGGTTCTCATCCTCAATGCAGATGAAGTGCGTGAGGTTTTTCAGACTGGCCTGCATTTTCTTCCGATACATCTCCGTCTTAAAGGAGTACCAGGTAGATGGCAGCTTGGAAATAATAGCTCCGACAACGAAACCATCTGGCAGAGGGATGTTCTCACTGTTCAGCTTGTCAACGAGGTTCTCAAAATCAGCAACTTATGGTAGAATCTCTTCGTCTTCAGTGAATGTGAAGGTCATGAACTTGTCTACAAGGTTCATTTTGGACATGTTCTCTTCCTCCTTGAACTGCTCCTCCAGAGAGTCCCAGATCTCCTTTGTCGTTTTCATCTTGATGTACGTCTCTGCCAGTTTATTTGAGAGACAGTTCAGGAGATAGTCACGACAGAAATCTTCATCGCTGACCCACTGATCCTCATAAACTCCTCCTGCATAAGTCGCAAAGTCGAACTGCACAGTGTAGAAGATATTCAGAAACTTCATGCCAAACTACGTGTTCCGCTTCCAGGCACTGAACTAAGAGTTGGACAATTTCTCTAGCTTGATCATCGGAATGGGAGTATTTCCCTTTGACATTGTAGACCTCTAACCAACTCTGGAATTCCACTAGCAAACAAAATCGCAAGCAGAAAAAACTAGAAAGAGATCACCTAAACGCGTGCGGAGACGACAGATTCTTCAGATCGAATCCAGTAAAATTTGTTTTGCTCCTCTACTGACGACTGAGTCCAGGTCTTCCTTCACTTAGCAACATGACCTGAGAATCGGATCTCCATAGGCGACAGAAAAATTCTGCGAACAACAACCGACGGGTCTGCAGGAAAATAGCAGCGACGGCGGGATCTCCTTTCTTCCAAACAAATTCCTCAACCGGAGGTGCGTAGCCGATATGTTCTACGACACAGGATCGGACCTCCTAGAGGCTAGAAAGAACGACGGAGCAGCGATGATCGCTTCTTCTCTCGATCGGCTACAAGGATCGGCAGCGACAACGTTGGGACGACGACGTCGGCAGCAAAGGCGTAAGCAGGATTGACTGATGAATCGATTGGTTGAGATACGATCGATTAATGAATCGATCGGCGTCGATGTCTTCAGGATCGCCGGGATCGGGAGGCACGGAGACAGGCGGCGGCGACCCGTCGTGATCGGGATCGGGAAGCACGAAGACAGGCGGCACGCGACAACGACCTTCTTGCGCTCTATCTCCGGGCGGTGAGATCTCTGGGCGTTGCGAGCAGTAGCAGTGCAGGAAATCCCGATCGGGATTTTCCTTCTTCCACGTGGTGAAAAAATGGCGCAGAACAGGAGTGGCGGAAACGGCGCAGAACAAGAGCAGCGGTCGTGTTCACGAGAGTGGGGACTAAGGCGCAAAAACAAAAAACTTCGAGAATGCTAGTGCGCTCGAAGCATCCCGCGTGGCCGTCAAGTTTGGAATGACCTCCACGTTGCCCCCGGCAGGAGTATTTATAGGTGTAACCCTAAATCCCCGACGGGTTATTGGATTCCTATCAGATCCAAACCAAACCATTAAATATCCTATATCATTATATAAATATACCTCAACATTACTAAACTTCATGACCAAGGGAGTGGAAATAATGAGAAAACCGCCACAATTATCGCGCGACGCCACCCTCGCGAGTAGCAGAAAGGCCGCACCCCGCCATCGCTGGGTGCGCCCGGACCCCATCGTCGTGCCCCATTAAGAGGGTGCGGTTAGGCGCGCAACCCGCGAAGGGGGTGCGGGACGCACCCCCCATAGAGGGGTGCGACAAGGCCAGCCCCCCCCTCCCCCTTTGGGGGTGCGGCCGAATCCGCACCCCCTTGGGGGGTGCGATCAACACCCCCAAGGCCGAAAACGCACCCCCTTTTGGGGGTGTTGTCGGAACATCGGCACCCTCCCTTTTCTCGGGGGGGGGGGGGGGGGGGGGGGGGTGACTTCCTGTTTTGGGAAGCAAGGTTTTTTAGAGGCACACCCTCGCTCTTACGAGCACGTCCCTCCGTCGGTACTCGACCGCGTTCTCGACTTTCCGCCCGCAAAGCGAGCCAAGCGCTTCCGCGTTCGTCGCGCGCTCAGAACGCTTTCGTGCTTGTCGCGCTCTCAGAGTGTTTCCGCATTCGCGACACCCTCAGAACTCTTCCGCATTCGCGGCGCTCTCAGAGCGCTTGAAAGACAGACACACACGCATGTGCGATAAGTGAAAAATCACCTATGTACGGTAAAATCACCCGTGTGCGATATATAAGGGAAAAAATCACTTTAATGAAACATTTATCTTTCTACTTTTACACTTCTTAATTATAAAATTCCCAAAAAAATTTAAGTGAATTTAATTTATATATTTTTATTTTATTTAAAAAATGTGTTATCGTCCCCTCAATTTCGATTGAGTCTTATTTGACATTACAAAAAATTTAATTGAGTCTTATTTGAGCTTGTAAAATTTCTTGTTATAATATAAATAAATATAATTTCACTTATTTAGACAAAATTGTATTATCATATATGATATGATATATGTTTATATTTATATTTAAAATCATTTAAGCCTAAAAAGTAAAAACCCAATAAATAAAAAAAAAAAATAAATATGTATATATGTGCATCCATAGCTGAACTCCCACCATCTGGAATTATTAGGGCACAAGCTCCTCATCATTCTATTAATTTTTCGCTCTTTACTCTCTTTGTAAAAATATAAGCATAGGAGGAATGTCTCTTGACAAAGACCACCATCTCCCGACAACAACTCCTCCGCCATTATCGGTTGTCCCAATCCAATCCCAACCCTCACCTCCTCCCCCTCGGCCTCCGTCTCCTTCGGCGCAGCCACCGGTTGCAGCAGCTACTCGAAGCTATCAAGATGTTGTTGCTGATGAGAATCTCTTCATGGCGACTCTGGAGGCACTGCACAGATCTCTTGGCACCAAGTTTATGTAAGTAGGGCCTTACCGGAGTCTTTGGAGTTTGTTCTTTTGATCAGAGAAGGAATTTCGGTTGTGATCATGCTTGTTTGGAGATTGATCTTTTTCTAGGTTTTAAATTTTTGGTTTCTGTTGATGTATTTTTGTTATACATTTTTAGCAGTCTACTGATCTTATTAGCTTGATCTGTTAGGCTAGTCAT
This sequence comes from Dactylorhiza incarnata, assembly GCA_033032865.1. NCBI lineage: Eukaryota > Viridiplantae > Streptophyta > Magnoliopsida > Asparagales > Orchidaceae > Dactylorhiza > Dactylorhiza incarnata. Next base: position 4,205,133 of record JAWHQI010000244.1, on the reverse strand, counting down.
ATTTCTGTCCATTTTGCTCTGTTTACGCGCGCTTTAATTGTTCGGGTAATATTTCCTAATCAGGCGTTACGCAGTAATGACTAATCATCTTCTTCGTTGTGTTCCGACTTCTTCTTGCGTGTTAGGCACTTAATCTCTTATTTAGTAGTTTTTACTGTCATCATTATGGTGGTAATCTATCGCTGCTTTCCTAAATCTATGGGCATCAGTAGCAGCTGGGACTCTTTTATGTTATTAAATTTTTTTTTTTTTGGGGGGGGGTGGGGGGGGGGGGGGGGGGGGGGGGGGGGGGATCGCGGGATGTATTTTTTTTTCAGTTTTGTAAAATTTCTGGACGGCTAATTCTTACGAGATTGATGTCTTTTTTGGGAGATTGGGGAAATGTCCAACTGTTTCTGATAGATCTGTAAGGAAGTTCTAGGCAGATTTATCATCAGATGAAAGTTCTAGTTGGCAAAATTTTTTTCTTAAAAATTGGAGATGTTTCATAGTTAATAGCATATTATTGGAAGTAACAACTAGTAGTCTACTAACTGCTGCAACAGTATTGGTTCAACTAGTTGATTTAGGAATAGCTGATGTGATTCTTGGGCCATTTTTTTCACTTGCTGTTACTCCTGGAGCCATGCGCTTTTTGACAGCCAATTCTCTATCCTCTTGTAGGGTGCCAAAGGTTGGAGGAAGACCTCTAGATTTACACCGCCTATTTGTGGAAGTTACTTCCCGTGGCGGACTTCAAACAGTATGCTGTGAACTAACTGAAAATTTGATACAATGTTTTTATAAAAATGATTACTGTGTTATTACTGTGTGATTTATACAAATATAGTTATGGAGGTGTGTGTGTTTGTTGGGGGGTGGGCGATAAACTCCCTTTGTTTTACACATACTACCTTAAAGAGAATGACATACACTCTTTGTTTTAAACATGTAAGCAATTTAGGGTTGATTCTTTAAAAACTTTCATGATAAGTTGATGATCCATCAAACATACTACAAATAAAAAAGGCTCACTTGTCAGACTATGCCATCCAACATCGATCCAAATACTATAACAAAGAACAATTGTATATTTGTATTAGCTTCCAGCTGTTCTGGAATTCCTTAATTATGGACATCAAATACATAAATTTTGAAATTTCAATTATGAAAAATATTAAACTAAAGAGGGAAATGTGAAAATACCAACATACTAAACTGGAAATATTATTTTGGAACTAATGTGGCACTTGAAGCAAACTATGAGGAAACATGTATTAGTGGGTGTTCTCTGTTTTTATTGCTTATATAAATTGTGGAAAACTGAGATCTAGTTACATTATATCTTGATATCTACTTTGATAATATGTTTGACATGGTTAGTTAGAGGCACAACTGCTGGTCATGTGCTCTAGATTCTGATTTTGTTCAAAGGAGATAACAAGGACTATATTTATATGTGAATTTGAAGTCATGGTGGAACATCTTCCAACTTGTGTTCCGAAGTGGTTGTAACCAGCCTTTTTGTCCTTTCTCATTACTTTGATGTATTGCCCACTTTCATTAACTTAATAGTTGATTGGCAAGTTGGGAGCAGTTTAAAAACATGTGATTGATGCTATGAATTATGTTTGTTTGTTTAATTTTGTTGTGTTTACTTCTATAATAAGGGGAACCTTGGCGCACCGGTTGAGGTGTTGCCGTGTAACCTTGAGGTCACGGGTTCGAGTCCTCGAAGCAGCCTCTTGCAAAAATGCAAAGTATGGTTAGCCTACATTTCACCCTTGTGATGGGACCTTTTTCCAGACCCTCGCTGCGTGGGGATGCTTTGTGCACCGAGGTGCCGTTTTTTTGAACTTCTATAATAAGGACAAGTGAGCCTAGTTTGAAGATTGAAGTCACTTATGCTGGAAGCCATTTTCCTATCTTTGAAAAAATCTATAGGCATTGAGTTTCTTATTTCTTTTGCAGTAATTTTTAAAACATGTCAGTAGGAGATAACCAAGGTAAATCGGTCACCCTAAAAAAGATACTGACATAATACTATTCCAATCTCTTTTATATCTGAACCAAGAATAAAATTACCGTTTCTTATTGAGATTTAGTTCTAAAACAGAAAGTAATATGTATCAAGTATAGATGCATCCAAATAAGCTGCATAAGAAGTTGTCATATCTCCTAAAGAAGTGTCCTTTTCCAAGTTCCATTGAACATAAACAAAGCAAAGTGTAGTAATTAAAGATCCAAATATCAATATGATTTAAATTTCATTTCAACTAGAACATATTAATGAAATAAACACATCTTCTCCTACTCTTCTCATTATCACGACTAGAGACTTAATCGAGAATTGCTACCTAGAAGAAAAAATAGCTTGACTGATATCATGAAATTAAATCACAATTTTGTTTCACTTAAGTTTAGACTACCCGACAAGAATCTATATTATCTCCCTTATGAGAAAATGGATCAAGTTCAAATGTTTCTTTCAATGGTGTATCAAAGTTATTGTCCTACAAATTAAGTATATTGATAGACTGACAGAACGAGCATGTGGCCCCGATGCAGTGTTAGCCTGTTAGGCTGACGGTACAATACTGTTAGGGGTAAGGCCTAACCCGTACCGGTGGGCAATACCAGCTGCTCAAATACCGCACCGCCGAAGCAGTCCACGACAATGATCCATAGTGGCCCCCAATCCGGAGCCCCTAACAGGGCCGCGGCCCCCACACCCCAACCCGTCTCCTCAACCAGTTTAATTGAGGCTGGTTGTTGAGGCTGGGATTCGATCCCCAGACCTCCTTGATAAGGAGCCTTCAACACGGCTCTCATCACCAACTGAGCCGCGGATCAGTTGGTGATGAGAGCCGTGTTGAAGGCTCCTTATCAAGGAGGTCTGGGGATCGAATCTCAGCCTCAACAACCCGCCTCAATTAAACTGGTTGAGGAGACGGGTTGGGGTGTGGGGGCCTCGGCCCTGTTAGGGGCTCCGGATTGGGGGCCACTATGGATCATTGCCGTGGACTGCTTCGCGCGGTGCGGTATTTGAGCAGCTGGTATTGCCCACCGGTACGGGTTAGGCCTTACCCCTAACATAAAAGTGCAAACAAATACCTTCAGCCACCACGTAGTTTTTCTCCCATACGAACATATTTATTTTATTTATTAAAATTTTCATTTGTTTATTATATATATATATAATTTTACTATATTCCTATATTCATCCACCATTTTAAAAATAATGAAAAAATTATTTACCATTTAATTAACAATTTGAAACATTTGGTGTCTGCATGGCAGTAACCCTCTTAAAATCATAATATAGTATATATTAAATGCACAATCATTGGTCTATCCATGGCAAGTAATATATTAATTCAAAATTTTCCACTATATCTACTTGTTTGTGCATCTATTCCTCATGTTATGATTTTATTCATTTCGTTGTTTGTATACCTCCTTCATCTCCTTCAAGTTTCCTAGCTGATATTTAATACTTTCATCAAAAGTATTTTCATTTCAATTAATCCTTTTGGTGTACAAAGACATTTCTCACACTCAAATAAGTTCATCTACGTATGTGCCTTTTACTATTTCCTTTTTTGCTTAATTGTTCATTTAATTAATATGACATGTAAAACTGTGGCTCCATTGTTCAGCACTTTCTACTATATTATCATTATCATTGGAAATTACATACTTATCTTTGGTTCTTCTTGTCCATTGTATAACTGCATCTTTCCCTGAAAACTTTTTGAGCATGTCAACTTTGACCCTAGTACTCTCAATTATCATACAAGAGTGAAAGTGGAAAAACAAATAGCATACCATAACATACCTTTTTCTCTTAAATCAAGATTTCATATAGTATAACAATTAATGTTCACCCTTAGTAGCTAGCCTTCATTTAGTTTAGGCTATTTAGTCCTTGAACAGGGTTGTAAAATTTCTTAGAAAGTCAAACAAATTGCAAGATTGTGAATCCTTGAAGCTTTCTGCAAAATGATAGATTCATTAAAATGATAGAGTTATGAAAATCCAAAAATGTTTTTTCTTTTCTCGACCAAAATACTTATTTGAGCTTATTCCCCTGTTTCTTTTCCACCACATAATCAAATTGGGAGAAGAATTTATGTACATTCAAGTCATATTATATATGTGATTCTTAAATCTAGTTTGGAACTCAACTAATTTGTGTACTATGTATTCTCGAAGTGAAGACATTTTTCATGCAACACCTAGCTCATTTACCCTTCATAACATACATTGTCAACTACTTTCCAAAAGAAAATCTTCTTTGCAAATCATATCTTTCACTCATGATTATATTTAGAAGTACATGGATTAAAGGATTTGTTAATGAATGAATCAAGTTAGAGGTTAGCTAAATGTTCTATATTATTTGGACCAATGTAAAAATGACAACTGGTATCTTATCATACCTACTTCAAAGCCTTCATCCGAACAACATTGATATATTGTAGAAGATTTCTTACTTCCATTTACATTTTATAAAGTACTCGAAAGACACTTGAAAGATTATATTGTCTCATCATTACAAAAAGTGACTACAAAATTAGTCATGTTTGAACTCTTTGTTTGTGTGATAACTAATTTCAATTGACTACTTCTCCAGTTGTTTTATATTCTCTATCATTTTGTTATGATAATTTTTTCCTAACTTCATTTTCATTATCATATCCATGGAGTGAAAAACCATTATTTTCATATTTTTGTTCCACAAAATATTTTAAGATGCGCACAAGCCCACCCCTTTTACCCTTTATCATATTTAACTTACACTTTTAGGTGAGTTTTTTGTTAAATTGTTTAGTATATACCTAATGTTGAAACTCCCAGTTTCAATAATGTTTTATCACATACCCAAGGAAAAGCATACTAAACCTGAAATCTAGGAGTCCAGATTTATCTAGATCTGGCTCTCTCGTGACCCAACTCTCTAAATCCATCCCTATCCCCAAATGGGGGGTGGGCACTCCCTTATATAGAATTGGAAATATATTTGTCGATAACCAATCACAAACATATGAATATAGTCGTTAAAATGACATTGATTGCTGCCTACAAATATTGATATTGGTCTGTGTAGAAGAACCAAATGCGGAGCAGAAAAATAAATTTATTCCTCACACATATATTCATAATAGAAGTGAAGACTCAATTCCAAATCAAGATGTGGATTAAACTATACATGAGAGTAGTGATCCTATACATGGGCTTATTCAATTTTTTCTGCCCTCTCCCGCAAGCAGGAGTATACAAATTGTAGGTGCGAAGTTTGAAAACGAACTGTCGGTATAATCGGCGTGGTATGACCTTGGTGAAAACATCAGAAATATGCTCGGCAACGGATACATGTCTCAAATCAAGTTTGCGAAGTTGAACTTTTCTCAGATGAAGTGACAATCAACTTCTATATGATTGGTACATTCATGAAAAATGGGATTCTCGGTGATATGTATAGCAACTTGACTATCACAATAGTGAACGGCCGGAGAGGGGAGTTTCACAATGAGATCAGTAAGAAGATTATCAAACCATGTGAGTCAGAAACAACAGACACCATTGAAGATACTCAACCTCCGCAAAAGAGCGCGCTACTACCATTTGCTTCTTGCTTCGCCAGGTGACCAAGTGTCTGCCAAAATATGTGCAGTAGCCGCTCGTAGACTGGAGGTCATCGAGAGAACCGACACATTCTTCATCAGAGTAGGCAATTAATGATAGAGAAGAGGAGGGTTAATGTACAAGCCCTTGACCTGGGGCATTCTTCATATATCGAAGGATTCACTCGACAACCTAAAGATGGGACATTCGAGGAGCATGTTGGAGTTCCTCGCGGTAACCAACCCTTTGATATGCTGGAGTTCCTCGTGGTAGGTGTCAATGTCGAAACGGGAGGTGGTAGAAATATCCATCACAGGAGAAGCGTGGTGCTGAGAGTTGGAGGTTGGGGCGTGAACCCTGTTTTCTGTAACAGGTGGCCTTAATATGATTCATCCAGCCACAATGTGCACACAAATGAGTATTTTGACCCTTGGAGCGATTGCGACCATTGCGCCCACCGTCCCGAGATCCATGGTGACCTCCACGTTGCCCAATATGTGGAGGATGAGTGTCCAGAGAGTCTTGGAGTAGGGTAGGAGAGAGAGACAATGAAGCATCGGTTGGCGAAGTCACCTTCAAGATCATGGAGTACACATCAGAGAGACAAAATAATGGGAGATGATAAGATGTTCGCACGAACACTGTATGGATAAGGGGGGTAGTCGACTCTCGCCATCCTGAGATTTATGCCGACAGCTTCCTTCTGAGCCCGTTGGGTAGCAAGATCCAACGTCGGAGGTTGGTGCTAAAGCCAGGCCTCGATGAGTGTCTTGTATTAGGCCACAAAGGATGTCAAGTCACCGTCCGGGCCAGGTTTGACGGCCTGCAGGTCCCAAAAAAGATCAAACAGACGTTGAAGGCTGTCTTGACCGCAGTATAAGGATTTTAGTTCATCCCACATAACTTTCGCAGTTTCGTGATGTATAGCCATGCGATATGGCTCACTGTCCATGGGGTTGAGAATCCGTGATTGTATGCGACCATCATCCCAGAGCCATTGCTCGGTAGGCTCAACAGGGGTGTCATGAGTGATATGATGAAGCAGACCTTTGGTCTGGAGGACCAGGTGCACTAAGTTACCCACTCTACAAAATTCTTCTTCCCAGTTAGGGAGATAATGGTAATTTGCAGCTCGTCTTGGACATCAGGAAGAGGGCCTGGAGCGAGTGCAGGAAGAGTGGAGGAGGTGGACGCAACATTCGTTCCCTTGGGAGTAGACATTGCTGCAAGGAATCGACAACAACTGCAGGTGTTTGCTGGCACTGGAGGAAGTAGCCGTCGACAATGGGCCACATCGAGCTCTTGTCGAGTTCTGGACAGAAGGGGCGTCGAGTACTCAGGCAACAAATGTGGCGAATGTGGCAAGGAGATGCAGCAAGCTCTGAACGAGAAGTGCAGCGAATTCCAGGGAGAGCTCAGGCCTCCAAGCACTGGAGCTTAGGATCGTCGAGTTCTAGGTACTAGCATCGGTGAGTCCCAGCGATGGAGAGGTAGCATCTTCGGGAAGGTAGTACGAGCTCGTGAGGCAGGGCGGCGAGCTCTGAATCGGAGAGGCAATGCTGGTGCGGAAAAGGAGAGGCAGTGACTTCTAGAAGGAGGATAGCTGCGACTCTAGGAAGGAATGTGGCGTCGACTGCGGGAAGGAGGGTAACAACGAACTCATCGACGTGCTCTGAGAAGAGGAGCAACGAATTTAGGAAAGAGGATGACTCGAGTTCTAGATTGCAGGTAGTTGCGAGTGCGGAAACTTAGAAGTTACGAGCTTGGAGAGGTAAGAGCTTAGCCAGTGCTGAAATCGGATCCCTGCGCGAGTAACCTCAGAGGTAGAGGAGACGATTGCACGCGAGCATAAACAACGGAAGAAGTCGCGTCGAGGTTGGTGAAGCGCTGCGGGACCTATGAGAGGGGACAAGCGCTCGAGCAGGGGTGTGGTCCGCGAATATTGATGAGAGGCCGCGAGTTCTGGTGCGTCTGACTGGCCTATAAAATACGGGGTGTCGGTGGCTTATTCGTGAAGGTGTCCGGGCACTGAGCTCGTTCGAGTACATAGTAGCAGGCGACGAGTATCTAAAAAAACAATGACGGAAGAAAATAGCTCAATCGGTGTGAGCGGGAGCTCAACCGTCGAGAGTCCTATTAGAAGAATTGAGTGTCTCTGATACCATGTAGAAGAACCGAATGTGGGCAGAAAAATAATTTTAATCCTCACACGTATATATTCATAATAGAAGAATTTGTACATATATATAGGAAGGAGGAGTGAAGACAACTCCAAACCAATATGTGGGACTAAAACTATACATGAGAAAAGTGGTCCCATACTCCCATACATGGGCTTGTGCATGGCTTATTCAATTTTTGTAGTCTGGATGGATACTTTTCCCTTTCGTCTAGATTTGTAGAATTGCACTGGTCGCCAGTGGTGGCAATCGTTAGTGGATGTTTTACTAAAAATAATAGAACTAAAAGTAGAATCTAATAAAAGTAAAGTATTGCACGAGGAGTAAAACAATAGATAAGGGAATTTCTTGGATAATTGTTCTAGCTATAAATGTAAACTGAATGGTTGATTTAGGGTGTTTCTCGACTTCAATTATGTTATCAAGAGGACGTAATTTCTCCAAAACGGTCAATTTTGGTTAGGGTAAATGTGACAACTAATTATCTATGAAAGACGCATTTGCCCAGGTCGTATGAGCCGGACCGATATTGTACAACCCGTATTAAGCGAGTAGGTGGAGTACCCGCCCGACCTGAAAGGAATAGGCCCAGACGCCCAGACCCCCCTGGTGGTACTCGCGTACCCCCTCGGGCGACAAAGGCGAGTCCAGGCAGCCAGGCCGTACTTGCCTCTTCAGAACAGCGTTAGGCGAGTTTGAACCGCCCCGGCTCGCGAGTTCTCTTTCAGCAAGCCACGGGGGTGGTGAATAGTATTTTCAAAGAGGCGGAGGCAGCTGTCCACATGTCATTTGGGTCTGCGGATAGTAATTCGGTTAAGGTGGAGGCAGCTACCCGCAGACCAAAAAGACCTTTTTACCCCTAAACAAGTTTGCCTATAAATAAGACCCTTAATCCCTCAGATCAGACAGATCCACCCTCTTAAAGATCTTGTGCTCTCTCCTATCCTTCTGTGATGTCTGAGGTATTGGCTCAGCTCCTGGTTTTGGGAGGGGAAGTGACAGAAAACTTCCGGGTTAGTGGCGGGGCCTCCTCGCTACAGTCTGTGGGTCTCTCTATAAGCATTCATCCACCATTCATTGAGGCTAATTCTAGGCTCAAAATACTCATTACTTGGGATTCGACGGCGAGAGAAGTAACTCAAGCTACCCTCTCGGTCCGAACTCTGCTGAACCGGTTTCCGGGTTTCAACAAATATGTTCTTGTTCGGCCAAACGAACTCTGTTTCTTGCGATTTTAGTTTATTTGGATTCATCTTGATGTGAACAGAACACTCGTTCGACTTCAGGTTGATTCCAGGTATCAAAATTTTTAAGATACCTAACAATACCTATTTTTTCTCCTGTCGCGTGCTGGAGACTTGGGCCTCGTTGGGCGGGGCGGATCCGCCTCGGTCGCGACTGCCGCCCGTTTGGCGGGGCTGCGGTCGCGCGGTGGGATACACCCCGCCCCTAAAAATCCGCGGATTTCATCTGCGCCGCGGCAACCGCAGTGGAGGTTGCCTCCCGCGGGAATAAGCAGCGCCAAACGAGGCCTTAATTGACCACGGAGGCTATCATTTCAGAATATATTATAAAACCAAAATTAATCCGGGACATGGTGAATTCTAGCTAACCTGCTGGATTGCGTCAATATGATCTCTGATGAGTAGACAGCAGTCTGCATTAACGTCCGACATTAAAGTACTTTTTCTACAGCAGTTTATCTTATTTGTTTTCTCACAATTCTCTATTCTTTTGTATGCTTCTGATGATTTTATTGTCTCATTAACTAATCCAGGTTATTAGGGATCGAATATGGAAAGACATCATTGCCGCTTTCAACTTTCCATCAACAATCACAAATGCATCATTTGTTTTGAGAAAGTACTACATTTCTTTGCTTCATCAGTATGAAAAAGTGTATTTCTTTGACAACAAAGGCCTGATAAGCCCAACTACCGGTACCTCCCTTGGCACTTTGATTTTATTATGGGCAGCTATTGTTTGATTGACTGTGCAAAGGTTTCATTTTTTTCTCACCGAAGACTATCTTGTCAGGCACAGATTGCGGTAGTCCTTCAGTATCAAAACCGAATCAGGTGGGAACTACTGATACTGATGCTACCAATGGAAAACATTTAGCAGGTTTGTGAAATGATGTGTTTTTGTCATTTTTCTTTGATATGCTATGCATCCAAATGTTTTAATCGCCTAAATTTTGATATCTCTGCAGATCCTTCATCTGGCGAGGTGGTTATCAATCAAGAACCATTAAAACCACAATATCCTACAGAAACAGCTCAACTAAAGAATTCTACAAAAAGTCAGTTACCAGATATTCCTTTTTTTCATTTCTACACCTTTTATTTTTATCATTACTGTTGGAAATATCGAGTCAATGTCGGTCTATTAGAGTCTTTAGGTATATTTGGGTTTAGACCCACATTGTAGTTTTTACTTTTAAGAGTCCATGTAAGTCCTATATAATGCCCCCCCCCCCCCCCCCCCCCCCCCCCCCCTTGTGGGATGAATAAATCAATCAAGTATTTTCTCTTTTACTTTCCAACATGGTATCAAAGCCAGGTTGAATGATTCCTCACTTCTGAAAATCCTAAATTTCTTCCCGTGAGCCGCTTCCTCTTCTGCTCTGCTTCTCGATTTTGTCGACGAGCCCGGCCCGTATCCGTCATACCATTCTGCTCCCGCTCCCGTCGAGGTGATCGGCTTCTGTGTCCGTCGACGGGAGCGGCTCTGTAGCCTTTATCGAAGCCTGTCGAGCCCGTCTCTGCTTCCAGTCGAAGTTCGGCGTACCCTCGTCTATGTGGTCCTTGTTGACGCATACGACTGCCGATCTCTTCGACGCTTTTCCGTGTTCGACGTTGGCTGCCTCGTCAGATTCCATCGTCGTTTTCCAGTCTCCTTCTGTGTTGTGACTCCGTCGTCGATGATCATGGCGTATGCGTTCGTTTTCTGTCTTCTCCAGACTTCGTGCAACAACTTTCTCTCTTCCGACGGGTCAAGCAACCTCTCCTTTATTCCGATGGCGTCTTCGATATCTGGTGCAACTCTGATCGTTTTCCGCTGCTTTATCAGCCGCTGTTTCCATCCTCTGGTGATACTGACGGCCCCAACTGCTTCAGATCTCTGCTTGGGCCTCTTTCTGATGACTGTTGGAGGTATCCTACTGCTGATCCCGCCGGAGATATTGGATCTCGATGCTTGCCTATCCCGTCGATGATGATGTTGTGGTGTTTTTTAGTCATTTGTCTGTCTTGTTCTTCTTGTATTTGTTTTTTGTTTGTCTCCATGCCTTCATGCACGTGAGTTCCACGTGAGGGGGAGTGTTGGGATGAATGCGACTCGGATGATCTTTCCCGACCTTTCGCTTTCGTTTCACACGGCCTCCAGGCTTACGTCATATGTGTCTCCCCATGTTTTCTTTCGATTGGTCGTGTAATGGGGAAGTTATTGATGTTGGTGTTTTAATCTTAGCGGGTTGTGTCGCGTGGGACCGTGTCGTGCGGGACTGTGTCGTGTGGGACCGCCCTTTGTGCGGATTATCCCCAACGGATTATCCCCGACGGATTATCCCCGGTTGCCCTGTTGATGATTTACTCCTCATTTTTCGTTCCTTTTCCGCATGTTGTGTGTGTAGTTGATGTTGGTTGACCGGTTTCCAGCGAGTCCATGTCGTGTGCGGGTCCTGCGTCGTGTGTGGGTCATGGTCGTGTGTGTCTATGTCCCCGACTTGATTCCCCGGTTTGGAATTTCCCCCGGTGGCTCGTCTGATGATTTGTCCCGCATCATCTACCTCCATTGCCATTATTTGTTGTGTCCAAGTTGAAGGGTCCTCCCTTCAGCTTGAGGGGGAGTGTTGGAAATATCGAGTCAATGTCGGTCTATTAGATTCTTTAGGTATATTTGGGTTTAGTCCCACATTGTAGTTTTTACTTTTAAGAGTCCATGTAAGTCCTATATAATGCCACCCTTGTGGGATGAATAAATCAATCAAGTATTTTCTCTTTTACTTTCCAACAATTACAAATATCATAACTTCATGAAACAGATTGGGCCCATTGGCTATTCTTGCTATGCATAAATGGCAAATTTCTACCATTTTTTGGGTTAAGAAATCATATCATCTGATACTTGTGATATGTTTGGTTACTAATGCCCAGGAAATCAACAACTAGAAATAGGTTCTTTGTTGAGAGGGGTAATTACAGGCAAGTTTGAGAATGGATATGTAGTGACTGCCATCTATGGTTCTGAAAAACTCACTGGCGTTCTATATCATGCTCCTTTTAATGATTCTAAGAGTCGGAAACTACATTTATCTTCTGGTCAACGAAGCAGAAAAAGGTCTTCCCAATCAATGGAAGACTCTTCTATTTCCAAATCAAATAGCTCCAACCTGTTTATTGACCATGGTGCAAAAGTAAATTCCTCTTTATCCACAGACGAACAGAAAATTAGCAAGCAGCTAGGAGATTTATGGAACCGACTCACTCAGCCAGGCAACGAGGTATGATTAAAAAAAAACTTTGCAATCTTTGCAGTTTCTTTCGTGCAGTTATTCAAACATACTACTAACCGGTACATCTATATTTATATTGAAATGCTAGATCTGTTACCTGTGGACTAAATGAAATTGCTTTCTAAGAAGAAAAATGATGTCATTAATTTTTGAAAAAATCTGTTTTAGTCTTCTAGTCTTCTAGATGGTTCCAATTTTTGTAGTGATGAATTAGAATGTACTGTTGAGATGTTCATACTTGTCCACTGATTGATTTTCCATTGAAAAACTAGTACTCAGCCCATTGTACCAATTTTAGTTGATATTTCCACAGGATGAAAAAAATGTACTCGCCACTACAGTTTGATTTTCCATTGAATTGTGAGATAATTTTTAGAAGCCAATGTTGATGTCAACGCTATGAACTTGATAGTTCAACCATAATGTATTGACTAAGCATATGTTTTATTGGGGTCACTAATATATGCTTACTTGTTCTTTTTATTGCCCGCAACATGATAGAAATTAGCATGTGATTAGGAGTTCAAAAACAAGGGGACTTCGCCAAGGCGTGGAATAAGTCAGACCACTAAACATCTGCTGAGAAGAATAAAGAGTTGTTTTGTAATCTGAGCAGATTACCAATACCAATGGGGACTTTGTAGAGTTTGAATTGATGAGTATAAGTCAAAATATGATCAGAAATTGTTGATTTAGGATAGTCATGCTATGCATGGTGTTGCTCTAGTGGATCCGAGCGGGTCGAGATCGCGGGGGTGATGAGCACAGTGAATATGATGAGTTGATCAGATTTGGGTTCAGTGTGACCGATGGTTGAGAGTTGGGCTGGACTTTGTAAGAGTAAACTAGGCTAGAAAAGATTGAAGATCAAAAAACTAGAAGGATTCTAGTGAGTCTACAACAGCAACAGCAACAACACTCAAGCCTTTATCCCACTATAGTGGGGTCGGCTATATGGATCCTTTGTCGCCATTGTGCCATATCTTTAGTCATAATCTCACTAATGCCTAAGGATTCTAGTGAGTTTGTTACGCCCCCGCTACGCTTTACGGGGCGTCACTACGTACGGAGGAGCAAGGGCGCGCTAAACAACGGGGCTGAACCTTCCGGTTCAGCCCCCACTCAGTGAACCGGCCGGCCGAGGGCTGAACCAGGCGGTTTCAGCCCTCTTTGGAGGGGCCGGCCGGCCCCCTCCTTGCCCGGGTATTTATATACCCGGGCAGCCCCCCTTTTGGGGTTATGCAAGAGTTATCAAGGTTAGCTTCTCTCCTTCTTAGACCTAATTTCTCCTCTTTTCATCTAGATCTTCTCCTCTCTCAATCTCTCTCGTAGTTGTGCCCTAACATTTGGTATCAGAGCTCTTCCTTCTCTCGGACATGGTGACCACTCGCACTCAAGAAGAGTCCTCACGGATTGAAACCCTAGAGGAGAACATGGTTGGCCTCACCGACTTTATGGCGGCCATGGACGGATCGACGCTCGTATGGAGGAGATTAAGGCTTTGCTGAAAGGGAAAGCCACAACCGGTGAGGATTCGACCGGATCGGGGGCGGACTTGGCGGCAAACGGCGCGCAAGGGGGGGTCGGCAGCGGGCGTCTGTCGGACGACGACCGCGCACGGGCGAGCGCTCTTCCGCCAGGCACGGGCTGGATCCCGCCTGGAGGGGGCTGGCAGGGCACGGGAGGGCCCAGCGGTGGCGCGTACGGGCCAGCAGGAGGTTCAGCGGCGGCTTACGGAGCAGCGGCGGCGTTGGGGGCCGCATACGGGGCTTCGGCAGGGCCGACTGGGCCAGGACTTGCAGCAGGAGTCCTTCCCGACTTCGGTGCGGGCCAGGGGGTGCGCCGGCAGGGCTGGCAGGAACCGGGAGGGGTTCGTCGGGGCTGGGAGGACCCGGCTGGGGTTCGTCGAGGCTGGGAGGAGCCGGTTGGGCTTAGGCGACCTCCAGATCCTGCAGGATATCAAGGGGGAGGGCTTCTCCCTCCTCCCCGTGGGTTTGGGCCGCCGGGTATGGGTGGATTTGGCCAAGCATGGGGCGGACAACAACAACCCCCTCTTTGGGGAAACGGTCAGCATCAAGGCTACAGATTTGAGCAAGGTGAGCCTGCAAGACGGGAAGGAGGTCATGGGGCACAACGCTTGACCCCCGGATTAACTCGCATGTACTTTCCGGAGTTCGAGGGCGGCGACGCCTTGGAATGGATCCAGAAGGCAGAACTCTTCTTCCAGTATCACGAGGTGCCGGAAGGGCAGTGGGTGCAGTTGGCGGCCTTCCACTTGAAGGACGACGCTTACCAGTGGACGCAGGGGGTCCTGAGGGGACGGGATTACGTGCCGTGGGGCGAGTTTGTGGATGGTTTTGCGGCGAGATTTGGGCCACTGGAGTACGAGAACTTCGAGGCCCTTCTTCAGAAACTCCGTCAGAAGGGGTCAGTGACTGAGTACCGCACCGAGTTCGAGAAGTTGGCAAACCGAGTTCAGTGGTCGGAAAGGACTCTCTACAGCTGTTTCATATCGGGGCTCAAGGAGCACATTCGTGACGAGGTGCAGGCTCTCATGCCTCGTTCGTTGAACCACGCCATTACCTTGGCTCGCATTCAGGAGGAGCGGTTCAACAGACAGCGAGCCCGCACCACGAGTAGGCCGACTACGGCTACCGCCACAACAGCACGACGGGAGCAAGCCACCGGCAACAAACCGACCATGACTCGGTTATCGTGGGGTGAGTTGGCGGCTCGAAAGGAGAAAGGGCTATGCTTTAATTGCGATGAGAAGTTTGTGCCCGGCCATAAATGCCAGAAGCTACAGGTCTTCATGTTACAGCAGGATGGGGACGATGAGCCGGCTCCAGATGCGGAGTTGGAGGTGGACTTGGACGAGGGGGAGTTCGGGGTTTTTCTTCATGCTCTTGTGGGTTGCGCTCCCCCGCTTACTATGCGGCTGGCGGGCCGGATCGCCCAAGAGAAGGTTACTATACTGGTGGACAGTGGGAGTACCCACAACTTCATACACCCCGACGTGGCACGACGAGTTGGGCATGTGGTTGACAAAGGGGCTGCCTTTCATGTTATGGTGGCGGATGGCAGCAAGCTGCGATGCGAAGGGGTGCTGAAGGGAGTGGAGTTACGGCTACACGGGTATGTGGGGCGGACTGACGTCTACCTGCTACCTATTCGGGGCTCAGACATGGTGTTGGGAGTTCAGTGGTTGCGCCAATTACAGCGGGTGACTTTCGACTGGGACCACATGACTATGGAGTTTGTGCACGGGGACAAGCAGTTTTGCTTGCAGGGTCTCATGTCCTCTCCTATTAAGGAGGTTTCTCTGGGCAGTATGCAGCGGTTGAGCGGGGATGGACAGATGATGTCCGTCCTTCGGGAGGTCCAGCCCGACGGTCCCACGCCTTCTGAGGTACCGGTTCAGTTACAGTTACTTCTGACCACTTATGCTGATGTTTTTCAGGAGCCGCGTACTTTACCTCCGGCGAGGTTCCGCGATCACCGTATTCCGCTCAAGGCGGGCGCTACGCCTACAAATATTCGTCCATACCGCTACCCACACATCCAGAAGGCGGAGATCGAGCGCAGTGTCCGTGAAATGCTGGAAGCCGGCATCATTCGGCCGAGTACGAGTTCCTTCTCGGCTCCCATTATTCTGGTAAAAAAAAGGACGGTTCCTGGAGATTTTGTGTGGACTACCGTGCCTTGAACGGCGCTACTGTCAAAGATAATTTTCCTATTCCTCACATAGAAGAGCTACTGGATGAGCTGTATGGGGCGCAGCGATTCACCAAGCTGGATCTTCGTTCCGGGTATTATCAAATTTTGATGGCCCAGGAGGACATCCATAAGACGGCCTTCCGGACACATGATGGCCATTATGAGTTCTTGGTTATGGCCAATGGGCTGACTGGAGGGCCCGCTACATTTCAGGCCAACATGAACGAGATATTCAGAGATTTTTCTGCGGGTGTTTGTTCTGATCTTCTTTGATGATATACTCATCTACAGCGCGAACTGGGAGGACCACGTGGAACAGGTCCTTGACCGCCTTCGACAGCACCATCTCTATGCCAACCGTTCTAAGTGCTCCTTTGGTCAGGAGGAGGTGGAGTACTTGGGCCATTTGGTCTCCGGTCAAGGCGTCCGGGCCGACCCACGAAAGATTCAGAGTATGCAGTCGTGGCCGCGACCGGTTACAGTCCGCGCCTTGCGGGGCTTTTTGGGGCTCACAGGGTATTACCGGCGGTTCGTGCAGGACTATGGCAAGATAGCTTGGCCACTGACCCAGCTGTTGCAGAAGGACTCCTTTTCCTGGAGTGAGGAGGCAGAGGAGGCATTCCAGGCTCTCAAAAGAGCCATGACCACCACGCCAGTTCTGGCCTTACCGGATTTCACACAGGAGTTCGTTCTGGAGACGGATGCCTCCGGTGTCGGCATTGGAGCGGTTTTGATGCAAGCAGGGCGGCCGCTAGCCTTTTACAGCAAGGCTTTGGCCCCTCGTACTTTGGGCCTCTCGGCCTACGAGAAGGAGATGTTGGCGATTATTCATGCGGTGGCGGTTTGGCGACCATATCTTCTGGGACGACACTTTAAGATCCGGACGGATCACCAGAGCCTGAAGCATTTCCTGGACCAACGGGTCTCCTCGACGTTACAGCAGAAATGGGTGACTAAGCTTCTCGGTTACGACTACGAGATTGTGTATCGCCGGGGTAAAGAAAATGTGGTCGCCGATGCTCTCTCTCGTCTGCCAGAGGCTACTCTCGCTCATGTTTCCGGGCCGTTGGTTGATTCCGTGGAGGATATTCAGGAAGAGATCCGGCGATCCGATACGCTGCGTCCGTTGGTGGAGGCTTTACAGCAGGGAGAACCTGTCACAGCTGGCTATCACTTATGTAATGACCGGCTTTACTATCGGGGCCGGGTGGTCGTGCCCGCCGATTCAGCCTGGAAGACCGTGTTGATGCATGAGTTCCACTCGTCGCCCACCGGAGGGCATGCAGGGGTGCTCCGGACCCTTCAGAGGGCGAGGGCAAACGTTTTCTGGTCCGGCATGCGTCGGGATATTCAGCAATTCGTTCGGCACTGCGAGATCTGCCAGCGGCAGAAATATGAAACCTCTTCTCTGGCAGGGCTGCTTGTGCCATTGGAGATTCCTCAGCAGATTTGGGACACGGTGTCCATGGACTTCATTGATGGACTGCCTAAGTCTAAAGGGAAGTCTGTCATTCTGGTGGTAGTGGACAAGTTGTCCAAATATGGCCACTTTCTGGCGCTCAGCCATCCGTACACTGGGGAGTCCGTGGCCGCACTCTTTGCTCGAGAGATCGTCCGCCTGCATGGCCTTCCCCGCGCCATTATTTCTGATCGGGACCCTACCTTCGTCAGTGGGTTCTGGAAGGAGCTGTTCCGATTGCAAGGCACTCGCCTACACTTCAGCACGGCCAACCACCCGCAGTCGGACGGCCAGACGGAGGTGCTTAATCGTGGGGTTGAGATTTACCTACATTGCTTTGTGATGGATGAGCCGCGAAGTTCGTCGGACTGGTTGCACTGGGCCGAGTACTGTTATAACACGGCATACCACTCCGCCAGCCGGATGACACCATTTGAGGTGGTTTACGGCCGACCTCCCCCTACCCTGGGCAGCTATGAGGCCGGGAGCACCGCTCTTCCAGCGGTGGATCGCGCTTTGCTAGACCGGGATCGCATGTTGGTCACACTTCGGGAGAATCTCCGTCTAGCCCAGGATCGCATGAAGACCCAAGCGGACAAGCACCGCACTGAGCGGGAGTTCGCCGTGGGTGACGAGGTGTTCCTCAAGCTCCAGCCGTACCGACAGTTGTCCGTTGCTCGTCGCGGCAATCAGAAGCTGTCCCCACGCTACTACGGTCCCTTTCAGATTGTCAACAGGGTGGGACCGGTAGCTTATACACTGGCTTTACCGGAGGGTTCGCGCATCCATCCTACGTTCCATGTCTCTTTGCTCAAGCGGAAGGTTGGGCCGCATGTACAACCGAGTACCTTGTTACCGGAGGTCACTTCGGCCGGAGAGCTGCGGCCGCTCCCTGAAGATATTTTGATGCTCAAGTGGAAGAATCGGGGCGCGGAATACCGGCCCGAGTTGTTGGTCAAATGGAAGAACCTCTCCCCGGCACACAATTCGTGGGTGGACTTCTTCGACTTCAAGGAGCTCTACCCCGACTACCACCTTGGGGACAAGTTGGTTCTTGATGGGGACGGGAATGTTACGCCCCCGCTACGCTTTACGGGGCGTCACTACGCACGGAGGAGCAAGGGCGCGCTAAACAACGGGGCTGAACCTTCCGGTTCAGCCCCCACTCAGTGAACCGGCCGGACGAGGGCTGAACCAGGCGGGTTCAGCCCTCTTTGGAGGGGCCGGCCGGCCCCCTCCTTGCCCGGGTATTTATATACCCGGGCAGCCCCCCTTTTGGGGTTATGCAAGAGTTATCAAGGTTAGCTTCTCTCCTTCTTAGACCTAATTTCTCCTCTTTTCATCTAGATCTTCTCCTCTCTCAATCTCTCTCGTAGTTGTGCCCTAACAGAGTTTGAGTGAGAAATATTTGGGAAGCGCATATTGTAATCAGATGCATCATTCTCTGTGTGGCTGTGGACTTGCTCATCAAGAAATCACTTAAGGTGCATCAAACAGGGGTAGTACAAAGGAGTGAGGATGGGAGGCTAAGTATTAGAAATCCGGGCACCTAACCAAAATACCCACATCTGAGCAGTCTGCTGCCCTCATACCCTCCCATATCCATCCAATGCGCTGCAATTGTTGGCACTTCCCCCTGCCTTTCTCTCGAGTAACAATCAGCCGCTCTCGTCCGTGTGTTGTTTTCGACCAGGAATGCTTGTCGTTGCCAGCATCAGTGACAAAGACTTTAGTCCGAAAATGTTATTTCACGCTCTTTCGTCGGCCTCCCTATAGCCTTCTATTGTTTTCTCTTCTGCACGTGTTTGTTATTGTTTTCTAATTTTCTGATCAAGATCGATTCATCATTCTTCCACCATGTAACTACAGTCTCTTAAGATTTAACGAAATGTTGTTGAGCCAAAACAGACCCCTGATTTTGCTTCTGATTTCTTACAATATTGCCAAAAAGTTATATTTCACAGGTAGTCTACATATAAATCGTATTTCCCAATGAATTGTTATAAGCCCGATAAATCGTATTCCCCGCTGAAACGTTATTTTTTCAGGACAATCAGAACACGGAGAGCGAGGAATAATTGGGGGTGATCACGATATCTTGGAGAAGAAATCAGCCTAAAATTCCATGAGTCTGGAAGATTAGAATCTGTCTTACAGTGTTTGATTCCACAGAGTTTGTATTGCTGAGTGACACTGGTTTCTTGCTCCAGAGATGAAAGAATTCTCCCCAGTACTGAGGACTATTCAGGCTAATCCAACTTTATTACTACCACTGCTACCATAATGTAAGAAATTTAATCAGCTGTGCATTGCATTTCAATCTCTCAGTTCTTTGCGGCGCATGGTTGGTTGCCATGCGCTGGCGGAGGATATAGTTCGAGTCTGTGTTTAGGGCCCGTCTGTTCTGTAGCGCTATTGACATGTCCGCGTTGTATGCTAAATATTACGTGTTCGATTCGATGCTATTATTATGTCTAATGAGATCTACACAATCTATATATACTGTGATTGCTTCCCTATGTAATCTTAGGCCTTTTTTTGGGCGAGCCACGTATATTTTTGTGTCGTGTGATTCTGTTGTTATATCGGCGATCAATAAGACGGTAGGGACATTGTTAGATGCTGCCTAATTTAGTTGTTATCCACGTGTCAACGCGACATTGCATCACACCGTTTGTGAACCCAGCATCTCCTCAATTTCATGCCCATTAGTTGTTGGCTTAGGGTTTACAAGGGAGATTGCTCTTTGGTGAATAATTTGACATTATTTGTGCTCAGGCGCAGGCTATGTTTGGCGTTTGGGCAAAACGCCGCCGTCATTGAATGTATGTTTGGCATGCCAGCGGTTATGACTGCCGCCGAGAAAAGAGAACTAGTTTTGAACATAAGAGTTCTTTAGGTGAGGCCAGGCGTTCACGAACGACGGGTCATAATCACCGCGGTCACGACCGCCACCGCCGTGACAAGTCTCTGAGACTCTTGATAGTTATTATTTAAGGAGTTTACTCTTTTTTTTTTCTCACCTGATTTTAATTGTTTATGAATAAGGATGATGATAGTCCCTTTTTTAATCTTATAATATCAATAAAATATTAATCGAGTAATAACTTTATTTTGAAACATTAATGCAATAGTGTTCATTGCAGTATTTTGAATTGTAATTATTGAACAATAGGTTTTTAGTAAAGTAAATATATTTTTTTATCTTACCTTATAATTAGTTAATCTTACAACTTGATCATTATTTATGAAAAGGCTTACTGTTTTTTTAAATAATTATTTACTGTTATCTTTCATTTATTTTAATAACTTCACTTTGAGTTTGGGTGTACTCAGGTGGGTGGTTGCGGTTAGAGATGGAATAACTGGAATCAGACATAAAATAGTGTTTTGTGGGGATCAGTGGTTCTAAATGAAGGCTATTCATACAGGCAAAAATGATGTATTTTTTTGAAAGACGTAACGAAGAAAATTCTCCAAAACAAACGGAGTTTATGGCAAGTGGGACAATGATCAAATAAAAAACCCTACAAACAAGCCCTTAGTATCCAAATACTAATAATTATAAATACGGTCTCAGTATGTGCTCGGGATGACACAATGACGGAATGAGGACTCAAGCATATCGGGCGAGGAGGAACACGAATAGGGAAATCCACTCAAACATGGAATATGCACCGCATCTTTGTACCTGCGGTGCGGTGCTATTTTAATCCCGTTTTAGAACTTGAATGCGGTGAGAAGTGTTGAAACTTTATTTGAGCTCTATTTTGTTCCGAAGGGAACTTTATTTCTCATTGTAATCGTCAACACCTCTCTACCAAATTGGGATTGAAATTCTCTCGATCTGAGACCAAATGGAAGAGTTCGTTTAATGATCCTTTTTTATTTTCATTTATCCAAAGGGCATAAAATATTTTAGATATATATAAAAAATAGAATTATTGAACTTGTCCTGTCCTGTGATTCAAGAAGCACTAGGAAATGGATACTCCAAATAGAGAGGATACCAATTGCCCAAATTAGGCACAACCCATCCCTATATTTTGGCAACACATTTTTGCAAGAAAGTGCGGATGCCACTCAAAAAAATGAGGAAATATTTTTGCATCAAGGCCCGTCTCCATATTTCACTTTATTCTGCATTTGCAATTTTGTTCGTCTGGAGAGTACTTTTGTTCGCCTGACGCACACTTTTGTTTACCTGAAGTGCACTTTTGTTCTTCCGAAACGACGTGAAGTTAAACTTAGGGAAACAAAAAATGGAATATTAAAATTGTAAAATAAATCCAAATATCATACTTCCAAAAACTTATGGCTCAATTTAGCTTGAAAATTTTGAAAATAAGAAACAACAACGCTCAAGCATTTATCCCACTATAGTTGGTTCGGCTATATGGATCCTTTGTTGTCATTGCGCCCTATCTTTAATCATAGGCTCACTAATGCCTAAGTACATCATATCATTCCTTATAGTTTCATTCCAAGTCTTTTTTGGTCTACCCCTCCCCCGTTTAACATGTCTAGTGATTAAACTCTCACAACGTCTAACATGTGCCTCTAATGGTCTCTTATGTACATGTTCGAACCATCTTAATCGAGTTTCTCGCATCTTCTCTACAATTGGTGCCACTCCTGTCTTATCCCTGATACATTCATTCCTAATTTTATCCAGTCTCGTGTGACCACACATCCACCTAAGCATTCTCATCTCCGCAACTCCCATTTTTGCTCATGTACACCATTCACTGCCCAACATTCAGAATTGTAGAGCTTTGCTGGCCTAATTGCAGTACGGTAAAACTTGTCTTTAAGTTTTAACGGTACTTTACGATCACATAAGATCCCAGATGTGCCTCTCCACTTCAACCAACCTGCTTGGATTCTATGTATCACATCTTTATCTACACCTCCATCCTTTTGAATTATCGATCACAGATATTTAAAGCACTTACTACGGGAAATATCTTGGTCACCCAATTTAGTGACGGAGTCATCCGACCTTCTTGCACTACTAAATTTAAGCTCTATATACTTCGTATTTGTCCTTCTCAACCTAAAACCCTTTTTTTTCTAAGTGTCTCACCAAGATTCAAGTTTCACTTTTACACCCTCGCGCGTCTCATCGATCAAAACAATATCATCTGCAAATAATAAACACTAAGGTATTGCTTGTTGGATATGTCCGGTGAGCTCATCTAAGATAAGGGTAAAGAGATAAAGGCTTAAAGCTGACCCTTGATGCAAGACAACAACGATAGGGAATTCTTGTGTTAATCCTCCAGAAGTCCTCACCCTGGTCACTGAATTTGCATACATAGCTTTGATTACGCCAATGTATGATACATTTACACCTTTCTTTTTTAAGACTCTCCACAAGACCTCTCTTGGAACCCTATCATAAGTCTTCTCCAGATCGATAAACAACATATGCAAATTTTTTTGTCTTTCCCGATAGTTGTCAATGAGTCTCCTCAAGAGATGTATAGTTTCCATGGTTGACCTCCCTGACATGAATCCAAATTGTTTCTCCGAGATGATAGTCTCTCGTCTAACTCTTCTCTCTATTACTCATTCACATAGTTTCATAGTATGACTCATTAATTTAATTCCTCTGTAATTGACACAATTTTGTATATCTCCTTTGTTCTTATACAAACTTACCAAAATACTTTCTCTCCATTGGTCTGACATCTTCTTTGTCTTCAGTATCTTATTGAAGAAACTTGTAAGCCATAAAATTCTTCTCCCCATAAGCATTTTCATACTTCAATGGGTATATCGTGTAAGACCCTATATTTTTTTTTTGCAAAAACCACCGGGTCTTAGGCCCAGAACCGCCGTTTTGTGGTGACACCTTCGCTCGGGAAGGTCGTCACTGCAAAACGCCGATCCTGCCGGCCAAATCGATCACAAGAAAAGTAAGCTAACATGAATAAAGCAAGCAAAACATGTCCACATCACATATAAATAAAAACATCAAAAGATGTCCACAACCACAACTGAAAGAAAGGAAAACAAGATAACCAGGGCCTTGCCCAATACATCAAAGCCTCACTACATGGGTCACTCGCGGAAGCAAAATAACTAAATCCACACTCACGGATCCTGTCATCTGAGCTCCTGAGCTAGACTGCCCCGCCTCCAGTTGCACCGGCCTCTGGTGCTGCTCCGTCGCCGCGGTCTCCTAAAATGATAAGGTCCACCGACCGTCAGTCATAAAGACTCAGCCAATTCCCCACCCCTCCCCCCAGGGCTCCTAGGCACCGGATGGGAAGGAGGAAGCGGAGGACAAACAAGGGGTAGAAACAAATGCAGGTGACAAGGTAATATCTACTCTACACAGGAGATATATATATAAATGAACAAAATAGAAACAGCAGGGTAAAGTAAAGAGAAAACAGTAAAGTGCAAAAGTAGAGACAAGTAAGTATTATAATATAAACCATTGATTTATAGGAATGCCCATACAAACCTATAGACCAAGGGGTCGTTTAGCAAGGCCTATCGTATAAAAAGTCCCATACCAATTTATACGATAGGTGTCAGGGGTTGAATGCAATGATTATGCTATGTCATGCAAGTATGTTATTATGCGGTGATCAAACAAGTGCAACTCACCCACTACGACTCTATGCGCATAGACCTTTAGTTCCCTCTTTTTGGAGCGAGCTAGACTCCTCAGGATACTCCCGTAGTGGCAAACGGAAGCGGTGGGTTGGGCCTCGCCCACCTCTAGGTTGGTATATGCACTACCCGACCTAGACCTATCGTACGCCTCCACAAAACCCGCAGAGCGTCTGCGTACTCTTACTGACTGGACCGCCAGACTTTTATGGCTAAGTGTAAATACCACACTTGCCGAGCCCAAGTGTTAACGTCGGTGCAACGACCGCCAACACGAAGGACCCACCACCTTATGCACATGCAAATTATCTTCCAACAATACCGAGCTACAAGCTCCCCGGGCTAACCCGCCCGTCACCAATAAATATCTCAGAAACAAAAGATCACCGGACTAAACCGGCTAGACTTCCATAAGCACACTCTCAGAGTGACTTTCCTACCTTAGAAACTCAGGTGCTAAAAGATGCTAACAAGAAAAGACGATCTTTCGTCAATTCCCGGACGACCTAGCCGAGGGTGGCACCCCACCACCCTAAGACTTACCAAACCCCAACTTCTCTAGAGGCCCATACATAATACAAGGCTACCACCCATCCTTCATCACTTCAGACCCTAGACAACCAGATTGACCTCTAACCCCAAAAGTTGTCAAATTGCTAAACGCAGACCACCCTTAACGTTTTGATGCTCATGAAGAGAGGTACACTAAATATCCAACTTCTTGACCCAAGGGATTTACTGGGGACCCATACTACCTACCTCAGATCAAATCTAGGGTTTCATAATTTCCCATTAATAATTGTATTTTAAATAATTTTCCAAATGGCCATATTACTAAGGTTTGAACTACAAGTATATTTTTCTGACCTCCAATGCCCACTCCAATTTATTCATAAATCAAGGGTACCTAATAAACAGTAGATATAAAGTTTTAGGGAAAACCAGCAAGATTTATTATTTTTAGAAATTCCAAAACACAATTATTTCCAATAATTTCCAAAGGAGGTACCCTCATATGAACTTCAATCCTTGTGAATATTAACACAGTGGTGCTTATTAATAAAATATTTAATCCTACAAAGTTTGACCATGCTATTCAGAGGGTATGTTTGTGATTCCATCCAAGGATATATTTGCAATTTCTTTCAAAATGAACTAGAGGTACCAAAAATATTGATCTATAAATTATGAGAAAATTACAGAGGTTATATATTGTTATGAAAAGACATCCAGCAAAGTTACATGCAATTACAGTAATTTATCATCACAAATTTAACCAACCCAAAAATTGCCAACAATGAGGAATATTACAATTTGGACCTCCAAGGGTTAACTCATGATCTAACCAATTCTTCCAGAGATATATGACATTAAAACCATGATTATGACAGAAGATGGTAAATTGATAAATACTATTTCTCCCTAAAACCTCAAACCCTAAATAATTACAAATCTACCCTGGAGTTTATTACTTATGATTGGCAACTCCAAATCCCTCCAAACTCCTACAGTAGCATTCTCTGGTCACTAAGGCCATCTACCCAAAATTTCAAGTCAAGCCACTGAGGTTTGATCCCTCTTCCTTCATTAACCTCTAATTGCACCCCTTTAGGGTTTAGCCTAGGGTTAGGGTCTAACCTTCTCCAATAGCTCTAGTAGGAACTCCAGAGATTTATAACCTCAAAAACAAGTGGGTGACAGAAGATGATGATTCCCTAAGTGTTATTTCTTCCTAGATCTCCAAATTCCAATTATTTACAAATCTACCCAAGGATTTATTACCTAGGTTAGACAACTCCAAATCTCTTCAAACTCACAAGGGAGTCTTCTCTGGTCACTAAGACCTACCCACCAAAACTTTAGGTCAAACCACTAGGGTTTGACCCTACTCCCTTCATTGACCCCTATTTGCACCCCTTAAGGGTTTATCCTAGGGTTAGGGTCTAGGCATCTCCAAATCCACTCAAAGCCACTCCTTGAGGTGTCTCATACCTCCCAAGGCAGTGACCAAGGTCACCCCATCAATCAGTGGGAGGAAACCCCTCCACACCCCAAAGTTCTCTTATGTTTACTTTTGCCCTAAACATCACCTCTAAGCCAACTATTCTCAAGGAAACTCCCTACCTTGCCCAAGTCCATACTACCCACTATACTGACCATAGGTCAGTGGAAGACCACCTAAGATTCTACCAATACTTGGTGAGGGGTGGAATTCCAATGGGTACCTATTTGGGGTGCAAATAGCAATTTAGCCCCTTTTTGATTTACTAGGGCAAAACTCCTCCAATGGCCACCAAACTTGGACCATAGGTTGGCATGGGGGAGGGTGAGGTGCACCCCAAATATGGAGCCAAAAGACCTTGTGGAAAGGTGGGGGCACTCACCCAAAGTTTTGCCCAAACCTAGGGAGCCTAAGGCTATTTTGGTGGAATACCCTACCAAAACAACTCCATAAATCATGATATTTTAACCAGGGCCTATACATACCCCTTAGGACCACCCATCCAAGTTTGGAAGGGTTTTGAGGTGTTTAGGATACCTAATTAGGTTAAACTAGGATTATTGGTCTTTCCCAAAAATTAAGAAGAAAACTCCACCAATCCTTGTGATCTTTGGACATGAGCTAGGTATGCACAAGACCAGACTACACCCCAAAAATCAAGTCATTTGGAGTTATATAATGGGGTGGGCATCAAAAATGAGTTCTGATTAGCCCTAAAGACAGCCTCCACTAGAATGAGTGCTGAGCCCTAACCAGAACTCCAAATTGAGTGATTTCAATTTTGTATGAAACTAGACTCAAAGGGCTACAATTTATATGTTGACCACTTTTTATGATTCAGCCTCTAAGTATTTTTCCCAGATTTAAATAGGATCTGCATTTTAATCACAGATTTAATAAGGATTGAATTAAGGTTGCACGAATCGTAAAGCACATCGGATGGCGCTGGGTCATCGTCCCCAGGGAATCAACGGCACAGATTTTACGCGCCTGGGCCGCCTTGATAGGTGATTTCCCGGCCACCTGAGCGCCGCCCCGGCCGACCAACGCCACCACCACCTCCGTTGAGGTGGGGGCCGGCGATGAGCGGTGTTTGATCGGCCGGAGGTGGCCGGAATCGTGTTCTGTAGGAGGATGCCCAACCCGATCAACGGGGGGCAAGGTCGGCTTGATTCCCGGCCAATTGGCCACGGATCGAGCCGCCGTCGATTTAGATCTAACCCTTAGAGTTCAGGGAGGAGAACGGGACCTGTTGGAGGGCTTGCCGTCGGGTCAATCTTGAGTACACCATGGGAGCCGCCGTCGGTTGAGAAGCCATGCCGATTCCCTCCTATAGTGCACGAAATTCCCTGGAAAGCTGGGGGTTCCTCTTCTCTCAAGTCTCTGAAGGTGAAGGGGGGTTCAATTGGGGGTGGTGATGGCTTTAAACATCATTGCCATTAAAGCCCCCCTTCGGTTTCTTCCATGGCCGGCCCCTCTCCATCTCCCCTGCCTTAATTCCCTTGTGTAACTGATGGAAACTCCTCCCAGCTGGCTGAGGAGTTGAATGGAGGCATCAATTGGGGGAGCCAAGAGGTAAAACCTCTTAATGGCCATGAATGGCCTCTTCTCTCTCCTCCAAAAATGGTGAAACCCCCATTTTCTCTCTCCTAACCACCATGGTCGGTTTCTACCCTCTCTCCTGAGCTTAATGAGGGCCCACATGGGCTGGTTGACCACCCAATTGAGTTAGCCCAAAGAGATTGGGTTAGGTTTGAGCATTTTGACCTAAATTGGGCAATTTTGACTTTTGGTCAAATTGGTCAATTGGGGAACCCTAGGATGGGGCTTTTGGGTTCAATAGGTTCTAAATTAAGTTTAGGAACTAATGGTGGAGTCAATTTGGTCATTTGGTTCTTGGTTGACCCAATCTAGGTTGATTTGACCAAAATAGGCTAAATTGACTTTGGTCAAATTGGGCCCTAGGGTTGACTTGGTCATGGGGCTTTTTGGTCCACTAGCTCCCCTATGACATGATAGCCCTATGGGTGAGGTCAATTTAATGTAGTAAAGGTCAATTGGGGTACTTTGAGAAGAAAGGTCATTTTGACCTAAAAGGGCATTTTGGTCAATTTGCACCCCTGGGGGTCCCATGATGGGGCTTTTGGGTCCATTAGGTCTATAATGGTATTATAAACCTAGGAGTGTGATCAATTTGACATGGTGGGGGTTGATTGGCTCTAAATGGGCTACTTTGACCAATTTGAGTGTGTATGTTGACTTTGGTCAAATTGGTCTCTTAGGTTGACTTCAATGGGCCCTTGGTGCCCTAAGGGGACCCCTAAAGGGTTAGGGACACTAGGGTGGGGTCCAAGGGTTAGGTTGAAGCACTAGATTCCAATCCCAAGCTTGGAAGATGGGAATTGCTATTTGCAGACCAAGGTGGCTCCTTCCTCCTTTCCTAAGTTCTCAAGGTTAAAAGGCTCTTCCTATGGTTTTGTCATGGCTTAGTCATGACAAAACCAACTTAGGGGTCTAGCAGTTTGGGGGATGTTACAAATCCCAATACATAAAAATAAAAATTTCGTCCCCGAAATTCAGACAAGCCTATGGGGGTTTCTACTAGAGGAAAAACTGTAACATCCCAGAAAAGTAAGTTGTACCTGTTGTAAAAAGCTGCGGATATTTTTGCTTCATCAAGTCCAGTGGCTCCCAAGTATGTTCTTCCTGTCCATGATTCCTCCACAGGACCTTGACCAGTGGAACCTTCTTGCGCCGCAAGACTCGTAGCTCTGTGTCGTCTATCCGAACCGGCTCCAAGTGGATTGATCGATCTGTAGCTACTGGCCCCTCAGAAGTAGACACCTGCTGCTCAGGCCGAAGTAAGGCCTTCCTAAGTGAAGAGACGTGGAATACGTCATGCAGTCCCTCCAAATCCGGCGGTAGCTCCAGTCTGTAAGCCAAGGGGCCGATCCGCTCCAGGATCCTATAGGGTCCCATAAACCTAGGACTGAGCTTCTTCCGGCCACGAACCCTCGAGACTCCATGCATCGGACGTATCTTCAAGAAAACCCGGTCTCCTACCTGGAACTCCACCATACGATGACGCGCATCGTAATACTTGGCCTGCCTGCTCTGGGCCTCCAGCATCCTATCTCGAATCAACCTCACCTGGGCCTCCGTGTCCTCCACGAACTCTGAGCCAAGAGCCTTGGGGTCCTCATCCTGAATCCAAGATAACGGTGTCCTGCACCTCCGTCCATATAATGCCTCGTAAGGTGCTCTGCCTATGCTAGCCTGGTGACTGTTGTTATAAGAGAACTCGACCAACGGCAACAGTCTCTCCCAAGGCTCCCCACGGTCCAGAATGCAAAGACGCAAAAGATCTTCCAGGGTCCGATTGGTGCGTTCCGTTTGCCCGTCTGTCTGGGGGTGAAAAGCTGTACTAAAGGTCAACCGGGTGCCTAGATAGGCCTGCACCGCTCTCCACTCCCTTGACGTAAAACGTCCATCTCGGTCGGAAACTATCGTCCTTGGCACACCATGATAACGGATAAACTGCTCCACAAACCTTCGAACCAAAACTCTGACTGAATCATCCTTCCTGATCGGAATGAATCTAGCCACCTTCGTCAGCCTGTCGACAATCACCCAAATCGAGTCATTCCCCGTACGAGATCGGGGAAGACCATGAATAAAATCCATCGCTATATCGTCGAACTTCCACTCCGGCACTGGGAGTGGCCGCAATAATCCTGCGGGGTTCCGACACTCCGCCTTCACAAGCTGGCAGGTCTCGCAGTGGGTCACAAAATAAATGATATCCCTCTTCATACCCGGCCAGTACATGGTCTTCTTCAGATCTGCCGTCATCTTGGTAATGCCCGGGTGCACTGAATACTTACTGCAGTGAGCCTCTGCCATAATATCTTCCCGGATCTGATCTCCTGCCGGCACATACACCCGACCTCTAAAACTCAACAGGCCGTCCTTCATCGAATAATCTCCAGCTGAGCCTTCCTCCAAGGCTCTGAATATCGGCTCCAGCTTGGCATCCTGCCTCTGCCCTTCCCTGATGCGGTCTCGAATGTCATATGTGGCACCAATCGCCGCTAGGTACTCCTTGTACAGCTCCGGATCATCTTCCGATACCAGGGAGATCTGCATATCTTCGAACATTCGCACCAACTCCATGGCCATCAGCTTAGGCTCTGCTCCTGATGTGGTAGCTCTCCTGCTCAGAGCGTCTGCTACTACGTTTGCCTTCCCTGGGTGGTAATGCATCGTATATTGGTAATCTGATAGGAACTCCACCCATCGCCTTTGTCGGATATTCAACTCCTTCTGCGTATCTACATACTTCAGATTTTTGTGATCTGAGAATATGTCGCAGTGGACCCCATAGAGGTAGTGTCGCCAGATCTTGAGAGCGAATACGACTGCTCCCATCTCCAAATCATGCACTGGGTAGTTCCGCTCGTGGTCCTTCAACTGGCGGGAGGCATAAGCTATCACGTGCCCGTTCTGCATCAGAACGGCACCCATCCCCTGATAAGATGCATCCGTATA
The DNA here is from genome assembly GCA_033032865.1 of Dactylorhiza incarnata. Lineage (NCBI taxonomy): Eukaryota > Viridiplantae > Streptophyta > Magnoliopsida > Asparagales > Orchidaceae > Dactylorhiza > Dactylorhiza incarnata. Next base: position 4,174,477 of record JAWHQI010000244.1, on the reverse strand, counting down.
CACTTGAAATCCCTCCTTCCCCGACGGAAGGGCAAGGATGGGAGCTGAAGTGAGCCGACCCTTCAGCTCCTGGAAAGCTGTCTCGCACTGCGGCGTCCAAGTAAAAACAGCATCCTTTCTTGTCAGAGAGGTAAGCGGGAGGGCTATCTGAGAGAATCCCTGAACGAACTTCCGGTAGTAGCCGGCAAGTCCCAAGAAACTTCTTACGTCGGTGGCCGTCTTCAGCGGCGGCCAGTCCCGTACTGCCTGAACCTTTGCTGGATCTACTGCCAAGCCTGCTCCACTGATGATGTGGCCCAGGAAGGCCACCTCCTTCAACCAGAACTGGCATTTACTGAACTTAGCATATAACCGATGCTCCCGCAGCTTCCCCAAGGTTAGTGCCAAATGCTGCGCATGCTCCTCCTCCGTCCTCGAGTAGATGAGGATGTCGTCGATGAACACTATGACAAAGATGTCGAGGTAAGGCTCAAACACCCGATTCATCAAGCTCATAAATGCTGAAGGTGCATTTGTGAGCCCGAACGGCATCACCGTGAACTCGTACAATCCATACCGGCTGCTGAAAGCCGTCTTCGGGATGTCCTCCTCTTGGATCCTTAGCTGATAGTATCCCGATCTCAAATCCAGCTTCGAGAAGCAGTGGGCTCCCTCTAGCTGGTCAAAGAGCTCGTCTATCCTTGGCAGAGGGTACGTGTTCCGCACCGTCAGCCTATTCAGAGCTCTGTAATCGATGCACAGTCGGAGCGTCCCATCCTTCTTCTTCACAAATAACACCGGAGCTCCCCAAGGTGAGGAACTCGGCCTAACGAACCCGGCTTCCACCAGCTCCTGCAGCTGGCTCCGAAACTCTACCAACTCCTTCGGGGCCATCCGATAAGGAGCTTTGGACACCGGCTTGGCCCCTGGCACCAGCTGAATCTGAAAATCCTTCTCGCGGTGCGGTGGTAGCCCAGGAAGCTTCTCCGGAAAGACATCCGCAAAATCTCGAACTACCGGGATACTAGGCACTGAGTCCCTGACTTCAGTCGCCTCGAAGAGCACCTGGTAAACCTCGTCTCCCTGCAGGTGGGCCTTGACGGCCTGAATGGACGATAAAAAGAGACGAGAGGTAAGTTGAGTACCTTCGAATGCCACAACCCCGTCTTTATGCTCTAGCACGATCCGCCTTGCCGGGCAGTCAATCCTTGCCCGGTTCTCATACAACCAACTCATGCCCAGGATCAGGTCGTAATCCCTCATCTTCAGAACAGTTGCCGGGACTTCGAACAGTCTTCCCCCAATCTCCAGACTTATTAGGCATGCTAAATTTGTTAAGACCTCTGATCCGTCCGGAAATCTCACTCTCCTATAGTCGCTTTTGAGGTGCTTGACTTGGTCTAGGTCTTCGATAAACTTGGCCGAGACGAACGAGTGCGAGGCACCCGTATCGAACAAGGCCAAAGCAGGTTTGCCGAAAATGGAAACTAAACCTGAAGGGTTTGACGATTGGTTCAACGCTAAGGTAAAGCTGAAACTTTCAAAACATTAACTATTTAAAAATTTAAAAGCGACAAATACCTGCGATGACCCTTGCCGGGTCCCTGGGCCTGGCCAAATCTAAGGCATAAGCCTGCTCCCTGTAGTGCCTCCGATCGTCGCCCTGAAATCCACGGCCTCGACCACGTCCTCGGCCTCCGGGATGCTGACCCCGAGGTGCTGCCTGAGGTGCTGGAAGAGCATTCCTCTGGGGGCAGTTCCTCTTGATGTGGCCGACCTAGTGGCAGTGGTAGCATTCCGGAGGTTGCCCACCTCCTCCAATCCTTGGCATTTCCCTCATCTGCAGAGGCTGAGGAGTCAAAACTACCGGCTCCCTTTGTTCCTGCCTCTCCCCCTGACGGGGTCGGACCTCCGTCCTTCCTTCTCCAGCGTCTCTGTTTCTCGGCTGATCTCTCCTGCCATTTCTTCCCTGGTCCTCCATGGGTCTCTTCCTCCCACGAACAACTTGCTGGTCTCCTTCCAGCTTCTTCGCCATCTCCAGAATCCTGGACATACAACCGTCGGAGACAAAAAGGAGGGCCTGCCTCAACTCGTCACGGAGGCCCTTATAGAATCTCTTAGCATATCCCGCATCGTCCAGTTGGTAGGATACCGCAAACCGGGACAGGTGGGTGAACTCCTGATGGTACTCCAGCACTGATCTACTCCCCTGCCGCAACTGCAGAAATCTATCTTCCAAGTCATCTCTTGCCGACTGTGGCACAAAATGCTCCAACAACGCCGCTTTGAAATCATCCCAAGCAACATCTGCTGCCTCTAATCCCGGGTACGACGTAGCCAGGAACCTCTTCCACCACCTCTTAGCATGGGATTCCAGGCATGAAACCACCAGTGGCACCTCCATGTCTGCCGGGCACCGGATTCCTGACAACATCTCCTCCATGATGTCTACCCATTCCTCGGTCCTCACAACAGTCTCCGTCCCGATGAATGCTGGTGGGGAGAGACCCCGAAAGATGCTCAGCCAGTTGGCCCCAGGGTTTTGCTGAGGAGCCGGTGCCTGCTGTGCTCTGAATGTCTCCAAAATGGCAGTCAGGGTCTGCCCCAACTCCGTCTGCTGGAACGGGGTAGGAGCCGGTGGTGGTGGGACGACGTTCGGAGTTGGCGGGACTCCATGCTGCGGTGAAGGTTCCGTTGCCGGCTACACAAGAAAGATTGCACTTATAAGGGACTTAGCTAAAGGGAAGGAAAATTTCAGTTATAAGTGGAATTTTACATGTGATTTCCCTTATGGGCACACCATTGCTTCCGCTGCTAGTTTGTCCGCAAACTAAGCTCGCGCGGGGTGGCCCAGGGTTTGTGGACTTCTTTTCCTTGGATCGATGTTCGCTCTGATACCACTTGTAAGACCCTATATTTTTTTTTTGCAAAAACCACCGGGTCTTAGGCCCAGAACCGCCGTTTTGTGGTGACACCTTCGCTCGGGAAGGTCGTCACTGCAAAACGCCGATCCTGCCGGCCAAATCGATCACAAGAAAAGTAAGCTAACATGAATAAAGCAAGCAAAACATGTCCACATCACATATAAATAAAAACATCAAAAGATGTCCACAACCACAACTGAAAGAAAGGAAAACAAGATAACCAGGGCCTTGCCCAATACATCAAAGCCTCACTACATGGGTCACTCGCGGAAGCAAAATAACTAAATCCACACTCACGGATCCTGTCATCTGAGCTCCTGAGCTAGACTGCCCCGCCTCCAGTTGCACCGGCCTCTGGTGCTGCTCCGTCGCCGCGGTCTCCTAAAATGATAAGGTCCACCGACCGTCAGTCATAAAGACTCAGCCAATTCCCCACCCCTCCCCCCAGGGCTCCTAGGCACCGGATGGGAAGGAGGAAGCGGAGGACAAACAAGGGGTAGAAACAAATGCAGGTGACAAGGTAATATCTACTCTACACAGGAGATATATATATAAATGAACAAAATAGAAACAGCAGGGTAAAGTAAAGAGAAAACAGTAAAGTGCAAAAGTAGAGACAAGTAAGTATTATAATATAAACCATTGATTTATAGGAATGCCCATACAAACCTATAGACCAAGGGGTCGTTTAGCAAGGCCTATCGTATAAAAAGTCCCATACCAATTTATACGATAGGTGTCAGGGGTTGAATGCAATGATTATGCTATGTCATGCAAGTATGTTATTATGCGGTGATCAAACAAGTGCAACTCACCCACTACGACTCTATGCGCATAGACCTTTAGTTCCCTCTTTTTGGAGCGAGCTAGACTCCTCAGGATACTCCCGTAGTGGCAAACGGAAGCGGTGGGTTGGGCCTCGCCCACCTCTAGGTTGGTATATGCACTACCCGACCTAGACCTATCGTACGCCTCCACAAAACCCGCAGAGCGTCTGCGTACTCTTACTGACTGGACCGCCAGACTTTTATGGCTAAGTGTAAATACCACACTTGCCGAGCCCAAGTGTTAACGTCGGTGCAACGACCGCCAACACGAAGGACCCACCACCTTATGCACATGCAAATTATCTTCCAACAATACCGAGCTACAAGCTCCCCGGGCTAACCCGCCCGTCACCAATAAATATCTCAGAAACAAAAGATCACCGGACTAAACCGGCTAGACTTCCATAAGCACACTCTCAGAGTGACTTTCCTACCTTAGAAACTCAGGTGCTAAAAGATGCTAACAAGAAAAGACGATCTTTCGTCAATTCCCGGACGACCTAGCCGAGGGTGGCACCCCACCACCCTAAGACTTACCAAACCCCAACTTCTCTAGAGGCCCATACATAATACAAGGCTACCACCCATCCTTCATCACTTCAGACCCTAGACAACCAGATTGACCTCTAACCCCAAAAGTTGTCAAATTGCTAAACGCAGACCACCCTTAACGTTTTGATGCTCATGAAGAGAGGTACACTAAATATCCAACTTCTTGACCCAAGGGATTTACTGGGGACCCATACTACCTACCTCAGATCAAATCTAGGGTTTCATAATTTCCCATTAATAATTGTATTTTAAATAATTTTCCAAATGGCCATATTACTAAGGTTTGAACTACAAGTATATTTTTCTGACCTCCAATGCCCACTCCAATTTATTCATAAATCAAGGGTACCTAATAAACAGTAGATATAAAGTTTTAGGGAAAACCAGCAAGATTTATTATTTTTAGAAATTCCAAAACACAATTATTTCCAATAATTTCCAAAGGAGGTACCCTCATATGAACTTCAATCCTTGTGAATATTAACACAGTGGTGCTTATTAATAAAATATTTAATCCTACAAAGTTTGACCATGCTATTCAGAGGGTATGTTTGTGATTCCATCCAAGGATATATTTGCAATTTCTTTCAAAATGAACTAGAGGTACCAAAAATATTGATCTATAAATTATGAGAAAATTACAGAGGTTATATATTGTTATGAAAAGACATCCAGCAAAGTTACATGCAATTACAGTAATTTATCATCACAAATTTAACCAACCCAAAAATTGCCAACAATGAGGAATATTACAATTTGGACCTCCAAGGGTTAACTCATGATCTAACCAATTCTTCCAGAGATATATGACATTAAAACCATGATTATGACAGAAGATGGTAAATTGATAAATACTATTTCTCCCTAAAACCTCAAACCCTAAATAATTACAAATCTACCCTGGAGTTTATTACTTATGATTGGCAACTCCAAATCCCTCCAAACTCCTACAGTAGCATTCTCTGGTCACTAAGGCCATCTACCCAAAATTTCAAGTCAAGCCACTGAGGTTTGATCCCTCTTCCTTCATTAACCTCTAATTGCACCCCTTTAGGGTTTAGCCTAGGGTTAGGGTCTAACCTTCTCCAATAGCTCTAGTAGGAACTCCAGAGATTTATAACCTCAAAAACAAGTGGGTGACAGAAGATGATGATTCCCTAAGTGTTATTTCTTCCTAGATCTCCAAATTCCAATTATTTACAAATCTACCCAAGGATTTATTACCTAGGTTAGACAACTCCAAATCTCTTCAAACTCACAAGGGAGTCTTCTCTGGTCACTAAGACCTACCCACCAAAACTTTAGGTCAAACCACTAGGGTTTGACCCTACTCCCTTCATTGACCCCTATTTGCACCCCTTAAGGGTTTATCCTAGGGTTAGGGTCTAGGCATCTCCAAATCCACTCAAAGCCACTCCTTGAGGTGTCTCATACCTCCCAAGGCAGTGACCAAGGTCACCCCATCAATCAGTGGGAGGAAACCCCTCCACACCCCAAAGTTCTCTTATGTTTACTTTTGCCCTAAACATCACCTCTAAGCCAACTATTCTCAAGGAAACTCCCTACCTTGCCCAAGTCCATACTACCCACTATACTGACCATAGGTCAGTGGAAGACCACCTAAGATTCTACCAATACTTGGTGAGGGGTGGAATTCCAATGGGTACCTATTTGGGGTGCAAATAGCAATTTAGCCCCTTTTTGATTTACTAGGGCAAAACTCCTCCAATGGCCACCAAACTTGGACCATAGGTTGGCATGGGGGAGGGTGAGGTGCACCCCAAATATGGAGCCAAAAGACCTTGTGGAAAGGTGGGGGCACTCACCCAAAGTTTTGCCCAAACCTAGGGAGCCTAAGGCTATTTTGGTGGAATACCCTACCAAAACAACTCCATAAATCATGATATTTTAACCAGGGCCTATACATACCCCTTAGGACCACCCATCCAAGTTTGGAAGGGTTTTGAGGTGTTTAGGATACCTAATTAGGTTAAACTAGGATTATTGGTCTTTCCCAAAAATTAAGAAGAAAACTCCACCAATCCTTGTGATCTTTGGACATGAGCTAGGTATGCACAAGACCAGACTACACCCCAAAAATCAAGTCATTTGGAGTTATATAATGGGGTGGGCATCAAAAATGAGTTCTGATTAGCCCTAAAGACAGCCTCCACTAGAATGAGTGCTGAGCCCTAACCAGAACTCCAAATTGAGTGATTTCAATTTTGTATGAAACTAGACTCAAAGGGCTACAATTTATATGTTGACCACTTTTTATGATTCAGCCTCTAAGTATTTTTCCCAGATTTAAATAGGATCTGCATTTTAATCACAGATTTAATAAGGATTGAATTAAGGTTGCACGAATCGTAAAGCACATCGGATGGCGCTGGGTCATCGTCCCCAGGGAATCAACGGCACAGATTTTACGCGCCTGGGCCGCCTTGATAGGTGATTTCCCGGCCACCTGAGCGCCGCCCCGGCCGACCAACGCCACCACCACCTCCGTTGAGGTGGGGGCCGGCGATGAGCGGTGTTTGATCGGCCGGAGGTGGCCGGAATCGTGTTCTGTAGGAGGATGCCCAACCCGATCAACGGGGGGCAAGGTCGGCTTGATTCCCGGCCAATTGGCCACGGATCGAGCCGCCGTCGATTTAGATCTAACCCTTAGAGTTCAGGGAGGAGAACGGGACCTGTTGGAGGGCTTGCCGTCGGGTCAATCTTGAGTACACCATGGGAGCCGCCGTCGGTTGAGAAGCCATGCCGATTCCCTCCTATAGTGCACGAAATTCCCTGGAAAGCTGGGGGTTCCTCTTCTCTCAAGTCTCTGAAGGTGAAGGGGGGTTCAATTGGGGGTGGTGATGGCTTTAAACATCATTGCCATTAAAGCCCCCCTTCGGTTTCTTCCATGGCCGGCCCCTCTCCATCTCCCCTGCCTTAATTCCCTTGTGTAACTGATGGAAACTCCTCCCAGCTGGCTGAGGAGTTGAATGGAGGCATCAATTGGGGGAGCCAAGAGGTAAAACCTCTTAATGGCCATGAATGGCCTCTTCTCTCTCCTCCAAAAATGGTGAAACCCCCATTTTCTCTCTCCTAACCACCATGGTCGGTTTCTACCCTCTCTCCTGAGCTTAATGAGGGCCCACATGGGCTGGTTGACCACCCAATTGAGTTAGCCCAAAGAGATTGGGTTAGGTTTGAGCATTTTGACCTAAATTGGGCAATTTTGACTTTTGGTCAAATTGGTCAATTGGGGAACCCTAGGATGGGGCTTTTGGGTTCAATAGGTTCTAAATTAAGTTTAGGAACTAATGGTGGAGTCAATTTGGTCATTTGGTTCTTGGTTGACCCAATCTAGGTTGATTTGACCAAAATAGGCTAAATTGACTTTGGTCAAATTGGGCCCTAGGGTTGACTTGGTCATGGGGCTTTTTGGTCCACTAGCTCCCCTATGACATGATAGCCCTATGGGTGAGGTCAATTTAATGTAGTAAAGGTCAATTGGGGTACTTTGAGAAGAAAGGTCATTTTGACCTAAAAGGGCATTTTGGTCAATTTGCACCCCTGGGGGTCCCATGATGGGGCTTTTGGGTCCATTAGGTCTATAATGGTATTATAAACCTAGGAGTGTGATCAATTTGACATGGTGGGGGTTGATTGGCTCTAAATGGGCTACTTTGACCAATTTGAGTGTGTATGTTGACTTTGGTCAAATTGGTCTCTTAGGTTGACTTCAATGGGCCCTTGGTGCCCTAAGGGGACCCCTAAAGGGTTAGGGACACTAGGGTGGGGTCCAAGGGTTAGGTTGAAGCACTAGATTCCAATCCCAAGCTTGGAAGATGGGAATTGCTATTTGCAGACCAAGGTGGCTCCTTCCTCCTTTCCTAAGTTCTCAAGGTTAAAAGGCTCTTCCTATGGTTTTGTCATGGCTTAGTCATGACAAAACCAACTTAGGGGTCTAGCAGTTTGGGGGATGTTACATATCGTCTGTCCCAACCGTCTTTCCATTTTTCATCTCCTTCAGAGCATCATATATCTCTGATGCTTAAAATTTATGATAAAAAGTTATGTTTCTATACTCCTCGATTTACTTAACTCTTCCAACTTCAGTTTTAATTATCTTTTCCTTCATTGTATAGTTGATAAAACTATCTTTTCCATCGCTTCTTGATAGCCACATCATCCGTCAAAACTGTATCTGATTCATCTTTTTATGCATTTAACTTGACTTAAATCTTTTGTCTTCCTATCAATTTTATATATATCACGCTCTCCATCTTTGGTGTCTAGTCGTTTGTAAAAAAAATCATAAACTTAACTTCTTACTTTACTTACTACATTTTTAGCCTTTTTTTGCGGCTTTATACTTTGTTAAGCTTTCATCATTCCTACAAACATATAATATTTTGCAGCTGACCCTCTTTGCCCTCATTTTGTCTTGCACTTCTTTTTTTCACCACCAAGATTCTTTTTGTGGGGGCGCACGATCTTTTGACTCTCCAAGTACGTTCTTTCCACTTATCCTTAAATGAGAAAACATAACTTATCATGTGGTATTAGGATTATCATAAGGATCATCAACTAGTTGGTCTAAAACTGTTGCCTTGAAAGCAACCTGTTTTTCCTTCTTCGAGTTTCACCACCGAAATTTTGGCAACACTTTTGTTTTTCTCTTAAAGTTACTATATTAAATTTGCACATCAAACACTACCAGTCTATGTTGTGTTGTCAAACTTTCTCCTGATATGATTTTGTAATTCTTACAAATTTTTTTATCCATTTTGTGAGTAATAAAATAATTAATTTGTAATTTATTTTGTTCGCTCTTGAACGTAATTAAGTATTCTTCTCTATTCATGCAGAACGTATTTGTCACAATTAGCTCACGTATTATGACAAAGTCTAGAATGATTCTTCCTTCTTCATTTCTTTCCTCATACCCAAATCCTTCATGAACATCTGTATAATCCGTATTTTTCTTCCCTACATGTCCATTTAAGTCTCATTCAATGAAAATTTTCTCGCTTTGTGAGATTTCTATTACCAAATCATCTAAGTCTTCCCAAAATTGTACTTTATTAATTTCACTTAATCCTACTTGTGGCGCATAAACACTAATTAAATTAATAGTTTTTTCCTACGATTAATTTAAGAGCTAAGATCCTATCACCTTTTTTGCTTATTGTGATATCTACAATAATACCTACTCTATTGTTTGTTTTATTTTTTCCTATATACCATAATTTAAAACTTGAATTATCTAGAAATTTAGCTTTCTCACCCACCCATCTAGTTTCTTGCAAACATAAAATATTTATCTTTCTCCAAATCATTGTATCCGATGCTTCCATCGTTTTTCCCGTTAACGTACATATATTCCAACATCCAAACCTAAGTCGATCACAAATCCTACGATCTACTTTCTAGGACGCCTAATATGTGGATGATTAATATGTGAGGGCTCTTGCATATTTAACACTGCATACTCAAGTCCTTTTAGAGGTGCAACGGTCCTTGCCAAGATGCCGCATTCGGACCATACGACGAGAACTCTCGCCTATTTAACACTACACCCAAGTCCTGGAAATGTAGCGGTCCTTGCCAAGACGCCGCATTCGGACCATACGATGCGTTCCTTATGGGGAACAACCTAGCTTTAGCACAATTTCCCAAAAGATCCATATTAATAAGAGTGACTACATTTTAAGCTGGTCGTCTACCTAATACAACCCTCGCCATTTTTCACCCTAAAATTTGAAAATACGAAATGGAGAGAAAAATAAATGATCACTGAATTGTATTGAAATTAGTTCTCACCTTAGGAGGAACTAAAGTGAGAAAACAAATTTGTTTTTGGGTTGATGAGATTTTGACATTTACTGTGAAAATAGGGGAAGTCACGAAAACCACACGTGCTTTAAATGAGCCAAAGTGTGCTTCCAGCGAACAAAAAGTGCATTTCGGGCAAACAAAACTGTTCCCTGGTGAACAAAAGTGTGTTCCAAAGAACAAAAGTGCACGTTGAGCAAGCAAAAGTGCACGTCGAATGAACAAAAGTGCGTTTCTTGAAATAGAACAAAAGTGTGTTCCGTGACCACACATGCTTTAAATGAGCCAAAGTGTGCTTCCATCGAACAAAAAGTGCATTTTGGGCGAACAAAACTGTTCCCTGATGAACAAAAGTGTGCTCCGAAGAACAAAACGCACGTCGAGCAAACAAAAGTGCGCATCGAACGAACAAAAGTGTGTTTCTTGAAATAGAACAAAAGTGCGTTTCGGGAGCACAAAGTGTGCTCCAGGCGATTAAAACTGCAAGTGCGGAATAAATCACACGCGGCGCCAAAGGTGTGCAAAATTAACCAAAGAATAAAAAACCGGGCCAAAACCGAACCGAACCGAACCGAGCGGTACAGGTCGATTCTCACGTGTCTCGGTTCGATTCTAGATCCACAAAACTTAGAACCAAGTAGTTCTGTTCGCTACTCGGTTCTTATGTTCGGGTACCTGACAACCGATCCGGAACCGATTATTGAAACTACACCTATGAATTTTTAGTGATCAAAATAAAATTTGATTCAATTAAATTATTATTTAGTGTGATTCACTAGTTTGTGAGTACTTCTGTATCAAAACTTGAACAATTTCCTTAAGACGAAGTATTTGATTCTATAAAATTTTTGTTTAATCATTAGGAATGCTTACATGTATGAGGGGTGTGCGAAAAAATTTATGAAGCTTGGGTAGAATCGAGAACCGAACAGAGCTTTGCGGTTCGAATCCGGTTCTATATCTTTGGTACATGGATCGGTTCCGATCCTCAAAAGTCGGAACCGAACATACATGAATCAGTTCTTAATTTCGTGTGAATTCGATTCAAATTGACCCGAATTTACCCGAATTACACCCTTAGTGTCAGATATAAATAGGGCAATGTTATAAGCACCCCAGTTTTGGCTATTTGCACACCAATTTCTATGAGTTATTATGCGCCTTTTGAAAATACGTTTTGTACATGCATTTTTAGGAAAAGTGTTCAACACGAAAATTGTAGATCTCGTCTAGATCTTCAACTTTCTCGTTGAACACTTTTCCTAAAAATGCACGCACAAGGCGTATTGTTGCTCTGATCGTAACTATAGCGAATTTTTGAAAATACGTTTTGTACATGCATTTTTAGGAAAAATGTTCTACACGAAAGTTGTAGATCTCGACGAGATCTACAATTTTCGTGATGAACACTTTTCCTAAAAATGCATGTACAAGACTTATTTTCAAAAGGCGTGTAATAACTCATAGAAATTGGTGTGCGAATAGCCAAAACTGGTGTGCTTATAACACTGCCCTATAAATATTTCTCCCAAAGTGGAACTTATTTCAAATTTATATTAAAATGACGTGGCGTTGATCCGAATATTTTGAATTTTTGAAACGCTTCGGAGTCATTTGTCTCGTAGCAATTTTCACGCCAATATTTATTTGAAATTGATGATAATAGTACGCGTTACATAGTACATGCACGCCTCTGTTGCTCTTTCGTGAGCGTGTGCAATCCTTAGTAAACCTAAAGTCGGTGTGAATATATCGAAGCTTCAATTCCTCAAGTCGTTGTCGTCTGCTCAAATTTGTTCCAGCGGCTCGGATTCCATTGGTCCAGAAACCCAATTCTTCTCTACTGAAAATGGCGTCGACGGCATTCCGATCGGCTAGCCGGCGCTCCTCCATGAGTGGTGGCGGTGATCCGGAGGACGCTGGATCATCCAACCGCCTCCACCGCTCGAGGAGCTTGAGCTGCTACTCCGGCAGATTTCCTCCTCCGACGCCGGAGCCCCAAGCGTACGAGACCCCGAGAGGGAGGTTCGTGAACAAAGTGAGGGGTTCCGGGTTCCCTGAGATCAGTCTTGATGATCTCGCCGACGAGTTCTTTCGAGCTATGGAGGAGGAGGAGTGCGGGGAGGATGCTACTCCTTCGGATGGCCGGTATAGTCAACGAAAGATTGGGGATAGGCTGATGGCGGACACGGAATCTTCTCGACGGCGAGGGAGGTCGGTGTCGAGGAATCGCGGACAAAGTTCGGCGACAGAGAGGAAGGGTACCTCTGGGAATAGTGGTAATTCGAGGATTCGACGGTCTGTTTCAGTTTCTCGGTCTCGACCTAGCGAATTGGAGGTAACTGTGCTTTCTGTTGAAGTCTGCTTCAAGTGGCGCACTGTTTTATTTCTAAAACCTACTTACTGACTGTTTTCAAATCACTTTGACTGCTAATGAGAACTTTGGCCCATGGAGATTGGGAGAAAAGTTCATTCCTTGAATGCAGTCTCAGCTCAATGTTGAACTAGTTCAGTATTTTTGTAGTACATAATCCAAATAACATTTTGATGAGGAAGCTCAAGCAAACAACCAGTAAATAACCATGATTTTAGGCATGAATTATGCGTTTTGTCATCATGCATAAGTTTTCCATTTTGTCATCATCACCACCACCATGTAATCCTAACCATGCTGGGTTAATATTTTGAACCCTCAATCTTCATTCATTCATAAAACTCTACACAATGTGACAGCTTTATTTATTCAACTTTTTTTACCCTTGATCCTACCTTTTTATTTTCTTCCCAATCTTGTCACATTAACTTTATCTACTAGTTTTGTTGGTGATACTTTTATGTTTTTATGTACTTAACAAAATTACCAAGTCTATATACACCGCAACTTTGTTCTCAAGATGTGCTACTCTTACAATTTCTTGGATATTATCTTTTATCCTTTCACTCTTTACAAGTTATCAAACTTTCATCTTAATATTCTCATATCAGTCAAAATACCCAAGCCTTTTTACCATAGTTTTGTTCTCAAGATGTGCTATTCTTTCCCTTTATTGGATATCATCATTTCTCATTTAATTCTTTACAATTATATCAAACTTTCATCTTAATATTTTCATTTATGTCACACTTAATGTTTTTGTAATGGATTGATATAACTCTTGATTCATGTTAGCTCATCAAGTATTAAGTTACAAAATATATCTCTTAAGTTTCCACATTTACTTTATTGCATAATAACCATGAGGCGCTTATCCATTTTATTCTCCTAACTGTAATTCCAAAAAGTATACCACCATTCTTGTCCCTTCTTATTTGGTATATCATGTGTACTTAATTTTAATCAAGAACTTATTTTTTTGTCATTTGGAGTGGGGATTTGGCAATGTAATTGGCCTTTCAGGTGATACTAGTTCTTACACATGCAATGAATTACCTACAACAATCTTAAGACATTTGTTAAGGAGCAAATAATGTTGTAAAGTAGCATGTGTGAGTACTCATCATGAACAAGGTTAATTAATTTCTATGGTATGGTGTAATCAAATTTATCAGAGAATGCATTTTCTCTTATCCTCTTCCACTAAAATAGTAAAGATAGGAACCCTTCACAGTTTGAATAGATTTCACTAGGAAATCCCCTTGCTGAATGCAATCACTGTTAAACTGAGATCCCCTGCCAAATGCAATTTCTGTTTCCTACCAGGAAGAAAAGAAGAAATTTTGTAGCATTTGGGTAATGGAAACTGGCGGGCTTCTACAACTTGCAATGGCGATAAAGAGTTGGAGATGGTGAAATGCAGGGATTTGCGGCCTGGAAACAATGAAAACCCCGATAGCCTGGAATTGATGATGATTGCTGCTTCTCCAGGAGTCTTTCTTTTTTCGGTTGCACCTGAAGCCGATGGGTTTCCTGCTCCTGAATTGACTATCGGGAACATGTTGAAAAATTGAATGCTTCCCAATAGATATCCGTAGAGCCCACTTTGTCGACCTCTTTTGATTCGATCAGGAAAAGGGGGGGGGGGGTTGATATCGAGAATGCCCAGAGCGCTAGAGCAAGAACGCGAGAGAAAAGTAGTAACCACAAGCTTTTGTCTCTCTCGTTCATACTCACGGGTAACTGCAATAATATCATTGTAACTGGTTCATAATCCTCTTTAATAGGATTGAGGGATTAGGCTCTTGAGGTGTGGGGTCCAAATATACCCTAAATCTTAAATTAATTTCAAATTCATCCCATATACTTAATTGGGTAGACGAAAAAGAATTCGGTTGTTCCGTAGTGTGCCAAGAGTGTGACCAAGCTCACACAACTAAAGTCCGAAATGGTCTACCCCACCTATCACGAGATTCGACTATTCGCGCAAACTAAAACATTCGTGGGAGATCCTCATAGACTTGTATCAGTGCGAAAGCTCGATCAGATTAACTCGATTGGTCTGATTCACTCGATAGGGAAAATCTTACTTTAGGTATATATCTTTGTCCTCTAGCAATATTATTTGATAATTGATCATTCATCAAGTCTTCGTAGTTCTTATGAAAAATATTTGATATTGATAAAAAAGGCTTTCAGGCCTAACCCAAAAGAATTACATCAAAAGGATAAACAATAGATGGAAAAATACACTCCCAATCTTGACACCACTACATTAAGAATTTTTCTTAAGCCTTGACCACCTCATATCATCATCATTATCCTTATCCCAACTATTAAGCTTAGTTTTTTAAATCCTTATTTTTCATATATTTTTTCATAAGTGTTTCTTAAGGTTTAATCCCATTATTTATTTATCATTTTAACTTTTTTTTATCCATGTTACTTCAGATCTACCCATTTTCTTGTTAATCCTCCAAGGCTTTAACTATAATTGTATTTAGCACTTCTGTGTTATCTGCTATTTTGTAATTTTGTTCTTCATTTCTCTTTAGTCTAGTACTTCTGCAACTGTTATGGCAATCACCGTTCTACAATTCATTAGTCAATTTTCACTTTAACTATTGTAGTGTTGCTCCTCTCCCTATGGTTTCTTGTTGTTATGGGTGTGCAAAATGAACCGAAGAACTAAGAACCTACTCGGAAAAAACCAAACCGATCAATTTGAGTCTATTCCACTATTCTCAGTTCGGTCCTGGTTCCAAAAAAATATGGAACCGATCCTTCAGCTTTGTTCTCAGTTCTTGGGGTTGGGTATTCGAGAACCGACCTAGGAACCAAATTGTAAATACTTTATATTTGATTAGTAATTTAAGTGGCATTTAATACTTAATATTTTCTATTGTTATTATATTATTTACTGTTTATCATTTCATTCTAAATCCATAAGACATTAACATTAATATTTTTTTGGGGGACTTTGAAAAATATATGAATTCTTGAATGATGATATCATGTTAAATTTGCTTCAGATTAACAATAATAAACATCAATTTTTATTATCATATGATTGCTATGTTGTTTATATGATTAACGTGGAAAAGAATTCAAATTTGGCACACTAGGATTTATGATCAAACCTTTTATTACCATTATTGCAGCTTGTTCTATCACCTATGTAATACAAGTAACACTAAGACCGAACTAGAACTGAACCAAAATCAAACCAAAACTGAACCAAAACTGAACTAGAACTGAACTGTAATTTTCGGTTTGGGTATGGTTTTAGGTTTCGAGTACCTGAGTCGATTCTTGTTCAGAAAAATTGGAACTGAACCTATATGGACCAGTTCTTGGTTCTGAGTGGAACCTTTCTGAACCGACTCGTGTTGCACCTGTATTAGCTATAGTGCTAGTGTGCTACTACTATATTTTTATGTTGGTTCTATTATGGCTAGCTACTAGAACTATTCTCGTACTCTCTTGATTCTCTTTAGTCGATTTTACTTTTGTTCTTTTCTATTATGGTTGGCTGTTATATGTGTGTTTACTTTTGCCTTGAATTTATAATCCTAAATAGTATTTATGCGTTGGTTGTCTAGTTGTTCTGTTTCTATGTTGGTTGTCTGATTATTTTGTTTTTATATTAGTTGTTCTATCATGTAAGTTGTGTTTACATTCTCATTACTATCTTTGGAATCTCTTAATCTCTTTAGTGTTTTTTCTTGCCCTGAGCAATTTTGTTGATTTTTCTGCCTTAAACATGATATTTGAAATATCTCTACATATCCCCGACATATGAAATCTAACATGTAAAAGTGATATCCGACATCTGCAACCTTACCTAAGATATGCATTCATAATCAATAACGCCACTGTGTGGTCAAACTCTCTCTTGGAATTCTTATGTAATCTTTCTATGACAAAATAAGTATATCTTGGGCTCTGTGATGTCCATTTTCAAAGCAATTAAATCGGGATCACGGATCGAAGGTGGGTTGATACTTATCGGAGCCCGCATATGTCTACATATGAAGAAGGATGGGATCATTTTCTTGATGATTCGAGCCCATAGTCGCGTTCAGGGCGACGACAAGATATTTTGTGTATTTTTATTTCATGTAAAAAAGTAGCATTATTATCCAGACGATCTAGACCATCTATAGTGTCCCCTTCGTCTATAAATAGGAGTATAGGGGGATGATACCTGGGATCGTAGAATTTGGACAATTTTTTTTGGCTATCGCGGTCTTCCCACGATATTGATTTTGTGGAATTTAGGTGTCAAAGCCTAGACTCTCACCCTCCTCTTCATTTGACCGACCATTACCTTTTTTCACCATACCAAACCACTGTCCACCATTCCAACACCCGACCAACCCCCACTTCTCGCCTCCAACCATCCAATTCCCACATAATGACCCCTCTACCATCACTCCAACAACCCCTCTTCCTTATAACCACTCCTTACCAGTTGGATCATTAGGCAACTTTAAGGTGAGGAGTGAATAAGTTGTTTTAAATAATTGCTCTTTTAGAGTTATGCACATCATAATAATGCACCCCATCACAAACATGATTATACAAACAATGAATAAAAAGATAAAGAATAATATTTTATTCAAGATAAATGCATGTGATCTTATGACACTAAGATCAAATGTGATAATACAAATGTTTGTCTTTTCTATATTGAATCCTCCCGACCCAATTGGCTCCCGTCAGTCCACCCTCGGATGACGTCAATCGCTCGCCTACCCAGAGAGCACTAGGTCAACCCAATCTAACGCCTTCACAAAAACGATTCTATTCTCTAGACTTACCCCGATCTAGGCATCTCCTCTTCTATGATGTAGATGCCCCGCAAAGGCAATTTTCCACAAGGTCTACCCAAACCTCGACGCCTCCTCAAAGACGATTTTTCACATTCGTAAGCGCTGCTTATTCCAAAATTACAGAGGACAAGAAACTAGAAAGAGAGATTTGAGATTCTAGTGATTGACATTGTTCAAGAGTATACAATAAAAGATGATCACTACATAAAAGAAGAAGAAACATCTTTGAATCAAAGAATCCATCATTGATATTTCATCTTCATGGTTGAACCTTCTTCTTCGTTGTCCTCGCGGAGTTTTTCTATCTTTGGAGGCTTTGCTTTTTGGAGGCTTTCTGTTATGGGCTTGTTTTGTTTGGATCGTTGGAGGCTGGGATACACGGGCAAGCCCTAGAAATGGTGGAAGAGGAGATGATGGAAGATGAAACCCTAGAGGGTGGAGGAAGGAGAGAAGAGCTTAGAGAGAGAGGAATTAGAGAGAGAAGGGAAAGTTTCTTTCTTCATTGATTGTCCTCCAAATACAAGACTGAGTCTATTATATAGAACCCCCGGGGGCAACCTCGTAATTACATCAAGACGCATAAAATATTGAAAACATTTAAATGTTACGACGACTCTAAATAATGACGACTATAACTCAATACAACACGACTCGATACAGTGACTCGACTCAACATATATAATAATAATAAGGTAACTAACAGAAGACCATAACACTCCATCCGCCCTTGCCCTCAAGCTCGAACTTCAATAGGATGATCGGCTCCTCGGGCTCCTTGATCTCGCGCCAAACTAGCGCCCAGTAGCGTGTCGCGGTGGCGTTGTCCGCGAGGTGTAGCGTCGTCGCAATCAGAAGGACGAGCGGCTGAAGCAATGGGTCCGACTGGTCCGACTGATCCGACTGATCCGACGGAGCAACAGGCGACAGAAATGGCAGGATGGCCGACGGAATAGCGGTTGGCGGCATGAAGGGGTCCGGCGGGACCGGCGATGCGGCGGCGAACAACGGCTGGAAGGTGGCCGGAGAAACCATGGTCGACGGAAGGAATGGGTCCGTCGGGAACGGGTCCGGCGGAAACGGCGGTGCGGTGCGAGACAGCAACTGCAATGCGGCCGAAGGGGCCGACAGAGTAGTGGCCGGCAGCAGAGGCATCGTCGTGGTCGGAGGTGCCAGAGCGGAAACCGGCAGAGCGGGGGCCGGCAGAGCGGGATGCGACGTGGCTCGAGGAACCGACAGAATAAGGCCCGGTGGAGTAGAAGCGGGTTGAGGACGCAGTGGTGGTGCGAAGAAGGTGGCCTCAAGGTACCCCTTTAGCGCACATAGGCAATACGCCTCATCAGCGCCTAACGGCACGTCCGTACAGATTAATTGGTTAATTAATTATTCTAAGACGAATTAATTTATTAAACAATTAAGAAGAAAATAGGAGAAGACTAGACGTGGGTTTGAAGGGCTCGAGGTAGAATTAAAAAGAAGTTGGCGTGGAGTGACAGAGGTGGCGTGCGTGAGGGGGAATATTGGAATGGAGATGAACTTTAGTAAAATCAAAATATAAAAAAAGAATTAGTTGGGGCTGACTGCTGAGGGTTGCGGGGCTTTAAAAACAATCAAAATATAATAAAAAAATGTTAGGAGGAGGTGTGCTGCCCGAGGAGGGATGCGGGCGCAGAGGTGTTGGGCTATAGGGAAGTGACAGGCGTGGAGACTCCCTGTTTTCAAGGAGAAAAGGGAGTGAGTGATAGCAGGAGATCGGCGGAAGCGCCAAAACCTGCGGGGTTGGATGCAGAGTGCGGGAAACCTGCGGGCTTGAGGAGGTCGTTGATGACGATGCTCTGGACGAGGAGGGAGAGGCGTGCCGACTTCTGGATGTTGAGAGAGATGCGGTTCTGGATGGAAGAAAACACGAAGGCGGAGCCTTCACTGATCGCCGTCGATGAGTGAATCGCAAACGACGGTGTTTCCGTCGGCGTTCCCAGCGAGAAGAAGAGCGGTGGGTCCGTTGTTGGTTGGTTGTCTGTTGGACGAGCGGGTTGCGGCTGCTGATGAAGGCTCGGGGCTGGATGAAGAGAAAACAGCGGCGACAGCTCGCGGAAACAGCAGATGCTGAAACAGTGGCGGCGGCTTGCTGAAACAGTGGCAGCTGTGGAAGGTGGCGGCGACGGCTTGCGGAAACAACGGATGCGACAGAAGGAGTACCGGGAATGGAGTCGCCGACGTTTAGCTCTGATACCAAGATGTTATGATCTTGTTTTGTTGGGATCGTTGGAGGCGGGGATACACGGGCAAGCCTTAGAAATGGAGGAGGAGATGAGGGAAGATGAAACCCTAGAGGGTGGAGGATGGAGAGAAGAGCTTAGAGAGAGAGAGAGAGGAATTAGAGAGAGAAGGGAAAATTTCTTTCTTCATTGATTGTCCTCAAAATACAAGAACGAGTCTATTATATAGAACCCCAGGGGGCAACCCCGTAATTACATAAAGACGCATAAAATATTGAAAACACTTAAACGTTACGACGACTCTAATAATGACAACTATAACTCAATACGACACGACTCAATACAGTGACTCGACTCAACATATATAATAATAATAATAAGGTAACTAACGGAAGACCATAACACTCCATCCGCCCTTGACATCGACCTTGCCCTCAAGCTCGAACTTCAATAGGATGATCGGCTCCTCGGGCTCCTTGATCTCGCGCCAAAATAGCGCCCAGTAGCGTGTCGCGGTGGCGTTGTCCGCGAGGTGTAGCGTCGTCGCAGCCAGAAGGACGAGCGGCTGAAGCAATGGGTCCGACTGGTCCGACTGATCCGACGGAGCAACATGCGACAGAAATGGCAAGATGACCGACGGAATAGCGGTCGACGACATGAAGGGGTCCGGCGGAACCGGCGATGCGGCGACAAACAACGGCTGGAAGGTGGCTGGAGAAACCATGGTCGACGGAAGGAACGGGTCCGGCGAAAACGGGTCCGGAGGAAACGGCGGTGCGGTGCGAGGCAGCAACTGCAATGCGGCCGAAGGGACCGACAGAGTAGTGGCCGGCAGCAGAGGCAGCGTCGTGGTCGGAGGTGGCAGAGCGGGGGCCGGCAGAGAGGGATGCGACGTGGCTTGAGGAACCGGCAGAACAAGGCCCGGTGGAGTAGAAGCGGGTTGAGGCCGCAGTGGTGGTGCGAAGAAGGTGGCCTCAAGGTACCCCTTTAGCGCATAGAGGCAATCCGCCTCATCGGTGCCTAACGGCACATCCGTACAGATTAATTGGTTAATTAATTAATCTAAGACGAATTAATTTATTAAACAATTAAGAAGAAAATAGGAGAAGACTAAACGTGGGTTTGCAGGGCTCGAGGTAGAATTAAAAAGAAGTTGGCGTGGAGTGACAGAGGTGGCGTGCATGAGGGGGAATATTGGAATGGAGATGGACTTTAGTAAAATCAAAATATAAAAAAAGAATTAGTTGGGGCTGACTGCTGAGGGTTGCGGGGCTTTAAAAAAACAATCAAAATAAAATAAAAAAATGTTAGGAGGAGGTGTGCTGCCCGAGGAAGGATGGGATGCGGGCGCAGAGGTGTTGGGCTCTAGGGAAGTGACAGGCGTGGATACTCCCTGTTTTCAAGGAGAAAAGGGAGTGAGTGATAGCAGGAGATCGGCGGAAGCGCCAAAACCGGCTGGGTTGGAGGCAGAGTGCGGGAAACCTGCGGGCTTGAGGATGTCGTTGTTGACGATGCTCTGGATGAGGAGGGAGAGGCGCGCCGGCTTCTGGATGTCGAGAGAGATGCAGTACTGGACGGAAGAAAACACGAAGGTGGAGTCTTCGCCGATCGTCGTCGATGAGTGAATCGCAAACGACGGTGTTTCCGTCGGCGTTCCCAGCGAGAAGAAGAGCGGTGGGTCCGTTGTTGGTTGGTTGTCTGCTGGACGAGTACCCCTTTAGCGCACAGAGGCAATCCGCCTCATCGGTGCCTAACGGCACGTCCGTACAGATTACTTGGTTAATTAATTAATCTAAGACGAATTAATTTATTAAACAATTAAGAAGAAAATAGGAGAAGCCTAAACGTGGGTTTGAAGGGCTCGAGGTAGAATTAAAAAGTTGGCGTGGAGTGACAGAGGTGGCGTGCGTGAGGGGGAATATTGGAATGGAGATGGACTTTAGTAAAATCAAAATATAAAAAAAGAATTAGTTGGGGCTGACTGTTGAGGGTTGCGGGGCTTTAAAAAACAATCAAAATAAAATAAAAAAAATGTTAGGAGGAGTTGTGCTGCCCGAGGAAGGATGGGATGCGGGCGCAGAGGTGTTGGGCTCTAGGGAAGTGACAGGCGTGGATACTCCCTGTTTTCAAGGAGAAAAGGGAGTGAGTGATAGCAGGAGATCGGCGGAAGCGCCAAAACCGGCGGGGTTGGACGCAGAGTGCGGGAAACCTGCGGGCTTGAGGATGTCATTGTTGACGATGCTCTGGATGAGGAAGGAGAGGCGCGCCAGCTTCTGGATGTCGAGAGAGATGCAGTTCTGGATGGAAGAAAACACGAAGGCGGAGTCTTCGCTGATCGTCGTCGATGAGTGAATCGCAAACGACGGTGTTTCCGTCGGCGTTCCCAGCGGGAAGAAGAGCGGTGGGTCCGTTGTTGGTTGGTTGTCTGCTGGACGAGCGGGTTGCGGTTGCTAATGAAGACTCGGGGCTGGATGAAGAGAAAACAGCGGAAACAGCGGATGCTGAAACAGTGGCGGCGGCTTGCTGAAACAGTGGCAGCTGTGGAAGGTGCCGGCGACGGCTTGCGTAAACAGCGGATGAGGCAGAAGGAGTATCGGGAATGGAGTCGCCAACGTTTAGCTCTGATACCAAGATGTTATGGGCTTGTTTTGTTGGGATCGTTGGAGGCGGGGATACACGGGCAAGCCCTAGAAATGGAGGAGGAGATGAGGGAAGATGAAACCCTAGAGGGTGGAGGAAGGAGAGAAGAGCTTAGAGAGAGAGAGAGGAATTAGAGAGAGAAGGGAAAGTTTCTTTTTCATTGATTGTCCTCCAAATACAAGAACGAGTCTATTATATAGAACCCCCGGGGGCAACTCCGTAATTACATCAAGACGCATAAAATATTGAAAACACTTAAACGTTACGACGACTCTAATAATGACAACTATAACTCAATACAACACGACTCGATACAGTGATTCGACTCAATATATATAATAATAATAATATTATAAGGTAACTAACGGAGGACCGTAACACTTTCTTTCTCCCGAAAAGTAGTCTTCATAGTCCTCTTACACCGTAGACTTGATGGAGCAAGATTATGGGGAAAGCCCTCTTCAATAACAATGATTCATCCAACATAAAACAAGTTGTTATTTAGGTATTTTTGAAATAAGTAGCCAAGTTGACGTTCCAAAACGATTTGTTTCCAAAATTGACCTGATAAACTAGGAAGTTTGTGCGCAAAGCATTATCGGACGGTGTCAGAGCTATCAGATTCTGGCAATAGCGTAGAACTTGAACTTTGTAATGACAACCTACGATGCACCGACACTTCAAAATTCCCAGAGTGTCGGTGTCGGACTCTCCGACAC
The DNA here is from genome assembly GCA_033032865.1 of Dactylorhiza incarnata. Taxonomy (NCBI): domain Eukaryota; kingdom Viridiplantae; phylum Streptophyta; class Magnoliopsida; order Asparagales; family Orchidaceae; genus Dactylorhiza; species Dactylorhiza incarnata. Next base: position 4,151,582 of record JAWHQI010000244.1, on the reverse strand, counting down.
CCGTTCGACACGGCGACACGCGCAGACACGCGTGTCGGAAGTCCGACATGCTGGCTCACGCGGGACTCGCGTTTCCCGCTCAATCGGACACGCGAGTCCCGCCTGAGCCAGTCATCCGTCTATTTTATAATAAAAAAACACTTTCCCTTCTGGATTCCGCAAGCCCTAGCCCCCCACCCGCAGGTCGCCGCTCTTCCCCAGGTCGTCGCTCCTCACCGACACTTCCCCACTCGCCGTCCGCCGCTCCTCACTGACATTTCCCCAGGACGCCGCTCCTCACTGACACTTCCCCACTCGCCGACTACCGCTCCTCACCGACTCTTCTTTGCGGCGAGTGACGACCGACTTGCGACTGGCATTTCAGTTCTAGGTGAGCCTCTCAGCAAAAAATCCCTCTTTTTTGTAGAATGTCTTCAAGCAAGGGTAGTAATAGTGGTTTACAATAGCCTATATCTGATGATGATCCAAATAAACCATTACAGAGGTTTATCTTTAAGCTAGCTACTCATGGTGAGGCGGGAGACAATTTGTCTTGGAAGTGCATTTTTTGTGAGAAATGTTTTATAAGTTCATATACAAGAGTGAGAGCACCTTTGTTAATGATTGGTGGAAAAGGAATTGGAAAGTGTTTAAAAGTCTCAAGGAGTGATCTATTGGAGATGGAAAAACTAGAAGAAGAGGTGAATGCTAGAATAACGAGTCTTGCTCCTATAAAAGTGTCTTTTCCCCCCTTATAACATTTCAAGTAGTGAAGGTGGATCTACTAGTGGGGTGGATATTTTTTTTCAGAAAAAGGAAGATTGAAAGTGAGGGAAAAGGTTTGCTTGAGAATGCATTTAACATGGGTCAACGGGAACATTTAGATTATGAGATTGCTAGAATGTTTTATTTGGGAGGTTTGCCTTTTAACCTAGCAAAAAAATCCCTACTTTATATCCGCTTCTACTTATGCTGCAAATCATAATATTGCGGGATATGTATCACCAAAATACAATTTGTTGAGGACCACCTTGTTACAAAAAGAGAAGTTAAATATTGATAGATTGTATGTATCAATTAGAAACATGTGGAAGGAGAAGGGTGTGAGCCTTGTGAGTGATGGATGGAGTGACACACAAAGGAGATCACTTATTAATTTTATGGCTGTGTCTGATGGAGAAGCTATGTTTTAAAGGCGGCTGATTGTTCTGGAGAAACAAAGGATATTTATTTCATTTTTAACTTATTTAAAGAAGTTATAAATTAAATTGGTCATGAGAAAGTTGTACAAGTCATCACAGATAATGCTTGCTAATTGCAAGGCTACAGGACAACTCATTGGACACGAATTTCCCTCTATTATTTGGACTCCTTGTGTGGTGTACACCCTTAATCTTGCATTAAAGAACATATGTGACCCAAAGAATACAGAGGCAAATCAAGAGGTTTATTTAGAATGCAATTGGATTTCAAAAATTGTTTCGGAAGTTATGAATTTTTTTTTTATCATGAACCATTCCATGAGGCTGATTATATACAATGAGTTTGTTAACTTGAAATTGCTTTCCATAGCTGATACACAATTTGCTTCGATGATTGTGATGCTTAAGAGGTTTAAGCTAATTAAAAGTGGTCTTCAAAGCATGGTTATTTCTGAAAATTGGATTATTTATTGCTATGTTGCACCGACACCGACACGCGACACGACACGGCATGATACGTGACTCGTCAATTCTAAAAAAATATCATATTCCTACACGTTGGGACACATATATTAAATATTTATTTTTTATAATTATGAAGGAGTACGTACTCCAATTCCTCTCGGCACATGATGAAGAAGATGGTTGTGCAAGAAGCTTTATGCATAAACTTTGTAGCATAGGTGTATTTGCACCATGAATAACCCACCAAGCCTTAGGATCCATCGAAAATCGACTGTGAACTGAATCAAATTCTTTAAATTCTCCATTTATATAAGCAAAATTTGCGTACTCTAAATTCACCTTGGTGCGATCCTCAATGTTAGGAAAGTACTTCCTAAAGCATTTTTTTGGTTTCTTGAATGATTTCACTATCCATGTTTGGAGAAATTCTAGAAGAATCTTCATTGAGTCATTGTTCACTATAGTACCTAAATTTTAAAAATAAAACATCACACATAGTGGCCTTTATAGTGTTCTGAAGTGTCGGAGAGTGTCGGAGAGTCCGATGCGTGTCGGAGAGTCCGACACCGACACGCTGGGCATTTTGAAGTGTCGATGCAACATAGATTTATCGAGATGATAATCAAGGGAGGGCGAAGTTTGTTAAGGATCAAGTACTGAATGATTTTTGGTGGGATAAAATTGATTACATACTTTCCTTCACGGTTTCTATTTATGATATGCTTAGACTTTGTGATACAGATAAGCCTTGTCTTCACTTAGTCTATGGCATGTGAGATTCAATGATGAAAATGTAAAAGTGTTATATATGAACATGAGGTGAAAAGGCTAGATGAGGAATCTACATTTTATGAAGTTGTTCAAACAATACTTATGGATCGTTGGTCAAAGAACAACACTCCACTTCATTGCTTAGCACTTGCCTTGAATCCTAAGTAAGTTCTAAAATTCTATGAGTTAATTACATTATTATTTATTTTTTATTTGTTATAACAGTAATACTTGTTTTATTTTTTTGATTTAGGTACTATAGTGAACAAAGACTCGATGGAGATTCTTCTAAAATTTCTCCATATAAGGATAGTGAAATCATTCAAGAAATCAAAAAATGCTTTAGGAAGTACTTTCCTAACATTGAGGACCGCATCAAGGTGAATTTAGAGTGCGCAAATTTTGCTTATATAAATGGATAATTTAGAGAATTTGATTCAGTTCACAGTCGATTTTCGATGGATCCTAAGATTTGGTGGGTTATTCATGGTGCAAGTGCACCTATGTTACAAAGTTTAGCCTTAAAGCTTCTTGCACAACCATCTTCTTCATCATGTGCCTAGAGGAATTGTAGTACATACTCTTTTATACACTCAATGGGAAGAAATAGAATGACTCCAAAACGTGCAGAAGATCTAGTTTTTTATACACAACAATCTACGTCTTCTATCCAGAAAAAATCCACAATACACACAAGGAGAGACCAAGATGTGGGATATTACTGGAGATTCAATTGACATGTTTGAAGACGTTGGCATGCTTGAAATTGCAAATCTTTCACTGGATGAGCCCGATATGGAATCCATTATTTTTACTGATGATATATAATGGTAATGTGTTAATGTTTTATCATTTTTTGACCTTTTGTTAAGTTTTACATTTGAATATTTGATGAGTAATATTTAAACATGACATAATTTATTAGAATATTTGTTAATTGTTAATTTTTTTTATTTTTTGTTAAATGTTTTAGGATTTTCATAATTATAAAAAATAAATATTTAATATACGTGTCCCAGCGTGTCAGAATATGGTATTTTTTGAGAATTGACGAGTTGCGTGTCGTGTCGATGTCGGTGCAACATAGATGACAACAACACTATCAGATACCAGGCGATAGCTCTAACAGATTCTGGTGATAAAGCAACCCCAACCGTCACAACCCACTCTCTAAAGACCTTATCCGCCTTAACTGCCCACTCCAGCCCTTGAACCGCTCACTCAGGCCCCCTAACTAGATCTGCCCAAGCTTCCTGCAAGTTACTGCCCATTTTCCAAGGCAACAAATGATCTCCACCTAAAAATTTTCACTCTAGGAGCCCCATTATCCTTCTCCTCCACTAGAAATCCAAGGATGATGTTTGGGGCCATAACTAGCCTGTCCCAAATTTCGGTGGCTATAACCCTGTCGCAGGCCCCTTCCTCGCCTGTTGCAACCACACCAATACTCATCCCCTTTTGCTGAGCAGTCCCAACAAAACCTACATTGACTTGGCCCTTCCAAAGCCCCTCTCCATCAGTTCCAACCCTCACCTGCCCTCCAACAATCCCTCACCCGAGGCCACTAACCTTCTCGAAATCCAACCATCACCTTGAAATTTGTGCAGTTATCGAACCCCAAATCCTCCACATTTCACTTTCCTAGTCTCCCATTTTCTTGTAAGTTCATGTATGATGTCTCGATTTTTCGTTTGTTGTTTGCTTGGTGGAAAACATATGCTTATAGATGTTGGATTGCATGTGTTTTCTCTTTATTAGCTCTACTTAAATAATTTATTCTCTTGAGATTTAATTGAAGCACTCTTGTTTTAACATAATATGTAATAGGTTATCTATTGCTTTAATTTTAATTGTAATTGTTTGTTGATTCCTTTAGTAATTTCAGGGTTAATTGTAATTAACCATCATACACATTTGCATGTGCATTGCATCATTCTTAGATCTCGATAACATTCAGCTATCATCACTCCACTAGTGTCACCTTAGGTCACACTCTCTACATTCATCCTGCCTCTCTATTCTATAACCATCATGAATTGTCTCATAACTCAACTTACTTGAACCTCTATGTCCTTTTAAGTTTTACCTCACAATTTCATTGAAATTGTAATTGTTCATCCATCTCTTTAAAAATTATTATTTTGAACAATCCTTTAATCCTACTTATGCAACATTAGGACTAAAATTAATTCGTCATAAGCCTTGATGAGTTCCTTAAAACATATATGCAAATCCATGGATCCTTGTCTAAAAAACAAATAAACAAATGAATGTTTACTGTAGGTTGTGATGTTTACTCCACTTGATTTTCATTTTCCATTGGATGTTTATCCCTCTTTTTATGCCATCATCTAGGCACATTAGTGTAGTTAAAGTATAAAGGGCTAGTAGGGGTACTATGAAAATATATTGGTGTGAGTTACATCCCTATATAACAGAGAGATATGCAAGTATTTCTAGCACCTTGGCTACAAGAATTTAGCATTTGGCTCTTCTTGGGAGAGAGACTAGCCCTCAATCTTGTATATTGTTTCTTTTATAGTTTAGTGCAATTTTGTCTTTTGTTCTTGGATCTCCATCAAGGTATTGTAATATTTTGTATGACTCATTGTTTCTCTCTACCTACCGCCTAAGTAACTAGGTTGAACATAAAGTTGTCATCTAAGACATCAAATCCTCGTATGATCGTCATACGAGCCGTACATCGTGTTGTCGCTTTCACTGCTTCCCACTACATCAACAACCTAGGACTTGCAACCCTGTCGTCGCTTGACAATACTACTTTTGCATGTCCTTTGCACTTTCACGTGCGATTGACTCTTGAGATGTCGTCCGCGATTTACTCTAGTGATCTATTCGTCTGCTCACCCTTAGTTGCTTAATCATTGTCGCAGCTGAAGCACCCCATTCTAATTTCTTATTACATGGTTTGGCGGGTCCCCGCTTCATACAATATAATCAATTTGAACATCACACACTGATAAATAAAGACTAACATGAACAAAACCACAAGAATCAAAGTTACACAAATGGAAACAATACTATGCAATAAAGTGATTACAAGGGATCACATAGCCACAACACCATGATAAACCCACTTGGTATACACTTCTTTAACACGCCATAGGACTTGACTTCGGTCCAACGCTACATTCTTGCATCCACAAATTCATAAAAATGAGGTTAGACAAAATTGACCATGCAACGCCTTCCTCTCCCAAGCCCCTAAGGATGGCGGTCAACATTTACACACACACAAACACACACGATATTAATTAAAGGGGAGGTCTCTTTAAACAAATTTATATATATACATGAGTGACAGTGCACGGGGCCCGTGCCCAGCGCGACACTGCCCGCCCCGACGGCCTTCGCCCGCCCCCGGCGGCATTCGCCCGCCCCCGGCGGCATTCGCCCGCCCCCGACGGCATTCGCCCGCCCCCGGCGGCATTTCGCCCTATTTTTAAAAAATTTTCCCATCTTTGTAAAATATTTAAACATTTTCTTATAAATTTTAAAAAATTGAATTTCTGTATTTTAATATGAATTATATTATATTATATATTGTATTAAAATATAATTTATATATTATAGAATTTGTATGTATAATATAATATATGTATTAAAATATAATATAATTTTTATATATAATATAATATATATGTATTAAAATATATATTATTTCTATATATATATAAAAAATATATATATAAAAAATATATATAATTTTCTTAATATATAAAATATATATATGTTTTTAAATTTATGTATTAAAACATTTTCTTATATATATAAAATATATATATAATATAATATATTATATATATAATATAATTTCTATAGTTAGCGCGATTCCACTGTTCACCTCCCCGCACCCGCCGGAATCCCTTGCTCGTCGCCGCCGGAACCACCGCATCCTGACCGGAGACCACCGGCGAGGTCGCCGGACCCCGGCGAACCTGCGGGGTCAGTTTGGCGACCTCGCCGGTGGTCTCAGGTCAGGCGGCGGTGGCTCCGGCGGCGGCGGGGAAGGGATACGTGGGTGGGCGTACGGAAACGGGGGAAGATGGTGTCGGGCTTATTTCGGGAAGGAGGAGGATTTTTTTTGGGCTATTTGCAGACCTGATAGATTAGATCCGACGGTGGATTTTCAATGGGTGGTCATATTTTGGCTTCAAAATGGTCTCATATGTATTTCTTTATATAATATAGATATAGAGAGACACACATACATATTATTAATTATTGGTAGGTCTCGGTGCAATATATATATACTAGCATTTGAGGCACAATGCTCCCCATGCATACTGCTTGGAGTCCAATTGCGAAAGTATGCTCGACCGACGACATCAATATTTCAGAGGTCGCATAATGTTTCTAGAGCTCTATGTATGGCGATACAGTACTACCACATTGTCTACTCTTGTCTAAGAATGATCCGATTATTTTTTGATGTTTTTTACTTTATTCTTTTATTATTTTTTATAGTTGGCGATGAGACACTCCAATCATGATGAAGTTCCCCATGCACATTATCCAGTGGCAATAATATCTTTGGCTCCTCACGATCTCTCATTTGCATTTTTTTTTAATTTTAGAATATTTTTTGATTGAGAAATAGATGGGATGAGAAGGGTAGAATGTGAAAGTCCAAAAATGACAAAAAAATGAGTTTCTTTTTTATCTATACTATATTAAAAAGAAAAATTTGGAGTGACAGTCCTAAAATAGGGCCATCAAATGAATCTAAGTCCTTCATATTAATTTGGTTATAGATACTAACATAAAACAAAAAATGTGTTGTTTATAAATACTAGTGGTCGTGCCCCGGGCATTGTGTGGCGACAATAGTACTTGGTCGTCACTCAAGTGATGATCGAATACTGCTGCTAGCTTACATAGAGCACGAGGGGACTCCATGCACGACCGCTAATAATAATGTAGATACTTACAGGAGTCAACATGAGAAATGATAGTAGTTCAATTAGAGTAAAGTTATGATTAACATTCACTGGAGCAATTATTGCCACACGAATGGAATGCTCAATCATCATCACAGCAACCTTAATCCATAGAATCCTCCCTAGCTATAAAGCGCTATGTCACAACTCATCGATACTAAGCTAAGCTATGGTCCTGACCACAATTTAGTTACCGCAATCTCATAACAGTGAAGGATTTGAACTTTTGATGAGTGATCATTCGAACAGTCACACTGCATCATTGGTTCGCATGAACTCCTAAAATCCCTTACAAAAGGTTCACAACAAGCAAACATTTTACAATAGTTCACAAGAAACTTACAAACACCATCCCTTGGGAATACCAACCAAGGAGTGCATTAAGCACTCACTCAACCACATTACTACACAATGCCTTCTAATATACCACATGCCTTCTAACAGGACACACACCTTCACATGCCACCTGCTTTCTCAAAGAGCACACAAAATTTGTCGCTAGCTTGGTACTTGGGGAACCACATTTTTTATGCTCAAAGGTCTTTCAACAACCATTGCTATCTATCCCGGCTCTTTGCCTTCACATATTACATTGGTATTTATCTAGCATCAATCACAAACATCAAACAATATAATATACATTTCAATCATATCGCAACTCATCGCGATCTCAATAAGTGAACAAACCATGAAGGGGTTGTCATTCACCTCTAAGATTTCCAATCATTTCACATATTCCGATGCAACATGTCTCTATCAAAACCTCACAGGAGGCCAAAGACATGGCTCCATTAAGGACGTACCACAATCTTATGATATGATACCGCTAGGGTATCGGGTAGCCGGCAAGGGTGGCGACAACGAGGGAGTGCGCGATGTCCGTTGGGCTGTCGGCTGGGGGGTAGCGATAGCGAGATAGAGGGAGAGATCGGAAGGGGCGGACGAGAGAGAGAGAGAGAGCTAGGGTTGGAGAGAAGAAGGGGAGCAGCCCCAATAAACTTAAGTGATCCAAAGATGGTTCATACAACACAAGGTGATCCCCTTTATAGGGAGGGATCCACCACACTCACTTAACATAAAATAAAATACATCATTCAGAAATAAAGATACAAACTGCGGAGGACGGTCATCTATTCTACCTCACCCGAACCGCCCGGTTCGGTCCTTCCGCCATCCTGCGTCCCGGCTTGCATTCCCGAGTTGTCGTGCGTCCTCCTCGAATAAACTTGCCAAGGCGGGTCTTCCGCGTGCATATCGGTAACAATACCGCCGTCTGGAAAGTTAGCCTTGTCCTCAAGGCAATAATCCGGAAATTGGCGCCGAAAGTCATCCCGTAGTAGTCATGTCGCGGCGGAGAGAGGGAGGTTGCGCCATGCGACCCGGATCTCTTCCGGAATGGGATCCCCCGGCGTATGGTGGCGTCGATCGATGATGGTCTCCGGGTATAGGGGTTCGGCCACGACGTAGTCGGGGTCGTCCGGTATATGGTCGGTGACGGGGTGGTCGCCGATAACGCGCCGGAGCTGAGAAACATGGAATACCGGGTGGATGCGGCTACTGTCGGGTAGGCGGAGCCGGTATGCGACGGCTCCTATGCGACTGACGATCTCAAAAGGCCCGTAGAAACGAGGGACCAATTTGGGGCAAGGGCGGCGGGCGACCGTAAGCTGGCGGTATGGATGAAGCTTGAGAAAAACTCGCTCGCCCACTTGGAAGGAAAGATCCTTGCGCTTCCGGTTAGCAAAGGAGAACATCTTGGCTTGTGCCCGCCGAAGGTGATGCTTCAAACTGTCCAAGATAATGTCCCGATCGTACAAATGGTCGGCCAAACTAGCAACGGGACATTCCCCCGGAAGATAGCGGAGCACGAAAGGAGGAGGTCGGCCATAAACAGTCTCGAACTGGGAGGTATTTGTGGCGTGGTGGTAGGCCGTATTATAGGAGTATTCTGCCCAACATAACCATTTCGCCCATGATCCGGGCCTCTCGCCAATGAAGCACCGCAAATACATTTCCAAGCACCGATTAAGCACCTCGGATTGCCCATCCGACTGCGGATGATATGTCGTACTCATCCGGAGACGCGTGCCCTGGAGACGAAACAGAGACGTCCAAAAACTACTGAGGAAGAGCGGGTCGCGGTCGCTCACGATGAAGTGGGGAAAACCATGAAGTCGCACGATCTATGTGATGAAGCTGTCGGCCACGGTGGCCGTCATGTATGGATGACGGAGAGGAACGAAGTGGGCGTACTTCGTGAGACGGTCGACGACCACCAGGATGCAATCTAACCCATTCGAACGAGGTAGTCGGGTGATGAAATCCATCGCTATGTCCTCCCAAATGCGCTCAGGAATCGGCAGGGGTTGCAGGAGGCCGCTAGGGAACATCGTCTCATATTTTGCCTTCTGACAGGGCAAACAGGCAGCCACGTAGGCCTTCACCTGGCGGAGCATGTGTGGCTAGTATAGCGATGCGGCTAACCGTCGATACGTACGGAATGCCCCTGCGTGGCCCCCTGAAGGGGTGGAGTGGAACTCGGCTAGTAGCTGTGGGATCCGGGAGGAGGTTGCCGATAGGACGAGGCCGCCCCGGTGGAACAGTCGGCCTCCAATGAGAGAATAGGGCGGCCGCACTGTGGGGTCCGCTAGTAAGCCCGAATATTCGCCAAGTGGGGGTCGTGATCTACTTCTTGCTGGAGGGCGGAGGTGTCTTCCCAAACCGGGCGCGAAATGGCAGACAATTCCGGGGCGTGCGGGTGGCAAGAGAGAGCATCGGCCGCTCGGTTGGTCTTGCCCGGGCAGAACTCGATCGTAAAGTCATAGCCAAGAAGCTTGGCCACCCAAAGTTGTTGTGTTGGCGTGGCGAGTTTTTGCTGAAGTAAGTAGCGGAGACTATGATGATCGGTGCGGACCACGAAGGGGCGGCCCAAGAGGTATGGCCGCCAATGCTGTACCGCTAACACGAGGGCCATGAGCTCGTTCTCGTATGCCGAGCGGCTGCGCACCGCGGAAGAGAACGTCCGACTGTAATAAGCAATAGGCCGGCCGACCTGCATCAACACGGCCCCCACGCCGGCACCCGACGCGTCACACTCCACAATGAACGATTGCCGGAAATCCAGCATGGCCAGAACCGGCCATTGCACCAAAGCCGCCTGTAGAGCGGCGAACGCCACCATGGAGGTCGGCGGCCACACAAAAGGGCCCTCCTCCGAGGCTTTCAGCAACTGGGTGAGAGGGCGGGCCAACCCCCCATAGTCCTTGATGAAGCGCCGATAATATCCGGTGAGGCCGAGGAACGCCCTAACGTCCCGAAGAGAGGCGGGGGTTGGCCATCGGATGACAGCCTGAATTTTATCCTCGTCCATCGCCACGCCGTTAGCGGAGATGGTATGCCCCAAGTAGCTCACCGTGGTGGCACCAAAAGTGCATTTCTTCCGGTTGACGGTGAGATGGTGGCGCCGAAGGGTGGTGAAAGTCTCACTCACGTGGCGGAAGTGGTCCTGCCAAGAGCCACTAAACACGAGAATGTCATCTTAAAAAACAAGAACATGCTTACGGAGGACTGACCGGAAGATGTCATTCATTGTCGCTTGGAATGTGGCGGGGGCGTTGGTAAGCCCAAACGGCATCACCAAGAATTCGAAATGGCCGTCATGTGTGCGGAAGGCCGTCTTCGGCACGTCCTCCGATCGGACCCGGATTTGGTGATATCCGGCGCGAAGGTCCAACTTTGTGAAGAAGGCAGCGCCATGGAGCTCATCCAAAAGTTCTTGAATAACTGGGATCGGATACTTGTCGGGCACCGTGGCTTTGTTGAGCTCGCGGTAGTCCACACAAAACCGTCAACTGCCATCTTTCTTGCGGACCAATAGGACCGGGCTGGAGAACGGGCTCGCGCTAGGCCGGATGAGGCCCCCCAATAACTTCTCCCGTACGAGCCGCTCTATCTCGTCCTTCTGGGCATTTTCATAGCGGTAGGGCCGAACGGAGACCGGCGCCGCTCCCGGTTGGAGCACAATGGCATGGTCGGTCGGGCGGGTAGGGGGCAGGCACGGTGGGGTGGCAAAGGTATCCGAGAACTCCTCAAGCACGTCATGCAACTCGGTCGCGAGAGGGGCGGCCGTATCCGACTGGACCGTCTGGAGGGGCCATAGCCAGGCCGAGAAGTCGACGTCGGTGATGCGGGACATAACGCGGAATGAGATCGGCGAACGGAGGAGGGTAGAGTCGCCCACTAAGCGACATGGTTGGTCCTGATACTGGAATGGCATGTTCATGTAGGCCCAGTTCATGCGAACGTCCCCCAAGGTTTGCAGCCACGCCACGCCCAAAATGGCGTCGAGGCCGCCTAGCTCGAACAGATAGAAATCCGCCGTGACCGTGCAGGGTCCAATGGAGAGGGTGACATCCAAACATTGCCCCAAGGTGGGGCGTCGTCGACCATCGCCGAGACAGACGGAGAAATTCGGGGAGGCCGAAATTGGTAGAGCGATGTCGCGGGCGAATTGAGCTGACAGAAAATTGTGACTCGCTCCACTATCGATCATAACGATCACTTGGCGATTATTGATCACGGCCGCGAGCTTCATCGTGCGGGGACCAGTGAGACCGCCCACAGAATAGAAAGGCAATTCCAAAACATTAAGGGGTGCCTCCTCCGGCTCCGGCGGGGAGGTGTCCGGCGGCGTCCCGTAAGGTGCCGAGTCCTCGGGCGAGCAGTCGCCGTCCCCGTCCCCAATAATCGCGTGAAACTCTTTAATCGGGCATACATGTTGCGGTGAGTATGGTTGGCGGCAACGGAAGCATAAACCGCGGCGACGCAAGTCGTTGTAGTCGTTATTGGAGACGCGGTGCGGGGCGTCTGGATGGGGGTGTGGACGGCCGGCCCCCATTGCGGCCGGCCGAGGGCCGCTATCGCGCAGCGGCGGGTGGCGGAATGTGGGTGGTCCGCCCGCGCTGGGCCCGATGTCCGCTTCTACCGCACGGGCAAGGTCAAGGACTTCCGACACGGTGCGAGGGTGGTGGGTACGGATGCGGGAGCGGATGTTGGGGAGGAGACCTTGCAGAAAAAATCCCAGGTAGTGGTCGGGCGGAAGGCCTGGCACTTACGTGACGAGCGCGACAAACTCGTCGATGTATGCGTCCACAGTGGTTGACTGGCGGGCCGAACAGAGCCGCTCAATGGCGGAACTGGTGTAGCGAGAATCGTAACGACTGATCATCTCTTGCTTGAACTCGTGCCATGGGATGCAGGGTTGGACCTGACGTAACCAACGCGCCCAATGGAGGGCCGAGCCGTCAAGGCCGACCACGGCCGTGCCCACTTTGTCCGCCTGGGGTGTGTTATTGAGGTCAAAAAATTGTTCCGCCCGAGCGATCCAGCCCATTGGATCCACGCCCGAAAATGACGGAACATCCAAGGCAAGTTGCGGGCGGCTGGTTGGAGGTGCGGGAACCACTGCGGCGGGGGTAGACAGAGGCGGCGTCATCCCCAATATGGAGGCAGTTTCGTTGGAGGATGCAGATCCCGTCTGTAGGTAGGGGGTGGTGGCGCCAGGGGGGGGGGGGCGTCGAGGCGGCTGAGGATGCGGGCTTGTCCCGCGAGAAGGGCGTCGACGGTGGATTTCAGGCCGTCCAAGGTGTCCTCGCCTCGTTCGACGCGCAGGCGGGTGGCTTCCGCGTCGTCCAGGCCCTCGTGGGCATTCGACCGAGTGTTGGGTGTCATTGGTGCGGAAGGAAGGAGCGGTGAAACCGGCGGCGCTAGGGCAGGCGGAGCGGCAGGTCGGACCAATGATACCGCTGGGGTATCGGGTAGCCGGCAAGGGTGGCGACAGCGTGGTAGTGCGCGATGTCCGTCGGGCTGTCGGCTAGGGGGTAGCGATAGCGAGATAGTGGGAGAGATTGGAAGGGGCGGACGAGAGAGAGAGAGAGAGAGAGAGAGAGAGAGAGAGAGAGAGAGAGAGAGAGAGAGAGAGAGAGAGAGAGAGAGGGTTGGAGAGAAGAAGGGGAGCAGCCCCAATAAACTTAAGTGATCCAAAGATGGTTCATACAACACAAGGTGATCCCCTTTATAGGGAGGGATCCACCACACTCACTTAACATAAAATAAAATACATCATTCAGAAATAAAGATACAAACTGCGGAGGCCGGTCCTCTATTCTGCCTCACCCGAACCGCCCGGTTCGGTCCTTCCGCCATCCTGCGTCCCGGCTTGCACTCCCGCGCTGTGCGCTCCCGAGTTGTCGCGCGTCCTCCTCGAATAGACTTGCCAAGACGGGTCTTCCGCGTGCATATCGGTAACATGATACCATTTAGTACCACTCTTCTAGGCATAACCCAAGCCTTTGTCACACCAGTTAAAAAGTCTTTTCACATAAGTCTAACATTATTTTATGATTATAGACAAGGATCCCCATGTTCCCAAAATTGCACAATCTAGAAGATCGTCTACAACTTAAAATATGTTTCCGTACTCGATATGCTTCCTCACATATTTCACATCCTTATTATTCATCAACTTACATAGGTTCATCGCTTAGATCCAAGCCCTAGTCAAGGCTATCCATATGGCTCAACAAATATTAAACTCGATGTTGAGAATAAACTACAAGTAATCACATACACTTAGGTTACCCATTAACATAATGCCCAATGCCCTCTACAATTTTCAACTTGGAATTAGCATGGTTACCTCTAATTAGGTTCAACTACAACACTTAGGGTGATGATTCAATATCAAGATCCTTTACAATAATACCAATCCAAACATGTTTAAGCATATCATTTAAATTTGTAGGTGCACCATATAAGATTTCTACTGCCGCATCATACAAAATCTCATGATCTACATGAGAATGCGCGAACATGAACAATGAATCATCCCTGACTCCGACCCACCTCCTGGCCTGGTCCATTTTACCACAGAGCGAGCTCAAAGCTAATAGACCGAGTATAATATAGACAATGTACGCTCAAGAGAGAGAGAGATATGTTACCTTGATGATGTGGTGCGATCCTTGACCCGAAGCGAGGAACCCATGGAGGAGACTCCTCAAGTCCAAGCACAGTTTGTCAGTCGGTTGGATCCTCTACTCTGGCTTCCTAGCGGCCTAGGATTTTGATGGGAAACATCCCACACATAAGCAACTTTCTCATCCCGAACCACAATCAATGGTTCCAACATATTTTGAAGCACCACCTCCGACCTTGAGGCCTCTCCAAAAGCTGACCAGTTGCTCTCGACTCCACAAGGAAGAACAACCTTGACTCCACATACTTTTGGACGACAACCACCCAATAGCGCAATGACTCTTCCTGAAGACCGACACAAAGAAGATCCAATATGGCCGGTGGCTTTGATCGAGTCCCCATGAGCGAATTCTCCCATACCCAATCCATGACCCGTTGTTCTCAAAAGGTGTCCAATCAAAATGACCGAAACAAATGGGGACCCGTTAGCCATGAAATACATTAAACTATTTTGTCTTTAATTGGGCCCCCTGGTAGGATCTATCAGAGTTCCTATAAATATTTACCACAGTTCTCTGCCTTTAATTGGGGATCCTATTTGATCTATTAGGGCCCTTAAGCTTTTACTAGAGTGGTCCTTTATTATAATTGTTTATTTGTAAACTGAACATATCATTATCTGTGTGAGGCCCGAGGGATCTTTGTGTAGTTCACACTTACATATATGATGTCCTCATATTCATGAAGGTTGGGAAATTAGGGAGTTGTTAAAGGCACCGCAGTTTTGGCTAGTCGCAATTCTTTTACAGGGCTGGACCTACAGTAAAGCAGAATCGAGTTCTATCAATTGTGAAAAGCCATGTTTCTGTATCTTTTAAGATTTGACCCGAGTCTATCTAAGCATGACACAAATACAACACAACCGCAACATGTTTTTTCACTGCAAATTGTTTAAGACCCATCTTTTTTATAACTTAGATTGCTGATATGCTATTTTGTCTTTCCTTTATTTTATCCAATGCTATACCAAGCTGGAAACAGTGCAAAAACTAACTTTGGTCTACTATATTGTAGTTAGTGATTATTTCTTTATGTCCATTCCCCTTTTTGTTCCTTTTGGAGATTACAGGTTGATACAACTGATAAATGTAAATCCATGAGCAAGAGTAAATTGACTTCTGCTTGTGGGAGCCTTCAAAAGCCTTCATTGCATAAGAAGAATAGTGAAGGCCGTGCCTTCGGGAGGTCAATGAGTCAAAAGGATTTTTTCCAATCACATGATTGCTACTCAGTAAGTGTTATGTCATATTTCACATAGCAAGGGAGGTTTTCAATTTTATGGGTGTGCATATAGATTTTTCCCAAACTGATGATGAAGTACAAGATGTGTTGTTGGTGTTTTCAGAGCCATTCATCATCCCTAACTGATGATGAAGCACAAGATGTTCGTTCAAGTGTAGGTTTTAGTGAGAAGGCAACGCCCCAAGTTTATGCCCTTGAAAAGGTGGCTCAGGTACTTTGTCTATGTCCTGCTTCACTTGAGATGGAATTTTCAGCTTATTGTGGAGTTCAATTTATGCATTATTTCTTCTTTTTTTCTGAAATTTTTTTTAGGATAGTAATTTTCTAGTTTTGCATTTTATATTCCACTTTTCAGACAGATCATTCTGCTGGAGATGAGGCCGGGCTCAGACTCTTTCAAGATAAGAGCAAAGAAGTAAGGAATTTAGTAGAAGAGCTGACAAAGCTCGAAAAGGTACTCTGGTCGTTTTAAATTTTGTTTGTGTTTATTGATTCATTCTTGTGTATATCTAGGTCTTGCTGTTACTGTCAATAGGCCTAGGTGTCTGTGAGAAATATATCCATCACAATTTGACCACGTTGAGGCATATCATGATTCTTTAATTACCTTCTGTTGTGAGGCCGCATTACTGTAATTTCATACATTGTAAGTATGCTCTTATAATGTCAAATTAGCAGATGACCACAAATGGTTAAAGAGTTTGATGCTCTTAATGCTATTATTGAAATCTTGAGGAGTTACCGTGACAAACTAGAATAGGAGTGTATCGTTAACTGTGACTTGAATTCATTGAACATTATTTGTTATGGTAAGAAAGTGATTTTGCATTGCACTGATGGTGGCTTTATTATTTAACAAATTATAGGTCCGTAATCTATTAATTCCCTTTCTATCTGTAGGAAGTGCATCGTAGCAGCCTTAAGGCTGGCTATTTACAGATTTAATTGAATACTACATTTGTTGTTGGAACACTTGTATTTTGCACTGATATCCACCATTTGACTCTATTGTCTGAGAATTAAGGAAATAAAAAAAACGCTGTCATGAGATTCTTGCTAAGCACGACTGGAGTGAAGTTTGATGCTGCTTTTTAGTGAAATGTCTCTGACTATTGTTTCACCATTTGGCGCACATGTAGTCAAACTGAAACTAGATTATCTACGGTCTACTTTGTATTCCCTCAAGATTTGGAAAGAAGCAACTTGGCTAAGGTCATCTCACAATTGGCCACTAGCTAGTCACTATGTGACCTAATACAAAAGGCCATTGCAGCTAATTAGCATTCATTGCTTCCCTGAACATACATTTTGCAAATTTCTTCTAAGCAGTCAACTTCTTTTACACCCACCACTAATTATAGAAACAGAAAAATAAAATAAAGAAAAGAACTATTAGTCCATTCATAGAGATGTGTTTATGAGGACTAATTTTATTTTATTTAGTGTATAATGAAGGCATGTTTCTATGGATATTCACATTAGATCTGCACTGTGCAGTCCCATATGCATTTGCAAACTTGGTCACAACTTGTATATAATTCAATTAAACTTTCCCTATCATGGTGTGCAACAGGGTTGTCAATTGGATGGGACTAGCCGATTCAATCATAGTACTGGTCCATGATGGGCTATTGGTTTTTTACTAAATGATTGGCAGACCTAAATTGCTTTAGTTGACACCCCCTATTTATTTAAAAGGGCTCAAAGACTAACACATTAAAACTCATCAAGTACTATTAAAGCTCCGCCCTTCTCCATAAGGCTATAAACCATTAAAACATTTGTTTCAAGACTTCCCCTAGTTCTCCCAAATCGTTAGTCAGAAATACAGAGAACAAATAACATCCAGCACCAGTGAATTCATAGGATTAATATGCATGAGACTGATATGTGACCGAGAATAGGATCGTATCACAAGACGGTAAAGGATCAGGTTGAATTTGAGTGCTCCTCCCTTCTCCGTCCTTCTTTTTCAGCTCTTGTGATTTCCTCTATAGAAATCTTAGAAATCAAATTAAATCGGGAGTAGAAGTGAGAGGAGGTAACTAGGAGGAGAAAGGAGCTGGAAAAGAGGAGGTTCATCCTAGGCCCGATGTTCCCACTGAGAAAAGAGGAGAAAGAAAATCAGGTTAGGTAATGCTTGCTTTCTCCATTCATCACATGGGATTAACGGTATGTTTGGGTGGGTGGTGGCGGTTTGAGATGGAGCAGTTGTAGATGAAGATAAAACAGTATTCTTGAATGGAGACCCTCCATGTGGTTAGAATCAGGCATACAATTGAGTTTTAGAGGATTGATGGTTCCAAATGAAGGCTATTCAAACGGTCAAAAACTAGCATTTCTGTTTTCTGAAAACACAATGGAGAACAAATGTCCAGACAAACGGAGCCTAAGTAGTCTTGGTCCTTTGTGCAAACAAAATTGAAAAATAAAATTTAGAAGATAAAAATTGCCAAATTTAACGATGCATTGATAGATAAACAATGAGTAGACTCTTAGTAAAGTCCTTTTCTCGCTAACTCGTGCCCATAATGCATCTCTAACAAGGACATGATTAAATCGTATCATATAATGCAAATATATGATATGTTTATGCTTAAGTCTATTTTCATGATTATTTGACATAGGAATATAGTTGGGTTATCGTATTTCCTATTAAATTTTCTTTAATTTTTTTCTAATTTGAAGACAACTAGGTAATTTATTAGTTTTTTATGGTAAGTTTGATTGTTCTTCTTATCTCATTGTATCTTCTGATGTAGTGGCAGGTCAACTCGGAGTGGACGCTCTAAATGCAATCATATATGCAATGCAAAATGATATAATTTGCAAGAGTAGGTCCGTTTAAATTTAGCAACAGTAATTAATTATTATAAGATGGACAGGAGCGTAAACATTCACAAATTTTAATTAGAAAAGAGCAAGCTTCGTTCAATAAAATGACTCAAGGCGCAAATACTTTAAACGTGAGCAGAATAAGCTCTGCAAGTCATACATATCCCAGTACCAAAGCAAATATTAATAAACATTCACTGCAGTTATAGTACCAAATAGAGAACAATAGAAAATAATAACTCAAACGACAACTTTCGCGTGCAGGTGGTGGAGAATAACGGTCGGGGAAGAGGAACGAGGCGAGGGCTTATCTTGGAGTCGCACCAAGGGGGATTTCTTTCCGGCGTCGCACCGGAAGAAGAGAGACCGACAGTTGCAAAAAACTGCAATCCAACCTTCGATGCCCATCAACTGGTTCTTGCATACACACACACACACACACACACATATATATATACTTAAACAAACTTAGGGCACCCGAAACGGATGACTCATATCGCCCGGTCCGATCATGCGTCAAATACAACGCAAAACATATAAACTAATACGTCAAATCGACCCGGAACAACCATCTGGACGCAACCGTGAACTCGGTTCTCCCGAACGGGTGGTGATTCACCGCCTCATGCGAGAGTAGATGTGCGTCGGGCGTTGCGCGCCATCAACTACCCCCGGCTTGAAAGCACTCATCTTCGATGAGTGAAGATGATCGTACTCTCTATGTAGCTGCGGGGCAAGTCTCTCGAGTTCCTCTGAAGAAATCCATGTCGCGCCGTAAAGCGGAAGATCGCTCCAACGAACAAGATAACGTACAATATCTTGTCCACCGACGGTATAGAACTCGTGACCCATGATCTAAAGTATGTCGCCGGTAGGAGTAAGTGGTTCTGACTGTAATGTATCTCCGTCTGACTGCTGGATCGGTGGAACTGTCGCTGGTGCCGGGTGAACCTCATGGAGCGACTCCTCAGGTGGGGACATGGAAGGACCGGTAGGGACCAAAGGAGGCAAAGGCTTAGGTACGGGTGTGGAGAAAGGGTCCACATACACGCGCTCCTTGTAGGATGGAGTCAAATATTCTACGTTGAATACTCGGTTGATGCCCATACCATGAGGGAAGTCAATCTCATATGAGTTCGTACCGATCCGCCGCACGACTGTTTAGGGGCCCATGGCGAGCGCTTAATTTCTTTGTTGGTCCTTGCGGGACCCTCTCAGGTCGAATGTGAATCATCACTTGCTCTCCTGCCTCAAAACTTTCTTCTCGCCTGTGCTGGTCTGCTCGGTCTTTATAATACATTTTTCTTACGAACCGACTCATGAAGTGCATGCACATGCTGAATGAATGACTCTGCCGACTCACTTGGTTGTGACTCAAGAGGAACATCGATCAAGTCAATAGGTTTCCTAGGTTTATACCCGAATATGATAGAAATGGACTCAATCCTGTGGACCTATTGATGGAATTGTTATATGCAAACTCGGCTATAGGCAGAACGGAATCCCAGGTGGACGGACTATCTCCAACAACGCAACGCAGTAGTGTCCCTAAACTACGGTTGACAACCTCAGTTTGTCCATCTGTCTGTGGGTGGTAGGCGAAGGAGAACTTCAAGGTTGTGTCAGCCTTTTTCCACAACGTCTTCCAAAAGTAACTCATGTACCGAACATCGTGATCAGAGACTATGGAAGTGGGCAATCTATGATACTTGAAAACCTCCTTATTGAATAATTCCGCCACATGAGAGTCGTCAACGGTCTTTCGAAAAGGAATAAAGTGGGCCATTTTAGAAAAAAACGGTCCACCACTACAAAGATCGAATCGAGCTTCCTCAGGGTGCGAGGGAGACCGAGTACAAAATCCATACTAATGTCAGTCCAGGGTCTCAGAGGGACGGGTAGTGTAGTGTATAATCCAGTGGGATGACGGGATCCCTTCGCGGTCTTACAGAATCGGCAGTGTCTGTTAACCCTAGTAACGTCTTTCTTCAGGACAGGCCAGAAGAAGCGATCCTCGACTAACGCAATCGTTTTGTCTCGCCCGAAGTTCCCCGCTGCTCCGCCTGCGTGTAGCTCCCAGATGAGAAAATCTCTGAGGGATGTCTGAGGACGCAGAGGCGCGAGCTCATGAATAAATACCCGTCAAAAATTTTGTAGCCCTCACGAGGGTCGGGGGGTCCCTCGATAGCGCGACATAAATCTTACTGAAATCTGGGCACTCTGGATAATCATAAGCTAGTCGCTCAAAGCCCACTACTCGGGTGCTCATTGTGTGGAGGATGCTGACTCGGCGACTCAAAGCATCAGCCGGTTTGTTCTCAACACCCGCTCGGTGCTTGAGAACATAATGAAACTCCTGCATATACTCCACCCATTTCGCGTGACGGTGGCCTAATTTCTTCTGCGAATTGAGATATCTCAGAGCATGGTGGTCATAGTACAGAACAAACTCCTTATGCAGGAGATTGTGGCACCAGTAGCGAAGGGCCTGTACGATGGCATAGAACTCCCTATGGTAGTTGGAGTACTTTTGTCGGGCGTCATTCAGTTTCTCAATGAAGTAAGCAACTGGATGACCTTCCTGACTAAGTACTTCGCCAATACCAACACTGGATGCATCACAGGCCACCTCGAAGGCCTTGGAGAAATCTGGCAAACGAAGAACATGAGCAGAAGACAATCTCTCCTTAATCTGATCGAAGGCCCACCTCGAAGGCTCAATTGGTGATGAGAAGTGAAAGAACTCTATAGTTAAGCGTGCTCGGATGGGAGCAATTCTGGGATGGGTGACCTCCTGGGAAGTCTCCGTAGAGACGCTTAACTGGATCACTTCTCGTCAAAGGGAGGCTGCGGTCTCCAACAACCCGCCGTGGCCGAATAGACGCGGAGAGGGGTTGGGGTGGCATGGGCTGCGGCCCATGTGAGGGCCTAGGACGAAAGGCAGCGCTGGTGCGCCAGGCTGTGGTCAGGGTCTTCACACTCAGGCTCTCTCGTATGAAGTTCTTCCGAAGAAGATCGACTTGTCGTTTCAGCTCGCCGTGTTCAGTCGGGTTCAAGCGATAATGGGGTAAATTGGGCAAAGATGCCCCTGGGACCAGATTGATCGCATGTTGGATGTCCCTCAATGGGGGGAGCTCATCAGGCATAATATCTACGTAATCATCCAGCAGCTGTCGAACATCAGGGTCAGTAATCTCAGTCTCAGTAGAGGTTGTGATGGATGAACTGAAACGTGCAAACCACGCGCGGGGCGCCTGCTTGTGCCCATAAAGAGCTCGCCTCAAGCGACAGACAAGGCCTGGAGGAGAGGATAGACCCGGAGGAGGAAACATGTATACCTCCTGCTGAAGATTACCGTGAAGAAAGACATTCTTCACGTCGAGCTATGATAGGGACCAGTGGTGAACAGCGGCAACAACAATAAGAGTCCGTACTGTAGTCATGTGAGCAACTGGAGCAAAAGTCTCGTCATAGTCTCTCTCATGCTCCTGCTGAAAACCAAGAGCAACAAGTCGAGCCTTGTACCTCTCCACAGAACCATCAGAGCGAGTCTTGACCTTAAAGACCCACTTGCAAGTAATAGGAACAACACCAGGTGGAAGAGGAACAAGCTCCCATGTACGAGTGTGTTCAAGCGCCTCCAACTCAGCAGACATAGCAACCTGCCACTCAGGTATCTGGGCAGCCTCACGGTAGGAAGTCGGCTCTGGAGTACTGCAGACAGTGGCAGTAAGGGCAGGTAGGTCCAGCGGTAGGGTAGCAAGGCTAAGACAGTCGGAAGGACGCCTCTCACAAGGTGGGTTGCAGCGCACAAGAGGATCATCAATAGGGCACTCGCTGGAGGAGGTAGGCACTGAGTCTGGGGGCACTGGAGGCGAGGAGATAGGAGGAGGACGACAAGTATAGTGATAAGGAAGAGGAGAGACACGATCCCAAGTGGACAGCTCATCAGAGGGAGAGCAGTGAGGAGGTGACAGAGTAGATTGCGGCAAGGGAGAAGGAGGTGACATAGTAGACTGTGGCAAGGGAAGAGGAGGGGGACATACCGGAGGGGAGGACACATGAGGCGGAGGGATGGGAAAAGTGAGAAACTGCACGTCAGAGGGAGTAACAGATGAGTGTGAGGTCGAGGAAACATGGGACACAAAGAAAGGGTGAAACTCATCAAAAGTGATATCACTTGAAATGCGAAGTCGACATGCAACATGGTCATAACATCGATAGCCCTTGTGCTCAGTACTGTACCCAAGAAAGGCACAAGGAACAGACTGAGCAGAAAGCTTAGTACGCTCGCGTGGAGAGAGAAGAACATAACATCGACAACCAAAAACACGAAGATGAGTGTAACGTGGGGGTCGAGAGTACAGATACTCAACGGGACACTGACCCTGAAGGAAAGTGGAGGGATGCAAATTAATAAGATAGACAGCAGTGGAAACAGCCTCAACCCAGAAGTGAGGAGGAACGTGAGAGGAGATAAGAAGGTTGCGAGCTGTCTCAATAATATGACGTTGCTTTCTTTCAGCGGTGTCATTCTGAGCATGAGTACCGGGACAGGCAAGCTGAGGGAGAGTGTCGTGAGTAACTAGCAAATCTCGAAAAGCATGAACGAGATACTCCTCCCTGAGTCAGAACGGAAAATGCGTATGGAAGCAGAAAACTGTGTGCGCACCATAACAGAAAAAGTAATATAGATCTGAAAAAATTCAGATTGAGAACGCATAAAATAGACCCAACAATAACGAAAGTAGTCATCAACGAAAAAACATAATACCGGTGTCCACCCTTGGATACAAAAGGTGCGGGTCCCCAGACATCATAATGAACTAGCTCAAAGGGACGCTGAGACCTGGACTCACTAGACTGATAGGGGAGTTGTAGTTGTTTACCGAGCTTACAACCTGAACATGAGTGAGACCGATCAATAGAAACACAACCCAGAAAACCATGACTAATGAGAGAAGCTAGACGTGAACCACTAGGATGACCAAGACGATGGTGCCACTGACAGTGGCGGACGCAGGAATTTTTTCCAGTGTGGGCGGACTAAAAAATTGCAAAAAAATTTGAAAAATATGAAACAAGTACATTAATCATTAATATGACAAAAATTATACAAAAGTTGCACATACAATAGTAGAAAGATATAAATAACCTTGTTTACAATACTCCTCTTCGAGCTTTCATGTTTTGAAAGCATTTCATAATGTCCTCATAAGCTAATAACTCACTATGCTGCAAATTGCAATCCCTAATAAAACTGGAGCTAATAACAATTTCTAATGGCAGGCTGGTAACTCACTATGCTATATCAATTTGTAATAGTAGCTCCATCAATTTCTAATGGAGCACTATCAATTATTAAGCTTGTACATTGCTGCGGGCTGCAGCTAATAACAGTTTCCTGGAGCAAAAAGCCTCTTGCAAACGGAGGCATAATAAGAAAAACTGGAGCAAATAAAATTCAAAATTCAAAGAAATGTGTTCTGACTTCTGGGAGACATGCATGCATTGATAGCTTACCAAATAAACTAAATGATTTTGAACAAAATGCTAAAAAAATGCTAAGAAAAAAAACAGATCTACAAAAAAATGCTCAGAAAAAGCAGCATCTAAAAAGATAATATCCTTAATGAAATCAGATCTGCTGGGTTCGTTCAGGAAAATTTTCAAAACAGATCTTTTTGGATAACATAATGATTAGCTAAATAAAACAGATTCGCATCTACAAAATCAAGATCTACAAAAAAATTGATGAAATCAAACCTTCTGAGGCATTGGACTGAGAGGAGGCCGGAGGGTCGGAGTCGGAGGGATTTCGCCGGTCGGATTGAGAGGGGGAAGGCTTCCGTCGGTCGGATTGAGAGGAAGAGGGCCTTCGTCGGTCCGATTGAGAGGGTGAGGGCTTCCGTCGGCCAGAGAGGGGGGAGGGATTTCGCTGGCTTGTGACATGTCGCGAGCTGTCGGGGGTGGGTGGGGGGGGGGGGGGGGGGGGTTGAGAATAGGGCATTGTACTATTAAGTTAAAAAAAGGGTATTAGCCACGGCTTTTTGCCGTGGCTAATAATATTAAGTTAAAAAAGGGTATTAGCCACGGCTTTTTGCCGTGGCTAATACTATTAATTTTTTTAAAAAAATATTTGAGTGTGGGCGGCCGCCCACACTCGCCCCAAGGTGGGTCCGCCCCTGGCCACTGAGAGAAACCCATCGAAGGAAGACAAAGGGAGGAAGCTGCAGGTGACCATGAAGTGGATGGAAGGTGGAGACGATCAAGGACGTACACCCCGCAACGACGACGACCAGCCCCAAGGAGTGCCCCAGTCAGACGATCCTGCACACAACATATGAACTCATCAAAGGTAACCAAGCAACCATGGGACGTGAGCTGGCTGGCGGATATAAGGTTCATGGATAACTCAGGTATGTAGGCAACGTCGGGAATGTGAAAATGGGTGGTGTGAAGGAGGACGCAACTGGTGATGGGGTGAATGGTGTCATCTGCTACTATGATACTAAGGTCAGGAGTAATGAGATGACATGACAAAAGGTGTGTAGCATCATAGGTCATGTGAAAAGAGGCTCTAGAGTCAAGCAACCAGTCGGAGGTGGAGATACCTGCAGGGGCGGAGGCAGACGGCTGAGAGATAGAGGCAAAAGAGCAGGCCAGAGAAAGCTGCTGGACAATCAGCTGCAGCATGCACAAGCTCAGAGACAGAAAGAGACTGCGTTGGAGCCGAGAAATGAGCGGAAGGAGCACCACGAGCACGCTGCTGATCAGGCTGCTGAGCCCTCTATAGCTTCTGACACCCAGATTGAACGTGTCCAAAGCACTGACAATAGTGACAGCGAACCGGCCGACGACGAGGAGCATCGGACTGAGTAGTAGAGGGCGCAGGAGAAAGAGTCCCCCAGCAATCACCAAGGCCTTTTGGAGGAAGGCGGAAGAGGAATGAGGTGACGCCATCGAACCAAAACAGGGGGGGCAGAGGGGTCCAGCGGGCTACAGAAGCAGCGGACGGGCTCGGCGAGACGAGCGGGGGAAACGAACGGGATCGCCGAAACAAGCGGGGGCAGCGAACAGGCTCGGCGAGACGAGCGGGGGGGGGGGGGGGGAGACGAGCGACAGCCTGCGGAAACGAGCGACAGGGCGGAACCCTAGAGCTCAGTAAATCGACGAAAGCAGGGAGATCGAGACCAGCGAAGTCGACGGAAGCAGTAGATCGGCTGGAAGCAACAACCGGGAATCACGATCGGCGGAAGCTGAATAACCAGCGATCGACCGAAGTGAGCGCGAGCGAACGCTGGACGAGCGAATGGAGCGGGATCGGCTTGTGGGCAGAACAGGGATGCCCTAGAGCTCTGATACCATGATAAGAGAATGAATTTTCTGTATTATATTCACACTTGAACAAAGAAATGCATATACAAGAATAATGGGAGGATGATCCTACACCCGAGGTGACTATAGGCTAACACTATTACTTAATATACAACATATCTAACGAGGGTGATCTTTCGACCTTTATTGAAGAAAACACACGTGTTGGATCGACCATAACACGTGGTGCCGCGATCATATAACCAAGGTCGTCCAAGTAGAACGTGTGCGACGTCCATAGGGATAACGTCACACCAGATCTTGTCCTTAGCGTAAGCTAAGTGAATCGGCACCAAACATCGCTGTGTAACCTGGATAGTGGACTTGTCCACCCATAGGACACGGTAAGGATGCGGATGAGGCTCTGCAATAAGCTGCATCCTCTCTAGCCCTTTCTTGGCAATTATATTTACTCAACTACCACTATGAATGACGAATTTGCAGGTCCTCTTGCACTCGAAAAATATGTAAAAAATATCATAGTGCGGCGCCAATCCTCCTCAGCTCATGGGGTGTGCAAAAGGCGACTGAGGACTCCTAACTCTAGTGACCTCTGAGCATCGCTCTCCCATCCCTCCTCAACAACAACTGTAATCTCCTCGACGACGACATCCTCAGCCTCAGTGTTGGGCTCGCCCGACTCCTCAATCAGTAAGTTCCTAGTCGGGCATTGCGTCGTGAAGTGCCCTCTGCCAGAACATCGATAACATTGGATACCCCAAGGTTTGGGGCCTCTATGAGCAATAACTTTCCCCGTCACATCTGCGGAGGCGTGAGGGGGGCAGTGGTTGTGGTAGGAGTGGGTCTCCTAGTTGTGGTGGCATCAGGTCGAGAAGTGACCTGTCTAGGGCTAGCAGTGCGCAAATATTGCTCGTACTCAAGCGCGAGATGAAAAACCTGCTCAATCGTCTCTATCCTGTGAGGAATCAGTTCCCTTCGGATGTCAGCCCTAAGTCCTGTCTGAAAGCGGGAGGCAGTCGCAATGAGTTCCTCAAGAATGTCACTAAGGACCACTAACTCATTGAAGCATGACATGTACTCTGCAACAGAAAGGATACCGTCGTAGCGCATTCAGCCGGTCTATGAGCTTATCACGATATGAAGCAGGGAGGTATTTATCTTTCAATCGCTGCTTCATCTCGTCCCATTGGGTGA
Source organism: Dactylorhiza incarnata (assembly GCA_033032865.1). Classification (NCBI taxonomy): domain Eukaryota; kingdom Viridiplantae; phylum Streptophyta; class Magnoliopsida; order Asparagales; family Orchidaceae; genus Dactylorhiza; species Dactylorhiza incarnata. The sequence goes on along the minus strand of JAWHQI010000244.1, from coordinate 4,124,560 downwards.
CAGGGTAATATCCATCCCGCTCAAGTGATCTCTCCACGCTCGACCAATAAATTTTTGTCTGACCTAAAAATTTCATTTTGGCGAACCGCAGATGCCTCTCGTCACTCATTTCAAACCAATCAAAATAGTGATCCATGTCCATAAGCCAATCATTGAATGCCTTCGGGTCCAGATGACCGTCGAAGGAAGGTGCGTCAATGCGGATACGCCGCGTGATATCGTCCTCTTCAGGAGTCATCCCGCGGAGTGGCTCACGATAGTTGTCGTTCTGATCATCATAGTCATAGTCATATCGTGTTGGGGGGCTCGATCTCTATGTCCCGGTGGGGGTAGGGGACGAGGATTTCTCCCTCGGTCCTGCCGATGCTGGTAACCACGATGTAAATTCCCTCTCGCGGGAGGAGGTGGTTCTCGGCGAGGTGTGTCTCTACCACGTCTCTCACAAGGGGGTGAAGTGTCTTGGGGATCCTCGGGTGGCTCATCATCAGGGGGTGGAGCCGCTCGACCTCTAGGGGTCTCTAACTGATCGACCCTTGTGCCAACGCTAGCGATGTCGCCTCTAAGGGCATCGAATTGGGCCCCAATCCAATCAAATCGATCAAGAACAAGCTTTTGAAATTCAGCGGACGTCATGTACGACTGTGAGTTGGCGACCCTATCGTCAGTGAGATTGTGGTTTGACATGGATTGACAATAATCCATACCACTACGTAACATGCAATGACCCTAACCTAGGGCTATGATATCAATTTGATGCAGTGGCAGGTCAACTCGGGGTGGACGCTCTAAATGCAATCCTATATGCAATGTAAAATGATATATTTTGCAAGAGTAGGCCCGTTTAAATTTAGCAACAGTAATTAATTATTATAAGATGGACAGGAGCGCAAACATTCACAAATTTTAATTAGAAAAGAGCAAGCTTCGTTCAACAAAATTACCAAGGCGCAAATACTTTAATCGTGCGCGAAATAAGCCCTGCAAGTCATACATAGCCCAGTGCTAAAGCAAATAATAATAAACATCCACTGCAGTTATAGTGCCAAATAGACAACAATAGAAAATAATAACTAAAACGACAACTTACGCGTGCAGGTGGTGGAGAATAACGGTCGGTTGCAGGCATCCAAGTTCGTTGCAGGGTGCGAACGGCGTCAGGAGTCGGTTCTGGATGGGTGGGGTTTGGGGGGCTCGGGTAGTGTGTATGGGGCTGAGTGGAGGTGGCTGGTTGTTGTTGGGACTCACGGTGAGAGTGTTAGAGGCTGGCGGCAGAGGAAGGGGCCTAGGAGAGGTGGTTGTAGGTTTGGAAGGGGTTGAGGGGTTCGACTACAAGGAAGATGACAGGGAAGGGGTGAGGTCTTGAAGGCAATAAGGCTAGAAGGAGGTTCAGAACGGGTGGGGAAAGGGTTACCTGGAAGGAATCGGCGGGCTGGATGGCAGCAATAGGCGGGAGAAGTTTTGGCTGGAGAGAAAGACGGGAGGGAATGCGAGGGGGAGAGGAAGGGGTTGTGTGAGGACCCTGACCACAGCCTGGCGCACCAGCACAGCCTTTCGTCCCAGGCCCCCACATTTTATGTGAGGACCCTGACCACAGCCTGGTACACCAGCGCTCAATTGGTGATGAGAAGTGAAAGAACTCTATAGTTAAGCGTGCTCGGATGGGAGCAATTCTAGGATGGGTGACCTCCTGGGAAGTCCCCGTAGAGGCGCTTAACTGGATCACTTCTCGTCAAAGGGAGGCTGCGGTCTCCAACAACCCGCCGTGACCGAATAGGCGCGGAGAGGGGTTGGGGTGGCATGGGCTGCGGCCCATGTGGGGGCCAGGGACGAAAGGCAGCGCTGGTGCGCCAGGCTGTGGTCAGGGTCCTCACATAAAATGTGGGGGCCTGGGACGAAAGGTTGCGCTGGTGCGCCAGGCTGTGGTCAGGGTCCTCACATAAAAAGTGCACTTTTTATGTGAGGACCCTGACCACAGCCTGGCGCACCAGCGCTGCCTTTCGTCCCAGGCCCTCACATGGGCCGCAGCCCATGCCAACCCAACCCCTCTTCGCGCCTATTCAGCCACGGCGGGTTGTTGGAGACCGCAACCTCCCTTTGATGAGAAGTGATCCAGTTAAGCGCCTCTACGGGGACTTTCCAGGAGGCGCTTAACTGGATCACTTCTCATCAAAGGGAGGCTGCGGTCTCCAACAACCCGCCGTGGCCGAATAGGCGCGAAGAGGGGTTGGGGTGGCATGGGCTGCGGCCCATGTGAGGGCCTGGGACGAAAGGCAACGCTGGTGCGCCAGGCTGTGGTCAGGGTCCTCACAGGTTGCGGCTAAGGGAGGTGGCGGACTGGTCGTAGAAGAGGAAGGAGGCAGGGAATTACCTTGGTGTCGCACCAAGCCAGGGCTGAGCATATTATTCGAAAATCGCTCGAATATTGAGCCGAATCGAAATTGGTAACAATTGATTCGACTCAATTTGAGTCGATTCAATTTGACTCGAATCTGATTTCGAGTCGATTTCGAGCCAACCCTGAATCGCTCGAAATATGATTCGAATCAGCTCGAATTGATTAAAAATATTATGTATTTATTAATATATTACTATTATTAAATTAAAAACACTAAAGTTTAAACCTAAATACAAATATTGAAGACTTTAAGTGTTTAATTTGCTAAATCTAAATGTTTCTCAATTTAATTTCGAGTCAACACGCATATTATTCGATTTTGATCCATTTAAATTCGATTTCGAGCCGGCTCGGAATCGAGCCATTTCGAGTCGAGCCGGCTCGACTCGAAATCGATTTCGATTTCGAGTCGATTTCGAGTCGAGTTCGACTCGAAAATTTCGATTTCGAGCCGAGCCAAAATCGCTCGAACTCGACTCAATATCAGCAATACACCAAGGGGGGTTTCTTTCCGGCGTCGCACCGGAAGAAGAGAGACCGATGGTTGCAAAAAACTTGAATCCAACCTTCGATGCTCATCAACTGGTTGCACATATATATACTTAAATAAACTTACGGCACCCGAAATGGACGGCTCATATCGTACGGTCCGATCCGGCGTCAAATACAACTCAAAACGTATAAACTAATATGTCAAATCAACTCGGAACGACCATCCGGATGCAAACGTGAACTCGGTTCGCCCGAACGGGTGGTGGTTCACCACCTCCTGCGGGAATAGACGTGCGTCGGCCTTTGCGCGCCATCATCTTCTATTATAAATATGTATGCAAGGGTTCATATAAGAACATTCTCTAATTTATGAATATAACTGAACGATTTTTCCTTGAATGATCAAAGTTCTGTGTAGAATGCTTCAAGTCTCTTACACGGAGTTCCTCCTCCTCCCTCTCCAAGTTGTATTTAAATATTATACTGGATCCACTTAAATGTAGAGTCCATCTCTCTTTTCTGAAAGCTGAAGTTGATATTAGGTTCTTAAAATAAAGATGTACATTGTGTGAGGGTCAATGATATGATCAAATGGGTCGCCTTATCTGGGTCATTGAATGACCGATGCATCTCAGTTGACCATCAATTTGTAACTGTTTCATTATAAATTAGCCAGATATTTTAAAAACTATTTTTCACTTTTTGTAAATCTAGCTGGTTTAGAATTTTTGCATGCCTGGAGTTTGTTGTAACACTGACATTATAAGGCTCCAATTTATTTGGTGGTTTTAGGAAGGCCCAATAAAAGGCTTCACATGATTACTTCTAACTCCAGTGTTCATAAAGACACATTTTCAGGAAGGATTTGGGTGAGAGACACAAAATCATCACCTAAATCAAGTTTCTTAAGGAATTGCTTAGTGTACTGATAAGTGAATTTTATATAGTGTTGTAGGCATCCTCTTTGCTCTCATATTCATGCTATATGCTCCTCATTTAACCGCCGCACGTTAAAATTTCCTAAAGATGATGCAGAAGCGCAACTAGAGCAAAAAATGAGGATTTTCACTCTATTAATAGCATTGGGGAGACACCCAATATTCTAAGCATGGTGCATGGTCCTTGTGCTAGGCTTAGCACGGGCCTGCACCCCAATAATCTCCTTATATCATCTCTTAATCACTCATGTCCAAAGTCTATTTTATAGTTTTAAACTTGTTTTTGTGATCCATGGCGGTTGAAGTTCATTTCCCTAGAAAATTTGTTAAACATGTAATTTTCCATGCTGCGCACTGTCCTGCGGTCCAAAAACGCACAGTCTTGCACATTTCTCAGCTCCGGCCAAAGAAATGAAAAGTTTGAAGGATGTCGTGCGACTACTTAAAACACGCCCGTGCGTGAGGCTCACGATGGTCTGCGATTAATATAATGGGCACAGTCATGCGGTTTTTCCCACGCACGGTCGTGCGGTTTTCACTGCAAGGCAAAATGTTGAAAATTCCAAAAGTCTGGGGCACATCGTGCGCTCCCTTCATGCACAACCATGAGTGGGGCGCATTATAGGGTGCGAACAGAGAAATTCCAGATGTCTTCCTGTTTTCATTTTCTCGCTAGTATTTCGGCCTTCGCGCACGACTTAAAATCTGCATATCTATTTAAGCCGAATTGATGAACGGAGCCGGAATCTTTCGTTTCTTCCGCAAGTTTATGTTTGTTTTTGCCTCTTCCTGGCCAGTGCTCTTCCCTCAGCATTCGTCCACCATCCAAAAGCTCTCAAAAGAGGATTCTACCTCTCTTGCTCAAAAATCTAGAAGGAAAGGAAGGAGAACGTGGAGGAGATGAACCCAAGAGAAGACGGGTAACATTGGGGAGTTGGTGACAACGCTCTCTCGACCCCGAACACAACCAATGATCGCAAGAAGACACAGATTGACGACCTGACGCTTATTCTTCGTACACGTGGCAAAGTCTCTTGCTTCCTCTGTATTTTTCTTCTATCCTTCACAAAGCTAGGGTAGATCGATGGTTTTTTCCTAATCTTATGTGGATGGTTGAGTATTGGATTGAATATTGATCCTGTACCACGATGTTTTATTTCATTGTGGTATTTATTGTTATTGTATTCAATGCAATGTTGTGGAAGATTCAATCGATTGCTCTCATAGTTTAGGGTTTTTGTTTCTTGTTTTAATGCAATCAAAATTATTATCAATCGATCCGCCTAGATAGTCATTGATATTCGCCTCTTAGAAATCTCTGCTTCGCGCTCCTCGTGGATACGATACTCGATAATTTATTATCACTTTACTACTTCGACTGGTGCACTGTAGTGGCATCTCCTTCGGGATTTGCAGCACGTGTCGTAGCGGTCATGTAGTTCCTTTCCTCTTTTAAACTTTGGCGCCTCTCGGTGTTAACACCACTATGACACTATCCACTTTTTGTAATCTTTTCTCCTTGTTCGAGTATTTAGATTAAAAAAAACTTGTACCATATGCTCTTTATCTTCATGCATATCTTATTTATTCAGTTACACTAATATTCTTCACTGTCTTTAGTCTAAGAAACGCAAGCAAGATTTACTAGCTGAATTGGCTATCGAGGAGCAACGTGGTCAAGAACTCTGTAAAGTTGTTAGAGAATTACTCTCGTCTCCCAAAGAAGTAGCTGAGCTAGCAAAACCATCATTGCCTAGACAAGTGAGTTTCTTCTAAGTATAAACAAGAAATCTGTACATAAGTCTCCTGGTTTTCTTAAAAATCCCAAATTTATTAGGATCTATAATCAGATCCTTGAACATTTGAAAATCTTACAAATTAATACAATTAACTTTAGCATATATTAAACTTCTTTCAGAAAGCTTATTATGAGTACTATGGTTGTAGGGTATGATCGAAACCCTAATATGCATATTAAGGTTTGGGATAAACATTACATTAGAAAACACTTCCGCGTAGTTTTTCAAAAGTTCGGAGACCTGATTATTAACCCTAAAATTGCTAATATTTTTTAATAAGGTCTTGAAACCCCAGGGACTATAAAAAAACCCTTCAAACATTATTTACTATGATGCATGGTTATGCATGCAAGTGATAATATTTCCTTAAACTTTTATCTGAGCTTTGATTTGTGGTATCAGAGCAGCAGTGATAAGTTGAGGATTTCAAAATGCTTGAACGAAGAGGCCGAGAGATACTTAGAGGATTTTCTATCGAATGTGGAAGATACTGATTTGTCATCCTTCGATGGCGAAAGGAGCGATACGGGCTCAAGTACTAAGCTGAGACAGTTGATGAATAATGATGAGGCGGAACTCCTGAAGGTCGTTTCTCTACCTACTGAGTCAGATGGTGTTATTTTTCCTTGGTTGCAGTGGGAAACTAGTAATACTTCATCTCCTTCACCATGTAAAAACAAGAGAACTATTAAGCTGGAATCAGAAACTCTACCTCAGGTTACTTTCTATTCTTTTGTCCTTGAGTTACTAGTTGATTTTACGCAATGTGATCATGGTCATTAGCCTTATACCAATTATTTGGGTCCGATAAATTAATCATTGTTTTTTATTCATTTTTATTGAGTACTACTTGATGTATTAAACAAATTATTTGTAAATTATTTTGTGCAACTTCTATTCATGTTAATTTAGTTATATCCCTTTTTTCGTAATTCTTCAACATTATTTTATCTTCGAACCCTTTCTTTGATGACTTGGTGAAATTTATTCAAATGATCTGCATTGATTAACTCCTCTCTAGGAGAGTTTATAAAACCAGCTTTGAATAGTTGGAATAAGCCTATTGATGATGATAGCGATGATTATTTTCAAATGAACTGTTATGGCCCTTGGTAACATGGTTGGTAACTTTGTTGGAGGTGGGATTAGAGAGTGGAGCCGTGCTCCACTGAAGGAGAGGGAGAATGAGGGGAGTCACCCTAACCCTAATTTAGGGAAGAGGGTAATATGAGAGAACTAAGAGACTCAAGGAGATAATTCATGCTTGCTTTTTTTCAGGACCCTGAGTCTTTAAATAGAGATACATAATGACATGAGTAATAAGTCCTAACACTTGAACTTGTTTTAAAAATACTAAAATTACTAAAGGACCTAAAGAATTTTAACGATTCATAACATAGACTCGACGGAACATAATAAAACTCAACTAAAAGATTTATACTATCATAACATTCAACCCGTCCTTCAACCGCGTGGGAATGTAGCTGCATGTAGGGCTTAGTGGATGGGGCGCCTAGTGAGAGGAGTCGAGGATAGTGGGGGCATAGAGAAGGGCTCTCATACCAATATGAAATTGGCCTCCCATAACATGGTCGGTAATTTTACTAGAGGTGGGAATAGAGGCGGGAGGTGCTCTTGACCGAAAGAGGGGTAGAAAGAGTGGAGTATTGCTCAACCTGAATCCTAATTTAAGGATGTGGAGAGAACTAAAGAGATTGAAGGAGATATTTCATACTTGGTTTCTTCATGAATCTACCGGTCTTTAAATAGGCATACATAATGACATACGGGTAATAAATCTCAACACTGACTTATTTAAAAAATACTAAATGACCTAAAGGCTCTCAACGACTCGTAGCATAGACTCACGGAATGTAATAAAACTCAAATGAAAGACTTCTAATTAACGCCATAACATGAACACTTTATATTATTGAACTTTTATGATAGAAATGTTGTTGTTACGCGCTAATTAAATTAACTCTACGGTAGTCTAATTAGTATAATATTAATAATAATTAGTCAACTTAACATGAAGATATGATGGTACCAAGGTGAGACATGTGTTTTGGATTTATTAATAGGAGTATGGAACTCTAGAATAGAACACTGAGTGCTTAAAATGAAATAAAAGTGCTTAAAGAGTATTATATGATAAGAATATGTCATGGAGATTTAAAGTATATATTTTAAAGGTGCCCTTAATCTGATATGGATTTAGTATTGTTGTACAGTAAAAGTGTTGGTGTTAATTACTGGTGTGCGTTTAAATTGGTTGTATAGATATATAAGAGAATAGGATGTAATGAAATCGAAGAGACCTAATTTTGTTTTCAACATGGTTTCTGTTGGGGTATTCAATATAAGTATGGGTGCATATATATATGTTGTTGGTGTGCGGTTATCATAATTGGTGCCCTTTGGGTATATATAGGTTGTAATATATTGTAAAGAGGCATGAGAAATAACATAATTCGTTTTCAACATGGTATCAGAGCTTAAGGAGGCTGCGGCGGATGCGGCATCGTCGACGCGGTGCGCCATTGCTGGCCCGTCGACGTAGAAGGTCTCCAGGCATCGTCGATCGGTGCGGGAGCGGGCAGTGCGACATCGACGAGGGGGTGGCTGTCGATCGGTGCGGAAGCGGGCAGTGCGGCATCGTCGATCGGTGCGGGACCGGGCAGTGCGGCATCGACGAGTCCGTCCAGAGGAGGCGGTCCCGTGTTCGTCCAGAGGAGGCGGTCCCGTGAGGTACTCGACGAACTGGACAAGCTGCGAGTGGACAAGCTCTCCACGACATCGTCGATAGGTCTCGACAAACTGGACAAGCTCTCGACGACATCGTCGATAGGTCTCGACGAAGAGGTCTCGACGAACACGCGGCCAACCCTCTCTGTGTGGTTTCGACGAACTTTCTTGGAGGTCTAGCCGACGGAAGCCGTGCAGTCCCGTTCAGCCACAGACTATGTTGTTAAAAGCGCGCCTTAGCCACGCCTAAAGCTCCAGGCTCAACAGGCTCAGAGGCTTGCGCCTTGGTGCGCCTTTTTTGCGCCTTTGGAGCATAAAAGGCGCGTCTAGGTATGATTTTTGTTGCAAACCTTTTTTTTTCAAAAGAAAGAAAGGAGTAATGTAAGAACTCAATAGTTTTTACATGATTTAGTGTTTGTGAAACATAATCGAGTGTTAAGACTTAGATATGATGCAAGTGACCACATTAATTCCGTTTTTAAGAGATATAAATAATAGTAATGAATGATTAATGCGTAGAATAGATGAAAAATCTGATCAAGAAGATTAACTGATGTTTGGTGCTTATTTTTTAAAATGAATGTGGTTGCGCCTTGTCTTCGTCAGGCGCGCGCTTGCGCCTTGAGCCTTGCGCCTAGGCTCCAAGACCCCTTTGCGCCTTAGTGCGCCTTGCGCCTTTAATAACTAAGGCCACAGATGGAAGACATCCTAAAAAAACTAGGTTCCTCCGAGGTGGCCACCCTACTGAAGCTAGTTGGTTCCATGGGGTCAGCTCCGCGTGCTGCGAAGTTGGATCTCCCTCCAGTTGACCTAAAGCTAGAGGGGCCGGCCACTTACCCGAGCTGGTCTCGCAGGATTCAAAAAAACCTCACGGCACAGAAGGTTGGGGGGTTTCTGACGGGCGAACTAAAGAAGCCAAATGACTCGGCTGCAGGAGATGGGTGGGAATCTACCCACATGGTGGTTTTCATGTGGCTTCTTAATTCGGTGGTCCCAACCATTGCTGCCACTGTTGACGGACTGGAGACAGTCAAGGAAGTTTGGGACAAGCTGAAGAGCGCGTATGATGGAGTGGGTAATTCTCTGCGAGTCTTCCAGGTGAAAGAGGAGATTGATGATACATTACAAGGAGAGAAGACCGTGCAAGAGTATGCTTCCGAGTTAGAACGCCTATGGATGGACTTTGACCATGCGTCTGGGGGAATGAGTTGCAAGGACCCGGAATGCCGAGCCTCCAAGATCATCATGGAAGAACGAACTATGAAACTTCTCAAGGGGTTGGATGAGAAGTTTTACCAGAGAAGAGCTCTACTTCTCTCAAGTACGGGGAAACCGTCTCTCACCGAGGCTATATCAGCAATGATCCAGGAGGACACTCGCATCAAACTTCAAGAAGGGACTGGAGGATCTGCTGCTGTGAAGTCGTCTCTTGTGCTGTTAGTGCGCACACCCCGAGATCGTCAAGGGACACCCGACAATGCTTTAACTGTGGGGAGACAGGTCATTTGAGATATGTTTGCTCCAATCCACCCAGGGAGAGAGGATCGTGTGGTGGTCGTGGTAGCATTCGTGGACGTGGCCGGGGTAGAGGAGGTAGAGGTAGCTATCGGGCTAACCTTGGAGTATGTGGAGGAGAAGAGAATACTGGGGCCATCTATACTGAGGAGGAGCAGACCCTTCTGAGCCTGGTGAGCAAGATGGAGGGTCTCAAGAGGAGGCAAGCTGGGGAAACCACTGAGGGGCCATCTCATGCTATGTACGCTCATCCTTCTGGAACGTCGGAGTGGATTGTTGACTCTGGTGCATCCCGACATGTGACTGGGGACTCAGTGAAGTTCACTTCCTACGTACGCTTTGCATCTCCAGATGGCATCCAGACAGCGGACGGGACTTTTCAGCCAGTGGTCGGTAAGGGTACGGTCGATTGCACAAGTTCGGTAAAACTATCCAATGTCTTGCATGCTCCCTCATTTCCTATCAGCCTCTTGTCTATTAGCTCTATTATACTCCAACTAAAATGTACTATCTCCTTTGACATTCCCAAGGTGACATTCCAGGAGAAAGGGACGAGGTGCATACTTGGGACTTGGACTTGGCGTGATGGGCTGTGGTACCTGGATCAGCAAGGATTGGACACTGCTCTTGTATCTGTGACGGAGGAGACAAAGGAAGGGAACCTGGAGACAAATATAGTGTAACACCCCAACTTAGTTTATCAAACAAATCAGCAGTCCGGCCAGGCCCCGTGATAAGAAGGAAACTAAGTAACAGTATTTAAATTGATTCATAGCAGGCATACGAAAATGAAATGCTACAAGAGTACTTACAGCGGAAATAAAGAATGAAACTAGGGGTAAAGTGTACCTCGAAAGTTGAATTCACAGAGCCACTAAAATTGAAAGAGTCAACATACTTGAAAGACTGAAATCTTATACAGAGTCTGTTACAAGAAACAACAGAAAATCTGGATACACGTCCAATACTACATAACAGTATTGAAGAAATAAACTACTGAAAGTAAACAAACTATATGGGGAACATCGGCAAACGCACTCATCCTAGGCGCAACACCCCACCTGTGACCCCTGTAATGATAAGCCCAAAAATGGGTCAGCCCAACTGGAGAGTAAGAAAGACTACTCTTCTTAGTGACACTAAAAAGTATTTTATAAAGAACATACTTTCTGGCCTTTTCTTTTAAAAAAAATGGCATGTTATTCTACAACAGTAAAATATTTATAAAATATTTATTATGCATGCTTTTCTACAAAATATTCAACATAATTGTTTGTTCTGATTTTTGAATAACTTAAGCATAATGATTCAAGCTCGACAAGAAAAGATTAACTATAATATCGTTTCCAATTTGTCGTATGCGGAGTTCCATTAGTCTAATAAATAACCTTCTTAATATCTTATACCGAGAATCTGATTATGCGCATTCTAACGATCCGAGTCCCATCTAACGAACGTAGAGATTCTAGTGTCTCACGAACATAGACTCGCATCTTCTGAATTTCTAATGGAGATAGAGTCCCCCTATTTTTTTTAGGCTCATAGGATCTACTATGCCCCATAAGTAAGATAGTGCGCCTCTACCTATCACGACGGGGAGAGTTCTGATCGTGCCTCCTAATTATTTGAAATATTCGTCGGTTCACTTATTTATTTAATTGAATGACGCTGGTTGTATTTTCATACTGGTATAATCTCATTTCATAACACTTAACCGTATGCATAATACTGTGTGATATATCTAGCCAAAAAGAATAGAATTTCTTACATTGGGGTTACGACGTTCGTACACATGGCGCGGCAGCATAATTTCTTCTAGGTCGCTTGACGATTGAAGATCTCTTTTCCAAACGTACGCACAACGATGAAATCGACGGATCAACAAGCAAAAGGATCGGAATCTACCGATGCTGAATTAAAACAAATATACGGGGCTGACTTCCACGCTTATGAAGAAACGAAAAAAAAAGATCATCTACAACGAAATTTACTAACTTACAGGACGGAAACGGTGCACTAGGCGGCCTTCTGAAAGAGACCAAACCTCACGACCCAAACCCGGGAATCGCTGCTCTGGTGCTTACTTCGACTGGCTGCGTCCCCTAACGACAGAGGAGGAGGAAACCTGCGGCTAGAGTTCTGTTTCCGTCGGGAGGAGCACGGAAAAGCGTCGGCGCTCAAGGCTTCTAACTGGAGTAGGGAGAGTGTCGACTGCACAGGGGAAGGTTTTCGATCTTTGGAGGGCTTAGAAACGAGGGTTCACCCGATCGCCCAGCACGCCTCCTTCCACTATGCGACTGCGAGCGGCAAAACGAAAAACAAGGGAGCGGCGGTTTCTCTTCTTACACGATGACGAGAGAGGAGAGTCCACGACTCCTTTGAATCGACGACGGGAAGGATGTGAGGGGCTGCATCGGTTACGGGAAGAATAAGAGGGCTACGGTTACGAAACCGTGTGGGGGTGCGGTTAATCTATGTAAAACCGTGAATTGGATAAAGGGGAAAATATTTTCTTGCATGCAATAATTAACCACTACGAATTTATACCACGACTTAGAAAATGGCTCGATTACTTTAGCTCGCCATCTGACCCTGAAATCAGATTTACGCTCGCATTAAAATTTACGGATGTTACATTACGACCTCACATCTATACTAAGTCGCGTCGTACATATTATAGTGGCTACAATTTATTAATTCACTAGTTCGCGATAATTAGTCAAAAATAGTGTCGTACCTCTACACGACATTTGCTCGGTCAAAATTCAAACGCTGTCGGGCCCTGCAATCAAATTACATTTTTTGTAATAAATTACGGATGTTACAAATCTCCCCTCTTAATAAATTTTCGACCTCGAAAATTACAATCATACCTGAGTGAAAAAGGAAGGCATAATCTGCATTGCTTCGGAGTTGATCTTCTCTTTCCCAAGTATACTCCGGTCGACCACAGTTCATCCAAAGGACCTTAACAAAACGGATCTCTCTATTCCTGAGCTTTTGAATCCTTGAGTCCACTATCCTGACTGGTTTAATATTGATACTAAGATTTGATTCGATTGGTGTTTCTTCGATACTGATTATCTGGTTGGGATCTCTGACCGCTCTCCTCAGATAGGAGACGTGGAATACGTCGTGTAGACCACTCATTTCCTCGGGCAAAGCCAATCTATAGGCAACCTCACCTATGCGCTCCAGCACTTCGAAAGGACCAACGAACCTTGGACTCAATTTCTTCATCCGCTTGATTCGAGAGACACCCTTTACTGGTCTGACCTTCAGATAAACATAATCTCCCACGTTAAACTCCACTGATCTATGCCTATGATCATAATATTTGGCCTGCCGATCCTGTGCTATCTTCATACGCTCCTGAATGAGTTTGATTCGAGCTGAGGTCTTGTCCACCCATGAATCTTTGTTGGAAGACCTCTCCTCAACTTCAGCCCAGCACAACGGTGTCCGACACCGCCTACCATAAAGAGCCTCAAAAGGCGTCATCCCAATGCTAGCTTGAAAACTATTATTGTAGGAGAACTCTACAAGGGTGACATACTTCTCCCATTTACCTCCAAAATCCAGAATGCACATACGGAGCATGTCTTCCATGGTCCTATTTGTGCGTTCTGTTTGCCCATCTGTCTGGGGGTGGAAGGCTGTACTGAAAAGTAGCTTAGTGCCCAAACGCTCCTGAACGTACTTCCACTCCTTGGAGGTAAACCTGCCATCTCTGTCTGAAATTATTGTCTTTGGAACACCATGCAGTCGGACTATCTCATCCACATACAACTGAGCTAACTTCGGACCCTGATCCGTTTTCTTGTTAGGAATGAAATGGGCAACTTTGGAGAGACGGTCAACTATAACCCATAAAGAATCATTCCCACTCTGCGAACGGGGAAGGCCGTGAACAAAATCCATAGATATATCTTCAAAGTTCCACTCCGGAATAGGTAGGGGCTTCAACTTGCCCCCTGGTCTCTGGCACTCGGCTTTAACCAACTTGCATGTTTCACACCTTCCAACATATTCTGCTACATCACTCTTCAAACCTGACCACCAAACTGACTTCTTAAGATCTGCATACATCTTCGTGCTACCCGGATGTATCGAATATCTGAAATTATGAGCTTCAAACAATATATCCTCTCGAAGGTGACCAACGTTTGGGATGCATACTCTACTATCAAAAAGAAGTAAGCCCTCATGAATACTGAACCTCTCCTTCTGACCAGCCTGGGTCAAGTCCCAAACCTCTACTATCTTCGGATCTAGGGGTAAAGCCGTTCTGATCCTATCTTTAATATCACAAGTGATTTTCATCCAGTTTAACCTTGCAGGACCAAGACTGGAGCGTGGTAAGATACTGATCTCTAATCTCTCCAGAGCTCGAACAAGTTCTTCCTGCTGGGTAATGAGGGCATAATTCGAACCTCTCCTACTAAGTGCGTCGGCTACCACGTTTGCTTTCCCGGGGTGGTATTGAATACCAATGTCATAATCTGAGAGGAATTCCACCCACCTACGCTGCCTCATATTAAGCTCTTGCTGATTATATATATACGTGAGACTCTTATGATCCGTAAAGACCTCACAACGAATTCCGTAGAGGTAGTGTCTCCAAATCTTCAAGGCGTGGATGACCGCTGCAAGTTCCAAATCGTGCACAGGATAATTTCTTTCGTGAACCTTTAACTGCCTGGAAGCGTAAGCTATGACCTTACCATGTTGCATAAGTACACAACCCAAACCTTGACCTGAGGCATCACTATAAATCTGAAAGCCATCTGAACCTGAAGGTAGACTCAAGATCGGGGCGGTCATCAATCTAGATTTCAACTCCTCAAACGCAAACTCACACTCAATTGTCCACGTGAAGGCTTTCCCCTTCCTGGTAAGTGTAGTCATTGGTAGCGCTATTTTTGAGAAGTCCTTAATGAATCTCCTGTAATATCCTGCTAGACCGAGGAAACTGCGAACTTCAGTCACTGTCTTCGGCCTTGGCCAATCCTTTATTGCTTCTATCTTTTTCGGATCCACCGCGAGACCCTTCTGACTGATGACGTGTCCCAAGAATGCAACTTCAGACAGCCAAAACTCACACTTTGAAAACTTGGCATACAACTGATTCTTCCTGAGAGTGCTCAACACTGCCCGGAGGTGCTCGGCGTGATCTTCTTGACTCTTTGAATAAACCAAAATGTCGTCTATGAAGACGATAACGAAACGGTCTAGAAGTTCTCGCTATTCATCAGATCCATAAAGGCGGACGGGGCATTAGTTAACCCGAACGGCATGGCCACGAACTCATAGTGTCCATATCTAGTGCTGAACGCCGTCTTCTGGATGTCCACGTCTCGAATCCTCAACTGGTGGTAACCCGACCTCAAATCTAGCTTGGAGAACGTGCTAGATCCCTCGAGCTGGTCAAACAGATCATCTATTCTGGGAATAGGTAACTTATTTTTTATTGTCAGCTTGTTAAGCTCGCGGTAGTCTATGCACAATCTCATGCTACCATCTTTCTTCTTGACAAAGAGAACCGGGGCACTCCAAGGTGAAGTGCTGGGGCGAATGAAACCCAGGTCGATCAATTCCTGCAATTGAATCTTCAACTCGGCAAGTTCTCTGGGAGCCATTCGGTATGGGCTCTTGGCTACTGGCGCCGCTCCCGGAATAAGATCTATCTGGAAATCAATCTCTCGGGTAGGAGGGGCACCAGGTAATTCCTCTGGGAATACATCTGAAAAGTCCTTAACAACCGGCACTTCTAGCAGATTAACCTTGGCTTCAGCATTCATCAGTATCAAGAAGGTTGCACAACCCTTATTGATGCATCTTATAGCCTTGATTGAGGAGATTATTAACTTGGAGACTCCCTTCATACCCTGGAAGGTAAATGCAGCTTGGTTGGGTCCTTCGAATTGTACCACCTTGTTCCTGCAGTCAATTCTTGCATTCATAGCTGAAAGCCAGTCCATACCCACTATCAGATCAAATCCTGCTATAGGGAGGAGTGAGGCTTCTATTGAGATTTTAGTTTCTCCAAACCACACTGGAACTCTACACTTATTCCTGGTCTGCAAACAGGATCCATTAGGCATCATAACTTCCAAAGATGCAGACTCTGGGAGGACTTCTAAATCCAGCCTACGCACCAGAGATTCTGCTATGAACGAGTGTGAGGCACCCGTGTCAAAGAGAATCTTAGAGGGAACGTTTCGTATCATAAGTATTCCTACATGCATGAATGCAACAAAAGCATTCACTTTAGTGTCACTAAGGAGAGAAATACTAAAATGTCTAGGACGTACACATACCTGTCACCACGTCCTCCTGATCCTTAGCTTCCTGTTGGCCTAGCCCATAAGCTCTGGGTTGCACCGGACCTCGTCCTGCGGTATTTTTCTCCTCGGTTCCAACATGAGCCTTTCCTCTGTCGGTTCTGCTAGGACCACCGACCTCAAATTTGGACTATACAAGAATCATAATTAGGCCTATTGGGGAAAGGTATAACTTAAGAAGATTAACCAAATGAAATTTCGTACCTGAACCACGGGAGTTCCCTGGCAGTAACGGGCTATATGTCCCGGTTGATGGCATTTGTAACAAACTCCCGCAGCAGCTAAACACTCACCCAGGTGGTGACGGTAGCATTTAGGACAAAGGGGGTAATCTTTGACCTTGGACTCGGTCTGACCACCCTTCTTATCATCAGTTCTCTGCTTCTTGTTCCAGTTCTTTCCTTGACTATTCTTGTTCTGATGTTGTTGCTGCTGCGGTGCATCCTGAGTCCGCTTCGAACGAAAATTATTTCGCTTTTGCACCTTCTGCTGATCAGCCTCCAGTTTCCTCGATGTGTCCACTAAGCTCCTGTAATCGGCATTGACCATTGTCATCAAAGGCTGCCTCAGCGAGTCACGCAGTCCGTCCACGAACCGGCTACATTTCTCGTTCTCATCCCCTGCATATTGCCCGCATAACGAGATAGGTGAGTCAGCTCCCGCTCATAGGCTATTACAGTTTTGTCCCCCTGAAAGAGTCGGAGGTACTTTTCCTGGAGACTGCGGCGCTCGGATGGGGGCACAAACCAGGTAGATAGTGCCGTCGAGAAATTGTTCCACGTGAACATATCTGCTGTACGGCCTATCATAAATGAAAATTCATATTATTATACTGCTAACAGGGCAAAGTATTCTTAGGAAAAGGAGATTAGAACAACGTCACTTACCAGCGGGGTCGTCCTCCAGATGCCTAGTCCACCACAGATTTGCCTCACCTGTCAGGAGGAAGGCAGGTAGAGGAACCTTCTTGTTCTCTGGGCACTGCATCACTTCGAGCAGGTCGCGGGTCTTAATCAACCAATCATCGGTCTCCATTGGTGTTTCTTCCCCATTGAAATTGGAGGGCTGAAGATTCCGGAAATTCCTCAGATAACGATCCATTCCTAAGTCTCCGACAGCTGGTACAGGAACTGCTGCTGGATCTGCTGCAGGCAGTCCATTTTTGAATTCCAGCAAAGCTATGGCCACTGCCCTGGCAACAATGGCCGCTAAGTCAGTAGGTTCTGGCACTGCCGGTGCTGCTGGTGCTGCTGCTGGTGCACCACCATCATCCATGACTATCTCGGGAGTGGTGTTCTGCCGCGAAGGCTCGCCCGCTTCGTTGGTACGCGGTGCCTATACAATGGAAGAGAAACAGTTATTGATGTACGAGACAACAAGAAAGATCTACTAGAAAGATATTTCCATTCAACGCATAACTGAGCTAGAAGAAAGTTTGATGACTCTAACGTCAAAGAATGATTCAGTTGGAATCCTAAGGCTCTTTGAACTTTCTGGGTCGTGGGATCCTAAACCTGCCTCTGATACCAATTGTAACACCCCAACTTAGTTTATCAAACAAATCAGCAGTCCGGTCGGGCCCCGTGATAAGAAGGAAACTAAGTAACAGTATTTAAATTGATTCATAGCAGGCATACGAAAATGAAATGCTACAAGAGTACTTACAGCGGAAATAAAGAATGAAACTAGGGGTAAAGTGTACCTCGAAAGCTGAATTCACAGAGCCACTAAAATTGAAAGAGTCAGCATACTTGAAAGACTGAAATCTTATACAAAGTCTGTTACAAGAAACAACAGAAAATCTGGATACACGTCCAATACTACATAACAGTATTGAAGAAATAAACTACTGAAAGTAAACAAACTATATGGGGAACATCGGCAAACGCGCTCATCCTAGGCGCAACACCCCACCTGTGACCCCTGTAATGATAAGCCCAAAAATGGGTCAGCCCAACTGGAGAGTAAGAAAGACTACTCTTCTTAGTGACACTAAAAAGTATTTTATAAAGAACATATTTTCTGGCTTTTTCTTTAAAAAAAAAATGACATGTTATTCTACAACAGTAAAATATTTATAAAATATTTACTATGCATGCTTTTCTACAAAATATTCAACATAATTGTTTGTTCTGATTTTTGAATAACTTAAGCATAATGATTCAAGCTCGACAAGAAAAGATTAACTATAATATCGTTTCCAATTTGTCGTATGCGGAGTTCCATTAGTCTAATAAATAACCTTCTTAATATCTTATACTGAGAATCTGATTATGCGCATTCTAACGATCCGAGTCTCATCTAACGAACGTAGAGATTCTAGTGTCTCACGAACATAGACTCGCATCTTCTGAATTTCTAATGGAGATAGAGTCCCCATATTTTTTTTTTTAGGCTCATAGGGTCTACTATGCCCCATAAGTAAGATAGTGCGCCTCTACCTATCACGACGGGGAGAGTCCTGATCGTGCCTCCTAATTATTTGAAATATTCGTCGGTTCACTTATTTATTTAATTGAATGACGCTGGTTATATTTTCATACTGGTATAATCTCATTTCATAACACTTAACCGTATGCATAATACTGTGTGATATATCTAGCCAAAAAGAATAGAATTTCTTACATTGGGGTTACGACGTTCGTACACATGGCGCGGCGGCATAATTTCTTCTAGGTCGCTTGACGATTGAAGATCTCTTTTCCAAACGTACGCACAACGATGAAATCGACGGATCAACAAGCAAAAGGATCGGAATCTACCGATGCTGAATTAAAACAAATATACGGGGCTGACTTCCACGCTTACTTATGAAGAAACGAAAAAAAAAGATCATCTACAACGAAATTTACTAACTTACAGGACGGAAACGGTGCACTAGGCGGCCTTCTGAAAGAGACCAAACCTCACGACCCAAACCCCGGAATCGCTGCACTGGTGCTTACTTCGACTGGCTGCGTCCCCTAACGACAGAGGAGGAGGAAACCTGCGGCTAGAGTTCCGTTTCCTTCGGGAGGAGCACGGAAAAGCGTCGGCGCTCAAGGCTTCTAACTGGAGTAGGGAGAGTGTCGACTGCACAGGGGAAGGTTGTCGATCTTTGGAGGGCTTAGAAACGAGGGTTCACCCGATCGCCCAGCACGCCTCCTTCCACTATGCGACTGCGAGCGGCAAAACGAAAAACAAGGGGGCGGCGGTTTCTCTTCTTACAACGATGACGAGAGAGGAGAGTCCACGACTCCTTTGAATCGACGACGGGAAGGATGTGAGGGGCTGCATCGGTTACGGGAAGAATAAGAGGGCTACGGTTACGAAACCGTGTGGGGTGCGGTTAATCTATGTAAAACCGTGAATTGGATAAGGGGGAAAATATTTTCTTTCATGCAATAATTAACCACTACGAATTTATACCACGACTTAGAAAATGGCTCGATTACTGTGTGACCTTCATTGACTGTGCTTCGCGTGTCACGTGGGTATACTTAATGAAAGCTAAGAATGATGTCTCCACTTGCTTCCAGAACTTTCACAAGCATGTCCAAACTCAATACGGTGCAGTACTCAAGGTATTTATATCAGATAATGGGACGGAATATACCAATAAGACCCTTGCAGAGTACTTGTCTTCTCACGGGATACTACACCAGACCACTTGTGCATACACCCCCGAACAGAATGGTGTCGCTGAGAGGAAGAACAAACATCTGATGGAAGTTGCAAGAAGCATGATGTTGCACATGAAGGTTCTCCAAAACTTGTGGGGGTATGCGGTGTTAACGGCGGCACAATTAATTAATAGAATGTCATCGAAGATCTTAGGGTGGAGATCCCCGTGTCAGGAGCTGCAAGGGCATAACAGAGGTATGCTTCCACTCAAGGTCTTTGGGTGTGTCTGCTTTGTGAAGGATAATAGGACAAACGTTGGGAAACTTGATGTCAGGGCAACTAAATGTATCTTTGTGGGGGTATTCTGGTACACAGAAGGGATACGTATGTTGGAGTCCAGTCGAAAAAAAGTGTTTTGTGAGCATGGATGTCCACTTCCGAGAACAAGAACGGTACTACCCTCAGGAGGAGATCCTACTCGTACCTGAAAGGTCCAAATTTAGGGATGGAGACCGAGAATGGGAGAATCTGGTGACAGATTTAAGTCAAGATTGTGGAACACCCGTTGAGGAACGAGAGACGAATGAAGAGCAGGAGGAGGTGAGAGGTATGATACCTACAACTTCAGGGGAGCCTATCACATATCAGAGGAGAGAAAAGCGTACTCCTGACCTCGTACCTGCACCCACAGCGACAGTGCCTAGTCCCTCGTCTATGCCTGTCTCAATCCCGGAAGCACCTCTAGTTGAACCACTGTCACCTCCCGGTGAGTCTATCTCTCCCACATCCCCAACTACTTCTGTCAGAAGGAGCACTCGCAGCAATGCGGGTAATCCTCCTGATCGATATGGTTGGGATCTTGCTTCATTTGTCTCCTACGACGATATCTCTTCTTCTCACAGAGCATTCATTGCATTCTTGGATAGTATTATTGTACCTAACAGTTGGCAGGTAGCTAAAGCCGACCACAACTGGTAAGCAGCAATGAAGGAGGAGATGCGTGCTCTGGAGAAGAATAAGACGTGAGAACTAGCACAGCTCCCGACGGGGAAGAGGGTTGTTGGGTGCAAGTGGGTCTTTACTGTGAAGCAGAACCCGGATAGAAAAATCGAGCGTTACAAGGCTCGATTGGTTGCGAAAGGATACAACCAAACGTACGACATCGACTACGATGAGACATTCGCACCAGTGGCAAAGATGAGTACTGTTAGAACTCTGATCAGCTTAGCGGCGAATGGTGGGTGGAAGCTACACCAACTGGATGTGAAAAACGCTTTCCTTCATGGCGACTTGGTTGAGGAAGTATACACGGAGGTCCCACCGGGATTTGGTACAGCCATGACGGAAGGAAAAGTGTGTAAGTTGAAAAAGGCGTTGTATAGTCCCCTCGTGTGTGGTTTGACCGCTTTAGGAAGACCATGGTTGGGATGGGGTACCAGCAAACCAACGCTGATCACACTGTGTTTTTTACACATAATGCAAAACATCACGTCACCATACTTGCTGTGTATGTGAATGACATGATCGTTACAGGGGATGACGAGGAGGAAATTACGCGCCTTAAGCGTGATTTGGGGAAGACATTTGAGGTGAAGGACTTGGGCATGCTTAAGTACTTCCTTGGAATTGAGATCGCCTATAGGGAAAAAGGCATCGTTCTGTCTCAACGAAAGTATGCCCTGGATCTCCTCACCGAGACAGGGATGTTGGGATGTAAGCCAGTGGCAACGCCGATCGACACAAGAGAGAAGGTGAGCGCTGAAGCAGGGGAACCAGTTGATCGGGAAAGATATCAAAGACTTGTTGGGCGATTGATTTATCTGAGTCACACCCGTCCGGACATCTCCTTTGCAGTGAGCGTGGTGAGTCGTTATATGCACGATCCCAAGAAGGGTCATATGGATGTCGTGTACCGAATACTCCGGTACTTGAAGTCTGCCCCGGGAAAAGGGCTTCTCTTTAGACGGAATGGGTACGTGAAGATTGAAGGATACTGCGATTCAGATTGGGCGAGCTGTGTTGACTATAGGAGATCTACCTCAGGCTATTGTGTGTTTGTGGGAGGCAACCTGATCTCATGGAGAAGTAAAAAACAGTCAGTTGTGGCTCGATCAACAGCGGAAACAGAGTATAGAGCTATGGCTCTAGGGGTTGTTGAACTCCTCTGGTTGAAAGGGATGCTGATGGAACTAAAGTTGGACCAAGGAGACAGAATGAAGCTGTGGTGTGACAGCCAAGCAGCAATCAACATTGCCAACAATCCAGTTCACCATGACAGGACCAAGCATATTGAGATTGATAGATTTTTTATAAAAGAAAAACTGGATAGTGGACTCTTGGAGCTCAGCTATGTCACTACCAAAGATCAGGCCGCTGACTGTTTGACGAAGGGGCTCATCTCAAATGACATGATCAGGAATTATGACAAGATAGGTTTAGTCAACATCTTCCGCCCACCTTGAGGAGGAGTGTTGGGTATTCAATATAAGTATGGGTGTATATATATATGTTGTTGGTGTGCGGTTATCATAATTGGGGCCCTTTGGGTATATATAGGTTGTAATATATTGTAGAGAGACATGAGAAATAACCTAATTCGTTGGGGCCCTTTGGTGTGCGGTTATCGTAATTGGGGCCCTTTGTATAATAAAAGTGTTGGTGTTAATTACTGGTGTGCGTTTAAATTGGTTGTATAAATATATAAGAGAATAGGATGTAATGAAATCGAAGAGACCTAATTTTGTTTTCAACATGGTATCAAAGAGACGCCCCCTGCCCTAAGCTGCCACCCGTTCCACTTCGCTTCCGCGTCGTGCCAGAGCTCCAGCGCCGTCAAGTTCCTCCGCGACCGCGTCGGCCTTTGTCGACGCCCATGGTTCAACGCTGGCTCGACGGACGACGGGTCGACGAGTCTTTCTTTCCTGCTGGCTTGATCTTGTGTCCTCCGCCTCTGGCTTGATCTCTTCTTGAGTAGCCACCGCCGTTTCTCCTATTGATCTCAATCTCTTCTTGAGCAGTCACTGTCTTCTCCTCCGCCCTGTCAGGTCGTCGCCTACTCTCGGAACTAGTGACTGTCGTACCAGCTGTTGCGGCCACGAAAGCCGCAGCGGAGAGCTCCCGCAATTGCATGTCGTCACGATGAAGACTGGGATGCTTTAAACAAGGGAAAGGCAGAGTTCTGGTTTATAAGGAGCGGTGCCGGAAAGTAAGATGGAGCATGTCCTCAAACAATTGGGCCCTGCAGAGGTGGCCACGTTGTTGAGGGTGTTGGGTTCATCGCACCGTCCGACGACGTTGGACCTTCCACTGGTTGATCTGAAGCTCGACGGACCGACCACTTATCTGGGTTGGTCACGCCACGTGAAGAAGACCCTTGCAGTGCAGAAGGTTGGGGGTTTCTTGACAGGGGAGTTGAAAAAGCCAGAGAACCCAGCTGCAGGAGATGAGTGGAGTCAACCCACATGATGGTGTTCATGTGGCTTCTCAGCTCGGTCGTCTCATCGATTGCTGCCACGGTAGATAGCCTGGAGACAGTCATGGAGGTTTGGGACAAGCTGAGAAGTACATATTATGGAGTGGGGAACACTCTCGGGGTCTTCGAGGTGAAGGGAGAAATTGATGACACAGTTCAAGGAGAGAAGACTGTGCAGGAGTACACATCAGAGTTAGAGCGCCTATGGGTGGACTACGACCACGCTTCTTGTGGGATGAGTTGCAACGACCCACAATATAAGACCTCCAAGATCATCATGGAGGAGAGGACCATGAAGTGTCTGAAGGGGTTAAATGAAAGGTTCGATCTGAGGAGAGCCCTACTTTTGTCTTGTACGAAGATTCCTACACTTACAGAGGTCATCTCTGCCATGATTCAGGAGGAGACCCGCCTCAAACTTCAGGTAGGGATTGGAGGGTCCGCTGTAGTGAAGTCAGCACTAGCGATTCTTGGCTCGGGTGTTCCAAGACCACGAGGTGAAACCCGACAGTGCTACAGTTGTAGGGAGGAGGGTCATCTGTGGTATGCTTGCCCCAAACCACCCAAGGAGGAGGATTTGGGTGGTGTCCGTGCACATGGTCGTGCACGTGGTTGAGGTCGTGGTGGCCGAGGCGGCTTCGGGCCAATCTGGGCATTAGCGGATGTGATGAGGCTGGTGCTATTTACACTGAGAAGCAGACTCTACTAAGTATGATGAACATGATGGAGGGCCTCAAGAGGAAACAAGATGGTGAAGGAAGCAGGAGTGGAACTGAAGGGGCATCAACTTCAGTTATGTATGCCCATCCTTCCAGGACATCGGATTGGATCGTTGACTCCGGTGCATCACGACACGTGATAGGAGATGTGGGTGAGTTCTCCTACACTCGTCTAGCTACTGCAGATAACATCCAGACGGCGGATGGGACTTTCCAACCAGTGGTCGGTAAGGGCACGGTCAATTGCACAGTTTCCGTAAAACTATCCAATGTCGTGCATGCTCCTTTTCTAGTTTGTCTCCTATCCATTAGTTCCATAATCCTTCAACTAAAATATGTCGTTTCTTTTTATATTCCCAGGGTGACTTTCCAGGAGAAAGGGACGAGACAGATACTTGGGACTGAGACTTGGCATGGCGGACTATGGTATTTGGATCGGGAAGGATTGGATGCAGCTCTTATATCTATGGCAGAGAAGACAGGAGTGGGGGGGGGGGGGGGGGGGGGGGGCAGAAGATGAGTGTAGAGGATATGTTACTACTCCATCACCAATGTTTGGGGCACTCTTTTTTTGGCACTTTAGTTATATTATTTCCTTTGTTGTTTGAAAAAGCAAATAAAGACAAACTGGTATGTAATGCACACGACTTAGGCAAGCTTACTATGAGCTCTTATGTTAACACGGGTCGGATGCTCTTCTATTTTTGATGTTGTGCATTCTGATGTATGGGGCCTTGTGCTGTAAGTTTTTTGAATGACTATAAGTACTTTGTGACATTTTTTGATTGTGCATCGCGTGTTACTTGGTTATACCCGATGAAAACTAAGAGTGATGTTTTTACTTGTTTCCGAGATTTCCATAAGCATGTCCAAACACAGTACGCCGCAGTGATAAATGTATTAAGGTCGGATAATGGAATAGAGGACACTAATAAGGCATTGACAGAGTATCTATCAGCCAATGAGATACTGCATTAGACCACTTGTGCATACACACCTGCACAGAATGGCGTGACGGAGAGAAAAATAGGCACCTTATGTAGGCGGCAAGGAGTATGATGCTCCACATGAAGGTCCCTCAGAGTTTGTGAGGATATGTAGTGTTAACAACAACACAATTGATCAACAGAATGTCATCACAGATTCTAGGGTGGAAATCCCCGTTTCAGAAGTTGCGTGAACATAATGGGGGGATGTTTCCATTAAAAGTATTCAGTTATGTGTGCTTCGTGAAGGACTACATGCCGAGTGTTGAGAAACTTGATGCGAATGCACTCAAGTGTATCTTTGTGGACTACTATGGTACTCAGAAGGGGTACGTGTGCTGGAGTCCAGTGGAGAAGAGAAGTTTCGTGAGCATGAATGTTCACTTCAGAGAGTTGTAGCAGTACTACCGACAGGAGGAAGCCCCACCATACCAGAATCGCCAAATACCGAAAGTATGAGGCGAGAGAGGGAGAGTTTGATGACAGATTTGGAAGTATGACATGAAAGATCGGTGGAGGATGAGCAGGGGAGTGATGAGGAGCAGGAGGAAGAAGTAAGAGGTGTGAGGCCTACAGCGCAGGGGGGAGCTACTTACATATCGTAGGAAAGGGAAGCAGACTGCAGAACCAGTACCCGTGCCTACAATGTCAGTGCCTAGTCCCTTTTCTATGTCAGTCTCTACTCCCGGAGCACCTCCATCACCACTGCCACTTTCTGGTGAGATCATTCCTTTTACTTCTCCATCTCCAACTATTACAGTCCGGAGGACCACTCGCAGCAATGCGGGCAATCCTCCTGATAGATATGGTTGAGACCTTACTTCTTTTGTCTCCTATGATCATATCTCTTCTTCTCATCGATCATTTATCTCATCTTTGGATAGTATCACTGTACCTAACAATTGACAGGTTGCCAAAGCCGATCCGAAGTGGCAAGCATTAATGAAGGAGGAGATGAGAGCTCTTGAGAAGAACAAGACCTGGGAGATGACACAACTGCCAAACGACAAGAGGGTTGTCGGGTGCAAGTGGGTTTTCACCATGAAGCAGAACCCGGATGGACAGGTCGAGCAATACAATGCTCCATTGGTTGCAAAAGGGTACAACCAAACCTATGACATCGATTACGATGATATATTTGTACCCGTGACAAAGATGAGCATTGTCCGAACTCTGATCAGCTTGGCAATGAATGGTGGATGGAAGTTGACCAACTAGATGTGAAGAATGCATTTCTTCATGGAGATCTAGCTGAAGTGTACATGGAGATACCACCGGGGTTTGGCACAGCCGAGACAGAAGGCAGATTCTGCAGATTGAAGAAGTCCCTATATGGATTGAAACAATCCCTCCGTGCGTGGTTGACCGATTTAAGAAGACCATGATTGGGATGAGATATCAGTAGATTAATGTTGATCACACGGTGTTCTTCAGGCAAAATGAAGGCCACCACATCACCATGCTTGCAGTATATGTGGATGACATGATCATTATAGGAGACGATGAGCATGAGATTGTCCGCGCCAAGGGGGCATTGGGCAAGGAGTTCGAGGTAAAGGATCTGGGTTTGCTTAGGTACTTCCTTGGGATTGAGATTTCCTACGGTGCAAAGGGAATTGTTCTGTCCCAAAGGAAGTATGTTTTGGATCTCCTCACAGAGACAGGGATGTTGGGGTGCAACATCGATCGATCAGAAGTGTAAACTGAGTGTTGAGGCAGGTGAACCATTCGATCGAGAGATGTATCAGAAACTAGTTAGGAAGTTGATTTACTTGAGTCACACGCCTCCAGACTTCTCCTTTGTCGTGAGTGTGGTAAGCCGCTATATGCATGATCCTAGGCAGGGCCACATGGATATTGTGTACTAGATCCTTCAATACTTGAAAATTGCCCCTGGAAAAGGGCTACTGTTCAGAAGGAACGAACACGTGAAGATTGAGGACTACTCTGACTCTGATTGGGCAAGCTGTGCAGACGACAGGAGATCCACCTCAGGCTATTGCTTATTCGTAGGAGGCAACCTGACTTGAAGATTGCCCCTGGAAAAGGTCTACTGTTCAGAAGGAACGAGCACGTGAAGATTGAGGGCTACTGTGACTCTGATTGGGCAAGCCGTGATCAGACGACAGGAGATTCACCTCATGTTATTGCTTATTCGTAGGAGGCAACTTGACTTGAAGATTGCCCCTGAAAAAGGGCTACTGTTCAGAAGGAACGGACACGTGAAGATTGAGGACTACTGTGACTCTGATTGGGCAAGCTGTGCAGACGACAGGAGATCCACCTCAGGCTATTGCTTATTCGTAGGAGGCAACCTGGTCTCCTGGAGGAGCAAGAAGCAGTTGGTATTGTCCAGATCGACATCAGAGGCAGAGTATAGAGCTATGACATTGGGGGTTGCTGAACTTCTGTGGCTGAAGGGAATGCTGATGGAGCTGAAATTGGATCGAGGAGATAGGATGAAGTTGTGGTGTGACAGCCAGAAAACCATCAGTATTGCAAACAGTCCAGTCCAACATGATAGAACCGAGCATATCGAGATCGATAAGTTTGATAGTGGGCTACTGGAGCTTAGTCACGTCTCGACCAAAGATCAGGCCGCAGATTGTTTGACCAATGATCTTTGCTCGAAGGATATGATCAGGAATTGAGTCAGCTTTTTCGACCTTTGTTTTATGGACCATCAGAATCACTTATATTTAAGATGGTGGCGGTGCGGATACCACAGAGCCTTGCTGTTGTTGCCTCAGTGGGAGAATCAAACCCAACTAAGAAATTAAGGATTTGTTCTTGCTTCCTTATTCCATGGCTTAACAGCTTATATAAGACTGTTTAAATAGACTTACAATCCGCCTTTTGCAAATAAGCACCTAATAATTGAGCCAATTGTACTTATATGAGGAACAAACTCTTAGAATAGTCTCACATACAGAAACTAACATACTCTTGTACATTTATTATAAATCTTAGACTTTTCGAACTACAACCAATTGCTTTTAATTTGAATACTTGATTTCAATCACATACAACTGATACAAGCTTACAAAGAGTAACAATTCTGAAGCAAGTTAGGGTAGCAAAATGATACAAGTACGAAATTGAAAGGGGACTCAAATGGAGAATCATTAGATGAAGTTGATTAATCATTGAATTAATCCAAATATAAAGTATTAAAGTCCTTATTTATAGAAATTAGATTCATAATATAACTCTCAAAATTTTATTCTATCCAAAACTAATTCCGCCCCACCGCGTAGATAAAGATTCAGGTTCCGTTTGGCACGACGGTAGAGGTCGTGAACATGGTGGTTGTGAACCATCGTTCGTGAACACCCGACCTCACCTAAGGAACTTCAGTCACTTTTATGTTCAAAACTTGTTTTCTTTTCTTGGCGGTGGTCATAACCGTTGTCATGTCAAATATACATTATATGATGATGACGTTTTTGTCCAAATTCACCGGAGCAAAAAAACGGAGCCTCAATATGAAAGAATAATATTCATTATTTTGATTAAATACTTCACTATACACGCCGAACATTTCCTGATGTTCTTTTTTTTTCAGAATTCAAGCAGCATAAATCGGAGAAGCAGTCTTGGTAGTTGTAGCGCTCAAGAAGAGGAAGGCGTTTGCACCGTTTCTAGTGAATCATCTAATATCAAGCTCGGTGTGGTCGAAAGCCACGACTTCAGCGTTGACAATGAACGAATCTCTTCCTTTGACATGGATGAATATCTCGATCTTCAGCGGAGCGAAAACTTCATGTTTGAGATTTGGGAACAAAGGCACAGAATAGCTTCAGGTAGCTTGGTTTTACATGGTAGAAGTAGAACCTTGATTTGAAGCACTTGTCCAAATTTGCTGTATTTTGGTTTGTACAGGCTTTGAGATTTGTATTTGACCCAAAAGGCGCTCCCTTAGGCCTTCCGGTTCCTTCCGGAAGGCCCGCGGGAGCCCCGTGTGGTCGAGGACGCCAGTTATATATATATATATATATGATAAATTCTCGAATACTGCAATTCTTAAACCCTTATCTTTGTGTTCCTATTAAATTTAGAACTGTACACATGGCACAATGTGGCTCTGGAGACGAACGATTCGTCGGGGAGAAAGCTCACTACGATCCTCCCGGTCCCCGCAAGGATGTCGTCGGTCTTGAGTTGGGGAACTGGGCTCCTCTTCATTTGGGGCAAAATTTTATTATTCATTTCACGGTCTAGATTATTTTTTCCTTCATTAGTGGATTACGTAATATTTGGGGACTATATGGGTTCTGTTGTTGTTGTAGTGGATTACGTAATATCATTTTTTTTATCATAGAGATTATATTTTGCACCTTTGGTTGAATAAGATTCAATCTTGGATCCCTTCGTTTGAATCCCAAATATAGGCGAAATATTTGCGTCCGGGTCCCGTTTATAACCGGGAGTCGCTGAAGATACAATTCATTTATCTGAGATACATCTAACTTTACACATGACACAACGTGGTTGGTCTCGGACGATCCGAGTCTCGTAGGCAAATATTTTGCCAAATGTTGAGGATCTTCATCCTCAGTTGGATGGCTTGATTGATTTCGGTCTTCTCGTAATTGAGAGTGAACAGGGGAAGACAATGTCAAAAGCTAGGGATCGGAAAAAAAGAGCACGATTCTCTTTTCAATCCTTGTTCACGACCTAGATCGAATGAATAATGTTGTATATCAGGGTTTCCCTTCAAATTGGACAAAGTAATATCAATGTTATAAATAATGGATAATGACGATAGATCATATTGAGTTTTTAAATGTGGAAAGTCGAAGACATGTCAGAGATATTTTAAAAATAGTTTTTATATATATTATATAAAATTAAATTTTTTTACGGACACTTAAGTATAATTACATTTTCTAAATGTAAAAAAAAAAGTAACATAACAATTTGACTAATGAGCCATGTGCATACCAAAATAAATTTGAAAAAGATCAAAAATAAAATATTATTAATAAATATAAATTGATATATTGTAAAATATATTTAATATTGATTGACTACAAGTTTTTCAAAGCTTAACAAATTTATGTAAGACAAAAATAATAATCAATTAATAAACGTGTTGAAGTTTTTCATATTTTTGTAGCATGAAATAAAAAAAGTGAAATACCTATACAAAAATTGATTGTAAGAATAAAATATTAAAAAAAATGAAACAATAAATCTAATTGATTTGAGCAAAAATTATCTAATACATATGATAATTTAAGCACATATTGTCAATCTATTAACATAGCATAAAATAAAATAGCGGATGATATGTTCAAAAGTTGTGTCGACCGATATATCGGAAAAAAATAATATATCAGTCTATATTTTACGAAATAATATAATCTTTTTTAATGTGATTTTGCCTTTAAAACGACATGTTGACAGACATATCGGACATGCGAGAGAACATTTAAAACAATATGTAATATAGAGTTTAGGGAGACCCCATCACTTATAATTTTGAGTTGACCCACCCATGTAATTAATTTGGTATGTGAATTTTACCTAATGACAATTGCACCTTCGCGCCGTATATGGGGAAGTATGTCATCACGACGAGAGATTTTTGGGTCAGGGCCTGGCTCTTGATATATATCGGGAATGACGCCCGATAAATCCAAGTCATTGATCTACAAAACACTTTACACATGACGCGCCATTATAGACCCAGTATTCTCTCTCCTCCGGACCCAATAATCTCGCCATCACGCTAGGACACTGCCGTGGACGGAATATTGTGATCTGTGTATGGCCCTCTGTCACGACCCGTCTAATAACAATTATCAGAGTGCGCTACGGCGGGTCGTGATGCCGCAGACATGGGCAAAGAGGAACCATGTCTGCCAGGCGGGTGCTGTAATACCAAAATATTTGTAGAAAATAATTAGATTTAAAAAAAACAATATCAGTTTGATTTATTATGCGGAAGCCTGAATTAAAAGTGATGCTCATGCACTTTGATCAATTCTCATGCTATAATTATGATATAAAAGTAGATGCTAGTAAACCGCAGAAACAAAATGAACATTTATATAATGCTGAGATACATCCATACCATCCTAAGAGTTGTCCACGATACAAGGAAAATGCCTGACAATAACTAGTACAGGAAAGACAAATCCAAAAGTAAAAGAAACAAGATACAAAGGACCTGATGCAGCAACTACAAAAAAGGTAAACCTCCAACAGACGGGAGCTGGGCAAGGAAGCACTCAGGAAGTAGACGGCTCAGTCACAAACCCTAAGACAAATCCAAAAAGAAGGAAAAGCCTCAGAACAAGATAAATAGCAGAGATTCAAGTTAATAAAATAATCAAGTAAACTGAGAAACAAGCATAGCAGTAAAGTATGTCAGAGACTAACTGAGATTCTCTAGTAAATTTTTAGCCTACTCCGGAGTTTAGCCTATACACAAACGCATAAGCAGAAATCAATGAAAGGCGTGTGTGTCGTCGTTTGATGTACAAGATTCTAGCATGGGAGTAGATGCAAGGCTTAAGCTACCGCTGCTCGCAAGATTCCCTTATTGGTTTCTGTTACCAAAGCAAGTGTAAATTCATTTTCCGGTGTCACATCAAACGACACAATCCCTTTCATTGTTTGCCTATGGCGTCTAATGAGCTTACTTATCTGCAAGAAATAAATTCAAGTGGGGGCTAGTGCGGTACAAGTGTGACTTAAATAAAACTTGTTTGCAAGCGAGAGAGTTTTCTCTACTTGCCTTAAGGAGGAGCCGGGCTTGAAGGCGGCGGCTAAGAGGCAAGGTCAACACTCTAACGAAACCTGTTCAAGATGCGTTCACATGATTTATTTGTTTCAACGCTTAATCCTACGCACACACATGTGACTCTGTTGAGTAAAATAATTCAAGGGGAAAGTTAAGGAATATACCTCCCTCGGCAAAGACGGGAGAAGCGGTTACCACAAGAGATCCGAGGGTTTTGGCGGCGGCTGGATCCGGAAAACCCTAATTCGGAGAGGGCCTTGAGCGATTCCACCGCTACATTCATTGGACGGCACCGAAAACCGAATAAAACTTGGGATTAGTCGAGTATACGACACACCCACGCGGATCCGACGTGATTACATCGTCCGGAGGCGAAAATTTAGCACATAGCAATTAGGTTAAAATTTAAAATGCGGGGATCGGAGGGAAGGTTACCCAAGGAGGCCGGATCGGCGCCCAAAAATCTGAGTAGATGAGGTTTCAAGCAAAACCTTATGCGACTCTCTTGCAATCCACCGGCCTAAACGCAGCGGGAGAGAGATGGAGGGGCTGCCTGCACTTGGAGGAGAGGAAGAAACTCCTTGTTGTTACCGGCGTCCAGAAGAGAGGAAGAAGAAGCCCGGAAAAAGGAGCCCTTGTTGTTGTCGGCGTCCAGAAGAGGGGAAGAAGGGGGCGGCGCCGACGAGGAGGAGAGCAGGAGGCGCAGGAGGCGTCGACGGGTCGAGCGGGAGGAGGAGCAGGCGTCGGCGGCTGTGTTGCGCACGCGAGACGGGAGTGGCGTCGGCCTGCGGAAACGAAAGCGGGAGACGGACCGATCGCTGCTACGGGAACCTTAATACGCGTGGTTTTTGCGAGAAGGCTCGGACCGGGGGGGGGGGGGGGGTTAATCGTGAGAGGGAAATTAAATGGGGGAGAGCTGGGCTGCGGTTAGACCTGAAATGGGGTTATTAATTTTGGGTTGTTACATTCTCCCCCACTTAGAAAGTTTCGTCCCGAAACTCTCGAGGATTTTCTGGATGGGGTCTCTTATGGCGACGATTCCGATGTTATTCATTCCAACAGAACTTTTCTCAAACTAAAACATGGGACTAACTATGAACGTAACAAAAAGAGAAGGGAGCACGTTCAGAGGCTTACCAAGATCAGGAGAATAGGTGTGGATATTTGCTGCGCATGTCAGCTTCGAGCTCTCAAGTGAACTCCTCAGACTTGCCATGCATCCAAAGTACTTTCACCATAGGGATGGTTCTCTTTCGAAGCTTGCGCTCTTGATACTCCACGATCTTAGCAGGTTCGACTGGATAGGACAGATTAGCTTCAGGAATCACTGGAACTTCCTCAATGACGCGGGTAGGATCATGAATGTACTTCCGAAGCTGGCTGACGTGGAAGACATCATGAACACTGGCCAAGGAATCAGGTAGCTCCAGGCGGTAAGCAGATCCTCCAACACGCTCGGAAATAACATACGGTCCCACAAATCTCAGGCTGAGCTTATGGTGGCGACCGAAAGGCTTCACCCCATGAGTAGGAGAAACCTTCAAGAAAACACGATCACCCACCGCAAACTCCAACGGACGGCGACGCTGATTAGCATACTTCCTCTGCCTCTCGACGGCACGGCTAAGCTGAAGACGAGTCTTCTTGGTGGCCTCTTCCATTTCCTGAAGTAGCTCAGGACCCAACACAACCTTTTCACCAACTTCTGACCAGTAGAGAGGGGTCCTACAACGACGCCCATACAACGCCTCGAAGGGGGCCATCTTGAGGCTCTCCTGATAGCTGTTGTTGTAGGCGAATTCAACCAGTGGCAAGTGATCATCCCACGCTCCCTTATAGTACAGAATATAACACCGAAGCATGTCTTCAAGAATCTGATTCACCCTTTAAGTCTGGTCATCAGTAGTTGGATGGTAAGCGGTGCTCAGGTTGAGCTCAGTGCCCAGAGTTTGCTGGAATCCCTTCCAGAAGTGCGATACAAATCTCGAGTCACGATCAGAAACAATCCGCAGAGGGATCCCATGAAGTCTAACTATCTCAGAAACATAGATCCGAGCCATCTTCTCGGTGGGATGACCTTCCTTGTACGGGATGAAGTGAGCTACTTTAGTCAAGCGGTCCACAATAACCCAAATCGCATCATGACCTCTCGGAGTACGGGGCAGTCCAGTGATGAAATCCATAGAGATGTCTTCCCATTTCCACTCTGGGATAGGCAGAGGCTGCAAAAGACCACCCGGACGCTGACGCTGGGCTTTCACCTTCTGGCATGTCAGACATCGGGAGATGAAACGAGCAATATAATTTTTCATACCAGACCACCACACGATCTGCTTCAAATCATGGTACATCTTATTATTGTCGGGGTGACCAGAGGTGCGGGACTCATGAGCTTCTCGGCAAATGTTATCCAGTAGGTCAGGAACATCAGGGATGCAAAAGCGGCCTCGGAATCGCAAGATATCATCAGTGATGGAGAAATCTGGGAGAGTACCAAGTTCAACCTGCCGACGGATACGCTGGAGTTCTGGATCAGATGGTTGCAAATCCTTCACCTGTTCTACCCATAACGGAACGGATACTCCTCCGTGACCCTCAGGTGCGATGGATATGTCCATCCGGTCGAGGTCATCTATGAAGGCTGCAAGGGATGCTGACATAGGGGTGCAGGCGGCAGCCGTAGCATGTCGGTTCAGCGCATCTGCCACTGAATTGACTTTACCGGGCACATAAGTGATCTGCAAGTCGTAATCCGCTACAAACTCAAGCCATCGCCTCTGCCGAAGATTGAGGTCCTTCTGAACGAAAATATACTTTAAGCTCTGGTGATCGGT
The DNA here is from genome assembly GCA_033032865.1 of Dactylorhiza incarnata. Classification (NCBI taxonomy): domain Eukaryota; kingdom Viridiplantae; phylum Streptophyta; class Magnoliopsida; order Asparagales; family Orchidaceae; genus Dactylorhiza; species Dactylorhiza incarnata. The sequence goes on along the minus strand of JAWHQI010000244.1, from coordinate 4,089,964 downwards.
ATAAAAGTGGCACTTCACACCATAGAGATAATGACGCCAAAGCTTCAAGGCAAAAACCACCGCGGCAAACTCCAAATCGTGAGTGGGGTAATTGCGTTCATGGATCTTCAACTGCCTCGACCCATAGGCAATAACACGGTCCTACTGCATCAGAACACCACCCAGACCCACTCCGGAAGCGTCGGTGTACACAAAAAAATCCAAACCCTCAGAAGGAAGAGCTAACACTGGCGCTGAACACAACCGTTGCTTTAATTCAGAGAAGGTTTGCTCACACTGATCTGTCCACTCGAACCTGGCATGCTTCTGAGTCAGCTGCGTCAGAGGAGCAGCAAGAGAAGAGAAACCTTTTACGAAGCGTCAGTAGTAACCAGCCAAACCCAGGAAACTACGGATCTCAGTAGGGGTAGAAGGCCGCTTCCAGTCCACTACTACAGAGATTTTGGTTGGGTCAACAGATAGCCCATCCCCAGAAATAACATGCCCCAGAAAAAGCAACACGATCCAGCCAGAATTCACACTTTGACAATTTGGCATAGAGCTGGTGCTGGCGAAGAGTTGAGAGAACGAGTCTGAGATGGTCTGCATGCTCTTCTCGGGTCTTGGAGTAGACTAAAATGTCATCTATGAAAATGATGACGAACAAATCCAGGAACTCGCGAAACACCCGGTTCATCAAATCCATGAACCAAGATGGGGCATTAGTCAGACCCATGGACATCACCAAGGATTCAAAGAGTCCATACCGAGTCCTGAAAGCGGTCTTGGGAATGTCGGACTCCTTGGTCTTCAACTGGTAGTAGCCCGTTCTGAAATCTATCTTGGAGAATATCCTACTGCCCTTAAGCGGGGGATATGGTACTTATTCTTCACTGTAACTTTGTTCAGCTCTCGGTAGTCAATACAAAGCCTCAAGGAACCATCTTTCTTCTTCACGAAGAGGACGGGGGCTCCCCAAGGAGAAGTGTTGGGACGAATGTAACCAAGTTCAAGCATTTCGCCCAGCTGCAACCGAAGTTCTTCCAATTCGCGCGGGGCCATTCGGTAAGGAGCCTTAGAAATGGGGCGCGTCCCAGGTTCCACGTCAATAGAGAACTCTATCTCTCGATCTGGAGGCATCCCAGGCAATTTGGCGGGGAACACGTCAGGAAATTCAGAAACCACCGGAATAGACTCGAGTGGAGGAGAAGCAACCTCTGAATGAGAAGCGTAGATAAATCCAGCAGTGTATCCTTGATTGAGCAACTGAGTGGCGCGTACAGCAGAAATTACCTTCAGATGGCCGCGGGTCTGCACGTGCACACTGTAATCCTTGCCATCGATGCTGAGATTGATCCTCTTTGCCACGCAATCCAGCTTCACTCGATATGCAACCAGCCAATCCATTCCCAAAATCACGTCGAACTCAGACATCTCCAGAATTATGAGATCCGCAAGGACTTGCAATTCTTCGAGCAAGATTGGGCAATTGGGGATACCCCTAGTTGATAGGTGTTGATGACCCGGCACAGAAATCTCAAAAGGGGCCTCCAGAGGTGAAGTCGGCCAACCATGCAGGTCCACGATATGGCGAGCAATAAACGAGTGAGATGCGCCAGAATCAAAGAGAATCTGCAACCACTTGTTTCTGACTCTAAACCTCCCTAAAACGAATAGCAGTTATAACCGCCAATTCCGGTTGTATCTGATGTAAAAACATACATAAATACTTGCAGGAAAAATAACACAACACATACGTACCAGAGATGACGTCCGTGGAAGCGAGCGCCTCGCCTTGAGTAAGGACATTCAACACAGCCTTGCCCATATTCTGGGCTCCAGGGTTAGCCTGCAGTGGCTGAGTAGTGACCGGGCCTTCCCTCATAGGGCAGTCTAACTTGAGATGACCCACTTGCCCACACTTGAAACAGGCCTTCTGCCTACGGCGACAGTCCCTCTGTTGATGGCCCGACAACTTGCAGTAGGCACAAACGGTGGAGGCGGAGGCAAGTGTCATCGGGGGCTGTGTAGGAGCGGCTGTCTTCTGCTTCTTCAGGACAAACCGGCAAACTTGGGCGGTATGGCCCACCTTGTCGCAGTAAGCACACACCTTCAGGGACCTGGAACCTTGCTCCTGAGGTGGAGCACTCCTGCGCTTGAGGTCAGATGCAGCGGCATTGCTCGTTCCGTGCTGGGCTTTCTTTCTAGTACGATCCAGCTCAATAGCTTCCGCCCGCATGGCGGCTCCCACGGTCTCTGCATAGGTTCTAGCGTCGTGTGCTACCACATGTTGGCGAATGTCATGGCGAAATCCCTTCACGAAACGACTGATCTTCTTGTCTTCATCTGGCACGAACTCCGCAGCAAGGAGGGATAGGCGGGAGAACTCCTGCGCATACTCTGTCACTGTCCTGCAAGGCTGCTGAAGGGACAAGAATCTCTCCGCTAACTTGTCCCGCTCCACAGAAGAGATGAAGTTCTCCATCAGAGCGTCCTTGAACTGCCCCCAAGTTAGGGTGGTAGATTCGTGGAGGCTGCGGTGCTGGAGCCACCAAGTATAGGCGTCTTCGGTCAGCTGATAGGCCGCAAGAAGGATCTTCTGGGCTTCAGGAACTATGGCATACTCGAAGTGCTTCTCCATCTGGGAGATCCATTCCGTGATCACGAAGTATTCGCGGTTGCCGTTGAAGGCCGGCGAATTTAGCCTCTTGAAAGCCAGAGTGTCAGCCATCGTCAAAGGAAGAGCAGCCGGAGTGGTCACGGTCGGGGTCACTACAACATCAGATGCAGGAGGGGTGATGGTGACAGCTACTCCAGATGTCCCTGCGCTGCCAGAACCAGAACCTGGATCAGGAGCTTGGCGATCCCCTTCCAGACGGGTGACACGCTCCACAAGCTGCTTCAAAAGTTGGACCATTTCACCTAATGGGGCTTCCCCTGCAGAAGGTGTAGCCTTCTTGCGTTGTGGTCGCTTAGAAGCCATCTAGAAAGAAACATAGAAGAACCGAGTGAGACAACGGCTAAGTTAAGCTTGAGGGTTGAAATTACAGGTCATAGCAATCTAATACTATTGGATAAGCAATTCAAGTAGTAGTTACAGCATTTTCATTGGACAACTCTAAGTGACGACCATGCAGATGTAAGTGCGGCGATATGATCCCATGCGGTAAGACGATGATTTGTAAAATCCATGTGTGTACATTCGTTGTCTGTTGCTCTCAGCTTAGACACTTGTGCAATGCGTTATGTTATGTATGCAACATGATTATGCCTACAATGCATTCCTAAGAATGTTTATGAATGGATACGCATGTCATATTAAGCGCCCATATCACTTAACATGTCATGCGCATTATGATTCTAATGTCATCGCACTTGAAAATATTATATCGCCCATACAATTTAATATTTGCAAGCGGTGTAAATCCTAATGGAAATTCATATGCATATAAATGTTAAGTTTGCCCATACTCCCTTAACATTCGTACGCATACTACTCATGCTTATGGGTGAGTGTGTGCGTGTTTCAGCCTCGAACAACAGACAACGACAAAGTGAGTGAGGAAATGATGCATGCACATATATTTACATAATAAATTTCAAAATATATGAAAATTTTAAAATACTTTATCTTTAGATGTTAAATCTAGCCTCTGATACCAACTGTCACGACCCATCTAATAACAATTATCAGAGTGCGCTACGACGGGTCGTGATGTCGCAGACATGGGCAAAGAGAAACCATGTCTGCCAGGCGGGTGTTGTAATACCAAAATATTTGTAGAAAATAATTAGATTTAAAAAAAAAAAACAATACCAGTTTGATTTATTATGCCGAAGCTTGAATTAAAAGTGATGCTCATGCACTTTGATCAATTCTCATGCTATAATTATGATATAAAAGTAGATGCTAGTAAACCGCAGAAACAAAATGAACATTTATATAATGCTGAGATACATCCATACCATCCTAAGAGTTGTCCACGATACAAGGAAAATGCCTGACAATAACTAGTACAGGAAAGACAAATCCAAAAGTAAAAGAAACAAGATACAAAGGATCTGATGCAGCAACTACAAAAAAGGTAAACCTCCAACAGACGGGAGCTGGGCGAGGAAGCACTCAGGAAGTAGACGGCGCAGTCACGAACCCTAAGGCAAATCCAAACAGAAGGAAAAGCCTCAGAACAAGATAAATAGCAGAGATTCAAGTTAATAAAATAATCAAGTAAACTGAGAAACAAGCATAGCAGTAAAGTATGTCAGAGACTAACTGAGATTCTCTAGTAAATTTTTAGCCTACTCCGGAGTTTAGCCTAGACACAAACGCATAAGCAGAAATCAATGAAAGGCGTGTGTGTCGTCGTTTGATGTACAAGATTCTAGCATGTGAGTAGATGCAAGGCTTAAGCTACCGTTGCTCGCAAGATTCCCTTATTGGTTTCTGTTACCAAAGCAAGTGTAAACTCATTTTCCGGTGTCACATCAAACGACACAATCCCTTTCATTGTTTGCCTATGGCGTCTAATGAGCTTACTTATCTCCAAGAAAAAAATTCAAGTGGGGGCTAGTGCGATACAAGTGTGACTTAAATAAAACTTGTTTGCAAGCGAGAGAGTTTTCTCTACTTGCCTTAAGGAGGAGCCGGGCTTGAAGGCGGCGGCTAAGAGGCAAGGTCAACACTCTAACGAAACCTGTTCAAGATGCGTTCACATGATTTATTTGTTTCAACGCTTAATCCTACGCGCACACATGTGACTCTGTTGAGTAAAATAATTCAAGGGGCAAGTTAAGAAATATACCTCCCTCGGCAAAGAGGGGAGAAGCGGTTACCACAAGAGATCCGAGGGTTTTGGCGGCGGCTGGATCCGGAAAACCCTAATTCGGAGAGGGCCTTGAGCGATTCCACTGCTACATTCATTGGACGGTACCGAAAACCGAATTAAACTTGGGATTAGTCGAGTATACGACACACCCACGCGGATCCGACGTGATTACATCGTCCGGAGGCGAAAATTTAGCACATAGCAATTAGGTTAAAATCTGAAATGCGGGGATCGGAGGGAAGGTTACCCAAGGAGGCCGGATCGGCGCCCAAAAATCTGAGTAGATGAGGTTTCAAGCAAAACCTTATGCGACTCTCTTGCAATCTACCGGCCTAAACGCAGCGGGAGAGAGATGGAGGGGCTGTCTGCACTTGGAGGAGAGGAAGAAACTCCTTGTTGTTGCCGGCGTCCAGAAGAGAGGAAGAAGAAGCCGGGAAAAAGGAGCCCTTGTTGCTGTCGGCGTCCAGAAGAGGGGAAGAAGGGGGTGGCGCACGCGAGACGGGAGTGGCGTCGGCCTGCGGAAACGAGAGCGGGAGACGGACCGATCGTTGTTACGGGAACCCTAATACGCGTGGTTTTTGTGAGAAGGCTCGGACCGGGGGGGGGGGGGGTTTAATCGTGAGAGGGAAATTAAATGGGGGAGAGCTGGGCTGCGATTAGACCTGAAATGGGGTTATTAATTTTGGGTTGTTACACCCTCCGTGCACCGTCTATCTTTTTCTTATAAAATAATCAAAAAAGAAAAAATATTGTGATCATCAAATCATTGGGGAATTGTTAAAGGCACTACAGTTTTGACTATTAGCTCCGCTTTGTTAAAGACGTCTCAAAGATGTTAAACTTTATACCGGCAAAGATGTTAAACTTTATAAAGTCCTATATAATTTTCTGGAGTAAGGAAAAGTTGTTTCTGGAACCAATGAAACCAAAAAGAACAAAACTTTTAAGTTAACTGGAACACAGAAGAAGAAAAATATCATCATGGATCTAAGAAAGAGTGATAACACCGACAAAAAAGTTCAATTGTTGGAAGATGGCGTATTCTCTAGAGTGAAGCATGAGCAGATGATGAAAGATATAGAACTCGATCACGTTCTAAGTGGTTCTCAGCGTGAATCAAATTTTAATGTTGAAACAGATGATCAAACACTTGTTGTTTGAGAACCTGCAACTTTGAACAACATGAAAGAAATTCGACACATGAAAGAAGCCGAAACATGTCCAAATCCTGAAAATTAAGACTCTCGTTCTTCAGCTTCTGAGCACAATACATTCAAGCTGCTTTTGAAGGAGGCAGATGAGCCCTTATAAAGTTGACTGGTGGTGAACAAAAAGGGCAACCAATCTAATCTCGGAAAGCATCCGAGACATCTCAGCACATTCTTCCGTATCAGCGACCGCTCTCTGCTCGTCCACGGTGGTGAAACACCTTCCTTTGGAGCCAGTATCGAAGGAGCGGAAGGCTCCACCGGTGTTGGTGCCTTTATAAGTCCAACATCATAAATTAGGAGAAATCGTGGTGCGAGTTAGCCCAACATCAATTCTGTTTAATTCAATGTTTTAAATCTAAAATTTCAATTCCGTCCATTGAATTCTGACATACATCCGAACAAAGGAATTATCAATTCCAATTCTTTCGACAGAATTCCTTCGAATAGCAGAATTGAAATTGACTTTAATTTCAATTTTTCGAAAAATGAAATTTGATTAATCTCAATTCCTGCATTCCAATTTCTGCCAAATATGCGGAGCCTAAGCGAAATTACCGTGTCTGTCACTCGTATATATATATACGAGCATCTTCGCACGGGCTACGCCCGTGCTCGATGCTCTCGGGTGGCCTTCGGCCGCATCAATGCGGGCTTCACCCGCAACCAAGCGGGCTTCGCCCGCTTGCCATTCAAGGCGGGCTTCGCCCGCCCCCTCGACGTCGGCGGGCTTCGCCCGCCCCTCGCCGGTATTCGCCCGCCCCTCGCCGATCTTCGGCCCCGTCACTTATTAAAAATTTTAAATAATTTTACAGTCATTAAATATTACAGTAGAACATAAATTAAAAATAATAAAAAATGTAACCCCCAAACATCCTGCGGCAGTACCCATCAGCTTGCGGCGGGCTTCGCCCGCCCCCCCCGGCAGCTCCACCCCGCCCACCTTTTTTTTTATTAAAAAAACATTGAAAAAAAGTTAAACAAAAAAGTTTAAAAAATTGTATGTTTTTAATTTAAAAAAACTTTCGGAAGAAGTGAAAAAAAATTGTCGGATAAACAGTGTTGTCATGGGTGACGTCACTGTTCATCCGTAATGTTGTTTTTTTGAAAAAACTTTAAAAAAAATAAGTTTTAAACTTTAAAAGTGGAACCTCTAAATTGCAAACCGCCGTCTGCATCCTCATTAATTTATAAACACGTGGATAGATATGTCATTAAATCATGTGTGAAACCGCAATTTATATAATATAATAGGAGCATCTTTGCACGTATTATATTAACGTTTACACTTATTTTTGTAGCAAAAATATACTTGTACATTCGTTAAAAAAAAGACACCTTACAGTTTTTTTACAACTGTAACTTATGTTACACCTGTAATTTTGCTTAAAAAAATGTTCACGCATCAAACTCATGGTGCGTACAAAATATTAGACATCAATAAATCATCAATTTAATACTACTTAATATGCAGCTTCATTTCACCTAGGCCCCGCCCGTCTCCGCAATGTCTCCTTCTCGCAGTAAATTTTGAATCGGGCCCGTATAATACTATAATTATATATATCATGAACCTAAGTACATATATGATCAATATATGCCTACCTATACGTTTTAAAAAGTATATTAACTTAATAAGCTTTAAATTTCCATAAGTCAAAGCTTAAGGCTCCGTTTGGGTTGCCTAAATAGAATTTTTTTTTTTAAAATAGCAGGCGGGGCCCACAGGCGGGCCCCGCCCGTTTAAATGCCATTTAAATGCATTTTGTTTTAAATTAATAGCAGGCGGGGCCCACAGGCGGGCCCCGCCCGCTTAAAATGTGGGACTTTTAGTCCCACATCGCGGAGAACAGAAGATTTTCGCTCTTTATAAGGCGAGAACCTTCTGTTCTCTTGAACTGCTAGCTTGACACCGCCTGACTCTGCCCGCCCTGGCCCGCGTGACCCCGCCCGCTCCCGCGTGAGGCCGCCTGGCTCGCCCCGTCTCGACCCGCGTGAGCCCGCCCGCCCCCGCCCGAGCGCCCCCGTGACCCTGTGAGCCGGCGTGACCGAACCGAGCCGCAGGCCCAGTTTTTTTCGTTCCTGCAAGGGGCAAAACGGTCATTTCACCGTGTGACCGATTTGGATCATGCTTTGATCAAGCTTTGATCGGACGGCTCAGATTGATTCCATGGTGTTAGCAGAGATATCTACATTTCCTTTATAGTATAGATATAGAAAGTTGCCTTTGGTGCAACATTCAAAAATGCCAAATATAGCCCCATTCTTTTATTCCAATGACTTAACATATATGATGAAAAAAATAGAAATTTATAAAATATAATGACTATTTATGTAATTGCACTATATCCCTATAATAAAAATAATGATGGAAATTTATAAAATTCAAAAGTTTTTTAGTAGACCTCCTACACCTACTATGATAGGTTACCATTAGACCTAGGTTATCATTAGACCTATTTTAAAATGATTTTTTGTTAAAATATAAATGTTTTTAAAAAAAAATTTATAAAATATTAATTAAAATTTTTGTGCGATCACTTTGAGTACTCATATGTATATGTTCCGACGAGGACGGGCTTGCCGTTGCCAATCGAGTACTATCGCGCTTGACAATAGGGGCGGAGGCTGTGACTTTAAGTATCAATTCTCGATTTAAGTAGGGCGCTGCTATAAGCACTGCACTTTTGTCTATTTGCACTCGCCGCTATTAGCAAGCGCTGTTTTAAGTGATTGTCTATTCGCACTCAACCTGTCTATTAGCAAAGCAGTATTACTATTAGCACTTTTGTGTCATTTTTTTTTAACATAATAAAAATATCATTTTCACTATCGTCGCCGCCGCCAACGCCATCGTCGCCGCCGCCAAAGCCATCGTCGACGCCGCCAAATCCAACGCCATCGTCGCCTCCGCCAACGCCATCGTCGTCGCCGCCTACTCCATGTCATCGTCGCCTCCGTCAACGTCATCGTCTTCGCCGCCAACTCCAACGCCATCGTCATCGCCGCCAACGCCATCGTCGTCGCCGCCAACTCCAACGCCATCGTGGCCTCCGCCAACGCCATCGTCGCCGCCGCCTACTCCAATGTCATCGTCGCCTCCGTCAACGCCATCGTCGTCGCCGGCAACTCCAACGTCATCGTCGTCGCCGCCATCGCCATCGTCATCGCCGCCAACTCCAACGCCATCGTCGCCTCCGCCAACGCCATCGTCGCCGCCACCAACACCATCGTCACCGCCGCCAACGCCATCGCCGTCTCCGCCAACTCCAACGCCATCGTCGCCTCCGCCAACGCCATCGTCGCCTCCGCCAACGCCATCGTCACCGCCGCCAACGTCATCGCCGCCGACTCCAACGACGTCGTTTCTGCAAGAGGAGATGTGTAGGGGCATGCATCTAAGAGAAAAAAGGCTGCTTGCGGCTATTAAAAATAACACCCTAAAATTTTAAATTTTTGAGTGCTAATAGACAAAAGTGAGTGCTAATAAGCCCGAAAATTTTAAAATTTTGAGTGCTAATAGATAAAAGCACAGTGCTAATAGCAGCGCCTTTTAAGTATTGTGGGGGCGCTTTAAGTATCAATTCCCGATTTGTTATTTTAGCGCACTTCATGCCTTTTCCGTCTCGATTCGCGCTATCTTCATATCGACCGCCCGTCCGTCATCTTCCACCGAAATCCTTTCGATACTTCAACTTCAATGCAAGGCGGCCTCTGCTCACCAGTCATCCGCCGCCGCTTCGACCAAATGCAGCCGACAGCTGATCCGGCCCTCACAACCACACCAAGCCAGGATGACCTTAAGCGCGTCGCCGCCTACCACGCGGTTGATCTAGTAGAATCCGGGATGGTCCTCGGTCTCGGCACCGGCTCTACCGCCGTTCACGCGCTCGACCGGATCGGGGACCTCATCCGCCGAGGAGCTCTCCGTGACATCGTCGGCATCCCGACCTCGACGAAGACGGAGGCTCACGCGCGCGCGGTCGGAATCCCCCTTTCCGACCTCGACGTCCATCCGGTCGTGGACCTTTCCATTGACGGCGCCGACGAGGTCGATCCACATCTCAACCTAGTCAAGGGGCGAGGCGGATCGCTGCTTCGGGAGAAGATGATCGAGGGGGCGAGCAAGAGATTTGTCGTCATCGTGGACGAGACGAAGATGGTTAACCTACTCGGTGGAAGCGGCATGGCCGTTCCCGTGGAGGTGATCCCTTTCTGCTCCAAGTATACCATGCGTAATCTTCGGAGGCTTTTTTCCGCTATACCTGGATTCCATTTGAGGCTGAGGACTACTCCTGGAGATGAAATGACTCCAGCTGTGACTGATAATTTGAACCATGTCATCGATCTATTCTTTGAAAACGGGATTACCAGTGATTTGGATGTGATTAGTGATGCAATTTTGAAGATTGTTGGAGTTGTGGAGCACGGGATGTTCTTGGGCATGGCAACCTCGGTGATTGTAGCCGGGAAGGATGGTGGAGTTACAGAGATAAATAGGATGGGAGATAGGAGAGTCATAAGTGGGTGAAGCTATTTCCGATTGAGGTAATAATTGTCATCCTTGATTAGAACTCTATATGCCCAAGGAATTTTATTTATTTTAATGGGTTGGAATCTTATCAGCTGTAAGAGAAACAAATTTTTTTTGTTTCTTCTTCAAATTTTGTACTGGTAGATGCTTCATGCACTTATGGAATAAAGAATTTCGGTTTCGGGACACTTTTATACAGCACTCGTTTTTGTTTCCTTGTTTTTACTGCTCAATATTGTTTGTCACTGCTGGTTTGCAGTTTTTTTATCGAAACATTTTTTATTTCTACTGTAATGATTATTATATGATCGAATTTCATGTTTCTGGTTTATGGTTTATGCTCACTGAGATAAAAAAAAAGGGCAGCCCGCCGAACAAAGCATCCCTGCGCAGCCAGGGTCCGGGGAAGGGTCCCACCACAAGGGTGAAATGTAGGCAAACTTTACCTGTATTTTTGCAAGAGTCTGCTTCTAGGACTCGAACCCGTGACCTCATCAAGGTCACACGGCAACTCTTTAACCGGTGCGCTAAGGCTCACCTTCTGTTTATGCTCAATGAGATAATCAGAGAAATACAATTTTTTTAAATGTAGGAAGATTCTTATATATCATTGAGAATTGTGTTTGAAAAACTGAACCCCAGAGTAAAGAGGGGGAAAGGAACTAGATATTTCAATTTGGGTTAGGTCTAAAGATGACTAGTAACCCTTCTCAAAGTAGGTTCTAGTACTCAGTTTTTCTTTTGAATTTCATTTAGTAGTAGCAGTCATAGAGGACAAATTTAGCTTTACTGGTTATTGATTAGCTTGAAGGTCAAGTTGCCAAGTCAGTTATTAGCATCTTAAAAGGGCACCCTGAAGGAATATATTATTTGTAGTGATGAATTAGCTTGCAAAGTTTGGACTTGGGCCACATCGTTTTTGCTGTCGAATCTTTGAGATATTGAGTGTTTAGATTAACAAACAAATTTGTTATGGAGTGGTTGAGATGCATGAATTGGGTGTGCTGTGCCACAAATTTTGCTCATCCTTTTCCTTCCAACCCTAATTTGCTCTCGATTCAAGCTATCTTCATATCGACTGCCCGTTCCTATTCTCCTTATCTGCCGGTTAGATTTCCGTTTTACTTCCCTTTGAGTCAATGCAAGTTGTCCCGTTCATCCACCACCCCTTCACCGGATTGTAGTCGACTACTGAAGCGGCCTTTAAACTGATACCAAGCTAGGTTGCACTTAAGCGCATCACCGCCTACCATGTTGTTGATCTAGTAGAATCTGGGTTGGTCATCGTCGTCGGCACGGGCTCTACCGTTGTTCACGCCCTTGACCGCATCAATGACCTCATTTGCTGCGGAAACTCTTTGTGCCATTGTTGGCATTCTGACTCGACGAAGCCCGAGGCCCGCGCTCGTCCAATGGGAATTCCCCTTTCCGACCTCGACGTCTTCCGGTCGTGTACCTTTCCATTGACGGCGTCGGCGAGTTCGATCCCCATCTTATCTTAGTTAAAAGGGCTGAGGCCGCTCCCTCCTTCAGGGGAAGATGATCGAGGGGGCGAGCAAGAGATCTGTCATCATCGTCGCCGAGACGAAGATTGTAAACCTATTTGGCGGAAGCGGCCTAGCCCTTCCTGCGGAGGTGATCCGTTCCTACTCGAAATTTACCATGATTAAGCTTCAGAATTTTTTTTATAATGAACTTCTCTTCATTATAATTCTGCTAAAGGCTACTTCTTGATAGGTATCAGAATATCTTCGTGTGTTGGTATGCCATGATATGAAAATAATGTTTTGTACCCATTTAGTTGGATCCTGGTTGGGGAATTTTGGAAACTGTAGCTTGATGGATCTATTGATTGACAAGATTGAGACTGGAGACACTAGAGTGGGGGTATACCTAGGGCACCCATAGGTCAGTGTTGATCTCTTCTAACTAGATTGCAGACAGTTTCTTATATTCACAAAAATCTTCTTAGACACTTACCGTGAGATTGAAAAATAGGGTTTAGATCTGGGAAGAAGAGGGAGATTGAGAGAAAAGGAGAGGTTGAAGAGGAGAACGGACGAGAAGAACATGATGATAGTTCCTTTGGTGGTTGATGCATTTTGTGCTGAATTTAACTCAAGTAGTTATCTTGCAAATACCCTAGCTGACAGGTAGCAACGCTTTTAGGCCTATTTTGAATGTTAAATTGTATGGACGGTCCGATATTAGCTTGTATAGTTTATTCGGTACAATTCATTGAGGAGGCCCTCAAACTATTTCTCTTTGTAAGCACTTACATTTTTTGAGGGGGTTGTTATAAGCATATCATTTTTGGCTCTTCGCAGTTCATTGATATTTGCAATGAATAAAACTTTATATGCAAATCATTCTGTTATATGCAGTCTAAATAACTTAATTGAGAAGACACATTTTTTTAATAAAGCTTTGGTACCATCATGAAAATACCCCTAACACCTAGTTCAAAGAGTGGTGAAACCGAGATCCGACTTGCAACTAGTTCAGATCGAGATGGTCGAGAGGTACTTAACCCGAACGACAAGAATGTGAGCGACCAAAATGAAGTTGTGTGAGATCCCTTGCAAAATATAATGAAAATGATTACAAATTGGAGGTCCTGCCACTTACACTGGAGTGCGAAGAACTCCCCCTTCAAAACCAAAGTTCTAGCTTAGGTGAGGGGGATATGAATGGTAGAGATTTCTATATTTGGCCCCCTTCTCTCGTAATAGTCGGTTCTATTTATAGATGGTAAGACGCTTCTGCCCGTCGGGCAACTTCACTGTTCCACAGTTTGCCCATTAAGCGGAGTTCTGTCTGAAACCTGGTTCCGCGAGTAGGTAAGTACCAAGAGAAAGCAGATCAACCTATAAAGAAACTGGCCGAAGACCATACATGTTCTCAGACTAGTACTTAAGGAAGTTATGCTTTAGACGCCAACAGAAGAGAACGAGTTTCTCTCTTAATTTTCACTTGGTATCAGAGCAATGACGCTTGTTCCGCATCCGACCTAGTCATTGAGTTGCGACATGTTTTGTTCCTATAATCTCGGTTCCCTTACGCCTCTTCCTCCTTCAATTACGGACCATGGTAGCATTTGTCTCTTCGACATCAATTGACTCTTGATCATGAGACACCTGCCGCCCGATTCATTTCAGCTGAAGCTTCTATCGAGAGTGACTCCTGATCGTGATATGCGTGTATCAATATTCGAATGGTATTTTTTGGTGTCTGATTGACACTCGATTGATCTTCACACCGCTTGTGCTCTACCACATCAACATTCGAATGGTGCCTCTTTTGCAATACGTTTCTTCTGTGATTAGTCCTCCTTCGTTAGATTTTGTTCGATCCTTTGTTGTTGATCTACGTTGGGAAATTTCAGCTCATTTTGTTGCCCCTCCACTGGAGGGGCACCTCCGTTGTCTATCACTCACCTTGAACAACATTCCGTTATTGTAACAATTATTGTTGTGCCTCTCGACAACACAAACTATTTTGCTTGGTCTCAAACGATCCACCTTGCTATTCGACAAGGTCGTTTGCTTGGGCATATTGATGGGATGATTGTTGAACCACCATAGACTAACCACCATAGACTGATCCCTCATGGGATTGTTGGGACACAAATGAATTGATGGTGATGTCATGACTTCTCAACTCACTAGATAAATCTATATACTAGGATTATGCCCTTAATACGCAATGGACATCTGGAACAGGCCAAGGGTACCTACTCTTAGCAGGGGAACTACATGCAATTGTACCAACTCCATTCTCAGATCGCTCTTCTAGTACAAGGGCAGCTCTGAGTTGCATAATAGCATTCAAATTTCGAGATATGAAGCTTATGCCTTCCATTTTTAAAACCTTCAACTTGGTCCAATAAGAATTTGATCGATGCTAGACATTTACTCTGTCTATTCTCCGGAATCGCTCAACTCTTGCCTCAATTGATACTCGAGCTGCTTCCTCGTTCACTCTCTCTCAGACCATTATTGAGTCTGTTTGTGACTACCATCACAAACCTTGGCACACGAAGGATTTTTTTTATAAATTAGATGGTCGCCCCCAACATCACTTGTGTTTAGGGATGCAGGCGAGATGGTGCATCTCACTTTACTGACACTACATCTCACATTGATATCTCCTCCAACCCATCTACATGTAGCTTGTCAGCAGAGGGATTTCAGGCTATGCAACGTTTTTTACAGTAGTTGACTACAGAGATAGATGCCACTTTTGGTGGCAAACCAACTGTCTTCTATGATTATAGTGCACAACCTACCCCCAGTATACAGATCACCAAATAACAATTAAAGTGAGTTGAGTTATTGAATCACATGACAAGTTTCTCGTAGAGTTTTACCATATATATTCCTTTTTCTGGGAAAGATAAAATTTATCTTGTTGATGGCTCTCAGTCCATTATTTCTGGGAAAGGAAGAATTGTTTGCAACCCCAATCTTACATTGTCTTATGTTCTTCATGTTTTTGTTTTTCCAAGGAACCGTCTTTCCGTTAGTAGCATCACTAATAGCTTAAACAGTATGACTATTTTTCACTCCCTCTCATGTTGTTTTTCAGGATAGGATACAAAATGACTCTATGTTCTAAATTACACTTCCACATGCGCTCTCACATCCACCACCTACGTAACTGTCATGTGTTGGCATTGGCACCGCTGTTTGGGCATCCTTCTGCTGAAATAATAAATTACCGCACACTGGATAATAGCTGCAGTAAAGCACAGGGAGTAGAAATTGAGTGCGATGAATCAATTATGAAAAATATCTTGAACCAACCAATGTAATGCATATAAAAATAGTTCTACTGGCACAGTGGTCACAAACAAGATATATAAATATAAATGAATGTCCATGTATAAAAAACTCATATCCAGTTGGCTCAATCAATGCTGACTATCACAACTATACTAGAAAAGACTAGCTTGCCTATCACATTCTCTCTCTAGGATTCTCACTCTAGTTGCCCCACAACCCCAAACAAGTGTCTATCGCTGGAGATCCCACTCTAGTCACTAGTCGCCGTGTTTTATCACTTACTAGATTAATCCTTTATGTCCTATCCAGACTAATCCTCTATGTCCTATCCTCGGACGAGTGTGCAATAATCCTATAAAATACTTGTCTAGTCGCCAATCAACAAGCGAGTGCCTTCATAGGCATATCTCAACCTAGATGCCACAAACTAAGAGCGATCTTCCCGTCTTCATGGCGGACACTCTCCAACAACAGTATAGAAACAAAATGAAAGAATAGAAAAGGTGATATGAATAGTAATGAGGAAACTCCACTATGGTGAACTGGACTTAATGTCATGAAGAAGAGACCCTTTGAATCTTTTATAGCTTGGGCTGGAGTTCCTTCTTTCTCTTTCACCGTCAGTAGATGATGATTGATCTCCTTCGTGAAGGTGATCTCCCTCAAGAACTTCCACCAAAGTTTGGAGCTTTAACTTGAATACTATGTTCGTTGGGAGAAATGGAGAGGATGAGGGCTATATGGATATCATTGTTCGAAATTGCCCTCTCCTTCTCCAACGTAGATCTTTGGAGGACCTATGAATAGCTTGATGGACTTTGATCCTTTCCGATGCCTTCTCCCACTGAAAGATCACCCATTTTCGTCCTCAATGTTTATGGGAAGAAGTGCCTTGATTTCCTTTCGTACTAGCACTAAATTAGGTATACTATTTATCTGTAGAATGTGATCTATAACTTAACAACCAAGGCGGTAAGCGTGTGTAGCCCAACAAAATGAAGCCCGGAGAATTTATTCTGGGAAAGTTTTGAAATTGCAGTATCCCTGACATTCATGGTTATCAGGATCGCGATCTGGATCTTAGGATCTTACGATTCTACGATCCAGATTTTGTAAATCGATCCGGATCTTACCTAGGATCTAAATCGGCACATCTACGATTGGGATCGCGATCCGGATCTTAGGATCTCTAGGATCGCGATCCCGACCGATTCTACCGATCCGACCAAATGGAACTAGAAACATGTCCAACTCTATCCCGACCCCATTCAACAGGTTCAACACCGATAACCCATTGCTCAACCTTATCCCAATCCCACCCACATACCCCGTAACAGAATCATATCATGTTATTTTACCATATCCCAAGTGTCGATTGCCGGCTGCAAACGGAGGCCAAAACCGACGTCTTCGGTCGCTTCCAGTCCAGACAATGTCTTCCTTTTCCTTCCTTACCAGATTCCATTTCAAGTGGTATCAATGTCTTATCTTATATTTTTGCGTATGAGCAATCCAGTGGCTTCCTGTTTCCTACTTTCAGGCCGACGTCTAATCTTCATTTCTAGCGTACGAGCAATCTAACGGTTAAAAATCCAGTATAGGAGCAATTCAAGCTTCCTGCTTCCAGCATACGAGCAATCCAACAGTCTGGATTCGTCTTCCTGCTCTTAGGCTTCCACCAATCCAACAGTCCAGATTTGTTTTTATTGTTAGCAGACATTTGGTGTCCTACCTGAAACTGAAAGTGAACTTAGTATGATATTATCTTTTTTATTTTAGTTATTCAAAAAAATTTAATATAATTATTTACATACTGCTCAATTTATTGTTTTTTGCTAATTGAGCATGTAATTTGATGATACAAAATTAATTTTATATTTTGAGATTAATCTATGAATGTTGTAGGATCTTGCGATCCTCGATCCGATTCTACGATCCGATCCGATCCAACCTCGAAACGATCTTACCTAGGATCTCGATCCTGACAACCTTGCTGACATTCCCTTCGCCTTATAAGAATGAGGTCGTCTTGCTTCATCTTTGACATAGCCCTTGGCATTGACATCTTTCCAATCTCATCCCAATTGTTTTTTTTTTTCATTTTTTTTACTGTTATGCATTTCGACGAGTAACTAAAGCAACTATTTGTTTTTGTTAACTAAAGCAACTACATCAGTACCTGCTACCCCGATGACCTATGGATCAGTGCACTGAATGCCATTGATGCATTCCGTTAATAAGACCCTAAAACTTAAAAAATGTTTATAAGCTTGAGGAACTTTGACAATTGAATCATCTTTGCAATTATAAGTCCTCAATAATACAAACTTCAGGAGTGTAGTGAAGCTTCTCACCAAACCCATCCATATTAAGCTCCCCAACACTGATATGTTAGCTCACCTATGCGTCCACTAGGGTCAAAATCTAGAACAATTGTAGCAGCCGCTTCGGAGCAAGTTCACATTTCATGAAGAAAACTTATGGGGAGTCAACCAACCCCGTGACCTTGAACACGTCGTTGCCGCTCACTATCAGATGCACGTGTCCATGCAACCATGCCTTCATGAGTGCCTCATCTATAACTTTGTCGCCGATGCCTTGAGGTTATGTGATGCAGTGGTAGGTGGACTTTGGCGGACTAATGAAATGCAAGGTTAAATGCAGTGTTCCGATGCGAATGCAAGAGGCGGTCCGCTTAAAACAGCAACAATAATTAATTATTATAACTCAAGTAGAGGCACGCGGTTGCAAATATAAATTAAAGAGAAGCAGATATGGATTGCAAACAGTCAAAGCGCAAGTAATTTTAAGCGCACACAAAAGGGGTCCTGCAAATCAAACAACCAAAGGTACTATTAGCATATAAATATTGTCCACAACAAAGCATAGGTGCTGAATATTCAACAATAAAAGACTAAACTCCAACTAACAACTTACACGTGCAAATAGAGGCAAGTAGGGGCTGGTTGAGGATTTCGATGCGGCAGCGGCTGGAACGGTACTCGGCGGAGGGCTGATGGTGGTGTGAGAGGGATATAAGGGTTGTTGGCGGGCTATTGGCTGTAGCAAGGGAAAAGGGAAGAAGGATTAGGGTTAATTGTGGGCTGGAGTTGGTAGGGATGTATTTTCGGAGGGGGAAGTGGATGGGGTGGGCTGAGGTGGAGGCGTGTGGGGTTGGAGGTGGGTTGGAGGTGGCTGCACGAGGGAGAGGAGGAGGGGAAGGGGTGCGGATGGAGGTGGCTGCACAAGGGAGAGGATGAGGGGAAGGGTGCGGCTGGAGATGGCTGTACGAGGGAGAGGAGGAGGGGAAGAATGCGGCTGGAGGTGGCTGCACGAGGGAGAGGAGGGCTTACCGAAGAAGGAAGAGGGCGGCGGAGGAGTCGCACCAGGCGGGGCTTCTGACGTCGCGCCGGAAGGGGAGACCGAGCGGTTCAGCAGTCCAGCAAAACCTTCGATCCATAAAACAGCCCTCACTTGCCCTATTTATAATAACATGACTAGGGCAACCTGAAATGGACGGCTCAGAATGTCCGGTCCGATCGGGCGCTAAATAGACTCCGAAATATAAAAATAAATATAGCAACTCGACTCGCAACGACGATCCGGGCGCAACCGTAGGCTCGGATCGAACGTCCGAGCGAGGGTTCACCGCCTCCTGCGGGAATAGACGTGCGCGCTATCAACTCTCCCCGGCTTGAAAGCACTCAACTCCGGTGAGTGAAGATGATCATAGTCTCGGCGAAGCTGCGGGGGGGAGTCTCTCGAGCTCCTCTGAAGAAATCCAAGTGGCATCATGTAGCGGACGACCGCTCCATCGAACTAGATAACGGACAATGGATCGTCCGCTAACAGTATAGAAGTCGTGGCCCATGATCTGAAGTATGTCGCCGGTAGGAGTGGGTGTCTCTGGCAAAGATGTATCTCCGTCTGACTGCTAGCTCGGCGGGATTGTAACTGGTGTCGGATGAACCTCCTGGAGTGATTCCTCGGGTGGGAACAGGGAGGGGATGGTAGGGGACACAGGTGGCAAAAGCTCGGGTGAGGGTGTGGAGAAAGGGTCAGCATACACGTGCTCCTCGTAGTAAGGAGTCAAATCCTCTACGTTAAATACTCGGCTAATGCCCATACCATGAGGGATGTCGATCTCGTATGCGTTAGTGCCAATGCATCGCACGACTGTGTAGGGGCCCATTCGGCGGGTACTCAATTTCTTTGCAGGCCCCTGTGGGAGCCTCTCTGGCCAAATACGAATCAACACCTGCTCTCCCGCCTCAAAGATCTGCTCACGCCTGTGCTGGTCCGCTCGATCTTTATAATAATCATTACTAGCTGCAATTTTTTTACGGACCGACTCATGAAGTGTATGCACATGCAAATGATAAACAAACAACCCAACAGACTTATGCAAATGATGTGAATGAAGCACGACATGCTCGACACACTTCCTAAGGGAAAGCCCGACAATGACTTGGATATCTCTAATATGGGGCGGCCGATCAGGAGGCTCTCTAGGTGGTCGATAGAAAATTTCGGCGTGAATGACGCCATCACCCGTAGGAACATTGTGGATGGTGACACAGGAGCACGACGCACGGGTGTGATGGGTACCTCTCAAATGATGAAGCCAGTCAGGTGGCTCACCGGGAGGTGTATACGAAAATTCATCGCGCACGTGATGACACAAACCAACCAAACTAGAGTGAAAGCCTTTTGGGAGGGGAAGATCGTCAAATGAGCCTCTCGGGGACTTAATTCCGATGGGGTCAACAATGTCAGGATGGCCCTCCAAGGGGAAAGCACCAATAACGGTAGTGTCCATGGGATCAAGTATGACACACACAACAAAGTCAATGCTAGCCTCATGAACTTCCCAATGGAGTAGTGGCTCATCAGGAGGCTTATATGGAGGTTCAACAATGAGGTCAATACTAGTGGGATGATCCTCCAGATGAGTATATCACTGATAGAGGTAGTTTCCTCGTAAGTGGGTGGGGCAGTCACTATGAGGCCAACACTATGATCTCGGATCTCAGTAGTGATGTGACTCGGGATAATGACAGGGGCAGAGTGGGAAGAGTCTCTACTCAAGTGTGGGTCAATCGGTATAGTGTCGAGGACCGGACCCCTAGCCAAAGGAGGCACTGGGTCTAAGTGAGGTGCGGAGGATGGATATACCATCACAGTGTCACTGGGCCGCTCGTCCTCACTCTCGTAACCACGCTCACTAGTCATACTAGTATCACTCTCCACATGTATCATAAGTTTATGATCAGTCTCGACTCCAAAATCAAGTGGGAACTGAGTCTCATCCAGACAAGATGAATCAAAATCAGGTGTCGAGCCTCTCATGTTAGTTGGAGCACTACTAATTGCATCGATGACTTGACCTAAATCCCTAGTCTTTCTCCTATTGATTCCTCCTAAGGCAGATCTCATGTGATCAAAATGAGCATCTAAGCGATCAAACTGGGTAAGAACTAACCGCTGAAATTCGGCCTCAGGTATCTCTATCTGCGGAACACTAGGAGGGACTTGACATGTGATGTGATCCTGGTGATGGTGACCTCTATGGGGCTCCTGAGGGTCATCTAGACGATCGTTCCTAATATAATCAGATCGTGCTCGTGGGTGGACGTGATCCCTACGAACGTGCGGTGGTGGTCGCGTATATTCAGACTCAGGTTCATCAAACATAGGGGATGCATAGCGACGATGACCGGAACGATATTCAACTAGACCGTCATAAAGTCTTGGACAGGTGTAATGGTGATAACGTGAGGACCTCTCATCATGGTGATCGTCTCTAGCATAATGGAATTGCGTCGAGGGGTTGACACGATCTCCAGGAGTGGTGTGCGATAAACGATAATAATTATCATGATAACATGAGGGTTTTTCTAGAGGGGCTCTATGAGATCGGCCATAGGTGGACTCGGGATCCCCAAATAACGGAGACGAACGACGATGATAGCTAGACATAAATGAACCTAAAGACTCTATAAGACCTACCACTACGCATATAAATGTGGCCCAAACCTTGGGCTCTGATACCAATTTGATGCAGTGGTAGGTGGACTTTGGCGGACTAATGAAATGCAAGGTTAAATGCAATGTTCCGATGCGAATGCAAGAGGCGGTCCGCTTAAAACAGCAACAATAATTAATTATTATAACTCAAGTAGAGGCACGCGTTTGCAAATATAAATTAAAGAGAAGCAGATATGAATTGCAAACAGTCAAAGCGCAAGTAATTTTAAGCGCACACAAAAGGGGTCCTGCAAATCAAACAACCAAAGGTACTACTAGCATATAAAATATTGTCCACAACAAAGCATAGGTGTTGAATATTCAACAATAAAAGACTAAACTCCAACTAACAACTTACACGTGCAAATAGAGGCAAGTAGGGGCTGGTTGAGGATTTCGATGCGGCAGCGGGTGGAACGGTACTCGGCGGAGGGCTGATGGTGGTGTGAGAGGGATATAAGGGTTGTTGGCGGGCTATTGGCTGTAGCAAGGGAAATGGGAAGAAGGATTAGGGGTAATTGTGGGCTGGAGTTGGTAGGGATGTATTTTCGGAGGGGGAAGTGGATGGGGTGGGCTGAGGTGGAGGCGTGTGGGGCTGGATGTGGGCTGGAGGTGGCTGCACGAGGGAGAGGAGGGGAAGGGGTGCGGCTGGAGGTGGCTGCACGAGGGAGAGGATGAGGGGAAGGGTGCGGCTGGAGATGGCTGTACGAGGGAGAGGAGGGGAAGGATGCGGCTGGAGGTGGCTGCACGAGGGAGAGGAGGGCTTACCGGAGAAGGAAGAGGGCGGCGGAGGAGGGGCTTCCTGGAGTCGCACCAGGCGGGGCTTCCGACGTCGCGCCGGAAGGGGAGACTGAGCGGTTCAGGCGTTCAGCAGTCCAGCAAAACCTTCGATCCATAAAACAGCCCCCACTTGCCCTATTTATAATAACATGACTAGGGCAACCCGAAATGGACGGCTCAGAATGTCCGGTCCGATCGGGCGCTAAATAGACTCAGAAATATAAAAATAAATATAGCAACTCGACTCGCAACGACGATCCGGGCGCAACCGTAGGCTCGGATCGAACGTACAAGCGAGGGTTCACCGCCTCCTGCGGGAATAGACGCGCGCGCTATCATTATGTTTGCTTGAGCATTTGTTCTCCGTTGCGTTTTTCAAAAAAATGCAAAACACTGTTTTTTGTATTTGAATAGCCTCCATTTGGAATCACTGATCCCACAAAACGTTGTTTTATGCCTTATTCCAACCGCATGGAGGGAGCTCCATTCAAGACCACTGTTTTATCTTCATCTCCAACCGCAACCACCCACCTAAACAGGCCCTGAGTTTATGCTGTGGAAACGCTTCTTTACCTTGTTGTATGAAGAAGAAAAGTACAATGGTGAGTAATATACATGTCCTGTCAGTGGCCCTTGTCCTTTTAAATGTACTAACTTTGTGTTGATGGCGTGGTGGAGCTCTTCGAGTTCGCCGGAAGCAATTCGAGCTCACACAACTTGTTGGGAAGGTAGTTTATGATACGCCTTAGTCGTATCAAGAACAAACACAGACAAGAACTTACATTGCAATAAAGAAAACACAGATACAATCAGGAGATAACTCCTATCAAGCATCCAAAGGTTGGGTCTTCTTTGACACTCCACTCTCCAAGAGAGCCCAAAACTCTAAGACTCGAAAGATAAGTAAGACTCCACCTCTAGGACTCCTTATATAGATGGAGCCCCCCACTACAAGACAAAACACTTAAAGACACATACATGACAAGATACGTAAAGACATGTGCGCATCAATACACCGGACCTAAAAAGCGACCTTGTCCTCAAGGTTGAGCCGAGAAGGGTCTCATGGTAGCGCCGGCGAGACTCGGGCGGCTCCTCTGGTGGGTGGATTAGGTGAAACATCTGAAGCTAGAGGCATCGTGGCAGTCCAGTTGTTGCAGATCTGTGGTACATGTAACCGAAATGGGCGTAGAACTCGGCATGAGACTGTCTGAGAGGTGAAACAATGTCATGCCTGCAAAATATGTCATCCTCAAGGATGAGCGAGGAACACGCCAGTTGGGCCAGGGCCGCGGTCGGAGGCCAGATGCTATGAATATTGATGTGGGAAACCATTCCAGGTCCTGAATGAGGGTCGTAGGGTCGGACAGTAGGTCGATGAGTAGGTAGTGATGATTTGGAAGGAGACCCGATGGAAAAGTTGGTCGACGTGGGAGAGTGACAAGATGTGAGGGTAGGGTAACAATGGACTCGAGAGATGTGTGAAAAGATGAGTCGAGAGATAAGAGAGTTGACAGGCGGGCGGAGGTCTCCAAGAAACTGCGGGGAGCAGAAAAAGCATGTGGCTCCATGTGAAAGGCTGGCGAGCTGCCCGATGGAGCCTCGGTCACGGGCTTGTCGGAAGGCGAGCGGATTGGAGGGCAGCCGGTGCAAATCATAAGATGTGGAGGTATGAGGGGGGTGCGTGCCGCGGTCGGTCGTGGAAGAACGAAGGGGGTGCTGGGAAGGGAGGAAGCGACAACGGTTCCAATGGTCGAAGACCCACTGAGGGGTGACAGTGGGATGGAGTGAGGAGGAGGCTCGTCAGGAAGCAGAGAGGCGGGAAAGAGCGGTAAGGGGGCATGTGGAAGAAACCGACGACGAATTTCAAGCGCCATGACAAGGAGATTATCCAGGGCAGCTTCAATTCGATCGCAGTGAGCATGCACTGAGTCTAGAAGGAGAGCCATGGTTGAGAAAAAAGGGTAGGGCCGCCAAAAAACACAAGGAGATTATCCAGGGCAGCTTTAATTCGATCGCAGTGAGCATGCACTGAGTCTGGAAGGAGAGCCATGGTTGAGAAAAAAGGGTAGGGCCGCCAAAAAACACAAGGAGATTATCCAGGGCAGCTTTAATTCGATCGCAGTGAGCATGCACTGAGTCTGGAAGGATAGCCATGGTGGAAAAAAGGGTAGGGTCGCCAAAAAGCGGCAGTAGGTACAGGTGGGTTGTCGGGATGCTGCATGCGCCGCCGGAGGGCTGCCAGATTGCTGCAGGAGCCGCGAAAGGGTTGTCGGAATGTTGCAGGAGCCGCAGGAGGTCTGTCAGAGCCGCATGAGGGTTGCGAGGGTGACGAGTGGCTGCTGGAAGGTTGCAGGAGACGGTTGGAGAGGACGAAGAGCCGGCTGGAGGCACCGAGAACCAAAGGCGCATTGGAATCGTGCGCTGGAAGAGGGGCCGGTCACGTCGAAGTCGATCGAAGCATGAATTAGTCACTGGAAGTCGGGCGAAGCCGGAATCGGGCACAGTGCAGGCGATGAAGTATGGGAAGTCGTGAGGTGTGTGGAGCAGTATGCGGAAGCTATCTAATGATGCGATCGTCGTGCGAAACCGGAGTCGAGCACAGTCGTGGTCGTCGCTGTTGTCGAGGGTAGGTGGCTACCGTGCGAGAATGAAGTTATCGTTGCGGGTTGTCGTTGGCGTCGCTGTGGTTGCCGATCGAGAAGGAAGCAACGCGGAAACCGTGGACCGAGCGAGAGGCTGCCGACGAAATCGTGAGCGTCCAATTAGGGTTTCGGCCAAAACCTTAAAAGAGCGGCAGGTCGGACCAATTGATATGTCTTAGTCGTATCAAGAACAAACACGAACAAGAACTTACATTGCAATAAAGAAAACACAGATACAATCAGGAGATAACTCCTGCGAAGCATCCGGAGGCTGGTTCCTCCTTGACACTCGACTCTCCAAGAGAGCCCAAAACTCTAAGACTCCAATGATAAGCAAGACTCCACCCCTAGGGCTCCTTATATAGATGGAGCCCTCCACTAAACCCTAAAACACTTAAAGACACATACATGACAAGATACGTAAAAACACGTGCGTATCAGTTTACCGACATCTTGATGACATGAATGAGTATTTGCATCAAGAACGGGATTACTGGTTTCCAAATTGCTTGATCTCTTGGTCTTCATGCGGATTATTGATGGAGGAGGGGATTTGCTTCAGGATCTCCATAGATGAACCTATGACCTCTTTTTGATTCTGTAGATGAGTGAATTCAGGAAGTAATAGATGAGTGAAGTCGAATTTGGGCTTTTTCCGACGATAAGATAGGAGGTCATCAAGTTGTTGCCTCATAGGCTTCGTTTGGCTCGGCGGTGGCGGTCGTGAACGCCGTGGTCATGACCCTTCGTTCTTCATGCATTTTATGCTCAAAACTAATTTATTTTCTTGGTAGCGGTCATAGCCTTTGTCTTGCCAAACATACAATCTATGATAATGGCGTTTCTGACCCAACTCACCGGAGCAAATAAGCCGCGCCAAACAAAGCCTTACTATTAATGTAGGAGAATTGAGCGTTCATCATTACAAAGAAGGGCTGTAGAGGGGTGCAACCTGTAATTATGCAAACTCCCAAGGAAGGTTTGGGTAATTAATAGTGAGAAAAATTGGATTTTTTTTAGCAGTGGTTGGATTTTAGATGAGAAAAGATTGCTGCCTGCAATTCACCTAAGAAGGACACAGTAGCCTCAGCTGTTCGAGTAGACAATGGATCTGGGGATGAAAGGATCGCTGAGAGCATATAGATGAACAAATCGCGAGCAAAGTCTGCGAATATGGATGTCGACTTCTTAGTGTAAGAAACATTTCAAAAGACTTCCTGCTTCAATTCTCGAAGATTGCTGGTGGTGGGACTGCGAAGAAGTTGATGCATCGACTTTTTGTCCCCAAATTTCAGAGTACTGAACCGAAATCGCGTTGATTTCTGCGCTATGGTTGGAGGCCAAAAACTTGTGCAGAAATTTGTGTATGAAGTTGAATATCTGCTGTGGTATACGTTGCTGCGGAATTAGGAAATCTTCAACGGAGATGACTGCTTCGCTCTTAGTTGCTACTGATCTTTGATTGGTCGTAGACGTAGATGTAAGAACCTCCGACTTGAGATGAGACGGTCAATGCTACAAATTCATGGCATCCATTTAAGCGTTTCCGGTTTTACCCTCCCATCACAGTTTGCGTCAACCCGCTCTGCAAGTGAGATCTTCATTCTTCCTCTCGCAGCCATGCGTTTTACCTTCGAAAAACTTTGACACCCACGATAAATGTAGAATATCAGGTGACAACAATAAACAGAAAGCGAAAAAACCATCAGTTCCTTCCTGTTCCTTGAAAGCATCTCCACTTTCGTTCCCCAAAACAGAAACTGCATGGCTTAGGATGATTGAAGATGGAGCGGTTGAAGATGAAAATAAAATAATTCTCTTGAACGGAGCTTTATCCTTAATAAATGATGATTTTTTTGTTGAGCCTTGCTTGATGAAGCCAAAAACTGAGGACACAAAGTCATAAAATTATTTTTAAAATTCATTATATTTGAATTTAAATATTTAATATGGCAGTTTTTTAAAAATTATGGATTTTGTGGAGTGCTATTTGATATTCTGACTTTGCAACATATAATTCTCATACTGTTGCTGCTCTTGATTGGCGATCAGATGCTTTAGGGTTTAGGGTTTACCCTAAACCCTAAACCCTTAATATGGCAGTTTTTTCTCCGACTGTCAAGCCCCGGATTCTCGCACACAGCTGCTCTGTTCAGCATTAAATGCTGTCGGATCTTGTGGTCCAAAGTTTTTTTTGGGCGCTGCTATTAGCACCGCAGTTTTGGCTAGTCGCACCGCAGTTTTGGCTAGTCGCACCGCACTTTCTCCTAATTTTTTGCGCATTTTGGAAATACGTCTTGTACATGCATTTTTAGGAAAATTGTCCAACACGAAAGTTGTAGATTTCGACGAGATCTACAACTTTCGTGTTGGACACTTTTCCTAAAAATGCATGTACAAGGCGTACTTTGGAAATACGCTCATGTTTCGCGCCTTTTGGAAATACGTTTTGTACTTGCATTGTAGATATCGTCGAAATCTACAACTTTCGGGTTGGAGAATTTTCCTAAAAATGCATGTACAAGATGTATTTCCAAAAGGCGCGAAAAATTAGGGAAAAGTGCGGTGCGACTAGCTAAAACTGCGGTGCTAATAACAGCGCCCTTTTTTTTGACAACTTGAAATTTTATCCTAGAGCGTATATAACAAGATTTTAGAATTATAGGTGACTGTATGCAGTTCAAGGATAAACGTAGGTCAAATTAAACTCATAGAAAGTTGTGAACGGGTTCAGGAATTAGCCTGCATATAGTCATTTTCAAATTGCGCGCTCTGCATATAGCTGAAGTCGGTGTACATAAAATTATTACTAACTTTTATGTCATTCACCTTCTCTAGGACATGAATTTCCTGCACCAGATTGGCTGTAATCAATGTATATTGAAATTCAAGGCTCTGACCACATTGAGCTCCGATCTAACAGAAGTAGTGGATCCAACCGTTCTGATCATCCAGCACAAAATAACAAAATTTGATCAAAATTATTATTATGTATTATAGTTTATAGGCATATCTCTCTCTCTCAATATATAAGACAACATCTAAAGGCAATTGTTATCCGCAGACCAATTTTTTCTAGTTTACAAATTGTTATCCGCAGATCAATTTTAGACATGAGCATTCGATATCTTTGTTATCCTGAGCAGGGTCTGACAACTGAAGGAACATCTCTGACGACCTTCTGAGCACTTCATTGTGTGCACGGATCGTGATTCGTAAAATAAATGCGCGGACAGAGATCCAGTTGAGGAAAAAACACGGTTTCTTCAACGTTCGTGCGATTTCAGTTTGTTTGGGAGAGAGTAACCATAGCTATCTAAATCTTTCCAAACAAACCCTACCTATCTAAATCTTCCCAAACAAACGAAATTGCATGAACGGTGAAGAAATCGTGTTTCCTCCTCAACTCGGTCTCTATCCGTGCATTTTTTTACGAATCACGGTCCGTGCACGCAATGAAGTGCTCAGAAGGTCGTCAGAGATGCTCCTTCGTTGTCGGGCCCTGCTCAGGAGAACAAAGATATTGAATGCTCAAGTCTAAAATTGGTCTGCGGATAACAATTTGAAAACTAGAAAATGTTGGTCTGCGGATAACAATTGCCTATCTAAAAATGATCCTTTAATTTTAGGTCTAATTTCAAATGGATCCTTTTAAGTTTCATTTGATTCAAATGAGTCCTTTAGCTTTCACCTATATCTCAAATAGGCCCTTTTTTTTGTTATTCCCGTTAGGTTATTAACCGTGAGTTGAGTCCACGTCGTTTCTTCCCCATGCTGCCTAGCAGAAATGCTCGCTCGGAGAGGAGAAAATCCTTGCTCGGAGGCTGCTTTCTCGCTGTCGCCGAGCTTGAATCCCTTGCTGTCGCCGGAATCCCTCACCCTTGATCGAAGCCCACTTTCTCGCCGTCACCGAACTGGAATCCCTCACCCTCGGTCAGAGAGAGAGGGGAGAAAAGGACACCCTTGAGCCGGAAGCATTTGGGATTCAGAGCAGTGGCAAATCCACAAATCACTCGTAGATAATTACAAAAATTATTTTATTGCAATATAAGCGATTCGACAACGTCATGTCAATACGTAGCCAACGCCTAGTCATTAGATGTCGTTAAATAGTTAGTGGTGCCATTTTGGGATTAATTTAAAATAAAGTATGCCGTTAAGAAACAATTCTTTATGGCAATTGTTAACCGCACCCCAGTTTTGGCTATCCGCAACCCATTTTTATGAAGTATTATGCATTTTATTAGAAATACGCCTTGTACAAGCATTTTTAGGAAAAGTGTTCAACACGAAAGTTGTAGATATCGTCGAGATCTACAACTTGTGTTGAACTTTTTTTCTAAAAATGCATGCACAATGCGTATTTCCAAAAATTCGTTATAGTTACGCACATGTTTCAATTCGAGCGGCATACGTCTTGTGCGTGCATTTTTAGCAAAAGCGTTCAACACGTAAGTTGTAGATATCGACGATATCTACAACTTTCGTGTTGAACACTTTTTCTAAAAATGCTTGTACAAGGCGTATTTCTAAAAAAATGCGTAATACTTCATAAAAATGGGTTGCGGATAGCCAAAACTGAGGTGCGGTTAACAATTACCTTCTTTATTGGGTTCAACTATATTACGTCAATTGTATATTTATTTTCAAAAAATTATTTTTTCTGTTAGGTAAAAAAATAATTAAAAAATAGAATTTGTACGTGTTCTTGATAGTAAGAGCACAACCATGGGCTGACCCATGACACACCCCCATAACGTGGGCCCGTGTTAATTTTCGCGAAAATGTTACGTGTTCTTAAAGTCGTGATTCGTTATTTCCTTCTTCGCGACTCGTTATTTCTGTCTTGGTGCGACTCATTCTTTCATCTCCTTCATCGCTTAGCCTGCAATCTCGAGCCCTAGCGGCGCCACCGCGGTCGCTTAGGTGAAATTTTTCAATCCAAGCTCCGTTTCCAAATCTACGTCTAGTATTGCTGCGATGCTGACATGCGGCGGATAGAAGATAGCGTGATAAACTTAACTACAGACAAAATTACTAATAATCTATGTGAAGAGCACACATGTTCTCCGTCGAGATCAAGTGTCTGCATGAAGATCACTCTTGATCTCTATGAAGACAACACTTGATCTCCGTGAAGACCACACGATCTCACGTGAAAATCACACATGATTTGACTTGTAATTTAAGTCTTGCACTTTTTTTCCTCCACCTGTAAACAACGAGGATAGGGCTACCAGACACGGAAATGGATCCGGATTAAATAAGAGCTCTGATATCCGCACTGCAGTTTTGGCTATCCGCACTATTTGTATGAGTTATTACGCGTCTTTTGTGAATATGCCTTGTACATGCATTTTTAGGAAAAGTGTTCAACACAAAAACTATAGATCTCGTCGAGATTTACAATTTTGTGCTGAACATTTTTCCTAAACATGCACGCACAAGATGTATTGCCGCCCTGATTGAAACATGAGCGTAACTATAGTGAATTTATGAAATAGACGAGATCTACAACTTTCGTGTTGAATATTTTTCCTAAAAATACATGTACAAAACATATTTCTAAAAGACGCATAATAACTCGTACAAATAAAGTGTGAATAGTCAAAATTACAGTGTCAACGCCTTAAATAATTTCGGGTCGTTTTTCAAGGGCGTTTGGTTCGACTGATGTTGCTGATAAAAGAATAACTGTTATAAATGGAGTAAAAAAGAAGCTGTAATCGCCCTAGCCGTCGGTGGCCTGTCGTCGATTCTCTGTTTTCTTCCACAGGGCCGACGCTGTTTCTTCAACAGAATCCGCTGTTTTTGCGAAAATAATTCCTCGATCGGCTGGTTCCTTCTTCCCCGGCGCCGGTAGAGGGTCTTCTTCCATAGGGTCAGTTGACTCCCAGCGGCCGACGCTGTTTCGCCAACAGAACTCCGGTGTTTTTGCAGAAAACATTTCACTGTTTTCGCTGCAGGTATTCACTCAACACCATTTTTTCCTCACTCGTAACTTACCGCCATTGTTGTTGTTGCGTTTTTTTTATGTAAACATGTGAAGGTAGTTGCTTGTCTTTGCATTTCTTTCTTGTAAGCATGCTCCTCTAAAATCATAGTTATTCGGTGCTCATATCCATGGACTAGAATCGATGACCTACTGATCCAATTGAACTCCGCACTCTTCACTAAGTTGGACTTTAAAATCAGGCAGCCATCAGGGAAAATTACTGAGAAGGATATTTAGCACTGTTTTTAAGAATCAGGAAGTGTTATTTTAGTGTCTAGTTATGCTACTCCGGCTATTAAATGCTTCTGCCACTTGTATGTGCTTGATGATTTGTATGTGTTTCATAGTATAGCAATGTGAAGATTGAAATTGATCTAAAAAAAAGATGAAGGTGATTATGGAGTGGTCAAGACCCAAGGCAGCCACCGACTTGATGAGTTTTATGGGTAGTTGCTAGTATGTCTGTAAGTACTTCTGTCTACATTGATGAAAGGAATCCAAATGTAATTTTTGTTATTAGGGAATTTTCTAAATGGAATCTGTATGTTGAACTCAATTATATATGCCAAAATCCAAATGTTATGGGTGAATTAGTGAATAGCTTGTTCAATTATTAGGTTATGTTTTGTTTTTTAAACAAGAGAGGCCAAAATATGTAAGTTTTTTTCTGATGTGCAGGAAATTGAGCTCTGTTGTCCTGTTGATACATGGGGTGTGGTGATTGGTTTTTTTTTGTTATGTGAATCCTAATTAGGTCTTCTCTTAATTGTTGATTTCTAATTATGTTTTATTTCAATTGTTATATCTTCTTTCAATTATTAGTTGCAAAATTGGATGGAGAAGTTTCTTTCAAAAGTAGGATCAAATCAAACTTCTCAAGATTTACATGTGTAGGTTTTATGTGGTAAAAGAAATCGAGATAATTTTAACATAGATGAGTTACCTGCAGATCCAGGATTGAGCAAACTCATAAGCTCATGTGATGTAAATCTTCAAAACATAATAAGAATAAAGTACCTGCAGAATGGTCCTTATCAACCTTTTCTAGTAATTTTTTTGCAAACTGAAATTAGACAGAAAACATGTCCTTTTTAATAAAGATTGGTTTAATGAGTTTAAAGATTGACTGGAATTTAGCATACATAAAGATGTTGCATATTGTCTTTATTGTTACATCTTTCACAGAGAGGCTGTGTACTACCTTTGTCAGTCGTGGTTTTAGATACTGGAAAGATAGGACGATATTAGAATGACATATGAAATTAGAATAATGCACATAATAACTCTAAGAAGGTGTGCATAACTTTGATGAATCAAAAGCAAAGTATTCAAGCTACAATTTGTAGACAGAAAGAAACACAACATACTCAATATCGTGCTCATTTATGTGTGTCAATTGATTACATACACTTTCTTTTGCGACACTGCTTGACTTTTCGTTGACATGATAAGTTTAAAGAATCTAGTAATCGAGGGAACTTTCGTGAACTTCTAGAATTTCTTGCATTGCATAGTAATGAGATCAAGTCAGTGGTATTGGCAAATGCTCCTAGCAATTGTCAACTATTATCTCCAAAAATCCAAAAAGAGATGGTTTATTGCATTGCAACTAAGATAACAAAGATATTGGAGATAGTTACTTCACTATTTTGGTTGACGAATCGCATGATGTGTCCACAAAATAACAAATGACCATTGTTTTACTTTATGCGAATACCAAAGGTGTCATTATGGAGCGTCTTCTTGGGTTTGTTCATCTTATAGATACAAGTGTTTTATCATTAAAGAAGAGTATTGATTTTTTATTTGTAAAGCATGACCTAAGTATTTCAAAATTGCGCGGATAAGGTTATGAATTATGATCATATGATGGTACTAGCAATATGATGGGTGAGTTCAAAGGACATAAAATGTTGATATTGCAATAGAATAATTGTGCTTTCTATATTCATTGTTTTGCTCATCTGAAGGACGGAAGAGAAAGGGGTAGAGGGGGCTTTACTCACCCAAATTCTAAAAAACAGAGAGAAGGAGAAGAACTTAGAGAGAGATCGATAAAAGTTGATTAATCCATTATTAGCTTCATACATGACCCAATGGGTCTATTTATAGAGTACAACAATATAGGCATCAAAACATTGAATGCGCACAACACTAAAACATTAAGACTCTAATGACTTGACTCCAATACTTAAAGACTCAGAATAAAATATGTAATATAACCACTAATAGATAACTTGCGATGTGGGACCCTAACAGATTGCAAAATTTTGTAGAGCTCCTCTTCCTGGATTTTGGCGATCCTCTCATGATGATGACTACGTGAGACCCTAGGTGACGACTCTTAGGTAAATTCTGTTATCCCCTTGTGCGCCACACTTTCCCCTTTCCCTCTACAAATCGACAGACCCCTTTCGAAATTGTCGTTGCGCCCACCCTGCTCAACCCAACTTCAACTTGCCAAGATCCCTCATCATGCGCTTGAACCCGACTCGACAACTGGATATTTCCGCCTTCCTCTGCCCGACGATCTCCTCTTCCTGCATCCCCGCCTTACCACCGACTAGGAGTGTGCACAGTGCGGTTCGGTGCGGTTTGGGCCCAAACCGCAATTACACCGTTAAGGTGCGGTTTTGGCACGAGCAAAATCACACCGCATCGAAAATGTGCGGTGCAGTTTTTGCGGTGTGGTTTCTACGTGCACAAGTTATATAGAAAATTAGAAACAAAAAAGATCAAGATTAGGTTCTCCAAAAAATACAGTCATAAATCTTGTATAACCAATTAACCATTAACGTGTAGTACATTAACTCTCAAAAAACAAATGTTACAAAATCATGCATGAGTTATTTGCCTTTCACCCTTTCGGTGAGTGACGTGAGTGGGACTTGAGCATTGAGAGGATTCACTTTTCAGGCGTTGGTAGAAGAATTAAAACCAAGGCCTCAAGCAGGAATAATGAAAGGCCAAATTCTAATATACATTATATAAGTGACAATTAAGTCTAAATTTTAATAACCGGGATAGACTAAGAGTAAAAACTATTAACACAAGTTACGCAATCATGTTAATGTATATTTACAAAAATTATATGGAATAATAAGTGAGGTGTTGTATTTGCGGTTTTTAATATATGAAAACCACACCGCACTGCACCACATGCAGTTCATAGAAGTCGTAAATCACACCGTACCGAAACTACACTATTTGGTTTGAAAATCGGTGCGGCTTTTCCGATGCAGTCGGTTTTTGCGGTTTGCGGTTTTTGACGCTTACCTCTACCACCGACATCCCCCTTCCTCCCCGATCCTCTTTACCAGCCGTAACCTTCACTACCCCTACTCCAAGCTGCATCCCTCTTTTCCGTCCACCAACCATAACAACCCCTCCTCCCTAGCTTCAAACCCTACACAGCCCTCTAACCGCCACTCTACCGCCTCCACCACTTCCTGGACAACATATTTGCTCTCCAACCTCCAGATCTACCTCTCCATGTCGGCACCCCGTTACTCTGTGAGCTAACTTGTTGTATGAATTTTGGTCTCTTCATTGTTTTATGGACTTGTTTCCCTACATGATTATCTATCTTTGGTTTTTGTAGTGTCTGTCATACTCATCTTGATTTCATGACTTGTTCGCTTATGCGCTTTTGCAAGCTCTAAGAATTATCTTGCATTGCTTAAAATTATTTACCTAGGATTTATTGTTTTAATTACTGGCTATCATTCTTTGTCGGATCTTGTGTGTGTTGCATGTAACGTCCTGCATTAGTAAAATTATTTTCCCGGCACTGCATCTAAGGTTTCATCTGAAGACTCTCACTCACCTACCCTACCCTACATCACTTTCTAAATGGATCGATGCAATTTTTACCTTCAAGCGAGCTAGCACCTTATCAAGGTCGAAAAATGGTTCACTGTAGAATATCCATTCAAGTCCTTCACCTCAAAATATGGAAAATTTATACGAGGGAAATGTGTGGGAGTTCTTCATGATTTACAAGATCCACTGTATGACTTTCTCTGGAATGAGCAAGACATATGCTTTGTAACTCCTCAATGGCCTAGAGTTGTTGCATATTTAATTCATGCATCGATTGCTTAAGCTGATCCAATTCTTAATGTCATTCTTGGCTACTGGTGTTCTCTGAACTTTCCATGATACAAATAAAAATACATTTTACTCGGAATTGATCAATTCATCGGATTCTAGTTCGGGATTGATAGGGCTTGAACCCGTAGCTTCCGCCTTGACAGGGCGGTGCTATGAGCCTGTGACCGATTGAACTACAATCCCAACCATATGTATGACATACTATTATGGGTCTCCACCATCCGTTGTCAGTTACGCATATATCATTTACGTGTCTTTATGTATGTTATTTAAGTGTTTGAGTATAGTCGTAGTTGCAACTAATTAGAGTCATCATGTTTTAGTATCTGTGCATCTACTTTTATTTTTGGATATTTACATCCGCGCGCCACTTGTAAGTCTTTAAATTTACCAAGTTCTCCTTCTCTCTCAAGTTCTCCCTTCTTCCTCAAGTTCTAGGGTTAGGGTTGAGCACGACTCCCCTTCTTCCTCTTCCCCTCGCATTCACCGCGGGTAGAGCTCGACTTGACTTGTATCTCCGCCTTCACCGCCACATCTGACGAAGACATGAAGTAGGCTCGTAACATCTTGGTATCAAAGCGACGCGCCACCGTTGCGGCCTCTTCCTTCCCTCAGCGCTCCTCTGCGTCCCTCACCGCCCTCTTAGCCGCGCCCGTGCGCAGTTTCTGCGGACCGCTCGACTGTAGCACGAACCCGATCGACGCAACTGAGCCAGATCGTCCGTCCCTGCTCCCAGATCGTCAGTCCCCGCTCCCAGATCGTTCGTCCCTACTCACATATCGTCTGTCCCTACTCACAAATTGTTTGTCCCTACTCCCAGATCGTCCGTCCCTAATCCCAGATCTTCCGTCGTTGATCGACGACAACATTCACGTCGCATACCCGATCAACGCAACTGATCCCGGTCGTCCACCCCTGCATCCAGATCATCCGTTGCCGATTGACGACAACATCCGCGTTGTCCACATCGTGACCGATCTCCTGCAAGCCGATGCCTACTCACCTCTTTCCAGTCAACCCTAGCCTCAACGTTCTCCCCCACAGAAGCCATCCCAATTCTTGAAGTCGAGCCCAACAGTCCTCCTTTTTCCTTCCTCAAGCCCAGCAAACCGCCACATATTGTGAACGCCAGAAGGCCAAATTAATTATTTTTTCATTAAAATTAATTGATTAATTAATTCCTTTGGCATGATGACGAGCCTTGGCGAGCCACTCAATGTCTGTTCGATGCGCCAAAAGTTACTGGATACGTCGGCTTTCTATGACGCCACGCTTGCACGACTCACTGCCAGCATTGACCGCCGCTTTGGGGGTCCAATCCCACCACATCCATTCTCGAGGCCACCTGCATTTGAAGAAGCCATGTCGCTCTCCGCAGTTATGGTCGCTCCACCATCGCCTTTGATTGTTCCCTCCCCGCTGTTCACACAACCGACCTCTTTGTTGTTGAGCCCCGAGGTGGTGACACCTCATTTTGCGCCGCCAGCCGTTCCCATAGTCTCCACTCCACGGCCTCCGCTCCAGTCACATGTTCTGGTGGCCCCTCTCGATCCATTCCTTCTAACGACTACCCCCTCGTCTGCGCCGCCACTACTCATCGTCGCGATTCACTTTCAGCACATTCCTTTGTCTCCCTAGACTCTCTGCATCCTCCGAGCACACTCTCCCCAACTCCAAAGATTCTGTCTGACTGTCTTCCTTCCGCAAGCGCCCCACCATTTCGGAGCCATGTCGTCCATCTTGACACCTCTGCACACGCTGATTACCCACCATTCGATGCGGCCGCCGCCATAGCAACACACTATCGAGAGTTGTTCTGTTGTGAAATTAAGGAGCCAGACGGTCAAATCATTCGAGCCTCGTTCGAGCTTGAGGACAAGCTCGATTTGAAGGACGAGTGTATGTTATGGGTCCCCACCATCCGTCGCCGGTTACACATATTTCATTTATGTATCTTTATGTATGTTATTTCAAGTGTTCGAGTCGAGTCGTAGTTGGGACTAATTAGAGTCGTTAGGTTTTAGTATTCGCACATCTACTTTTATTTTTGGGTATTTACATCCACGCTAGTTGTAAGTCTTTAAATTGACACATTGGGTCATTGCATGCATTATGAATGAAATTAACCAAGTTCTCTTTCTCTTTCTAGTTCTCTCTTCTTCCTCAAGTTTTAGGTTTAGGTTTGAGCACGATTCCTCAACGAAGCCCCAAAGTAGGCTCGTAACATATACATAGTCTTATGATTACAAAAGAACATTCTATTTGTTATGTTGCAACAAAACATGAATTCTATAGGAATATCTTATTTACATAGATATTGACTTGAGTGAGGTAGCACAGATTACTAGTAATCTATGCTTATTTTTTTGTATTTGCTCTATTGCAATGCATGATTAAAGTTGAGTCTTTTTCTTTATACAGATCTGACATTTCTCTTTGTAGAGGACAAATTGGTTAATCTTCTTAATGGATTGATAAATTATTCGGCTGAGCTGGATTTGAACCCGCACAGATATCTCGCCAACGAATTTACAATCTGTCCCCATTAACCGCTCGGGCATTGTTCCGATCTGAACGAGGAAGTAGAAGGACCAGCGTCATCGTCCTGCAAATTTTAGCAGAAATACAAAAGTAAAGAAGAAGGAAGTAAAACTATCGTTCTTTTTCATTGATATCCTTGTTCTTTATTAGGGTCCGTTCGTTTGGATGAATTTGAGATTCAAAATTGGAATTGGAGGTCCAATTACAGTGAAAATTGATCATCAATTCTAATTTCAGGGCTCCAATTCCAAATAAATGGTCCTTACAGTATTTATGGCTGTTTATTACAGTTAATTCTTCTTGCCGTCTAGTTCTTCCAATGCTCTATATGTTCCGTTATTGCTGTTACATTAAAGATTATTGGTAACCTTAGCCGCCAACAACTTCTAATGGCTATTTCTTGTTCAATTGGTTCAGTTATAATAGCCACAACCATAAGAAATCTGTTCATTTTTCATAACAAGAGCTTCAGTGTCTGAGTGTTCTCTTGTTGATCGCCCATGGTCTCCCATCTTATTTTTTCCACTATCATCGGCCCACATGCAAAGTGTATCGCACGTTGTAAAAACTAATTAGCCGCCAAGGACCGAAAATTGGAACCAGGAGTTGATTCCCCTGTAGCTGGTCTATTGAACTTGTTTGTTATTTGATTCCAGCAGTATTGTTTTAGTTGTTGTGTTGCCACCACAAACTTTAATACTGAAATAGCGAAGTTACAACTAGCATGACAAATTAGTGATTTCAGCATCTAATAACTTAATTTGTATAATTTTTATTGTTTATGCTCAATACTGATTTATAATTGTGGTATTGGTTGTAGATGTTGTAGTGATTGTAGAGACTGCAGTGAAATTGCAGTGATTGTAGAGGTTGTACTAGGTCTTATTAAGTAAAGTGAGTTGACATGATGATCCAAATATAAGTGATTTTTATGCATGAACGTTGTACATAGTGGTGATTGTCTTCAATGGCTT
The DNA here is from genome assembly GCA_033032865.1 of Dactylorhiza incarnata. Taxonomy (NCBI): domain Eukaryota; kingdom Viridiplantae; phylum Streptophyta; class Magnoliopsida; order Asparagales; family Orchidaceae; genus Dactylorhiza; species Dactylorhiza incarnata. The sequence continues at coordinate 4,051,558 of JAWHQI010000244.1, read as the reverse complement.
GTAGTTGTTGGCATTATAGGTGGTTAAATATGTAAGTTATTTATCAGCTTGTAAGTGATGTTTTGTTATAATTATGTGTTTTGTATTGTTTTATGTTCGGTAAATATAGATGAGTAAATCAAGAAGGGGGAATGTTGCTATGTGTGAGAGACTATGTTATGGTTTTTTTCCGTGTCGGCGAGAAATTGATTTGGGCAATAGAACCAGCACACATTTCAGAAGGGAAAATTTTGATGGCAAATTTCCAAACACAAACACTGTTCTTCCACGTTCGCTTAAAATTATTCATTTGAAGATGCCTAAATCAGGGTGATGGTATTTTTTGTTTAGATAGCCACCGTACCGTTTTTTCAAACAGATAACACTGTTTTCATGTTCTCTGCTGCTTTGAAAACAGAGTTCATCCAAACAATTATTACATTTTCTTTATAACGTTACCTGCAGCTCATTTTGTCACAATTGTTTCCACTACTGATTTTGCTAGTGTTGTAGCTGGTCAAAACAGATGAATTGGGGAAACCAATCAGGTCTAGCACTACCACTATGACAATGTTTGGCGGAGGTTTCGGGACTGCAATTTGAGAGCATGTTTCGAGACTGCAATTTGAGAGCAGTGCTTAGAACTTTGGGTATCTCGTCTTCTCTCTTGCTGAAGGCGGCTAGGGTTTAGGCCTCCTTACTCTCCTCGAAGCTGAATCTTTGTTTTCCTCCATTGAAGGTTCATTCTCTGCCTTGATCCACCGAATTTTCATTCTCCTTTTAACGCATTCTCTACCCGTCTTCCTCCGCTGATTGTTCTTTTTTTAATTTCTGTTTCTACATTCCTCTAATGATTTTTTTCCTTCTTCCTTTTCTGTCCCTGTTTTCCTCCTCTGAAGTGATGTGAGGCCGAATACCACACTCCAAGCCTGTGTATGCTGAAATATTTTCAGGCGATCCTTTTTTTCTTCTCCTTTTGCTGTTATGGTATTGTAAACTCGAGCCTTTGTATGGAATGATTTGGGTTTAAAGCCTCCTCAATTTAGATTAGTTAAATTGGGTCATAACATTATGAATTATTAAAAACTATGATCAGCAATATAGTCATTTCTTTCTTTTCTTTTATTGATGAAGTTTGTTTGTATATTTTAATTTTTCTGAGAGCATATGAAACTGAAAACCACGCTCTGCCAAACCCATTGCCCAATAACAAATATATAATTGATATACGCAGTGCATGGATCATGTTTCCTAGCTTAGAATTTGATTGTGATTGTCAGAGTTTAGTTCTTGTTATTTGATAATGTATACCTTTGTTCTATATATATTATTAAGATATAAATAGTGCTTAGGTATGTGAAAATGTATACCTTAGGACACAATCACTTAATCTTGATAACTTGGCTTCAGCACGTAGATTGATTGCAACCCGACCCGATGAACTAATAGGACACATTGAGGTGTTTGTATATCGATTTTGTCCCCTCGGGAGGTTTTGCAAACAAGTCACATAAATATTAAGCTGCTATTTCATAATTTCACTGAAATATTACTTGAATGTAACTTCTCAACTACAGGAAATTAAAGAATGCTTAGCAAGCCCCCATTTCGGGTACGGACGACCAAATTCCTCAAACCGTACATCCTTCGGATGCATTTCTCCAACAAATATGTGAGTGCGCAGGTTGTCCACACCCCCACGGCCACAGTGGCAGCCTCTGCCAGCTCACAGGAGAAGCTGCTTCGACCCTCAATGGAGTCAACGCGGGATGTGTCGGCCGCCGCCAAGATCGGTAAGCTCCTCGGCGAGAGGCTTCTGTTCCAGAAAATACCGGCAGTCGCAGTCTTCCTCAAGAAAGAGCAGAAGTACCACGGAAAGGTAAAGGCCGTCGTGGATTCGGTCAGAGAGGCTGGCGTGAAGCTGCTTTGAGATTCAGATTCCAGTCAGTATCTTCTGAATTAGGTAAAAATTTGATCTTTTTTTTTGGGGGGGGGGGGGGATGTTTTCTTGAGCTTGAAATGTACCTGCAGTATTTTTTTGCTGGTCATACTATTTGATGTTGTTTTTATAAGGGCAGATCCCTTTTACCCAAGAAAGAAACAAATGTTATTTGGATTAAACCCCCCTATCTTTAGTTTTTATATGAAAAAACAAAATAAGTTTTGAGATGTTTCAAAAAAAAATTTGATAGGACGATGATGGAAAATGGTCGGGATAGCTCAGTTGGTTGAGCTGAGTACATTCCATAGAATCCTGTCGTGACGGTGGTTTCCGAATTGGAATTGCAGTCCAATTCCAATGAAAATGGACCTTCAGTTCTAATTTAAGTGCCTCAATTTTGTCCAAACGAATGAACCCATAGGCTTCGCTTGGAACGGCGGTAGCAGTCGTGAACGCGGTGGTTATGAACCGTCGTTCGTGAATGCCCGACCTCACCTAAATAACTTCATTAACTTTTATGTTTGGCACGACAACAGTTATGACCACTGCCGAGAAAAAAAAACTAATTTTGAACATAAAAGTGGATGAATTTCCTTACGTGAAATTGAGGGTCACGAACGACAGTTCATAACTATTGCGTTCACGCCCCCACCACCGCCGCTCCAAGCGGAGCCTTAGTCTACTGCTTAGGTTGTTATCAAGGTTTCTGGGCAAAATCTCCTGTATCAAAGTTAGAAATTTTGGAAACTCAGATTTGCAGGCTATGTATATGTTGAAGTTGTTTAATAAAAAAAATATGTTGGAGTTATATACAAATGCTCTATTCAATGAACAATAAAAAGTTAGGTTGGAATTAGCCCTAATCTATAAGCACTATAACAACTGAAAGCTGCTACATAAAGTAGGTTCATTTGGTTGAGCTGCTGCTGCTTATGAAATCTGCTTTGATAATTTTGTTTTATATTTGAGATTGTTTCATTAATAGATTTTGCCTGCAGCTTCTCATTCTTATTTATGCCTTACTGACAACTGCTGTGGTTTTTTGAAGAGTTAAAGGCTCTCTTTGGTTAGGCCGCGAAGCTCTTGTGCGCCGCTACTTCGAAGAAATCCCCGCCCGATGAACTTCACTGCTTATCCACAGATGTTTTTATTGGCCAGACCATTACAAAACCTAAAAAAATAGTAATATATATACTGGGTTCATAAATATCTACCATTTTCTTGTAAAATTGGAAAGAAAAATTGACACCGTCGGAATAGCGGTTTTTCCGCTCAATTGTGGGCATTGGGCAGAACGAGATAGAAACCGTTGGTTCAAATAAACCCGTTCAAAAAAAACGCACTGAAAGCTTATACCACCGCTTTATAAAGAATCAAAGAACAATGTGGTAGAAGACTAAGGCTCTGTTTGGCGTGGCGGTGGCGGCCATGAGCATTATGATCTGTGAACTGTGCTTTATGAACGAAATGATCATGAGCTGTGATGGTTTGTGAATGAAGTTCTGTTTGTAAAAAAAAAGTTTATTTGCCAGAGGGAGAAGCAATTTTATCAATGTCAGCTTTCCCTTATAAAATTAAGAGTCTTTTTGGCGTGGAGTTTTTGCTCCGGTGAGTTTGTAGTTTTTGCTCCGGTGAGTTTGTTATGATCGCCAAACGAATCCTAAAATTGTTAAACCCTAAACCCTATTAAGAGTCTGTTTGGCGTGTAGTTTTTGCTCCGGTGAGTTTGTTATGATTGCCAAACGAACCCTAAAATCGTAAATTGTTAACTACGACATTTTGTTTTATATGTTGTTTATGATCTTTAGACGATCGGCTAATTACTTTATTACAATCTTTGTTCTCTTCTCTCTTCCATGGATAATCACTTTGCCGTCGTCTCTAATCGCTCTCTAATCATCATAATAAGAGCTTTCCAGAGCTTTAATATTTTATTTATTTTATTAATTCAAATCATTTGATGAAGTTTAAAGTAGTTTATGCAAGATACGAAATATTCTACTATGGGGAATGTGAAAGAGCTGTTGTGTATACGAAATATTCTGCTTGGTTTACATTATGATTTGAATGTTGCTAGTACACTATTTAAATTAAATCACTAAAAATGCTATTATTTTAAATTGAATAATACCATGCTCACCTAAAGTCTACCTAAAATCCACAAAAAGTGGGACCTACTCAGCATAAAACACCCGACTTTAGGGGTTTTTGTGCGCCAAACTCTAAAGTCGTGTGTTTGTGCCGAGTGGCGCTCACTTTTTGTGATTTTCAGCCGAATCTTAGAGAAATTGAGTGTTTTTGTGAGGAGTGGGCCTCATTTTTTGTGGCTTTAGGGTAGACTTTAGGTGTGTGTAGTAACGCCCTTTTAAATTATCGTAATAAATTTTATGAAAATTTATACATGGTTGTTGAAGTTCTGGCCCAAATTAACTATTTAAATGATTAAATGAGTTTCTAATCAATTTAATAATTATTTTTATTAGTTTTGTTGCGGGTCGGTCGACGCTCTTCTGGACCGGTTGAATCGAACCGTCTTAGCTCGAGAGTGCGCCGAGCGCGCAAATAATTAATGAGAGATTTAGTAGACGACAAGAAGATGTTTTTATCGTGGAAAACCCGTAAAGGTAAAAAATCACGCGGTCGAAGTTGTGTCAGTCAAATTCCACTATATGTCGGTTTATTACAGTGAAAGTTGAGAACTCGAGAGCGACAGGTCGCCGCTCGTTACAATAGTAATAAAGAGAATCTCCGAGGGTGGCATGACACCTCTCAGGAAACTAAGTATTTTTTTCACGGGAATGAAAGTGAGATGCTCTAGTCATCTTTCGATGCCCAAAGGATCTTCAAGTTACTTAAAAGAATGTCTTTGAAAGCGAAAGAGATCTTCAAAGGCTCGAAAGAGATCTTCGAATGCTTGAAGGACATCTCCGAGCGCCGGAGGAGAACTCTGAGGAATCTTCAACGGAGCTATCTCGGGTGTAGAAAACAAAGTGTCTTGAAATGAAGGCTCTGTGCTCCTTTTATAGCTTCGGGCAGGGGTAGCCCGGATCGCCGTTTTTTGGATATTCCTATATTGCCCCCGAGCAGTTCTGGCCGCTTTGTTGATGGCGTTAGGCGCAATGAACAAGACCTGCAATCTAAGAAATTAAGAAGGGTTAATTGCCGCGCGCGTCAGGAATGTGAATGCGTTCTGAGCGCGCAGGCGTTCTGAGCGCGCGGTGAGCGCGGAGGCGCTCTGAGCAGGTGGTAAGCGCGGAGGCGCTCTGAGCACGCGGTGAGCGCGGAGGCGATCTACGCTCGTCGTGAACTTGGGGGCGTTCGACGAGCGATGTGCACTTGGGGGAGTTCTGCGCGTGTCGTGAATGTGGGGACTTAGGAGGTGGACGCGCCGTGAGGGTGGAGGCGTGTCGTTCATGGCGATACCTGGGAGGTGCGGTCCCGCCGACCGAGATAGCGCAATAAAGGGGCGCGCGAAGTGGTGCGGCTGGAGCCGAATGATCGAGGCCGTGCGGTGGTCGTGCATCAAGTCTTCTGCGATCAAGGAGATGTGGCTTGCACGGCGCGGCGAGTGTCGAGCAGCTAGTGCCGCGCGGCGGCGGCACGGTTTGCGCCGCACCAAGGTGGTGCGGGCTAGGGGAGACGTGCGCGACCCTGGCGGCACCTGGGAGGTGCGAGGTGCGCCCAAGGCCGCACCTCCCAGGTGCGGGCATGGACGGGAAGGTGCGTCGGGCTCGGCAGGCATCGTGCCGGGTAGGTGCGGCGGGCGGCCGACGAGGTGTGCGGTGAGGTTGGTGACACTGAGGAGAGGGAGAGAGAGAGAGTGCATTCATGGAGGGGAGAGAGAGAGAGCATTCATGGAGAAGGGAGAGAGCATTTATTGAGGAGAGAGAGAATGGGGGTTGAGTGGACCCCCACTATGGGTGTGCGGTTACTGTGTGGGCGTACACGTGCGTTCCGGTGTCTATTTGGAGGACCAAAATGACTCAGAATTATGCGAGAATGAGCCCGTTGGAATTGTATCAACAAGCGGTCGAGGTCGTGGCGGAAAATCCCGGGTTCGATCGAATCCGTTTTGGGGTTGCCCCTCTCCCTACGCAAACCCTAGATCTCTCGGTCTTCCCTCGAAACGCATCTCTATCGGAATGTAGAAACCACCAGCTCGCTTCAAATCACAGGTGATCGGAAAGCTTCATCAGACCATCGCTGTTTTTCACTCGTCGAATTAGCTTATTACAAGGTCTGTAGCTCATCATTGTTTTTCCCTCCCTGTCTAGGTTGAACCCATAGCTTCAAATGAAAGAAGAAGGTGTCTTGAAAAGAAGGCTCTGAGCTCCTTTTATAGCTTCGGGTAGGGGTTGCCCGGTAATTTTGCCTTCGTAACCACTTGACGGGTGAATCACGTTTGGCGATTTGGAGCACACGAATCGACATTTTTTGGGCATTTCTGTATTGCCCCCCCCCCCCCCCCCCCCCCCCCCCCCCCCGAGCAATTCTGGCACCTTTGTTGATGACGTTAAGCGCAATGAACAAGACCTGCAATCTAGGAAATTAAGAAAGGTTAATTGTTGCGTACGTCGGGAATGTGAATGCGTTCTGAGGGCGGAGGCGGTCTGAGAGCGCGGTGAGCGCTGAGGCGGTCTGAGCGTGCGGTGAGTGCGGAGGCGCTCTGAGCAGGAGGTGAGCCTGAAGGCGCTTTGAGCACGCGGTGAGTGCGGAGGCGGTTTGAGCGCCCGATGAGCGCGGAGGCGCTCTGAGCAGGAGGTGAGCCTGAAGGTGCTCAGAGCACGCGGTGAGTGCGGAGACGATCTACGCTCGTCATGAACTTGGGGGCGTTCGACGGGTGGTGTGCACTTGGGGAGTTTTGCGCATGTCTTTATTTCCCCCCAAACGGAGCCTTTATCTCCTTTATTGCTCTACGGATTTCCGAGTTAGAAAAAGTTAGGAGGATTTTCGAGTTGCTGAATAACCGTATGTTTAACTATAATTTAGTTCTATTTTTAAATTGTATTTTTTAACTGTAATGATATTAGGCTGATTTTAGAGTTGCGGTATAACTGTATATTGAGCTGTAATTTAGTTGTATTCTAGAATTGTATTTTGGAACTGTATTTCAATAGTCTTCTTGAGTTGTAAGTCCAACTGTTGTATTAATAAAACTAGCAACTGTATTGTAATTATACTACATTCAAACAAGTAATTATTAGATGTATAAAATAATTGAAATGTTAATTTTTTTTTGTCTTGGTTTAAAAGGAATCCGCTGTGTTTGCCATCGTGCATTCGGCGAAAGAGGCATACGCTATGCATTATGATTATCCCCACAGAACATGATTTAGTGTGCGGAAACAACACTTTACATATTGGGCACATAATAATTATTAAACTCTGAGAGTAGAGATGCTCAAAAGTTGGAATTAAGATTACAAAGCTGTCACCCAAGAAGTACCAAAAACTGTATAAACGCACGGGTTGTCTTGCTAGCATTTCTTTTCACATGGATAAAGATGGTAAGAATTGGACAGTAACGATGTTCGTGGAGGAGCATAATCATTCACTAGCAACTAAGAAAGAGACGCATTTATGGAGATCTCGTCGTAGCATCTATGAAATGCAAGATAACCTAATGAGAAACATGACAGGTGCGAAAAACAGAGTTTTGGATGTATACAAATTTCTATCCGATGAAGTTGGGGTGTTGAAAATATTGGGTTTTGCAAGACCGACGCCTTCAACCACGTTCAACGTGAAAGAAAAACGCTAATAGAAAGCGGTGACGCCACTAGCTTGCTTAAGATACTGCAAGAGAAGCAATTGAACGATAATATGTTCTCGTATGATGTCCGAACAGACGAGCTGAATAGGTTGACAAGCTTCTTATGGATGGACGGGCATAACAAAATAGATTACGACTGTTTTGGTGACGTCATTATTTTTGATAACACGTATAAATTGAATAAGTATAATCTTGCATGCGCACCATTCATTGCCGTGAACCATCATTGGCAAAATATCTTTGTAGGAGGGGCTTTCAATGTTGAAGAAACCAACGAGTCATTCGTCCGGGTTTTTGGGACATTCTTGAAATGTGTCGGTGGCAAAGAACCAATATCTGTTTTTACGGATCAAGACTAAGACATGGCCGTTGCTATTGAGCATGTATTCACTACCCCTCGCCATTGGTTGTGCCAATGACACATCTCCAAGAAGGCAGAAGAAAGGTTTTAGGTACGATTTTGCTACCTGTATTGAGAACTGCAAACTTGCCAAAGAACATGTTATGAGCGTTATGAATGATTTGTCTAAGCAAACTGATGAGTAGTGGATGGAGATGAGAAGCAGAAAAAAGGTTTTCTAGATGAGAAAGGCACTAAGAATAAATCATGTGTTTGAGATCCACCGATGAAGAGACCAAAAGGTGCAACTAACGCTCGTATAAAGGACCACTGGGAACGAGGGAAAAAAAAATACTTAGGGTCCGTTCGTTTCACGGACATTGATATTAAAGTATTGGCTTTCAATCCAATATCAATACACACGGGAAATGACATTGAGTTTAAATCTAATTCTTTTGTTCGTCTGCACGATGATTTTCTGTCATATGAATTGATATTCATTACTTTTTACTGTTCGTTTGCAGAAAGATTTTCTTTCATAAGAATTGACATTAATTAATGATGAGCTTCTAAGCTTTTTCCTGCAAATTATCATACGCAATAACGCGTTTTTTAGCCCCGCACACGTTTTTTTAGCCCAGCGCGCGACTTTTTCGCCCGGGCACGATTTTTTCGCCCGGGCGCAATTTTTTCGCCTGTGCGCGTTTTTTTCGGTCGGGCGCGTTTTTCCGCCCGGGGGCGATTTTTTCGCTCGGTCGCAATTTTTTTCGCCGGGCGCAATTTTTTTCTCCGGTAGCGATATTTTTGCCCGGGCGCGTTTTTTTCGCCCGGGCGCGATTTTATCGCCTGGCCGCGATTTTTTTCGCCCGGGCGCTATTTTTGCCCTGGCGCGTTTTTTTCGTACTGGCGAGTTTTTTTTCGCACGGGCGTGATTTTTTCGCCATGGCGCGCTTTTTTCGCCCGGGCGCGATTTTTTTTGCGAAAAAATGTGCCCGGGAGAAAAAATCGCGCCCGGGCGAAAATAGTGCGCCTGGGAAAAAAATGCGCCCGGGCAAAAAACAATGCGCCCGGACGAAAAAAAAACGCACAAGGACGAAAAAACCGCGTTCGGGCGAATAAAATGTGGCCGGTGAAAAAAATTGCGCCCGGCGAAAAAATTGCGATCGAGCGAAAAAATCACCCCCGGGGAAAAAAATGCGCCCGGACGAAAAAATTGCGCCCGGGCGAAAAAAACGCGCCCGGGCGAAAAAATCGCGCCCGGGCGAAAAAATTGTGTTCGGGCAAAAAAAATGCGCTCGGGCGAAAAAAATGCGCGTGGGTGAAAAAACCGCGTCCGGGCAAAAAAAAAACGTTAGGAGTAAAAAATCTCGCCCGGGCAAAAAAATCGCGTTAGGAGTGAAAAATTGTGTTCGGCCGGAAAAATTGCATCCGGGCGGAAAAATTGTGTCCGGGCGAAAAATTTGCGTTCGGGCAAAATTTTTGCGTTCTCGCAAAAAAATCACGTATGGAGTCAAAAAATAGCGTACGAGCGAAAAAATCACGTACGGGCAAAAAATGCTCAATCGGGCCAAAAAAATGATATTCTTTTGGAAAGTCGGAGTTGGGGATCTCAATATCCGCCCCTAGAGATAAACATTAGATTGATATGTTTTTAGATTAAGGTGAATATCGTCGACTTTCCTCCAGAAAGCCAATTCCACTTTACAATTGTTGGTACGAACAACAAAAATAACTTTCATATTCCCAAAGTCAATACTTTAATATCAATGTATGTGAAACGAACGAACCCTTAATATTTGTTGCTTTCTTTCAAGAGATTCTTAATTAATAACTTCTTCTCTTTACAAAATTGCATTTTTCTAATGACGTTGCTTTGATTTGTCACAGAAAATATAACTTGATGCCACGAAAAAAGAGATCGTTGTAGATGATGAGACACCCACGACAAAGGACTTCAACTTTGTGGGTGGTTCTAGTAAGAACCAACATTCTTCTCCACCCGCAACATCAACTTGTTTTGATTTAATTGATGACTTTTTCTCGAATTTGTCCTTTAATCTCTTTTACGAGTTCAAACATTATTTTGGCATTTTGTCGATAAGGAAAATAAGATTGCGATAACTTTGCAATAATTTTCTCAATCACAAAAAAAAAAACAAATGCAGTCCAAAGCAATGTTGATGCCATAAACTTTGCATTAATTTTCCAAAAAACTAACAAATGCTTAGCAATTGTTAGCACATATGATGACAAATGCAAATAGTCTAAAGCAACGTTGATCACTTCATCACAAAGCAGTCCAGTATCATATGCTAGATGCCTAATAAAACTAGGAATTGTTAGCATATATGCTGCTAAAAATGTTATGAAAATATCTTCCGCAAATTCTGCGCGGAATTTCACCATGTCCTGTTACTAGCTACTACACTCCTCCCATGATATAGCTTTCGCTGAGAGCACTGCCTCCATATATTTGATCACGAACACACCACAGTCATTATCGTTTTCTTGTTGAGGCATGCCATCAACATCTATTACTTGCCAGATCAAAATGTCGGCCGGCAATGCTTCCGATGCATCATCATGTAATATTCTAATCTGCAATGGAGCTCTCAAAATCATTAAATTCCCAAATCTGGAAGGTTTTAAAACACATTGAGAGGTTTAAAAAAAATTTATACCATTGATACATTGGTTGGTTTTAAAATCTCACCAATTCGGGGAGCTCGGCACGATGACAACTAAGAGGAAGTGAGTCATAAAACTTCCATAGACATTCCTTTAGCCGACACACCAACAATGCCCATGACTTCCAAAATGGCATGGCATGATTATCAATTCAGAGTTGTTGACATTAGCTTTTGTAATATGGCTAATTAGGCATCAACTCTCCTGCTCTCTAACGTAGGAGACCACTCTTCAATATCAAGACACTGCATCTCCTCAATTATATGTCTATGAGTTAGCTCTCCACGCATGGAAGTCTAACAAACTTAAATTCCAGATCACGGTTTGGTAGCCCCAAAATAAACGGTACCTCGCTAACAGTCAATCTCAAGTAGTATTTGCCTAATAAAAAACAAATCTTTTTTATCCATATTGTGTGAACTCATCAAAACATATACCAGAAGAATGTTTTGAAGCAGATTATTCATTTCAAAGATAGGAAGCACTCCAACATCCTTCAGGACTGACTTGGATTCCTCCGAGACGACATCCAACGAGTGTTTAACTTAAAGGTAGTCACTGCACATCTGCAAATGAGCTAGTTACCCCCAGTCACTACAAAAGGGATTGAACATAAGCTAACACGAATATTAAGAAGATAGATTGCAAAAAAGGAACAAAAGCAAAGTACACATGATGTTTTTTGAAGAAAAGCAAAAAATCTCACAAACTTGAATTGGGTCACACCAATACACAAAATATAGTTGACAAGAGAATTATAAATAATTGAGCACATAGAACAGAAATATTGAATAAATATGTAAAAAAACAAATTTAGCAGTAATATTACACACAACTCAACAATTACGATTAAATTCTATAGTTCAAATGCTATCACATACAACTCAACAATTGCTATTTTCACACAACTCAACAATTGCTATTTTCATACAACTAAACAATTGCTAATACCAAAACTCAACATTTGCTACTAAATGCAACTACATTATTACACACAAATGTAAAATCACAGTTTCACCCAACTGTAACACTATTTTTTTAAAGATAAGCTGTAACCAATGCAGTATATACAATTACAAACAAACATAGAATTGTAAAAAAAAAAATATAATAACATAACTGTAAAAGGCGCGTATGCGGCCCCCTTGACGATTTATTTTGCCTCTCGTGCTGAAAAGGGCATTGGTTCTTATGACTTCGTTCTCCGCTGAGTTCTCCACGTGTGTTCACGATGCCGATTTAGATGTCCGTTCGACGCGAAGAACGAAGGAGAGGACGTCTTCAAAGGTTCTTTTTGCTAACCTTCTCCCTTGCTTTGCTTTCCTCCAGTCGAGCTCTTGCTCTCTGCCACTTATATGATTGTGGGTCTGTTTGTTTCGACGTTGAGAGCTGGAGCGGTGAAAATGAGAGCGTTGGTAATAGAGCGGTGAGAAATTGAGGGGTTGCCTGCGGTTAAAAGAAGAGGGAGAGTAAAAATGGCGTTTTGGAGCGCATTTTGCCCGATAGAGATGGAACAAAAAACGCCCAAACAAACAAAGGCACAGTATCGTCTGTTGTCAGCGTTAAAATCAATCACTCCCTCTCTCGATTGATTTCCCTCCGACGATCGGCTCCGCCTTTGCGGTTTCGTCGGCGCTCGCTCTGCATGTTAGGGTTCCGTTCGAGCAAAGGTTGATTTGGTTGGGGATCACTCGAGGGCTGAAAAAAAGAGAGCTTCAGGTGGTTTCGCTCTCCATGTACAAATGTAAATCTGAGCATCCCCAACTCTCCGCTTACATTCGTGATTCTTACCAGCGCTCCTGCAGTTTATGGATTCCGGTCCCTTCTTCCAGCACTACAGATTACCTCGCTTTAATTGATTTCCCCGGTGCCACTCCTTGCCCGCAACCACGGTCAGTTGATTTCTTAAAATTCTGTTGATTTTGTTCTCTGTAACCTAGCTATTTCCTCCTCATCTGATTGCTATGTAGATTTGGTTTCATAGATTTAATTGATTTCACCATTTTGCTAACCCTACATTTGATGGTATTAAATTGCTATTACATTTGTCCCTAACCTGCATGCTCCTCGTCTGATTGTTATGTAGATTTGGTTTCATCGCTTTAATTGATATCACCATTTTGCTAATCCTACATACGATCGGTGAACATTTGAGAAAATCATTCTCAACGATGATTCTCTTAACATCAGTCTGCAAAGTGTTACATCAACGATGATTCTCTTAACATCCGTCATCTAAATTTGTTCCCTCAAGCGGTTTACATCAGTCTGCAAAGTGTTTGCACCCGAGAGGCTTGCGCCAAAGTGCTACAATCAAATGGAATCATCAGCGAGCAACTCTGATGAGCAACTTGTGAGGCCCCGATTCAGACCTCACAGAACATCTGTATCTGAGTATCTTTTCAAACATTTATCGCAACATACAAATAACACGAGTACAAATAAAATACATAAACAAAACTCATCTTAACCCATACCTTTGCTCGCTCCTCGGTTCGAGTCAGTCTATCTTTCCTCGGCACACTCAGGGTTGCGTCCGCTACCTAAAAAGATAAACCACAACGGGTTTAGTCATAAAGAATATGACTAAGCGAGTAACATACCTCTTCAACTACTGTACATGCAAATAACAAACGTCAGTAGCAATATGCATAAGTATCTAATATCAGTATAAAAATGCAGTAAATAAGGAATAACGGATCTTGAAAAATCAATAACAGTAACTACAGTGTTTGAACAATGGTTTCTGTTTTAAGTTCTTGTATTCGTTCTATTTATTAGTTCTGTGTTGTGTATTCGTATCATGTTTTTCACCAATTTTCATATTCTTTCTGATCATAGCTCATTCAATTCATTTTCAAATTCTGAATCAGATTTCTCGTTTAGCTTTAGTTTTAGTAATTTAGGAAATCATAAGGGTTGCTGTAGATTCATCCATTCTTGGTCTTCAACGACCTCTTGGCCTTCAACGGCCTCTGACCTTCAACGATCTCAAATAAAACTCAAAAATATTCCGCCGTAAAGTATTCACACCCCCACTACGGCTACTAGGTTAACCCTTATCATTTCTTATGCATTGATGCAATATTCCTATTCAATCATATAGTGTCTTTATTCAAATATTTCCTTCAGAATTTATTTCATCGCTTATTCATGTTATTGCTAATTCAACATCTTCTAGCGATTCTCATATTTATCAGTGATTCAAAAATCCGAACTATTTCAATTTCATGTCAATGCACAGTCACTAAACTACTTTATGTATATAAATCTAATCATACGTATATTGAAAATAATTCAAAGCTATGCATAATTAAAGAAATAAGTACTCGCCATGTTTCCTTTGCCTTTATTCGTACCAGGATTTTCATCGGGTCTATCTCCGGACGCCATTCTCTGCAGTATCAGTGAAATCATTTACTTTAGGGTTGTGTCACGAATTAGTTACGATTCACTTCCTACTACGATTACAACTACGACTCGATATGAGTTGTTTAAGATGGCGAAAATGGTGTAAAACGCAAACTCGTATTAAAAATTATAGCCACTTAATTTAACATGTAACACAAAATTCAACTCTAAATATAACAAAATATTTATCCATTAGATTAACTCATAAATATTAAGTTACAATAAAGAGGAATAAAACATCAAAGGATAGGGAGGGCAACCAACAAGAGCCTCTCCCTCTCCTGACAGCCCACAACAACTATTAACAGCAGCCCACAACAACTATTAACAGCAACCCACAACACAGCTATTAACAGCTATTAACAACAACCTTAACAACTTAACAACAACTACTAACAACTATTAACAACAACCCACAACAACTTAACAACAACTATTAACAACAGCCGACCAGTCAACAGAAATGCCCAACCATTTTCCACCAAAGATATCCAACATCTCAACAACTATATATATCCAACCAATAGTCGGTCAATTTATATAGGGATCAACAACTATTTTTAAAATAGTAGATAGAAGCAGGTAGGAGGAGAAAATAACAAAACCCCAAACAACATATCAACCGACCAAGCTAGGAGTAGAGCAACGGTCCCGTATTAATGATAGCCTAACATAAATATATATTCCAACAATTATAAAGGAGAAGAAGAAGAAGGGGGAAAGAGGGAGAAGGCTCACAGTGGAACAAATTCAGCCCAAAACTACCGGCCAACACAAGCAGAAAACCAGCCCAGCTAGCAAGGATGCAAGAAGAAGACAGCAACAGGCTTCTCCCAACACCGTCGACCAAGGAGGAGAGGGTATCGTAGCTTAGGTAGGAGGAGAGCAGCCAACCCTAGAAGTTCTCAGCCCAACGTTTTCTCCAGGCAGCACAGGGAACTAGAAGTATCGAGAAACCAAAGCCACTGCTTAAGTAAATCCACCGCCTCCCACATACTAAGATATTAATAAATATAAAGTATTTCAGCAGCATAGGAACCGACCAACCCAAATGAACCCCAACATAGCCTACATTCACGTCCACTATAAAAAAAATCAATATACATAATGATAATGGTGCCAAAAGCATTTCAAAAATAAATCAAAATAAACAAATTAAACTTAAAAACGAAACGAGCGTCGCAAAAACATAGAAAATCCAAACTTCAAAACTTAATGTGCGACGTCGTATCTGTTGAAACCGATTTCTCGGTCTCTGTGGAGTTCGGGGCCCTTAGCAAGCTGAGGGGCGACCAACCCTTACTTCCCCCAAGGGAGAGCTCTAGGTTGAAGGTTGAGGAACTATGGACTGGACCAAGGGCTTAGTGGGGAGGTCCCGCCACATACCCGGAAGCCCCTTAGGAACTTCCCCTCCCAAGCCACTACTAAGCTTGGGCACCACTGGAGACTCTCCTCCTCCACTAGAGAGAGAAAATGGGGAGAGAGAGAGAGGGTTAGCCTAGAAGAAGCTTGCCTCCAAATGATGCCCCCTTGGTCCTATTTATAGGATTTCTGAAGTTGGGCTGCAAATAACCAAAAACCGGTCCCTGAAAATACCAACATACCCCCGGAAGTGGTTGCGGATAGCCAAGTCCCGCTGTTCTGAGACGCTAAACGCAGACCGCCTCCTACTTCGGAGCTGGGGCGAGCCAGGGGGCTGGCCCCCCCTCCCGGCTCGCCCCCTAAGGGCTCTGGGGCGAGCCAGGGGGCTTGGCCCCCTCCCGGCTCGCCCCCTAAGGGATCTGGGGCGAGCCAGGGAGGGGGGGCCAGCCCCCTGGCTCGCCCCAGCTCCGAAGTAGGAGGCGGTCTGCGTTTAGCGTCTCAGAACAGCGGGACTTGGCTATCCGCAGCCACTTCCGGGGGTATGTTGGTATTTTCAGGGACCGGTTTTTGGTTATTTGCAGCCCAACTTCAGAAATCCTATAAATAGGACCAATGGGGCATCATTTGGAGGCAAGCTTGTTCTAGGCTAACCCTCTCTCTCTCTCCCCATTTTCTCTCTCTAGTGGAGGAGGAGAGTCTCCAGTGGTGCCCAAGCTTAGTAGTGGCTTGGGAGGGGAAGTTCCTAAGGGGCTTCCGGGTATGTGGCGAGACCTCCCCACTATGCCCTTGGTCCAGTCCATAGTTCCTCAACCTTCAACCTAGAGCTCTCCCTTGAGGGAAGTAAGGGTTGGTCGCCCCTCAGCTTGCTGAGGGCTCCGAACTCCACAGAGACCGAGAATTCGGTTTCAACAGTATCGACACTGATTTTCATTATTTCATCATTGAGAATTTTATTAATTATTTTACTTCTATTTCAATTTCGCTTAAACGTTTTAGGCCGTTACACAACTTCATCAAGATGACTTGCGAAACTTCAAGTATGACGTAGCAAACACCATTGTGGAGTTGTTCCAAGGGCTTCCACCAAGATCTTTCTAACAAAAGGAATCCCCATTTCAGGAGGCTTGAAGTCTAGATAGACTATTTTAGGGCAGCACACTGTTATGGGCTTCTTTTGTGGTGGATCGTTGGAGGTTGGACGCAGCGGATAAGCTCTAGAATATGGAGGTAGAGGAGGAGAAGTTTGAAGAAGAAGCTTGGGAAGGGGAAGAGGAAACCCTAGAAGGAAGAAGAGAGCTTAGAGAGAGGGAGAGGAATTAAAGAGAGAAGGAAGAGTTTCATTCATTGATTGATTCCTTGCTACATGACACTAAGGGTCTATTTATAGGACCCCTGAGTGGCAAACCCGTAATTACATCAAGACACATAAAATATTAAAAATACATAAATACTAATATAATAAGACTCGACTCAATACGACTTAATAAAGACTTGACTCCTAATACAAACTCAATACAAGATATAATATGATAAATGGTGGGGTCCATAGAACCCACATACCCACAACTTTTACTTCATTTGGTAGGAAATAAATATGTATAACAAGTATTATGTGATTATGCATATTTTATGAGCCCCCTTTGTAGTATAAATACCCTTTAGTAATAAGAAAGTAAATTGAACGTTTAAATCCTAAATCTATTTTGTTTACTTAAAAAAACCATATTTTGTGTTTGTTTGTGGGTAGTGACTAGAGTTTCTAATTTAGTTCGTGTTGTTGGTTCTTGGCGACCGATGTTTCCCTCATTGTGTTAAGTTATGATGTGGTGCAATAAAGTTTCCACCAAATAATCTTCTATAAATCATCTTTGCTGTTGCTAGCTTGCTATGCTACAACAGAAATCCATCTACTGCACTGTCACAATATTACTTCGAAACAGTTTTCCTGATAAGAAAATATATTAATATGTTCAATTTATGCGCATGCAACTTTCACTTCTTTGTTATGCTCTGTTCGTTTGGACAGAATTGAGTCTTCACAATTGGAATTTGAGATCCAATTTCAATGAAAATGGATCTCCAATTTTGATTCCAGGGCTTCAATTCCGTCCAAACGAATAGACCTTCAGAGTTTTCTCTCTTCTTATTAGTTGCCTTCTACGACTACACTTAAAAGTTTCACATTATTGTTATCAGGTTGTGCAGTGCTTTGCAGTTCTCCTTTGATTCTTTTTTTGAGGAATCCTTACAAAATTAGATTGGAATCCTTGCAAAA
This sequence comes from Dactylorhiza incarnata, assembly GCA_033032865.1. Lineage (NCBI taxonomy): Eukaryota > Viridiplantae > Streptophyta > Magnoliopsida > Asparagales > Orchidaceae > Dactylorhiza > Dactylorhiza incarnata. The sequence goes on along the minus strand of JAWHQI010000244.1, from coordinate 4,033,788 downwards.
TTAGATTTGTGTCATTATCTTCATAGATGATGGAGCCAATGAGAACTTTGCTTGGGAGAGTGCTATTAGAAGAAATAACTCCTATTGTTATGGTGCTTTCAACTCCTCTTGCTGAAGAAGCTTGTGAAAAAAGTGGTCTAAATTTTGTTGAGATGCTACTTCCATTCTCTGTTTTCAACAAAATAGATGGTGAGTTCCTTGTTTATTGAATTCTTATACTCAGGTAGTCTTTCTGCTAATAGATCGATTGCAATTTACAATTTTTCTTCACAGTACCTGTTCGTACAGTAAGTGATCAACCCTATAGGCTGCAAATGTTCAGGCTTCGATTGGTTTATGCTTCTGACGTAGGCCAGCAAGATTACAAGGTTCCTTTTTCACATTGGTCTATCTTAGATTTCTTCATATTTTTGTAACAACATACTGGTTCTAACATAGGCCAGCAAGAGTACAAGATTCCTTTTTGGCATTGATCTGATTTTAAATTTCTTCATATCCTTTTAACAACATACTGCTTGTAAATAATTTTTTCTAAATGATTATTGAAGTACAAGGCTTGAGTGTTGTTGTTGATTATTGAAGTACAGATATGATCGTACATATGGAATTGCAATTTTTTGTTGCCTGATTTCACCTTTCTTCTAGAAAGGCATTCATATTTAGCGAGAAGAAAGAAATGGTAGAATAATTTGTTGCTTAATGAATGACATTTTCTTATGCTCTTTCTTTTCTGTTAATGCAGTCCCCCTGTATTTGGGTTAGTTGGAGTACATTATAAATTTTGAACCTTTGTAAAGTTTGGCCACTTGACAGCTTTTATAAGAAGGGTTACTTGGAAATGCTAATTCCCCGGTGGTGTTCTTTTCTATGCAATTGGCGTCAATTAATTATGCACATTTAATAAAATTGTAATTTGAGGGGTTAGTTTGATCTCAAGCTAGTTTGCTAGTAATGAAGCAGAGCAAAAGTAAATTTTAGAATGCCTAAACCATTTGAAAGTTGCGGAGTTAGTAACAATTGTAGGAAAAAAGAAGCTTTCGTACTTTCAATTCATCTCCTTAATATTTAAAGTTTTTGAAAATATGCTTTATCATTAGCATTGCCTTTGAGTTTTTTTCCAAACATTGTAGACTTCAGATTGATTGGAGCTTATGTTGATGAACTTTCTTTCACCAATTTAAAAGTTTTTTTTGTAATTGCAAAAGAAATAGCGTCTCGACACTTTGGTTATACCATTATTGCCTCCGGAAGAACAATAATTTGTAATTTTCTCATTTTTAGAAATCTATTTTCTTAGCTTGTAACATGTAACTGAGTTTCTCATAAAATATGCCTAATTCTTGCGTTTTTAAAAAGATATTAAGACATTACTCTGATCGACAATAAAGTGAAAATAATAAACCCCTGTCCTTATAGAATTTGCAATGTAGCAGTAGCACTATTATATTAGCTATTTAGTTAACCCCTGGTCCTTATATTATTTGTTAATATCAAGTTTTTGGGAGGGACGAAAAAGGAGAATAATACACTAAAAATGCAAAATATTGTAACTCGAGAGCAGTGCAATCTCGAAGGCTGATTCCATCACTCAATACAAGGATGTCCCCATAGAAAAGATACGAGATGATTGTTTTGGACGCATTTGGAACGACCCGCTCATACTTATCTAATTTGTTCTTTTAATTATAATTTATATTTCGTTGGATTTTATATTTGGTTGCATTTTGTTGTGCTCGTGTAATTTTGAATTAGCCTACTTGTAGGGGCATGTTTTCGTAAGTCTATTTACGAAGTCTTAGGGTCATGAAATGAGAAAAAGTGAAAAATAATTCTTGGTTCTCATGTTAGGATATGATGCTCCCTTAGATCTCCCACATTGGCAGCCATGGTAAACACTTTGTTTGTAGTATCTCTGTTGCCACCGTCGAGACCTCTCCTGTCTCCCAACCCTCAATGCAGTCGAGTGGATTGTCCAGTAATCACCTCCACACATGCCATTCCCACCATGGTAGATGAGGCTGGCGGCCCTAGGTCGATCCTTGCAGAACCCGATACTCTAGTATTTGATTTCCATCGCCGGACAGTGTCATCATCATCCTAACATGTTTCACAATCGCCTACATGTGTGATCTTTTTGAAGCTCCACAATTGCCGTTCTTGCCCAGAAGATGTTTGATGATCTCATCGAGCCCGCATAAAATTTGATGATCATGTCAATTTTTTTCCGATGAGGCGTGATTTTTGGGGTTTGTTGGATGAGGAATAGAGTGGGGGACAAATCAATGGAAAAGAAAGAAGATTACGACCAGCTCATTGAGATGAGACTATTGGCGGTGCATTAGATGGAAAAGGACTTGCAGAGGCTCGTCGTACCAGAGAAATGGAGATATGGAAAGAAAAGAAATGAGGGAACAAAGACTTCTTGGGCACTCTGAGAAAATTTATCTTTGTGTAGTCCTGGGGTGGAGGTCATGGCGTGGTTAATTACAATGAGAAGCATGAATTGTTTGACGACTGGAGGTGTGAGGTTCTTCAGAGGGGCACTGCTGTACGTGTTGCAGATTAAGGTAGGTTTAGTTGTGGGGGTCCACAAGCTGTTTTGGAGTTGTGGGTACATGGGGTTGTGGGAAGATATTGTGCGTCGAGGCAGTGTCTTGGAGTCGATTACCGTGGAAGACGGAGCCTATTAGAATATATATGTATATATATATATTAAAAGAAAGTTCGTTAAAAGAGTTTTTGGTCTTATATCAGACCATCAAAATCATATGGGTCATCCAATCTTTATATGAGAGAGATGAGGAAAAGAGAGAGAGAGTGATGGTGAGAGAAAAGTTTTTCCAAGCCCTCTTAAAGCTACTAAATAGCTATGGCCTAAAGGAGAGAGAGGATGAGTGAGGGTGGGTGTTTTTAAATTTTTTTATTCTTCATTTTTTATTTCTAAAATATATTGTAAAGTTTTTTCCCTTCGTTTTCAAATTATTCGCACTGGTAGAGCCCGTGCACGGATAAACGTCATAAAACGCCGCTTCGTTCAAGCTGGCGTCCATCCATAATAAAAAATAAAAGATGAACTAATAATTGATACGTTACTATTTAAATAACAAACTAAGAGGTGCCTACAGATTCTTCGCGCGATGTGGGGTAGCCACAGAAGTGTATAATACTGTTGTTCCATATGACCATTTGAAATCCTAAAACCTAGTTAAAAAATAAATGATGAACAATACTTGAAAAAATGTAAATGACTTCATCTTGCAATTAACCTTGATTTTTCTTCTTGTGACTCTTGAATGTCATCCTATTACCTTTTTTTGGGTAAAAGGTGAAGAGTTTTGCTTGCTAAATGAGATGTCTAATGAAAGCCTACAAGTCGATGTTCATCTCCTATGCTCTTAATGTACATTTTTACATGTAGAAATGTATGTTTAACGACAGATTACCACTCATACTTAATTGGATTAGTATCAAAAACAATTTATTGATTTTTTTTGCTTAAATTACTTATTAGTTGGTTTCGATGACCATCATTGTCATTTTTAAGTAATAGAATCTTTTTGATTGTCGGAGCAAGTGAGTCTGTCCATATTCTGCCAATATCTTGAAAGGAAAATTTTTATTGGAACAGACTTAGATACATGCCAAACTGTTCTGGAAATAGTTGATAGTGTAGTAATATTTGTGACATTCACTTTAGTTAGTTCCTGGTTAATGAAATTCAATAGTTGTAGCTGCTTTCTATTATATATATTTCTCATTTCAGTTATTTCTGCGCAAAAGCACAAGTATTTGTCACACCGGTTTTGGCCAACTTTTATATTTTTTGCCTTAGAATCCACAAACATCTCTTGCAATACTAACCAACCTAATGGCTAATATGCATATTTGTTCTTGGTTTATTTCTTAGCTGATACCTTTCTATGAAACAAAATTTTCAGTATTGATGTTGGATCTCTGGTTTCCGTTTTTCTTAGGTCATAACATTATTTGTAATTTATACCTTTGTTTTGATGTTTTGGATGTTTAAGTTACTTTATCAAATCACATTACTAACAAACATTTGCTACTATTAATAAGCAAGTCGATATTGCACCATCAAATTCATCGGAGCCTATCACAGTCCCGTGCGTAGGATTGGGTTACCGGGCGCGATGCTGTGTCAGAGGGAGGTGGGAATTGTTGCGGATTGTTAGAGTTATTATATTTAAGTATTTAAGTATTTGAGGTTTAGTCCCACACCACTTATCGGTATTTGGTGTCTTGTTGTAATGTTATTTATTTCCCCTTTGAGGATGAGTAAAATGCACCTTATATTTCCATTTCATGTATTCCAACATGGTATCAGAGGATTCGGTCCCACGAAAGTTCTCCACGGTCCTTCCTAGACGGCTAGCATTCTGCTAACCGCAACTCTTGTTTTCTCAGCTAGCATTCTGCGCCCCCCTCCCGCCGCCCCCGTATGCTTTTATAGCTTTTCACCTCTCCTCCGTGGGTCCCATTTTTTGTTTTCCGTTTCCGCGGACTGCCCGGTCTTTCAGCGGCCTCTTCAGCGGACTCCTCTGCCGAGCTCTCTTTCAGCCGCCTCCTCTGCCGAGCTCTCTTTCAGCGACCTCTTTAGCGGCCTCTCCAGCGGACTGCCCGGTCTTTCCGCGGACTGCCCGGTCTCTCCTGCCGCGGACTGCCAGCGGTCTGCCCGGTCTCTCCTGTCGCGGACTGCTAGCGGTCTGCCCGGTCTCTCCTGCCGCGGACTGCCCGGTCTCTCCAGCGGCCTCTTCTGCCGAGCTCCCCTTCAGCGGCCTCTCCTGCTCGCCGCGCCCTCTGCCGAGCTCCCCTCCAGCGGCCTCTCCTGCTCGCCGCGCCTTCTGCTGAGCTCCCCTCCAGTGGTCTGCTGAGCTCCCTGTATTCGCACGGACTCCTCCCAGCGGTTTCCTCTCAGCAAGATCGTGCCGAGCTCCCTCTGCAGAACTTCCTCTGCTGAGCTCCTTGAGGTCGTGTGACCTCCTCCCTGCGGCCTGCCTCTCCAGCGATCTCCTCAGCAGCCGCCGCCTCTAGCAGCGATCTCCCTCAGCGGTCTCCAGCAACAAGCTCCTCTCTAGCAGCGATCTCCTCAGCCTTGCCGACCTCTCTGCAATGGGTTCTTCCAGTGATCCCTCCGTCCACCCAGAGGGACAGACCGCTACCTCTACTGCAGCCAGCTTGCTTCCCACTCTTGAACTGCGCGATGAACTAAGAATCACCACTATCTCCCTGACTGGGAAGAAAAACTTCGTTGAGTGGGTGCACTTTGTCAGACGAGTTCTTCTGTCCAAGGGACTTCTGACTCATCTCATTAGGGACCCCCCATTTGCTCCTACTGATGACTGGCTGCGTAACGATGGTCAGGTTCAGACATGGATTCTCAACTCCCTTGATTGCGAACCTTACCGCATGACCATGTATCACGAGACGGCCAAGGCAATGTGAGAGGAACTCCACTCCTTGTACTCCGGCAAGGACAACCTTCAACACTTGTATGACATAATTACCGAGCTTCAAAACCTTGACACTGGCGGGGCGGCTGACTTAACCTCATTTGTTGCTCGGGCCAAGACTTTCGCAGAAGCCTGGATACAACATCAACCCTCTACTACAGATCTAGCAGCTCAGCGTGCTCAAAAAGAGTCTGTGTGTATTTCCATGATGATGGCTCGTGTCCCGCTTCACCTTCAGAGTATTCAGGCGCAGATCCTTTCATCGACTACAACCCCGTCATTATCTGATGTGTGCTCCATGTTGCTCAAAGTCTCACCGCCTCCGGATACTATTGGACCTCCCTCACCGGTCCTTCTCCAGCACTCGTCTGCACCATTACTTTCTCTCCCTCCCACTATTCGTGGAGGACGGTCAGGCTCCCGGGGCGGGGGTCGCGGAGGCCGACCACGTCCTAAGTGTACGTTCTGCGGAAAGGATGTCCATCTTGAGGCGACCTGCTACCGCAAGCATGGTCGTCCTCCTCACCCAACTGCTCATATTGCCACTCGTGCTGATCTTGGCGCAGTTCGCCTCCAGCTCCAGCAACTTCAAGGCATGCTCCGCCACCCACCTACCTCCGTCGCCTCCATCTCCAATGAAGGTATCGCTTGTCTCTCCACTAGTCCGCGCTGGATAGTGGATTCAGGTGCCACCCACCATATCACCTCACTGACACCCCATCACTACTTGGATGCTCCTCATCCTAAGTACATCACAGTAGCCAATGACGACACCGTTCCCGTTTCCGGCTCTGCTGATATTCCTCTCTCTCTCTACGCTCGGCTCTTCATGTTCCGGGTTCCCCATTTAATCTACTTTTTGTTAGTCGCCTTACTACAGATTTGGATTGCTCAGTAACATTCACATCTTCCTCTTTTCTGATGCAGGATCGACGGACGCAGAATATCATTGGTAAGGGACGACTGCAAAATGGGCTCTACTTTCTTGATGATTCTCCTACCATCCTCTCCTCAGTCTCCTCCGTTGATTGGCATCGACGTCTTGGGCATGCACCTCTTCCAGTCCTTCAGAAGGCTCTTCCAGATATCTCTCTTTCTGCTTTTAAGTGTGAATCCTGTATTTTGGGTAAACAACATCGTTCCTCTTTCCCCCCCATTGTACTCGGAGCTCTGCTTCTTTTGTTTTAGTGCATTTTGATGTTTGGAGCCCGTACAAAATTACTAGTATCTCTGGTTATCGCTATTTCATTAACTTTATTGATGATTATTCTCGCACAACTTGACTATATTTACTTCGTGATCGCTCCGAACTTCCCCGTGTGCCTTTTTAAATGGTGATTTGCAGGAAACATTCTACATGCAACAACCTCCCGGGTTTGAGACCACGGGGGAGTCCCGAGTTTGTCATCTTAAGAAGTCCATCTATGGTCTCAAACAATCCCCTCGAGCATGGTTTGACAAATTCAGTAAGGCTGCCCGGGAGGTTGGCTTTACTCGCACCTCGGCAGACTTCTCTTTGTTCACTCGACATCGAGCAACATGAACAGTTCTTTTGTTGGTATATGTTGATGACATCATAATCACTGGAAATGATTCAAAGGGGATACAAACGATCAAACAACATCTTAGCTCTGTTTTTCAAACAAAAGATCTGGGGAACTTTCGATACTTCCTCGGTCTTGAGATCGCAAGGCGTCCTGATGGACTTGTCCTCTCTCAACGGAAGTACTGTCTCAATCTTCTTCAGGATGCTGGCTACTCTGGATGCAAGCCGATTAACACTTCTATGGATGCCAATCACAAGTTATGTGCACATGCCTCTGATAATGATCTCGCTCTTCCAAATCCAGAGTACTATCGACGACTTGTTGGAAAGTTGATTTACCTAACAGTCACGAGACCAGATATATCATTTGCTGTTGTTGTTGTTAGCAGATTTATGCACTCCCCTCGAATGTCTCATTTTCAGGCCGTCGAACGCACCTTAAGATATCTGAAAACAGCCACTGGTCAAGAGCTGGTATACAAAACCTCGTCTTCTACTCCAACATTGGTTGCGTATCAGATGCGGATTATGCTGGTTCCCTGGATGATCGGCGGTCTACGAGTGGATTTTGCACCTACTTTGGAGGTCACCTTGTTACCTGGCGTAGTAAGAAGCAAGCTGTGGTTGCTCGATCTTCAGCTGAGGCAGAGTATCGGTCGATGACATCCGTTGTCTCTGAACTCACATGACTTGAAAGTCTCCTTGCTGATTTAGGAGTAAAACTTTCCTCACCAACTATCATACTATGTGATAGTCAAGCTGCTCTACACATAACTAAGAATCCGGTCTTCCATGAAAGAACGAAACACATTGAAGTAGTCTGTCACTTCATCTGGGAGAAAGTTCAACTGAAGAAGATAAAATTAAAGCATGTTCCGGTACAGACCAAGTTGCTGATATTCTCACCAAGGCCCTACCAAGTACCATATTTTATCAATTCCTGTGCAAACTGGGTGCCTACGATTTGTACGCTCCAGCTTGCGGGGGAGTGTTAGAAAAGCCCATGTAAAGGCCCACTTGGGAGTCCTTTTATTTGTCTATTTCTCTCTCTTCTCTTTAGTCCCACATCATGAATAAGGACTTCCTCTCCCCTTCTCCCTCCTATATATTTGTATTCATACATTGTATTTGGTACATAGAAAGGAATATACATTGTATAAGGACTTCCTCTCCCCTTCTCCCTGCCGTGCCGCGCCTCTTCCTTGCTGCTGCCTCCATGGATCCCGCCTCCGCTGTGGTCTCGCCTTCGACGGCTTCGGATCTGGACGAAGACTATGCTGGCTGCTTTGCATGGTTCACTTTCTTGTTACTGTGCTTCCAGTCGCTTGATGCTATGGACGATGACTTCCCGTGCTGCTGCCCTCTTGGTCGATGCTTCTCTTCCTTGTCCGGCTCCCTTCTCACTCGCCGCTGCTTGAGCCTTTTTTTGCTCGCTGCTGCTTGAGCACTCTGCTCACATCTTCTTGAGCCTTCTGCTCGCCGCTGGCTTGTGCTTTGCTCGCTGCATCTTGGATCGTGGTCTTGCCGACAACCGTTATCCATAGTTATTTTTACGTTATGTTTTTTTTTGTGTTGTTGTGGTTGTCGTCGTCTGTGTCTCCATGCAACCTATGCCTTCATGCACGTGTTCTACGTGAGGGGGAGTGTACGTCACGGCCTCCAGGCGCAGTCTATGCCTTCATGCACGTATTCCACGTGAGTGGGAGTGTTTGTGATAACGACGACTCAGATGCCTCTTTCCCGACTACTGCCTTAGTCACGCACAACCTCCAGGCATATTTCGTATGTTGTTTGTGTCTCCCCATCTTTTTCTTCAATGTTAGGTAGGGTGGTTTGACCTTTGTTGGTTGACTTGGTTTCAACACCGGGAGCATCCAGCGTGATCATGGTCGGTTTGTGGACCAACGTCGCGTGGCTTATGCCCGGTTGGAGTATCCCCACCATGGGATCTCTTGCCATATGCACGCCACAATTCGCTCATGACAGAGCCGTTCAATAAACTTCATTTTTTAATAAATAATAACACTGGCATCTTTAAATTTTAAAAATAATAAAATATAAATAGAAATAAAACAAATAAATAAGTGAAATAAAATATAGTTAAACTAAAATAACATAAAATAAAACAAGAAAATATAAAAGGAGAGAAAATTAAATAAAGAAATTATATAAGGACAGGGAAAACAAAATAAAAAATATAAAAAGGAAAATAAATTAGCTAAATAAAAATGGATGAGGAAATAGAGTATTATATGGTAAAATTTTTTGTTACGATTGAACATGTTGCTGCAGACACTGTACTTAGAGAGCACCTGAGATGACCGAAGTACTGACATCGTCGGTTGGTTATTGCGCATGGGGTATCCAATGCAAGTTAAGCTAGTAGTCTAATATTGTTGCCTCTGAAGTTAGCCAACTGAATTCTTTTGGATTTTTACGATAATTTTTTTAGTGTTGCCATGATAAGCGTCTTAGTTTCTCCTGATTGAAATCATTTGATTTCTAAGCATTATTTTTTACTCATATACAACTGTTATTATTGTTTTTCTAATCAGGCTGCGGAAGACCATTTAAAGCAGTTAGTGAGTAATGCAGCCAAGAAGGACCTTTCAGATTTGCAATCTGAGCCTCCACAACTTGAAACCATCCTTAGCGGTATTTTGTTTTGTTAGTATTATTAGTTTACCTTCCATAACATTTCTTTCAAGAAAAGTTCCAGCCAATCTACTGTCAAACAACTTCATATCAGACAGAGGAAGCTTTTCAACATACATCCACTAGAGTCTTCTCTCAGCATCTTGACAGAGAAGAACATCTAAACCCCTCTCTATCCCATCTTGTACAGGGTTAAAACTCCCTTCAAAAGTTTACCTCTTGGTGGCAAGACACCTTATCAAAAAATCCTGCTTGGTTTTTGGGCACCTTATCAAAAGCTCATTGGTGTGAGGGCACCTGATCAAAAATCCTAGTGGATTCCTACCAAGGGTGGTAGAAGAGTAGACGTACCCAGATTTATTGGGGAACTACTATAGCTCCTTGTGTCTTCTGTGATTGTTTTACTTTTCTGTGCTTGTCCTGTGTTGATTTCTTTGTGTTTGTTTTTATTACTCACTCTCTATACACATATATATCACTATTTTTAATTCCGCAATAAAACTAAGGGAAAAGTTTTAAAACTCTATTCACCCCCTCTAGAGTTAATTTAAGATCTAACCTCCACTTTCAATGAAAACCATACATTCAATTGAAACCAACTCCGTAGTGCGTAGGAATCCACATCATACTAAATTTGACAAAACTCAATTGCACATGCAAACTAGTAATTATATTGTAAGAATAGTAGTGAAAAAGAAGAAATAAGCATATACTAATTAATCACTAAATTAGTAGAACCCACTATCATGTCTATATACAAGGAGACACCTCCCCCGAAATCTTCAATCTGTCAAGCATTAGGAGAGGATAGAAGCAATTGTTACAAACAACATAAAAAATTAGAATGAAAAGTAAAATGCTTTATACATGCTTCAAACCCCTTTATTTATATTTAAAAGCCATTTGAATTTCTAATAAATGATTCAAAAGATAACAGTTTATGCATGCTAGAAATGTAATGATTTAATGTTACGGTCGTAACCCCACTAATGGGTGGGCAATACCAGATGAGCAATACGTCAGGTTCCGCCCCAATCCTGGCCCCCAATCCCAGAGCATGGGCACCGTAACAGGGCCGCGGCCCACACACCCCCACCAAATATCCGCCCCCATTTAATCAGACGGTAGGTTGTTGAGGCCAGGGATCGAACCCCCGACCCCCTTGATAAGGAGAACTTCCATGATCTCCCTTCACCAACTGAGCCACGAAAGTTCTCCTTATCAAGGGGTCGGGGTTTCGATCCCTGACCTCAACAACCTACCACTTGATTAAATGGGGGCGGGGATTTGGTTGGGGTGTGTGGGCCGCGACCCTGTTACGGTGCCCATGCTCTTGGATTGGGGGCGGAACCAGCCGTATTGCCCACCTGGTATTGCCCACCCAGGGGTGGGGTTACGACCGTAACATAAAAGTGCAATCCCAGAGCATGGGCACCGTAACAGGCCGCGGCCCACACACCCCAACCAAGTCTCCGCCCCCATTTAATCAGGCGGTAGGTTGTTGAGGCCAGAGATTGAACCCCCGCCCCCTTGATAAGGAGAACTTCCATGATCTCCCATCATGGTTGGGGCCAGGGATCGAACTTCCGCCCCCCTTGATAAAGAGATCACGGAAGTTCTCCTTATCAAGGGGGTCGGGGGTTCGATCCCTGGCCTCAACAACCTACCGCCTGATTAAATGGGGGCGGGAATTTGGTTGGGGTGTGTGGGCCGCGTCCCTGTTTCGGTGCCCATGCTCTGGGATTGGGGGCCAGGATTGGGGGCGGAACCAGCCGTATTGCCCACCTGGTATTGCCCACCTAGGGGTGGTGTTACGGCCGTAACATTTTATTTATATAGAAGTTTAATATTATATGATCAAACATAATCTATCTTTTATATCAACAAAGAATTTACAATTTTTACCTTTATTGTAAATGGAATGCCATCCATGACTGAAGCCTCTTAACAAATTTGGTAACCTCATGAAATTGTTAAACACTTTATTTATGTACGATATCCTACAATTATCACCCTTTATTCTACTTCATTGTTATATATTGGAATTAATGCAAATAATTGATTGAATTGTTTAACTTACAGAAACTGAGTTGAACTTCCGCCCATCCTGGATTCAGACCTTCAATAAAGAGCTGAGGAAGTCTATTTCCTTTTCAGAGCATGAAGCTTTTGATCACCCTGTGGCATGTAAATTTTTTTTATATATTGTTTCAGTATTTTTCTCTTTTTGATTATTATTTTGTGTGTATTTTCATTTGACAATTGATACAATATATCTCATATAATTTTACAATTTACGGCTTACAACAATTCAAACATGGTCGATAAACTCACAATTAAATCTTTTATTTAACTTGGAAAGAATCTTTATTTGTGTTTTTTTATTGATTTTTAGTTTTACAGTGATTGTAAGGTGAATCTAGGAGACGTTTGACCACACATCATATAGTAGTAGTTACAAAGTTGTATAAGAAACTGATCAAATAAAATCAGTCTTCAGGTATGATTGGTGAAATTTAAAAGGTGAGCAAGTATCATTCAAGACAAGTTGCTAGGAGAGAAATTGGAATTCTTTAGTTAATCCCAACCTGATATTAGCATAAGATGACTTGGTCCCTGAAGAAATGGATCTAACATAAGTAGACTTAATGATAGAGTGAGGAAGTAGAAAAAGGTTATTAAGGAAAATAATTGTTCTTAAGCATAATATACTTGAAGTAAGTAAGCAAGGTTTAAAGTCTCTCTTTTTGTCTCTATTGTGAGATTGTGGTAGCTCTTTCGTCCTGATTACACCCTGCTTAGGCAGTCATGGTAAAACTCCATAGTATTTGTCACCTCCACCTACTATACCTTCGACAACCTCTTCGGTGATTCTTCCGACGTGTTGCAGTGAGTGAGACATGACGCAGGGTAGGATGTGTGACGTGTGTGTGCCGACACTAATGCAATCCTATATGGGTAATACAAGACGGACACAAACAGTTCCACCCTAAATGATGCATGAGTGAATTTGCGCGCTAGCGTTTTCCCTGACTAGTCAAGGGGCTGCTAATTGTAGCGCGCAATGTACTAGTGAATAGGAAAAGCGAATTGAAATTACTAATGACAGATGGAGGTTGAGGATAGAACATGTTCGGTGCCTCACCCTTGTCTCCTTCGCTTCAAATGATGGTCGATAAAGAAGTGGCATAGGCATCGCCTCTCGATCCAATCCGTCTTCCCTGGCCTCCCCAACACACTCTTGATACGAAAAAACCCTCCTACCATAGAGTAGAGATCTAAAGTCTGGGTCCCCCGATCACCCTTTCCTTTGAACCTGATTAAGGCGAGGGGTGGGGAAAGCGATGGTTTGTCCCCGCCACGTGTCTTCCTTTATGTACCCGCATTGAAGAATCAACACGATTCCAATCAAATCTGCTGAGATTTTGACAGAAGGAAGAAAGGCGAGCGATAGCGAAGTTTAGGTCTGGAGAACATTTCTCTAGAAGCTCTCTATAAGGCTCTTCTCCGGTAATACTCCAATCTGTGCTATTGTTAGGTTTGTTATGGCTTAAGGAAGCTACTGAGCTAATTCATCTCCTAAGACCAAAGGAAGGTTTAGAGTCAGTGCTTTCCTAGATTCTTCAACCATTGAGTAACCCGCAGGCTCAGAGAGAGCCAGCTGGGGTCGCGCATCTAATAGTCTACCTGACAGCTTAATCCGAAAATTAAACTTTAGCAATGATAATTAAATAAGCTTAGCAAAGTAATTACAAAATGAATTTCAATTTCAGGTGTTTAGGCAAAACCACGATCACTTTCGCTAGAAGTGTTTTCCACTACAACATTCGCAAATGAAAACTTATAAGAATTAGAGAAATGCAACAATAGCACAAGCTGCACAACAAGTTCAACCACCAAGCAAATATAACATGTTCGTCCAATAATCAATAAAGAAGAGAGGAACACACTACCAAGATGTACTCACAAGTGAGGGGATCCTGTAACAGCGAGTGTAGACGAGCAACGACTGCTGGGAAGGTGGGGGGTGCTGAAAAAATCCTGGACAGCCTTGTGATTAGCCCTGCAAGTTGAGTCGAGCCGGCTCGTGAGCTCGATGAGCCGGCTCGAAAAAAGCTCGACTCGAGCTCGAACCAGTTGAGCTCGAGCTCGACGAGCTCGAGCTCGATTTCGAGCCGAGCTCGAGCTCGATTACTCTTGTTCATGAGCTCGCGAGCCGGCTCGCGAGCTTTTTTTTGGGTATTTTTTTTAAAATATATATATAAATAAAAATAAAATGGGGTTCATGAGCAAAAAGCTCGCGAGCAGCTCGAGCTCGACTCGAGCTTGCGAGCTCGAAAGCTCGAGCTCGAGCTCAATATACTGGTCTCGAGCTCGAGCTCGAGCCAAGCAGGGTGAGCTCGACGAGCTCGAGCTCGAGCTCGAGCTCGAGTTTGGGATTTTTGCCAAGCTCGACTCGAGCTCGACTCGTTTACACCCCTACTTGTGATTGCTGTTAGAGTCGGGGAAAGACCAAATTCTGCACTGATTTGATCTCAGGATTTGATAATTTACTATTGGAGGACTTGCGGGGTTGTCAGAACGTGAAGAATAGGCTTGACAAGGATGGGAAGGGGCTGGACATGGATTTCCCAAACTGGGACAGGGCCTAGAGGTATTTCCCTGGCTGAAACAGGGCTGGACGGGGCCTTCCTAGACAGGGACGGGACCTGGAGGTGTGTCCATGGCTGAAACAAGACTGGACGGGCTTGAAAGAGACGGGACCGGGAGTGGGTTCCCTGATGGGAACGATGATTGAAGACGGGGGCGTGGAGGACAAGATGGGTGGCGCTGGCGATTACAGGCGTTGGGAAAAGAGGCAAGCGATTGGTGAAGGTGGAGGAAAACAGGGATCGATCGACAATGGCGTGGGTGAAGTCGTTTTTGTGGCGGGGGAAAACAATGTACATGAACCGTGCGATTGGCGGTTTTCTGTAGGCTAGGCGAGATGGACATGCGGCTGGGAGGAATTACAAAGGAAAATTGTACAGTTATGAGGCTTGATGTTTCTACGATAGGGAGAAATCGTGCGGGAGAAATAAGCAGTGGGATGTTGGAAACGGGTGGAAAGAAAATAACTGAAATTAACCGGGACGTCGCACCTCGGAGTCTCGCGGCGTCGCATCACGAATGATTGCCGGTCTCGAATCTCTCACAAACAAACAATCCCTGGAAATGAAAGTCTCCGCCCCTATTTATAGGAGATGGGCGGTTGGGCACCCGACGTGAACGACTATGATTGGTCGTTACGCCCGGTGTCCTAAAACACTAAATGTAAGTCCAAATAAAAAAAAACAAAATACATAGAAATAGTAAACGACGCTCCTGACACACTCGCGGTCCCGGATCGCCGATCCGATCAATGCCTCTTGCGTGAATACACGAATGCGGGCCCTGCCGAATGGTGACCCGTAGTCCAGCGTCGATCCCCATCAAGACACTTTGCAAAATACTATTGATACCCAACACAAAATGTAAGAGCTGTATGAAATTTGATCAAGTTAGATGAGCAAAATACTATTGATACCTAACACAAAATGTAAGAGCTGTATGAAATTTGATCAAGTTAGATTCATCAGAGCGAAAATGTTATGATCATAGATAGTTATGGATAGAAACATAAAGAAAATTTGAAAATATCACTTTGAGAAGTTATTACACGAGTGTTGTATGTTGGAAAATATTTTAGAAGATGAACAAAATGAGATATATTATAGCATGCTCTAATAATTATCAATCAATATTATTAGAAAATAAAGTTATACCAATATGCTCTAAGTTTACGTGTCTTAGATCTATTATACAAAGGAATGAGATATGAGGATCTAACTGCTAGAGTTAAGGCTTAGTGATTGGAATGAAGAATTGTCTCATGAATATTATTCTAGAGATATTGTCGGAAACTTATAATAAAATTTATAAAATTGCAATTGAACAGGTTATATTTTCTGGATCCTGGTCTTGGGAAATAAAAAATTGTTAATAGCTATGTTCAGCGGTAGCTAAAAGGAAAATGTCAAGATGGATGATTGAGAATCAACATGAAGGATGGATTAAGTAGGATTATATGGAAGGGACAATTGCAGCAAAACATCTATTGACATGCTTAAGTAGCTGAAAATATACATAGACAGTCGCCAATTAGACGGATAGATGAAATTCATATTGGGGGATTATTAAGGAAATTGGTAGATCTAAGATTGCAACATAGAAGTTTGTTCAAAATATTTTGCAAAGAAAATGTTGACCGTTCATGTAACACTTACTAGAAAATGGAAATGAGGCCACTTCAATCTTAAGGGGAAAGAATGACATTTGTAAAGGTCCTACCTGTCCCCAAGGTTTTCATATGATGAACCACACATCCAGAGGTTGGTTATGGTTTATATTGAAGAAATGTCAGTAATATATATTTTGATAAAATCTCGTAGGAAGAATCCATAACTATCTATGATCATAACATTTTCGCTCTGATGAATCTAACTTGATCAAATTTCATACAACTCTTACATTTTGTGTTAGGTATTAATAGTATTTTGCAAAGTGTCTTGATGGGGATCGACGCTGGACTACGGGTCACCATTCGGCGGGGCCCACATTCGTGTATTCGCGCAAGAAGCGTTGATCGGATCGGCGATCCGGAACCGCGAGTGTGTCAGGAGCGTCGTTTTACTATTTCTATGTATTTTGTTTTTTTTATTTGGACTTACATTTAGTGTTTTAGGACACCGAGCATAACGACCAATCATAGTCGTTCACGCCGGGTGCCCAACCGCCTATCTCCTATAAATAGGGGCGGAGGCTTTCATTTCCGGGGATTGTTTGTTTGTGAGAGATTTGAGACCGGCAATCATTCGTGGTGCGACGCCGCGAGACTCCGAGGTGCGACGTCCCGGTTAATTTCAGTTATTTTCTTTCCACCCATTTCCAGCATCCCACTGCTTATTTCTCCCGCACGATTTCTCCCTTTCGTAGAAACATCAAGCCCCATAACTGTACAATTTTCATAAGGCCGACGAGACACTTACTAGAAAATGTAAATGAGAATTCATAAAGCCGTGCGAATATGCGAATAACCTAAATTGGGCATCAAAATAGACATAATATATGAAAATTGTGTAGCTCGACGAGACCTACAACTTTCATGTAACACTTCTCCTAATTTTGCATGTATGAGCCGTTTTTTCGCTCTGAAAATACCCCAGGCGTCCTTATCTAGTTTTTTGGGTATTTTCGGGGCGAAAATCCGGCTCATACATGCAAAATTAGGAAAAGTGTTCAACATAAAAGTTATAGATCTCGCCGAGCTACACAATTTTCATATATTATGTCTATTTTGATGCCCAATTGAGGTTATTCGCATATTTCACACGACTACTTATTCTCACTTGATCACGCCCCATATATATATATAAATAAAGTCATGGACCGCCTTAATATTAATGTCCAATCTAATGATATCTTTGTAATTTTCGTTTTCCCTAACCTATGTATGTACGGGTAGTAGTTATGTGAATAATGAATTGATTGGATTTTACTATTCCACTTGGTATCGGATCTCGGGCTTTGCCTGATCCCGCCGACCACTACCTACGCAAGTGTCCTCGTGCTCGATTCTTGTGATATTGTCGACGATAACTGGTCTTTCATTGATTGTCTCCAGCTCCTGATCTTGTCCAACTAGGGGCATCCTATCCAATCTCATCCATAAGCGACGTCCTACGATTTGCTCGACCTCGTCCAGCAAGCGACATCGCTCGATCTCGTCCCGCAAGCGGCTCATACGGTTCGCCCGATCTCGTCAACCTCGCTCGACGCCGATCTTTACCAGTAACTCCCGCTCTCTTACAGATCAAACCCAGATTGGCTCCTCCGTGTGTTTCCTCAACATTGACGTCTGTCGGAGTGTCTCGTGGCATCCTCAACATGCTTCCTTATCTGAAAAATGAAGATTTTGGGCAATAAAAGATGTTGATGTGATCACTTAACTTTCTTGTTCTTTTGTTCCCTTCCAGGCCGTGTTTCTATGAGTGACTCTTCAATCTCGTTGTCCAATGTTCAGGTTGCGCAAATTAGCGACCCTTAAAAGACTTATGGCCATTCTTGCTTTTTGAAGATCACTATTGTGCCATTGGATGGGACCAATTATCTCGAATGGCCTCGTGCCGCTCAACACAGTTTTCGTAGCCATCAGTTATATGGTTATATTGTTGGGACAATGGTGCGCCAAGCAAGACTGATCTTTCATTGAAGAGTGAGTTTCTGATAACTCCCTAGCAGTCTCATGGCTTCTTCACTCTATGTCACCAGTGGTTTTTCGGAGCTATATGCTTATGGATTCTTCCTACGAGATTTGGACACGTGCACAAAATACATACTTGCAGATTGATAGGTCTACCAAGGTGTATGAACTCACCCATCGGATTCTTGTACTCCGACAAGGATCAATGAACTCAACCGTCAGATTCTTGTACTCCGACAAGGATCAATGAATGACCCGTCAGATTCTTGTACTCTCCGACAAGGATCAATGAATGACTTCTCCTATTTCTCTAAGTTTGAAAGATTATATCTAGAAGTGGATTACTTTGAGTATATGCATGCACTATTAATGTTGTGTAGTTGCAAAAGAAGGAAGAATGCTACAAAATTTATATATTCTTGATAGGACTCAACATGGAGTGTGATATTGCGCGTACCCACGTCCTCCATCGCTCTCCGCTTCCTTCTCTCAGAGAGGCATTCTGTGTAACACCCCGCTTGCAATGACTATATAATATGGGTGTGGCCAGATTCCACAACATACAATCGTCGCGAGTAGAGTATTATAAAGTGATAAAAGAAACAAAACCTTAAAGAAATCAGATTACTTAGCACATCAGAAACTAGAAGAAAACCCAGAGATTGTCCACATTCTATTTTATTAAACAAAAGAGAGTCCTTGGCCTTAAGGCTTTATGCCACAATGAAGAGAGTACAAACAAACATGGATCGCAGGCCGGTACAACAAAACATGGTACACGAGCTATAAAAGTAGAACACTTCATGAGACTTTTCTTTTATGCAAGCCAACGAGCAATCGCCTCCGATCCAAACCCTGCAACTGAATCACATGAGCAGGAAAACATGGGTCAGCTATGAGTTGACCACAAACTATGTAATAACACCCCTCCTCCCGTCCGCCTTAGCGGACCCCGGGGAACTACATCACCCTGCAAGTCTGCACTTCGATATATATAAATATAAGCAAGGAAAACAGTAAGTCAAGCAAGAGAGCTGTTCAATAAAGAAACCAAGCAATAAGGTAAACTGCTGTCTGGGAGCTATCGCCAACCGGCGGTACCTCCCAGCATCCGCACACTTTTGGTAAAAGCACCACAATACTCCACAACACATCTTATACATCAATAAAATAATTTTCATATTATTCTATAGTATTTATAGAATACTAACAAGCTAGACAAGTATTAGTCAAGCACAGATCAATGCCACCTATAGTGCACATTGCACACATACAATAGGGTACGTACCCCCTAGCTTTAATATCAAACAGTTCCAGAAACTCCACTGGGACCCCTACCCGCATATGACAAAACAACACCATGACGACTCATCAACCAAACATGGAGGTCCTCATTTCTGAAAGTAATCAATTCCGCTAACCCTGCTGGGACCCCTACCCGCACATGGATACTCTCACCATGGGGACTCGTCCACCAAGCACAGGAAGCCCTAATTGGTTAAGCTAACCCCACCGGTACCCCTACCCGCACATGGATACTCACACCACGAGGACTTGTCCACCAATCATGGGAACAATCATCATCACACTCATGGTGAAGGGTAGAATATCACAATCAAATAACATGCACGGTAGACACACAGATAGTCATGGTGATAGACCTTTTCCCTAAACCGAGGGCATGGTAGGTCATGTCTACAAACCCCCTTCCGTACCGAGTTCATACCCACACATCAAATAAAGTCCTTTACGACTCACTAGGGCTCCAACCCCTTTTTATTTAATTATAGCATCACGCCCCTTTTCGACGTAGCATAAGTTGCATCACAATACATCTTCTCGAATCACAGGATCAACATCATAATATAGATTCTCCCGTCGAGATGTCAACACCAAAAATCTTACACTCATGCTTAACATTACAATATCATGCCGCTATTCCCTTCCATCATTAATGGATTGATTAATACCCCAATCTAATCATTCGCCAATCGCTTAGGATAGTACACAAGCGTTAACAAAATTTTCACTAACCACCACGGTGCCCGGAAGCACTCCACAAAGGTAACTTGGAAGCTATCGTCGACGGTGACTGCTTACCCCATGACTGTACCTTCCTGGAACCGAGAGATCACGAATCTCCAACCTTCACAAGGCTACAAAATCGCATATACCAGTCCCCATTCGGCCCTAAAGCCTCAATATCTTTACTATTCGATTTTCCCTCAAAGCTAACGCATCAACATCACCGAATCGGGTCATAAGTCACGATATCGGCTTCACACAAGCGCAATCCAAAGGGAAATCATATAAAACATATACATAAGATAAATACGAATCCTAATGCCAGGGAGGAGAAAGTTGTTACCCTTGGAGATAACAACGGATCCATGGAATCTTGCGAAGTTTGGGTGGAGAAGAACCGCAACGACCTAAGGAGTCATTCTCCAGCGACGACTCGTCGTTCCGAGCGGCAGAGCTCCCACATCTTCTTCTTCCTCAAGGATGAGGAGCACCCTCTTTTCTCTCCCTCTCTTGACCTAGCCCCCAAAAGAGATGAAATGAATGGAATAGGGTTTGGCCTCCCTATAGTAGCACTCAGGCGCACACATCGTGGCCATCCGATAGGACTTGAAGGAGATCCAATGGCCGAAATCACGAGATTAAACAAAGCCAGTCCGTCTGGGAGCTACTGCGCCACGGTATCACTACCGCGCGACGGTATCTCCACAGACAAGACTCGCTAGAAACACACACTATCGTCCGCGGTAGGACATACAACACAGTGGTATGTTACGGGCCTTCGTTTGAGATCTCGTCCGTGGGGGAAGGAGGGGGAAGTCCCGTAGAGGATCGAAGGAACTCTTGCGAGGTCCTATGGTGCCAGAGGAATCGCTGTTGAGGGAGGAGAGGAGGAGTGGCGGCGGTAGCGGCAGATCGCGGAAGCGACGGAATCGTTGAGTGGCTAGGGCGTCCGTCGGGCGTAACTCGTGAGTTAGAGAGAGAGAATTAGAGAGGGAGAGAAAATTGGTAAATGATTTCTTGCTTCCCTTTCAAACAAGCACACCCAACCCTATAACCGGTTAAGCCCAAAACAAACCAAAGGTTCAATTACAAGTACAAAAACCAATTAAAAGCTGCAATGCGGAAATAGAAATAGAATAACTAATTGGTGTGTGCCGAAATGCGGCGCTTGTACATGATCTCCCAACGTGGATCCGTGACATCTCCGCTCGCGCCGTCATCAAGCTTGTCCTCAAGCTTGTCCTGGAGCTGTGGGGGTAAGCGGACCAATCAGGAGGTGGCATCCCCACGAACGGCTTCAAATGCGAGATGTGGAACACGTCGTGAATCCAGGCCTCGGAAGGGAGTTCGAGACGGTATGCCATCTCTCCAATGCGCTCCGAGATCATGAAGGGCCCGTAGAACTTGGGCCCCAACTTGTTGTAGGAGCTCTGCGCGATGGTCGCCTGACGGTAAGGGCGGCGTTTAAGCCACACCCAATATCCTGGAGTGAAGAACAGCTCACAGTGCCTCCTGTTGTAGGCAGTCTCTATGCGGGCCTGAGCCTGAAGCAGTCGCTCCGGGCTAGCGAGGACCTGGTCACAAGTGGATAGCTCAGTGTTGATCGTGGGTGAGCGGGAGGAGGCGTTGTCATATGTAAGGAGGCGCGGCGGATCCCGTCCATAGACTAGTCGGAAAGGCGTGGTCTGCAGGGAAGAATGGTAGGAAGTATTGTAACGATACTTCACCCATGGAAGCCACCATGCCCAATCCTTGGGACGGTCTCCGGTAATACTACGCAGGTACACCTCGAGTGTCCGATTGACCACCTCCGTCTGCTCGTTCGACTGCGAGTGGTAAGCTGAGGAGAGAGTTAATTTGATGCCACATAATGCCAATAGCTCCTGCCAGAATAAGGAGGTAAAAATTTTGTCCCTGTTAGACACTATACTCTTTGGGATGCCGTGTAAACGGAACACCTGATCGAAGAATATGCGAGCCACCACGTTCCCCTCAATAGGGCGACTCATCGCCATGAAGTGCGCGCCCTTGGACAAGCGATCGACCACCACCTAGATGATGGAGCGGCCCTTCGAAGTAGGTAACCCCTCAATAAAATCCATCGATATGTCGGCCCAAATCTGCGTAGGGACGGGATGAGGCTGGAGCAACCCGGCGGGTAGGAGGTTGTCGGCCTTGCTGCGCTGGCAGGCGGGGCAAAGGGCAATGAAGTCTTGGACCCCCCGTTTGAGTCCCTTCCAAAAGAACTCCGCCCGGATCCGCTGAAGGGTCTTATGGAGCCCTTCATGGGTGGTGCCGTGGATCCCCGTCAGGATATCCGGAATCAAAGGTACAGATAGAGGCGATTCTTGTACAAGATGAGGCCGTCCCTGGTCGTCCATTCGGAGGGCATTTTCCCTCCTCAATGCGGTGAAGCAGCTCGCGTAGAATCAGTGTGTCTTGAAGCTCACACTGCAGGCGATGGTAAATGGTTGAGATCGGGTAAGAAATAACCAGCAGGGATCCCTCCTGATGATCGCGGCGGGAGGCGGCCCGGTTTAAGGCCCCCGCCTTATATTCCACACGAAAATCAAAGCCCAGCAGTTTACTGATCGAACGCTGCTGCGGGGTAGTGATGAAGCGCTGCTCCAGTAGGTACTTGAGACTGAAGTGATCGGTGCGAATAAGGAAAAGGCGTCCCCATAAGTACGGTCGCCAATGTTGGGCGGCTTTGGCCAATCCAATTAGCTCTTGCTCGTAAGCCTGGAGCTTCTTATGATGAATTGCGGTCCGTCGGCTAAAATATGCGATCAGGTGGCTCCCATGCTGTATCATAGCACCACACCTTTGTCCGGATGCGTAACACTCTACCTGGAACTCCTGGTCAAAATCCGGTAGACTCAACACTGAAGCCGACACCAGGGCCTGCTGAAAGACACGAAAAGCGGTCATCCCGGAGTCGCCCCACTCAAAGGACTGTCTCTTCAGGAGAGCCAACAATGGTACTGCGATGATGCTGTACCCCTGTATAAAGCGTCGATAATAGCCTGCAAGACCAAGAAAACCCTGTAGCTTCCGCTGGGACTGGGGAACCGGCCAATCGGCCATGCTCTGAATTTTGAGGGGGTCAGCCGACACCCCTGTGCTGTCAACAACATGGCCCAAGTAGGAGACTCCGTCCGTCCCAAAAGAACACTTGGCTCGCTTCAAGAAGAGCCTGTGAGTGCGAACTAACTGAAAAACTATTCTAAGATGGCCCATGTAGGACTCCCATGTAGCACTGTAGACCAAAATATCGTTAAAGAAAACAGGTACGCAACTACGTAACAAGCCGTGAAATACCTCGTTCATGAGAGCCTATAAGGTGGAATGGGCGCTGGTAAGCCCAAATGACATCACGAGGAATTCGAAGTGGCCAGGGTGGGTACAGAAGGCCGTCTTCTCTACATCCTCAGGGGCCATGCGCACCTGGTGGTAGCCGGAACAAAGATCCAGCTTGGAGAAGAAGCAGGCGCCATGCAACTCATCCAGGAGCTCCTCCACAACCGAAATAGGGAACTTGTCCTTCACCGTCGCGTATTCAACTCGCTGTAATCAACGCAGAAACGCCACATGTCATTCTTCTTGTTGACCAACAAGACCGGGGATGAGAAGGGGGACACGCTGTGGCGGATGATGCCTGCTGCAGCATAGCGTCGCACTGTCGCTCAATCTCGTCCTTCTGTCGAAAGGGATATCAGTAGGGACGAACCACTACAGGGGCCGTTCCTGACAAAAGGCAAATGCGGTGATCCCGGTTCCGCAAGGGAGGAAGACCCGTCGGGGGGGGGGGGTGGTGTCGTTGTACTCCTGTAAGAGAGCCTCAAGGTCGGACGGCTCAGTCTGTTCAACACAGGTTAGAAAAACCTCTCGGGCGTCCTTGCCAAACCGTCTGGTGGGGGTGACGTCCCCACATCATCGTCAGCAAGTCAAAATCCCACTGAAGCGGCCCCAAGGTGGGGAGCCGACGGACTCCCAACATGGCCTCGAAACCCCGCAAAGCGATCACATAGAAATCCACGTGGGAATGGTATCCCTCCACCACAATCGGCACATCACGACAAACTCCCGTGCACGTCATGGCCATGCCATTGGCAATGGAGACTCGGAGGCTCGGACGGTTTGTAACCGACAAATGAAGCTGCTGCGTTGTGAGGTCACTAAGAAAGCTGTGTGTACTTCCTGAGTCCATGAGAGCGACCAGCGGCTGGCCCGTCACTGAAATCTGAAGCTGAATCGTATCTCCCGAATGAGCTCCCGACATGGCATGAATAGAAATCTCGGGAGCTCCTAGGTCCTCTTCCCCGATGTCCTCGTCTGAGGGGTCCTCCACCTCAAGCCAAAAGAGGCGCTTGCACCGATGTCCACGAGTGAAGGCCTCATCACGATTGCAGCATAGGCCCTTGGCCCGACAGTCCGCCATCTCCTGAGGGGTGAGCCGCCTAATGGTGGACGGTCTATCTCCCTCCCTGCCTTTGCCCGTTCCCGTGCCACTCAGAGAAAGAGAAGGGCCAAACCCCCTGGAGGGTCCCTCGCCAGATCGACGACCCACAACTGGCGGTCCATCAACAAGTGTTTCTCAAACACGCTGGATAAGCTCACGGCGGTTGAAAGGTCCTGAGGAGACTGTAACTCAATGTCCAGGCGAAGTCTCTCGTGGAGGCCTGCCTTAAAGAAATGCACCTGCTGAGACGTGGGAACGGATGGGATGCGGGACATGAGCACCTGAAACTGATCGATGTAGTCATCAATGGACCCTGACTGTTTGTGAGAGATGAGATCTCCAAGGGGATTCCCGCGAAGGGGGGGGGGGGGGGTCTGAAGGGGAGGGTGCACTGCGTCTTGAAGTCGTCCCACACCAGGAGGGGATGCTCCCGACGGAGCTGTGAGAACCACAGATGCGCAGAACCCATGAGATGAAAAGAGGCAACACCAAGCCAATCCTTTTTCGGTGTGCGTTGGGTTTCAAAGAACTTTTCGCAGCGGGTGAGCCGCGTGAGAGGGTTCTCCCGACCCTCAAAAAGTGGGAAATCCACCTTCACGAAACGGGGAAACCCGCCTCCTTCTCGCGGTGCCGGAGACTTATGTACCGCTTGAGACGAATCCGAAGTGACGCTCCGGGACGGTGGTGAGGCGTCCGGCCGAAGGGCCTCGATGAGGGCCTTATTGTTGGCTACATCATATTCTGAAAGGACTCTAAGACTTGGGCCAACGTGAGCCCTCCCGCGGTGTTGTCATCCATGGTGGCAGTTCGAACGAAGGTCAACGGTGTAGAGGGAGTGGGCAAGATGCCCGTGCTGTCCAATAATAGCGGAAGACCGACAGTAGAAGCTCCCAAGAGTACTGCGAGCTCACACAGAGTGGAGGAAGAGGAGAACGAGGTGCGGACCACGCGGAACGGGGCTGCGATGGGCGGACAACGGTCAGAAGAGAAGCAGCGGGCGACGACAAGTGCAACAGAGGTGCGATGGAGGGGAGTGGCTCTGATACCAAGATGTTACGGGCCTTCGTTTGAGATCTCGTTCGTGGGGGAAGGAGGAGGAGCCCGCTGTAACTAAACAGAGAACGGGGTCGAAATGAACTAGTTTTCAAATTAATTTGCTTAACGGCGGTAACTGGTACCACGCCGCGCTAGCTCCCAAGTTGCCACCTTTTACTTACGAAAATTGGGGCGTTACATTCTGCGTAACACTGGGTAACGAAGACCGATGGCGATTTTTAAATTCAAGTATGATTATTGATCGTTCAGCCCTGACCACTTTTTGTCATGGAACACCGGACACTTTCGCTCCTTTGTGTGACTATTATGGTAAGAGAGGGAACGCTCGTGAGTTTCACTTTCGTCTTCATCTCACCTTGCACCTTAGAGTCGGGTATCCCATGAATATTGTCGTGCCCCAGGGCGGGGTGTTCGCGATTTTGTGATGCAACTTATACTACTGAATTTAATGAGGAGTCTACTATCCCCGCTCTTGCATCTGGGGGATTACCTTCACCCTCATCTCGGACCTTCACTGCGGATGAATTTGATGCCCTCGGGAGTTTGCTTCGATCTCAAAGTGATTCAACTTCTTGTGCTTCCTCCATGAATTTTACTACTTCATGTATACCCAGTGCACACACTGCTTCCACCATCTCCTATGAATGGATCATTTACTCTGGTGCTACAGATCATATGACCAGGTCTTCTTCAGGTTTTGTTTCTTATACTCATTTGTCTGGTTGGGACAAGACCATCTCAACCAATTGCTCCTTGCCTCCTATTACTGGTAAGGGTCACATCTTGTGTTCCCATTCTATCTCTCTCATCTCCATTCTGCATTCCCTCTTTTTCTCCAAACTTACTTTCTATTAGTAATATTACTAGATCATTGAATTGTTCTGTAACCTTTTTCCTGACTCTTATGTTTTTCAGGAACTGGGTTTGAGGCAGAACATTGATATCGGTTGAGATCGCGGGGGCCTGTACTTCTTGGACCATCGGCTCCCTTCTCAAGCTCTCTCATCTACCACTAATCGCAGTCCTACTGTTGTGGATGTTCGATGATAGCATGAACGCCTTGGACATCGTCTCGTGTTTGTTTTCAAAAATTATGTCCGTCTTTTATGTCTATCATTAGACATTTGTCTTGTGATATCTGTGAACTTTCTAAGCATGCTAGACAATTTTTCTCATATCTCTTCTCCTAGTTTATTTCCATTTGATGTAATAAATTCTGATGTTTGGGGTCATTCTCTCATTTTATCTATTAGTGTTTTTCATTGGTTTGTCATTTTTATTGACTGTTTTTCTCGTACCACGAGTCTATTATGGAGGAAGTAACGGGCTTAATAGTGAATACAACTCAAAAGAAATTTAAAGAAGAGTGTTTCACAAAATGGTAGGAGTATGATGACTGTAACCGAAATGAGGAGTCTACTATTAGGCTTATTATGGAGGAAGTAACGGGCGAATGCGACGACCGCCGAAGTGAACATCGTGTGCACCGACTAGAAAACATGGCGCTATAGTGTGGTGTGTCCCCGACAACAAAGAACTCATCGGGTGGGTCCGCGGGTGGTTTGTCCCAAAACTCATCACGAGTGTGATGTGTCATAAAGTAGGTCCTCAAAATATGAGTAGGTTCTAGTGTGCTCAAGGTAGGCCCTACATACGTCTTACTCCACTCGCGACCCATCCTCCGGGGCAAGGCCAGAGATGATAGGGGAGGAGACATCAATAACTCGAAACTCGTAAACAAGCGCCTCACTTGAATCTCATGTTCACCCGGATGTGGTGGATCATCAGGAGGCTTAATTGGGGGCTCGTCATGAGGCTCGTCACTAGGTTCAAGGTCCTCCAGATGAGTACCAACGTAAGGGGTAGTGTCCCCGTGAATGGATGAAGTAGCCACTACGAGATCAACACCAGGCTCTGGTCTCTCGGTCGTGATGTGACTCAGGGTAACGACAATTGGAGAGCGACATAGATCTATGCTCAATTGGTTTGTGGGTGCGGTGTCAAGATGTGAGTCAAGGGTAGGGGTGCTAATCAACCCATGACATGCCAGAGGTGGTGGTGTGGGTGAGGGGCACGACACCATAGGCTCAAGAGGTCGCTCAGGCTCACTCACAGTCGAGGTCACGAGAGACGGGTCAGAAACAAGGGATAGGTCACTCACTGGGCTAAGCAACTCACTGGGGTGAGAGCAATCTGTATCATGTATCACTTCAGTCATGCCTGACGGAACAATGATAGGCGTCGTGGTGACCTCAGTATGGGAGGAGCTCGTACTGCGGAGGTCAAAGTGAGGATCCAACCGACCAGCTCTTGCGGATCTCAAAGACTGTTCGTAACTAAGGGCAAGCTGATACGTCTGCTCGAGGGACTTCGAGCTATGATAAACCACCTCAGTACGAATGTCTGATCGAAGGCCAGACCGAAATCTGCAAGAGGTCATGGCTGGGTCTTCTCGGATATCGCTCCTCACAACTAACTCATCAAAGCGATCCCTGTACTCAGCGACGGACATGGATCCTTGCTGAAGGGAAAATAATTGGTCGAGCAAGCGACTCCGATACGACGAAGGCAGATACCTCTGACACAATGTACGCTTCATGTCCACCCAACTAGTGACGCAGTGTAGATGGTCTCGCTCGCGTGTCCTCTCAATGCTAGCCCAATATGCCCTCGCCTGATCTAAAAGTCTAAGTTTTGCAAACTTGACGCAACGCTCACCGAATACCTCAAAATCGTCAAGATAATACTCTATTGTCCACGAGTCAATAACTGAAAAACTCGGGACTCGATGAACCGTCAAAGGAAGGGGCAGCAGTACGAAACTGACTCTCAAGATCTCTCTCGGAACGACGATCTTCATAATAATCGTTCCTAAGGTAACCGAGTCGTGTCAAAGGATCGACACGATCCGCTCGCGTGTACGGATAAAAACGACGACAACCATCATACTGATCGTCTCTAGTGTAGTGGTCTCGTGTCGGTGGGTCAACACGATCTCTAAAAGTGGTGTGCTGCGATCGAGAATAATCGTCGTAGAAACGTGAAGATCTCCCTGAAGGGGATCTATGAGGGTGGGTGAAAGTGGATTCGAGACCTCCAAAGTGAGGGGAGGAATAATTGTGACACATAGACATAATGAAAAACATATAGACTCTACGACTGCGTATCGAAAAAGTGCGTTCAATCTGCCTCTGATACCAATTGACGCAGGACAAATCTATAGGCGGCGGATAAACCGTAACCTAACCCTACATGCTATGCAAATCCGACGGCGTGAATCCAAATTAGATAATAAATTTAAACATCCCACACGCAACTAATTCACGACAAGGCAAAATATTTTATTAAGGCGAAACAAGCTTAGGCTTCCCTCCGCGTGGAGGGCCAAAGCAAGAGCGCGCGGCGAATAATTTCTTCCTGCAGTTAGAGATTTATCCAGACACAAATAACTGGAGTAAAATGGACATCCAAACAAGCATAAGATTACCACAATGCAATAATGTTTTAACACCTTCAACAATACAAAACACAAAGCAGAAGTCTGAAAATAAATCTAGGGCTGTAGCGATTTAAAATAGATCTGAAGTTTGGAGGTGACGTGGGGTTTTCCGGGTGGTGGAAGACTAGATCGGGCAAGGGGAAGGTGGATCCACGGAAGGGGAGGAGTTGGCTGCGAGTATGGGTTGTTTAGGGGCTGGATCGGGGCCCTGGACTGGATCTGGACAGATCTGGCCGACTGTGACAGGGAAGAGGGGCTGGGACAGGGGCGGCAGGGGGCTGCTGTTGGGAGGTTGCTGGCGGGTGTTAGTGGGCTGGCGGCGTGGGGTTGCTGGGAACAGGGAGGGCGGCGGAAGAGGGTTGAGGGGGTGGCGGCTGGGGCTTGGAAAGAGGGCTGGCCGCAGGGGATTTGTAGGGGGTGGCGGCTGTGGATCTGCAGGGGCTGGCGGATGGGGATCAGCAGGGATGTTGGCGGCTAGGGTTTGAAGGGTGGCTGCGGGTGGAGGAAGGAGAGGCTAACAAAAAGGAAGAAGATACTTACCCAAGGAGTCGTCACCAAGGGGCTCCACGGAGTCGGCACCGCGGAGGGGATCACCGGAAATGAGGAAGATGACATCCAAATTTCAGCAATCAAATTCCTGCAGCCCTAAAGATCCTATTTATAAGAAAACTACATTAGGACAACCGAAATCGACGACTAAGATTGGCCGGCGGTTCCGATGCCATAACTACAAGAAATACAACTCAAAATACATAATGTTATATGTGAAATCGACTAGCAACATGAATCCGAACGCATCCACGGAGTCGGATCGTCGATCCGGGCACGCCATATATGGTAAGTTGCCAAATCAGCCCCGAATGGGCCCAAAGCTCGTCCTCGCCTATGCTCCGCATCACAAGGGCATCTCAAGCACATGTTCCCATGGTTCCAGCTCTACCAATGCCTGTCTCAGAGTTATACTTTTGAGATGATCTTCATCTTCCTATTGCGCTTTTGAAAGATAAAGTACCTTGTACCAATCATCCCATTTTAAATTATGTTTCTTACCATAATCTTATTCACGAACATCTAGCTTTCATTACCTCTTTGTTCTCGATTGCTATTCCTAAGACTTGGCAATATGCATTGTAGATCTCTGAATGGAAGAAAACTATGGAGGAGAAAACGTTCGCACTTGATGAGAATTACGTGGGACATTTCCCAACTTCTGCCGGAAATGGAAGTGGTTGGATCAAAGTGTCCATTGCCAATGAAACAAAACCAAAATAGCACGATAGAATGTTACAAAACAAGGTTGGTAGCTCAAGGATATTCTTGGACTCAAGGAGTTGACTATCAAGAGACATTTTCCCCAGTTGCAAAGATGGACTCCGTTTGAGGCCTATTATCCCGTGCAACCTATTTGGGTTGAGAACTCCACCAATTTGACGTGAAGAACGCCTTCCTTCATGGGGAGTTGGCGGAAGAAGTGTATATGAAATTCTCCCTTGGGTTCATAAAAAGGGACAACAAGAGATTGTGTCGTTTAAGAAATTCGTTATACGGCCTGAAGCAGTCTCCGAGGGCCTGGTTTGGAAGATTCCACAAGTTATGATCCAATTGTCTATAAGCAGAGACAATCTGATCATACTATATTTGTAAAGAAATTGGGTCAGAAAATTTCTATTCTCATTGTTTACGTAGGTGACATTGTGGTTACAAGAGATGTCGTTGATGAGATTGCTGCTCTTAAAACATGGTTGTCCAAGTAATTTGAGATCAAAGATCTAGGTAAACTCATGTATTTTCTTGAGCATGAAGTTGCTAGATCCTATAAGGTTATCTTCATTTCTCAGAGGAAATATGTTCTGGATCTTTTGAAGGAAACATGGATGCTTGGTTGTGCTCCAGTAGACACTTATTTGAGGAAAATCACAAGATCGGTGATGATAGAGATGGTGATATGATTGACATGTCTAGCTATTAGAATCTGGTCGAAAGACTTATATAGCTGTCACATACACACACACACACGTCTTGATATTACATACATTGTAGGTATTTTGAGCAGACACATGCATGCTCCAAGCGTTCGCACCAAGAGGCGACACATAGTGTTTTTAGATATCTTAAGAAATCTGCTAGTCGAGGACTATTATTCTCTAGAAATAACCACTTAAAGGTTGAAGTCTTCACTAATATTAATTGAGCGGGAAGTCGGGATGATAAAAAGTCCACAACTGGCTATTGCACGTTTTGTTGGAGGTAACTTGGTGACATGGAGGAACAAGAAGCAAAATGTGGTAGTCAGATTTCGTGCGAAGCTGAATATCGGGCATGTCCCAAGGCCTTTGTGAAGGATTGTGGTTAACATCTATTCTATAGGATTTAGGGATCCTTATACCCAAGCCTTTTTGATTGTACTGCGATAACAAGGCTGCCGTCAACATAGCTCATGATCTTGTTCAACATGATATGACCAAGCATGTGGAAGCTGACAGACATTTTATCAAATATATCTTGACAAAGGAATGTCGTTTCTCTTTTTGTAAATTCCAAAGGCCAGTTGGCGGGCGTCTTCACCAAAGGTCTAGGCTGTGATGTGTTTACTGACGCGATATTCAAGTTGAGAATGATAGATAGTTGTATCCGACTTGAGGGGGAGAATTGAAATAACTACACACCTTGATCTTGTTGTAATTTTCGGTTTCCTTAACCCATGTATATGTATGAGTAGGAGTTATGTGAATAATGAAATGATTGAATTTTACTATTCCCCCTACTAAAATTATTTTGTTTTGATCAACATGTGAGTGCAGGTCTTTTGGTTGTCTCATCAAAAGATGAGCAACCAATCAACAGATTTGTTGATTTGTTCAACACAGAGCAGTTGCCATCGCTTCTCAATGAAGGTTCTATGGATCCCAAAATTTTGAAGCATTATCTCTTACTTCATGACAATCACAACGGAACACTGGAAAGGTAATATATTTTATCAGGAAGATTCTGTCTTGCTAAGTTTTTTTTATGCTTATATATGAGTATGATTTCTTGATCATATTTTCTGTGAATGCCAGTACGGCTACTGGCATTTTAGCTAAAATGAAGAGTACATTTGGCTCGAATGACTGTGGATTGTTGTGCATTAACTCTTCTCCTGGTGGAGATGGTGAATTAAAAGATAACCCTTGGCTAAATATTGTAAGTTGCCTTTGGGGCCAATTTGTTGGTTGAGTTTATCTTATTACAGTATTTTCTGTAACGTATTACTTTTCTTTTAATCTGTACAGAAATCACGTACTTCTGTGAGCCAAGAAATTGGTTCTTTGCTTAACATTGATGATATTATTGAGGTAAGCCCATATAATTTCTGTACTGTTCAGTGACCAGCGATGGTACTTTTATTTTTTTCTGTACTTTATATAACAGAAAAAATGATCTGCCAATTATGTTGTTGAGGAATTATGTTCTTCTGAAGCTGTTTCTCTAAGGAACTAATTCATTAGTTGTTTGAATCCGTCAGATCAAAGAGTTTATGCAAGAATTATCTTCAAAACACATAATTCCATACATGGAACAAAAGATACGCTTCCTCAATCAACAGGTATTGACCTTTGTATTTTACTTAAAAGCATTCTCATAAACTGTATAGTTACTAATGAGATTATCGCCCAGGTTTCTGCAACAAGGAAAGGATTTAGAAACCAAATTAAAAATCTGTGGTGGAGGAAAGGGAAAGAAGATGCACCTGAAACTGCTAGTGGACAGATGTAAGTTTCTTCAGCTTACTGGTTTATCATTTTTCTTTCTTTTATTAGCTTGAATTTATCTAATTTACATTTAAATCTGTATAGGTATACATTTAGTTCCACAGAGTCCCAAATCAGAGTCTTGGCTGACTATGCCTTCATTTTGCGTGACTACGAGCTCGCCTTGTCAAATTACCGGTTACTTTCTACAGATTACAAGCTTGATAAAGCCTGGAAGCGCTATGCTGGTGTACAGGTAGTTTTTTAGCTTTTTTTGTACTAGCAGCTGTGCCAACATGCGGCGACGACAATGCTTCAAGTGTAAATAATCCAATAAAAAATTAAAGGAGCATAACGTGATTATTATAGTCAACAAATAGAATAATATAATATTATTTGATGAATCACCTATCTTCTCTCTTCTCTTCCCGCTTGCTTTTTTGTGGTAAAAAAATAATGAGGGGCAAAATAGGGAAGGGCAACCTTTCACCAAATGTGAGCTGTCCTTTATACATAGTATAGATTCTCGATTACCAGTGGAAGATTGAGGAAGTTGTATTGATCTTTTTACTACAATCTTCTTTTTATGAAGCATATGCTTCAACTCTGGGTTGTTTTCCGTTTTATAATGAATTTTTCAAAGCTTATTGTTGGTATTTGTGTATTTTGTTTGTTTTTATTTCGTGCTTACCCTTAGTCCTCCTTACCCATATATAATGGGTTGTAACTCTTTATTCCAATTAATTGAATATCATTAGGAGTTTTCCTCATAGTATCAGAGCCTTAGGGCGACCCCATCTCTAGCGCCGCTTCCGCTCGCGACTAGCCGCTCGTCTCCGTTCCGCAGCAGTCCCGGTCCAGCTCGTCTCCGCGCCGCTTCCGTTCGTCTCCTCCGTTCCCCAACAACAGTCCTCCGCGCCGCTTCCGCTCGTCTCCTCCGTCCAACAACTTTCTCCTTCTAGCCGTCGCGGGGGGGGGGGGGGGGGGGGGGGGGGGGGGGGGGGAGGGGGTCTATCCGTTTTGTTGCCGTTCCTTGCTTGGCACCGGACATGCTACTCTAGTTTGATGGCATTTCCGGTGTCGGTCTCTATTGGAAGATTCTACATGGATTTGGTTTGACTCCCCCTTCTATGAGCAAACCCTAGTTTCTCTCTCGGCGGGTGTGATATTCCTTCCCTTGAATCCTTGATTTCTATTATTGGATTATCATATTGGGGAATGGTGAATCTCCCACGATCTCTTCTGGTGCTGGAGTTTCCTCCTCTACCTTGGTGTCCGGTGGATCTATTTGGTCAAGTCATGACCATTATACTCCTCAAATCACGACTATACGTCTGGATGGCTTCAATTTTCTCCCGTGGTCTCAAGCTGTCATCTTCGCCTTGAAGAGTAGACATATGTCAGTTATGTTCTGGGTACTATGCCGACGCCTGCACAGGATTCCCCTGATTGGTTGCAGTGGGAGTCTGAGAACTCTTTAGTTCTGTCTTGTCTGACCAACTCCATGGTGGACTCCATTACCCGGAATTACTTGTTCTTAGATACTGCTGCAGATATTTGGAAGAGGGCTGAGGCCATATACTCATGCAGGGGGAATGCTGCCCATATTTTTCAGCTGAGACGAAAGATCTTTCTCCTCCGTCAGAGTGATCGTCCTCCTTCAGTTTACACATGGAGTTCACTCAGCTTTATCAAGAGTACGATCATTTTGACTCCCTCACTCTTGTGTCCCCTGAGAATGAGATTCTTGTCCGGGCTTGGGAAGAAAGGAACAAAGTTTTTGAGTTACTTCATGGTCTGCATCGGGACTTCGATCAGATCGGTGTTCAGATCCTTGGGCCCTCTCCCATGCCTTCTCTCCTAGAGGTTTATAGTCTTGTTCAACAAGAATTTGATAAGCGTTTTGACTTGGACTCTTGATATTGGTCATAAAGACTCTGCTCTAGCTGCTCAGTTTAGTTATCGAGCTTCTCGTGATCCAAGGTCTAAGCCCACTAACAAAGATCATTTGATATGCGATTACTGCGGGAAGTCTCATCATACCAGGGACACGTGCTTTTGTCTTCATGGCTTTCCTACACCACAAAGTGGTTCTGCAACGAGGGGAGGTCGTGGTTATGGTCGCTCTTAATGCCGCTCTACTCAGCACGGTCTGTTCATCTTTTTGATGCCTCATTGGAGATCTTGCCTTCCTCTGACACTCTGGTTCCCCTGACTTTTTCTGCTGATGAGATCCATGCGTTCCACCGATTGATACAGGGACACTCTATTGAGACATCCACTTCTTCGTCCTCATATGCTCATCAGGGACCCTCAGGTGCTCTTGCTGCGTCTTTTCGTCCGTCTACTCACTGGATTATTGATTCTAGAGCCACATATCATATGACCGGCTCTGCCACATGTTTTGTTTCTTACCTTCTCTTGTCTTGTAGGGACAAGGTGAACATTGCTGATGGATCCTTCTCTCTGATTGCTGAGAAATGATCCATCTCCTGCTCCTCTCTCACCCTCTCTTCTGTTCTTCATGTAACAAAGTTTACTCGCAATCTTCTCTCCATTAGTCATCTGACCAATTCTATGAACTGTTCTGTGAACTTTCCTTCGTCTTGTGTTTTTTAGGACCCGAAGGTGAGAACGGTGATTGGTTTTGGTAGTCTGTTGGATGAGCTCTACGTGCTTGACAACTACCACCTTGCTTGTCCTCCCTAGTCTCTTCATGATGATTAGTCAACCACATTGGAGTCCTGCCATTGTCGCCTTGGACATCCCTCTATCTTGTCTATGAAACATTTATTTCCTACTATGCCACCTGTATTAGTTGATAATTTTCATTGTGATGCATGTGAACTTGGCAAACACCATCGTGCTTCTTTTAATCATGTTTCCTCTCCTAGTTCTGCACCGTTCACTATTTTACATAGTGATGTTTTTGGGGGTCTTGCTTTGTTGCTTCTATTTCTGGGTGTTTCTGGTTTGTAATTTTCATTGACTGTTTTTCCCGAACAACATGGGTATACCTAATGAAAGCTAAAAATAAAGTTTTTTTCCCTTATTTCAACGGTTTCACAACATAATTTCTACACAATTCGACACCACTATCAAAATTCTTCGTACTGACAATGATCGTGAGTA
This sequence comes from Dactylorhiza incarnata, assembly GCA_033032865.1. Lineage (NCBI taxonomy): Eukaryota > Viridiplantae > Streptophyta > Magnoliopsida > Asparagales > Orchidaceae > Dactylorhiza > Dactylorhiza incarnata. Next base: position 3,997,930 of record JAWHQI010000244.1, on the reverse strand, counting down.
CCTTGACTCCAAATTCGAACATTATCTTGCTAACCATGACATTATCCACCAAACATCTTGTGTTTACTCACCTGCCCAAAGTGAGGTGGTCGAACGCAAGAATCGTCATCTTTTAGAACTTGCTGGTGTCTTCTTCTCCACATGCACTTTCCCAAGTACTATTGGTGGGATGCAGTCCTCATTGCAGCCTATCTTATTAACTGTATAGTGTATACTCTCACGTATTCTAGGGTATAACACTCCCCTTGACACCCTTCGGGTTCCTCCTACAAATCCGCAACCTCATATTTTTGGATGTGTGCTTTGTCCATATCCATCAAAAAACTAAACTTGATGCTCGTACTCACAAGTGTGTTTTCATCGGATATTCCTCTACTCAAAAGGGTTATAAATGTTTTGACCCGATCCACAAGTAAATTTTTTGTAACCATGGATGTCACCTTTCGTGAATCTGAGAGCTACTATGAGCCCTCACTTCAGGGGAGATCTCTCTTATGTTGGAAGTGAGCTCCTTAACTCCCGCTGATTTTCTTTCTACTACTATGTTACCCATTCCTCCATTGTACTAGTCCCACTCTACTCCATCTCCTATTGCTCCTGTGCCAACTCCCGCTGCTCCTATAGAAAAATCATATGTACCTCTCCTGCAGGCGTGCTCTTGATGCCCTAAGGGAACAAACACACGGCCCCCCTTCAGAATCCTAGAGCCAACATCTGATCCGACATCAAAGTCCATTGCTCTAAGGGAAGGTATCTCTACACATCATCCATTATCTCAGTTTGTCTCTTATTCCTCTCTAACGGCTTCCCATAGAGCTTTTCTCTCTCTTTTTGTCTGCTATTTCCATTCATACATCGTGACAGAAAGTCCTTTCTGATGACAAGTGGAAGACAACTATGCTGGAAGAAATGCACGCTCTGGACCAAAATCACACATAGGACCCGTTCCATTTGCCTAAAGGGAAGACGTTTGTTGGATGTAAATGAGTGTTTTCTGTCGAACAAAACACCCTGGGTGTTGTGGAGAGATACAAGACAAAGTTGGTTGCAAGAGGGTACACACAAATGACAGAGATTAACTTTCAAAGGACCTTTGCTCCGATTGCAAAGATGAATTCTAAATTGGTTCTTCTATCATATGCTGCCTGTAATGGATGGAATCTCAGCCAACTCGATGTGAAGTGTATTTCTCCATGGGGATCATGAAGAGGAAGTATACATGGCTCTACCTCTTGGCCTTTCTCCTGAAGGATCAGAGGGGAAGATTTGCAAGCTAAAGAAGGCTTTATATGGTCTGAAACAATCTCCTAGAGCTTGGTTTGAGAGATTTCACAAGGTCATGACAAGTTTCGAATACTCCCAGAGCAATGCTGATCATACCCTTTTCATCAAACACAGGGACGAAAAGTTGACAGCTCTGATAGTTTATGTGGATGACATCATTATAACAGGAGATGATCAAGATGAGGTACATGCCCTAAAAGAGTGGCTAATGAAAGAATTTGAAGTGAAAGACTTGGGCATTGAGGTTGCGAGGTCCAAACATGGGATCCTCATATCGCAGAGGAAATTTTTGATCCTCTTGAAGTTTCAAGAATGAGTGGGTGTGGACCTGCTGACACCCCAATTAAAGCTAACCACAGGCTTGGAAGAGATGATGGTGAAACTATTGGAGACATCTCCTGCTTTCAAAGGCTTGTGGGTAAACTAATATACTTGTCGCATACTCGTCTAGATATCTCTTATGCGGTTGGAGTAGTCATCCAATACATGCATTCCCTAAAAACTCATCATCTTGATGCTGCTCATCGTATCCTCAGATACCTCAAGTCCTCACCAGGGAAGGACATCCTATTCTCACCAAATGATGAGTTGACTATTGAAGTTTACACTGATGCAAACTGGGCTGGATCGATTAATGATTGACAATCCATCTCAGGATATTGCACAATGGTGGGTGCAAATTTAGTTACCTGGAGGAGAAAAAAATAGTATGTGGTCGCCAGATCCAGTGCTGAGGCGGAGTTTAGAGCTATGACTCAAGGGATCTGTGAAGGGCTATGGATCCTAACTATCCTGAAAGATCTTGGTCTTAAAGGAAAGGAGCCTATCAGACTATATTGTGATAAGAAGGCGTCCATCAGTAGTGCTCACAACCCAGTGCAACATGATCATACTAAACACATTGAGATCGACAGACACTTCATCAAAGAAAACATAGTGAGAGGCATCCTCACTAAGGGATTGTGTACAAGTGGTTTTGGAAAGTTCATTGGCAAGTTGGGCATAGTTGACATCACACACCCAACTTTAGGAGGTTGTTGGTATTTGTGTATTTTGTTTGTTTTTATTTCATGCTTACCCTTACTCCTTCTGTCCTTCTTACCCATATATAGTTGTAACTCTTTATTCCAATTAATTGAATATCATCAAGAACTTTTCTCACTTATAATATAGCTTTTGGAAATGTATCATCAATGCTAGAATATATAACTTTAGAATGTAATTATACATATGATTCTCAGTTGACATATTTTGCACACGTAGGTCTTTCTCCAAATGTAATAATGGTTCCATCAAATATGATTTGTGTTTGAGAGGAGGTATTATGTGTTTTATTCTTTAAATGCACATCCGTTGTTTTCTACTGGGAAGTTCATTTATTTGTTGAACCTTTTGTGCTTCACAGTTTCCCACTGATTTGAGTATTATTATTTTTGTATTTTAGATACACTGCAATTATTGTCTACATACTTTTTGAACTCAACCTATTTGTTTGAACTAGGGCTGATTTTGAGTAGATAATCAGGCTCGACCCAAAATTGCTCGATGTCGAGCTGGTTCAAAATAAAATCTAACTGATCTGAAATCGAACAATGATTTTCTATAAAAAAAATAAAAATCCCTAAGTTAATTTGCCATATTTTTTTGACCATTTTGCGTTAAAATTTCTCACATATTAAAACTTATGTTGGCCGTGAAGATTGACAAGTTAAAAATTACAATTTTTTAAATTAGTTATATAATAAAAAAATAAGTGCATATAATTTTTGATGTTCTAACAAGAATTTAAATCTACCACTGATCCAAGCCTAGAGGACAATTTTTAATTGAACAACAAGCTTTAATTTTGCCGACTCGAATAAGGTTTCGAGCAACCAGACTCTGCTTTTTATCTAATTCGTTTCATTTTGAGTTGATTCAAATTGAGTCGAATAATTTCAAATCGATTTCGATTGGGTCAAATTTCAAGCACTTTTTCGAGTGACTTTCGAGTTTCTGTTTTTATGCTTTGCCCTAATTTGAACCCTTTATGCTTCACAATACTCCTTACTGCCCCAAACTTCCAAGTTTTGCTGCTTACATAGAGCTGAGCTACTCGCTTTCATGTCGGCAAGCTTGTGAACGTACTAGCTGCAAAAGCTGTCTGTAAGGAGAAGTCTAAACACTTTATTGGTTAATTGCTGGAATATGAATCTACTCCAAATGAAAGATCATCCGTGTCTGATGGACAACGGAGTTGATTGAGATGATTTTACAATGTTCATGATGAACCTGCTACTTAAGTATGCTTGACATGTTTTTGTCAAATGATTACAACAACATTTCTTCATTTGGGTATATTTTTTCTTTTCTTATTGTGAAAGTCAAACATGATGTAAATATTTTATTACTTCACATAAAAATGCAAATACATGTACACACACATATACATATATTTGTGTGGGTGGGGTGGGGGAGTGATACCATAACTCCAAACCACAACATGGGACTAAATTATACAAGAGAAGTATTTCTTAATAGGACATAGAGGTGGGCCTTTACATTGGGCTTTATGCACTTCTTCTATACTCCCAGACAAGCTGGATCATATAGATTGTAGGTGTCAAGCTTGAAAAAGAATTGTCGATAGAGTGTGCGAGACAAGGCCTTGGTGAAGACATCATAGATTTGATCGGCATCGGGAACATGTCACAGATCAATTTGGTGAAACTTTTTCCCGGATGAAGTGACAATCTACTTCAATATGCTTGATGCGTTCATGAAAAACTGGATTCTCGGCGATATGGAGTGCAACTTGATTATTGCAACAGATAATTGCAGGAGAGGGGGGAGCAACACTAAGATGAGTAAGAAAACTCTCCAACCAAGTGAGTTCGAAAATGGCTGAGGTCATCGAATGATATTCATCCTTCACAGAGGAGCATGCCACAATTGTTTGCTTCTTGCTCCGCCAAGTGACCATGTGCCCTCCAAAACATGTGTATTAGTCACTCATAGATCGACGATCATCCAGAGAATTGTCATAATCTGCATCAGAATAGACAATCAGTTAGAGAGAAGAGGAGGGATTATACACAAGCCTTTGTCCCGAAGCTTTCTTCATATTTTCGAGGATCCGCTTGACTGCTTGAAAATGGGAAGTCCAAGGAGCATGCATATTAACTTACCATGCCAACAATGAATGAGATATTTGTTCGTATGGAGGTCAGATAGATAATCTTGCCAACAAGGCGTCAATAATACTCCAGATTAATGAGAAGATGATCAAAGTTGGACTCATGAGCACAAATCTTGTGGTTTGCATACATGGGTGTGTTAGCGAAATTACAATCCAAGTAGAAGACATCTTGTAGAAGATCGATGTAGCACTTTCATTGAGTCAAAACAAGCCCTTCAGGACGACGAGCGACCTTAATACCCAAGAAGTATAGGAGGCGCACCAAATCTTTGGTCTGAAAGTGTGAGACCAAGTACTTCTTGGTCATAGAGATCCCATTCGGATTATCGCTCGTGATGATAATATCATCAACATACACAAGAAGAATCACAGTGCATACTTGGCGATGATGTGTACCGATCTCCGAGTGAATCCAAAATCCCGAACAACCTGACTAAATTTGTCGAACCAAGCTCAAGGGGACCGCTTTAGGCCATAGATAGACTTTTTGTGGCGGTAGACAAGAAACTCCCCCGTGGTCTCATATCCAAGAGGTTGTTGCATATAGACAGTCTTCGTTAATTCGCCATTAAGGACTGTATTATTGATATCAATTTGATGTAACTGCTAATGACGATAGAATACCAAGGAGATCAATACCTGCACCGTATTCAGCTTAACGACTGAAGAGAACATTTCTTCATAGTCAATGTCATATTGTTGAGTGAGATGTTTAACCGTCCCATCAGGACATTGTTTAATGGCGCCAGGAGGACACAAATCTGTGAATTTTTCAGAGATAACCGGTGAAAGGAGACCTAGTGAGAAAGTGGGTGAGCGATAGATGGATGAGGGTCCTGATGGGTGTTGCGGGAAGATCAGGTGGACAAGGAGCGCCATCATTATGGGTGGTTGCCCCAGCCTCCCAGGGAATTCTGACGAGAATGATGACGAGTGTACACTCTTAGATGAGTAAGAGGGGGTGTCAATAACAATAGTTGATAGGGATGCTGGGACGCATGGGAGCAGGTGGTAAGTTGTCAGGAGGAGATGAGGAATAGAAGGGTTGAGCCTTGAGGTCGGTAACATCAGCGGATGTCACTATTTTTCAATATGTGGTAGAGTAACACACATATCCCTTCTGCGTGCGAGAGTAACCTACAAAGATATATTTGGTAGCACGAGGTGCCAGCTTGTCCATATGGGATCAAGATGATGAACAAATCACACACCCATAAACTAGAAGAGTTATGTGGAAGGGAGGTGTTGATGGGAAAATGATGGAGAAAGGAGATGCAAAGTTCAGGATGGTCACATGCATGCGATTAATTAAATAACACACACAATGATGATAGCGAAGTGTCAATAGATCTTTGAAACCTGCATTTGAAACATAAGAGATCTGACAACCTCAAGAAGGTCACAGTTCTTGTACTTGACCACACCATTTTGGTGTAAGCACATGACGTTTGGTGGATAATATTCAAAGTATTGCAAGTCTCCTGAAATTCACGACTATTCGCGGGCATTGTCGGTCTGAAATTTTTTAATGGGGCTCGTAAATTGAGTGCGAGTTTTAGCGATGAATGAGCGAAAGACATGTAATAGTTCGTAGCGATCACGCAATAAATAAATCCATGTCATGCGAGAATCATCAATAAAAGTAGAAAGTACTGGTATTCAGAAAAACTAGGAGTTTTATATGGACCTCAAATGTCCAAATGAACTAAAGCAAGTGGGGCAACGCTCTTAGTACAATGATGGGAAAATGTAGAGTGGTGATGTTTTTCGTAGATACAAGATTCACAAGTAAATTTAGAAAAAAATATAGTTAAGAAGGGTCTTCTGCAGTATTGGAAGAGGAGCGTGGCTAAGACGTCGGTGCCAATCAACAGAAGTGACAAAAAATAGAGGTGAGGTGGGGAGGTCCAAAGTGTAGAGCCCATTTGATAGCCGTCCTCTACTAATAATACTCCATGTCTGTCGATCCTTCACCACAAAAGAAGAAGAAAAAAAAGTGATGGAGCAGTCATGATTATGAGTAAGATGACTAATAGAGAGAAGATTACATTGTGAGTTAGGGACAAGTACACATTGTATAGAAATAAATGGAGTAAGAGGCACATCTCCAGTTCCGCAAACCGGAGTGGTTTCTTCATTGGCAACATTGATAAACTTGTGACTAGCACTGTCCATATACCGAGAAGGTTTCGACGGAGTAATGTGATTTGTGGTCTTGGAATCCAATATCCAAGAGGATTAATGGGAAAAACACGATATACCTTTATTGAATGTAAAGGCGATGAACCTGGAAGTATGAGTAAGCAACCCCTGCAGATGCTGGTGTTCCTCCCGCAAGGTGTCAATTTCTGAGCGGCACATGCTGGGAGCATCCTCCGCTGGAGTGGCGTGGTGAGGGGCATTAGGGTTGATATCGAGTTGAGTTCGAGCGTTTGGGCTCGGCTCGAAATTAAAAATTTCGAGTCAAACTTGGCTCGAAATCGATTTCGAGTCGAGTCGGCTCGACTCGAAACGGCTCGATTCCGAGCCGGCTCGAAATCGAATCGAGCCGAGCTGGTTCGAAATCGAATCGAGCTGGCTCGAAATCGAATTTAGTTGGCTCAAAATTGAATCGAGCTGGCTCAAAATCAAATCAAGCTGTCTCGAAATTGAGCAATTTTTCTCTTTATTCCTAGTTGCTCGAAATTAAGTTGGGAAACATTTAAATTTAGCAAATGAAATACTTAATGCCTTCAATATTTGTATTTTGGTTTAAAATGTAGTGTTTTTAATTTTAAAATAATAATATATTAAGAAATACATAATATTTTTAATCAATTCGAGCTGATTCGAATCATATTTCGAGCGATTCAGGACTGGCTCGAAATCAGATTCGAGTCAAATTGAATCGACTCAAATTGAGTCGAATCAATTGTAACCAATTCCGATTCGGCTCAATATTCGAGGGACTTTCGAGCTTCGAATAATATGCTCAGCCGTAAGGGGCGTGGGATAGGTGTCTGCTGCGGGAACCCATATTTTCTGTAACAGGTAGCTTCAATATGGTTTGCCAGGCCAAATCGGGTACACATGCGAGTGTTTTTTTTCCGTTTGCACGATTTTGTCCATCTTGCCCACCGCCTCGAGACCCATTGCGATCTCCGCGGTGCCCAGTAGTGGGGGGGGGGGGGAGGAAGGGAGCTTTAGTAGAATGTTGGAGTAGTGCAGGAGAAGGAGTCATGGAGACATCAGTGGGTGGAGTCACCTTCAGAATCATGGAGCAAACATCTAACAAAGAAGGAATAGTTGGAGAGGATAAGATGTTGACACTGATATTATATAAATGAGATGGTATTCACACCATCATTAACACTATGCCAACAACTTCCTTCTGAGCCCTTTGGTTGGCTAAATCCAAAGTCCGTGGCTGATGTTGAATCCAAGCCTCGTTGAGGGTCTTATATGATGCCTCGAACGACGTCATGTCACCATCCGAACCATGCTCAATTGTTTGGAGGTCCCTAAATAGACCGAACACGTGTTGAAGGCTATCTTTCACAGAGTTGAGAGACTTCAGTTCATCCTACATAGCCTTTGCAATTTTGTGGTGCATAGTCATTCGATATGACTCATTGTCCATGGAATTCAAGATTCAGGACTGAACGCGACCATCATCCCAATCCTTTGCTAAATAGGCTCAATAGGGGGGTCGTGAGTTAGACGATGAAGGAGACTCTTAGTCTGGAGTACTCTGCGCATCGAGTGGACCCACTCAATAAAGTTTTCCCGGTAAGAGAAGTAGTGGTGATCAAGCTTTTTAAAACCGGACCAGACTGACCGGTTCAACCGGTCGGACCACGGACCGGACCACCGGCCGGTCTGGTCAAGGCTAGAGGCCCGGTAGCACAGCGGACCGGCCAAGAATCGGAAAATCGGGCGGGCGGACCGGTGAATCGGGAACCGGGCGCGGGTTTACCTAACCGGGCGGGCCAAGGAGCCCACAATTTAATATCCAAAATGTGAAGCTGCTGGGATTCGAACCCAAGCCACTTTTAGATTAGGCGAAGAGGTAGACCACCAGGCCATTTGGTTCTTTCTGTCTATAGCTATAATATATTATATACATATATATATTAATATAAATATAAAATAAAGTAATATTTCACTCCCGAGCGTATTAAAAAGTCATCAATTGGGTCAAATCCCCTCATTTTTATTCCTTTTCCAATTATATTTTTGCGTAAAAACTAAACACTAAAAATTATGCTATTATTTATTTATTTATTAGTTATTTCAATTTAATGAGGAAATCAAAATAAATAGGAAATTATTTATGTCGCATATTGTACATGAGTTAGGATTGATCTTGGTCTTACATAATAGTGCCATCAAGAAGCAATCAGAGAAAGCATGTGCGGCGCATAGAAATGTTGCTCTAACAAATACCTTGTCCAAATATGGAGCAAATGAAATTTTGATTATTCTTAGATGTGACATTATAAAGATTAATAATAAAATTAAAGACATTAAATTCCCGAGCATATCCAATACCAATATATATGCAATTTTTAATATAATGTTAATTATTTTTATTTTATATATATATATATATATAACGGTTCGACCCCGGTTAAATCGGTTGGACCGGTTCAACCTTGAACCTTCCCCTCCGCCGGTTCGATGCCCGGTCCGGTTTTCAAAACCTTGGTGGTGATCTTCAGCTTGTCTCGGACTTCATAGACAGGAGCATGTGCGGGGGTGACTGAGGCGGTGGACGATGATGAAGCAACGTTTGTCCTCATCTTACAAATAGACACAAAGCCTTAAAAAATTCAACCATAGGAACCGGTTTTTGCGATCAGGAGATAGCGAGCTCTTGCTCGAGGCTTTCCAAGGGTTGACGAGTAGGAAGCTTGTCGTATGCGTACTCGACGAGAGTTCAGCGAAAACTTGATGAGGATTAGTTGGCGAGGAACTCCGGAAGCACTTGGCGTAACCTGGCGAGAGGAGACGGTGATCATCAGAAGTTGTCGAGCTCTTTACAACAACAACATCGAGATCGGAGCAAATGTAGCGACAAGATCTCAATAGATACAACGACAAGCTTTGAGTCGGTGGATTGACGAGCCTGGGTCGCGGTCTGGGCGAGGTACGAGCAGCGGGCTGCGTGCTCAGAAGATGTTTTGTGCCTATAAATAAGAGGGGGTTGCACAGAGCACGCCCGAAGGTTGTAGCGGCGAGCTCCGGGTCGGCGGATTGGCGGTTCGACAAGCTTAGGTCACTGTTTGGGCGAGCAGCGAGCTTAGATGTTTTGCCCCTATAAATAAGGAGGCGAGGGTGCGCAGAGCACACCTGATGGTTGCAGCGGCGAGCTTACAGTGGTGAGCTTCGAGTCGACGAGTTCGGTTAGACAATGAGCGAGGAAATTCCAGACCGAGCGAGTGCAATCAAGCAGGCAAGCAAACGGTAGCGCGCTCAAGTAGTGAGCTGGCTGCAAGGGCAAGCTCAATCTGCGAGTTAAGCTAGATCGCGAGGTTGTTGGGAGCTGAAGTAGGAGCTCAAACGGCAAGAGGAACTCAATCGTCTAGAGCGTATTTCAGGAATTGACGTGCTTTGATACCATGTGAAACACCGTCAAACTGGACGTGAAATTTTTATTGCTTCACATAAAAACACAAATATATGTACACACACGCATATATATAAATAAATAAATAAATATATATATATATATATAAAGTCGGAGGAGTAACAACTTAACTCTTAATCACAATGTGAGATTAAACTATACAAGAGAGGTATCTCCTAACGGGCCATAGAGGTGGGCCTTTACATTGTCTTTACACACTTCTTCTATACTTCTTTACTAAAATAATTTGTAGCTTTATGGCTTCTAAATCTTTTTTGATCTATGGTAGTATTTATATTTTCAGTGAGCTCTTATTTGAATATTTTCTGTATGATTTGTTGTTTTAACCACCTAGTTAACGTTGTGCTGCATTTTCTTATGTCGTGTAGGAAATGATGGGACTTGCGTACTTTATGCTTGATCAATCAAGAAAGGATTCGGAGTATTGCATGGAGACTGCTTTTAACACCTACCTGGTACATTTTTTATTACTTTTTTTTTCCTAAGAATATACATGGGTTACTGTCTCAATTCATAGTAAATGTTCTGTAATGCAATGCGAAAAACATTTAGCTCGGTATTGCTTTTTTGGTCTATAAGGGCTGCCCGGTGCACAAAGCATCCCCGCACACCGAGGGTCCGGGGAAGGGTCCCACTACAAGGGTGAAATGTAGGCAAACCTTACCTTGCATTTTTGCAAGAAGCTGCTTCCCGGATTGGTCATAGTATAGATAAACAAATTACCTTTTTTTATCTGTACTATATTAAGAACAATAATTGGGGTTGGTCATAGTTCTGAAATAAAATCATCAAATGAGTCTGAACCCTTTGATTTCAATCCAGCTAATCTAACAGAACGCATGTTTTTTTGGATACATAAAGTTAGCATTATATATATATAAGTAGGTAGGTAGTATACATGCATGCATACATATATACATACGTACATTCACGCATGCTAGAAGTTATGCACATTGTGCGACGCTATAGTACCCTGCCTCACTCGAGTGATGGTTGGATATTGTCACCGGAGGACACTGTTCACAGGGGGACCACGTGCATGACTGCTAGTTTTTTCTGTAAACACTTCGTTCCTCCTTTTCCCCTTAAAACTTATCCATACCGCATGCTTTAAGTATCAATGTGTTATGATGATTCTCTCTTGTATATGTAGAAACTTGTGCCTTTAGGTCAGAGAAATGCTACAAGATGTGGGCTCTGGTGGGCAGAAATGCTGAAGGTCAGAGGCCAATATAAGGAGGCAGCTAGCATATATTTTCGCATTTCCAGTGAGGTGATTTGCTTAACTTGGAGGATAATTATTATAAGCATGTGCGTGCTCATTTACTTCTCTTCCAGTATGTGTGTGTGTGTGTATCCGGGTGTTCATATATTTGGAGTATTTTATTCATTGTATATTTTTCTGTTTATGCTCTTGGCCGCTTCTTTTTCCTAGGAACCACCTCTACATGCAGCTGTAATGCTTGAGCAGGCTTCATACAGCTATTTATTTTCTAGACCACCTATGTTGCGCAAGTATGGTTTTCATCTTGTTCTTGCTGGTAATAGTTACCATGTTTCTGATCAGGTAGGTCTTTTTCTATAAGGTTTACCATCCATAAGTTGATGAATTGAAGTTTTTCTGATTTCACATGCTGGGTATTTCTGCAATGCAGAAACTACATGCACTTCGAACATATACAAATACTCTTTTAGTCTACAGAGGGATTCCCTGGAATTTTATTCACGACCATGTTCATTTCAATCTTGGAAGGTACTTTTGACTTTATTTCTCCTGCAGTTTAGTTTATATAATTTGAAGCAGTCATGCTCTTTCCCCCACCCTGTGTGCAGTGTGTGATGATGACAGTACCCGACCGTCATTTGAGCAACGACTGAGCACTATTGCTGTCGCACACTGCGTGGGAACATGTGCGTGACTGCTAGTTTCTATAAATAACTTTTTATTTTATTTTATGCTAACCATATGTAAATCATGCTTTCTGGTAGATCAGGTATTAAAAATGAAAGGCTCAAATACATTTGATGGTTCTATTTCATGACCATGATCACCCAAAATTTTCTTTTAATATATATATGTGTGTGTGTGTGGCCATTTACCGGGACCTCCTCTAATTTTGCTAAAATACAGGTTCCACCACACATATTTTTGAAATTACAAAAACCTCTCATGTAAGAGTACATTTCATAACATCCATGCACAACCCCCCCCCCCCCCCCCCCCCCCCCCCCCCCCCCCCCCCCCCCCCCCCCCCCCCGAAAATTTACTCCAATGGAGTGTTTTTGTGCATGGATATGAGATGTAAACTTACCGGTATATATATACGTACAAGTAAAGCCCTAGCCCAGTTGCCCGACCTAGGCCCGGGCTAAGCCTAGGGGGCCTTACACGACCCCCATTTGAGATGCAGGCGAGGCCCAGGCGGCCTGGTGCCCGGCTTAGGCAAGGCCCATGCACCAGGCGGCCTGGTGCCCGACTTAGGCAAGGCCCAGGCACCAGGCGGCCTGGTGCCTGGCTTAGGCAAGGCCCGAGCCCGTTCTGCTTTTGGTAGCTACCAAGTTGTAGCCAGGCGGGCGCCGGACGCAGTAAAGCTGGTGCCCGCCAGGCTTTAACTAAAAAAAACTGTTTTTTAATTAATGTCTGACATTGTCGGCCTACTTAAAAGGCTAAAAGCCTAATGAAATAAAATAATAAAAAGTAAGGCCTAACTTGGCAGCTGCCATAGAAATTAAGGCTGATATATTAATTTTAATTAAGGATGAGGTGGGTTTCATATAAATTTGGTGCCAAATTTTATGAATTTACTGGGAACATAGAACCAGGCAGGACCCAGCCGTGCCTAGTTTGGGCCCGATCAGTGTAACACCTCAGTTTACTATGGGTGCGCTACAGGTCTGCAGACCAGTGACCCCAACCCATCTCCACTGATCTGATTGGACGCAACCGCTAATTCCAATGACGGGTTGTTGTGGTTGGGGTTTGAACCCCAAACCTCCTAGATAAGGGAGCTCTAAATTGGTCCTCATCACCAATTGAGCTGGGACCAGTTTAGAGCTCTTTTATCTAGGAGGTCTAGGGTTCAAACCCCAGCCTCAACAGCCCGCCATTGGAATTAGCGGATGCGGCCAATCAGATCCGCGGAGATGGGTTGGGGTCACTGGTCTGCAGACCTGTAGCGCACCCATAGTAGATTGGGGAGTTACATAAAAAATGCACTTTTTATGTAACGCCCCGGTCTACTATGGGCGCGCTACAGGTCTGCAGACCAGTGACCCCAATCCATCTCCGCGGTCACAGCCGCTAATTCCAATGGCGGGTTGTTGAGGCTGGATCTTGAACCTCAAACCTCCAGCTCAATTGGTAATGAGGTCTGGGGTTCAAGCCCCAGCCTCAACAACCCGCCATTGGAATTAGCGGCTGTGGCCAATCAGATCCGTGGAGATGGGTTGAGGTCACTGGTCTGCAGACCTGTAGCGCACCCACAATAGACCGGGGCGTTACAATCAGGGCCCAGTTTCTGGGCCCTGCAGGACCCCTTTCGGGGGGGGGGGGGGGGGGGGCGACCTAGGATCCGCTGGAATATAGCCCGGGCCCGACATGCCTTTTTTGCATGACTATATATATAAGTATGAAATTTTGCAAGTCTGATATCTCAAATTTCATCATGCAATTCAGGTGGTATGCTTTTGTTGGGATATTCGACGTGTCTGTGAAGCACATGTTGGAGGTGCTTGCATGCAACCATCAGTCAATGGCGACACAAGATTTATTCCTAAAGAACTTCTTCGAAATTGTTGAGGTAATTGTGCCTGCTTTACTTCTAAAATCCTTTTCTGGCCCTACTCTGTTTTCTGCTAATAGATCTTTTACTGATCATCAGAATATGGGGAAGATATTTGAAGTTTACAAGCTTCAGATTCCTGTTCTAAACATGTCAACCATCAAAGTTATTTATGAAGATCATCGGACTTATGCCTCTTCTGCAGATGTAAGCTTTAACGGAATTTGAGGGCTGTTGTAGTTGGCGATCCAATCACAAATAACTAGCAATTGTAGTTTTTTATTTTGTTTCTATAAATTAGTGGATGATTCCCCGGTAGCCAACATTGAATAACAACTTTGTGCATAGTTAAACTTGTATTGCATATTCTTTTCTTTAATTACAGGTTACTTGTTTTGCAACAATGCTTCTTTTCCATTATTTTTTTGTCAGTGATATTTTAAATCCATTTGTTCACTTTTACCAATTATTTTTTATCAAATGGCCATATTTAAAAAAAAGTTCTGATATGGTGAGTAGATAGAATCAAGGACAAGGTTTGGAAGGAAAAAAGTATCAGACTAAAGATAAATGATTAGATGTTGTGCAAAAGGATTGCACCTAGTGTTTCACAAGTTTACTTCAGTGGTTCCTTGGTTGTACCTCACGGAGCTCTACCGTGAGACTAGCTAGGCTTGGCTTTCTGGAAGGAGGTATATTCCTAGCGTCGACTGCTCCATCTTCCACTGTTGCTTGCCACTCCTCTCGCCGGCGTCGACTTCTCTAGGCGCTCTTCCTGTCGACGCCGATCGGGCCTTCTTTCCTCCGACAGAGCCTCCTTTCCTCCGATGTAAGTCCTTTCCTCCCACCCAAGCATTTGTGCATCCAGATTTTGTGCTCCATAGGGTTTTCAGATTTTGTGCATCCAAATTTTGTGCTCCATAGGGTTTCCAGATTTTGTGCATCCAGATTTTGTGCACCCTAGATGTTTCTGCTCCAATATCCAGGGTTTCCAGATTTTTTCACTTGGAGTTCTAGGAGTGCTTGTTAAATAAGGTTGTTCTAGGATTGTGAACATGTTATATTGTATGTGTTTTGGGTTTGATTGTGTATATGGATGAAATAGAAAGGCGTCGTCAGCGTAGGAGGGCAGTAGTTGCAGTGGCTCTTGCGGCGGCGATTGTAGTTTTGAAACCCAAGATATGCAGAGATCGTTTAGAATCTGATTCTAAAAATATTTACGCACGTCATTGTTCAATCGATTGTACAATGAGCCCAATATTAATTGTTTCAACTAATTACGTATGAACTGAAGCTCATTTGAAGCGTTATGCAACCTACTAGCTTTTTGTTTATGATATATCTCGACTTTTATATGTTTGATGTATTTTATGCTCTATTTTTCTGTTTCTAGTCTTCATTATATTTCTGGATCATCTGGTATCGAATGTTTACTATTTTTAATAACTTATTCGTATTTTAAATTTCAATTCCTGCAAGTGATTCTTACCTACAAGTTCCAACCGAACAGAAGAATTGTTAATTCCAATTCCTTTCTCAGAATTCCAGCATTTAGCCGAACAACAGAATTGTGATTGACTTCAATTTCAATTCCTGCAGAATTGGGATTGACTTCAATTCCAATTCCTTTCTCTGAATTCTTGCCAAACGAACCGAGCCTTACAAAATTCCTATTTCTATATGCTTACAATTTGACCGTATTCCGGGGAATAAAAAATTTCGCGGAAACTGTGAATTGAATCTCTTGAAAACAAACTAAGACTCCCGTAAGAGACACGAGCCATACATCTTCCTCGACTCCAATGGCCATGACACTATATTCTTCTGTCTTACAAGACCTGACAATAGAAGATTGTTTCCTACTTCTCCATGTTACGAGATTCTCATCAACGAAGCTACAATATCCAGTGATAGAACATCTATTCAAAATTGATCCAACATAGCCAACTTTAGTATAAATCTCTATTCTTATTTTATCATAGGTAGTGGAAACATTATCTCTCTGAGTCCATAGGAGAATAATGTCTTTCTATTGAGTAGCCTTCAATTATCAGAGAATTCTAATAGCAACATCCTGATGTCTTGTTCTAGGTTCATGCATAATTTTGCTCAAAATTCCAATAACATGAAATAATAGGCCCATTGATGGGGATCACGGATCAAGGATGAGCCGACAATTATCGGAACCTGCACGAATCTACATACGCTGCAGGTGAAGATAGGATCATTGTATAGAGGATCCAAGTTGGTAGTTACGTTCCGAGCAACAACGACACATTTTTATGTATTTGGTGTATTTTTATTTTTTTAATGTAAAATTAGTGTATTTATGTTCTGGATGATTTTAACCGTCTAGTGGGTTTTAAGTCTATAAATATGAGTGTAGGGGCTGATTTTTTGGGATCACATAATTTGGAGAGAATTTGTTGGCTCTTCACGACCGAAGCCAAGACAACTACCTCCGCTTCCTAATAACTACCTATCCCCACTCATAACTGTTTGTTACTACCGTTAACTTCCCTTTCCAGCAAAGAATTACCCAATTTCCCCCAATTCCTGAACAGCATTCACATTATGTAATTGCCCACACAATCCCGTCCAGCCACTATTCTTAATACTCCCACCCAGCAAATCCTTCCATCCAGACAAAAATTCTCACATTTTCATTCCAGAAAGCTCGTTCCAGCAACCCTTTCACCCAATCCCATCCCTGTCAACCCCACGCCTAAACTTCCTATAATGGCCAGCAACCAATTTCTGCTACCTTTCTGCTTCACGTCCAGCACCCAGTTAATTTCAGTGACTCCATTCTCCTCTCCCTACAACCCCATCACTCCTACACTCCATCCCCAATCGCCATACCCGAGACCCATTCCTTAAGGAAAATTCAACTTCAGAAATCTGGAAGCAGAGCAGAATTGTGTTATTTTCACTGCCCAAACTTAGAATCAGCTCCCTCCACTTCCCTGGACTTCTATCGCTTATGTAAGTTCTTGTTTGAAGGTTAGATTGTTTAGTGTTGTGTATGTGGTGAACATTCATATTATTTTGGATGTCTTTTGTATATTTTACCCAAGACTTGTCTTATTTGTGAGGTTTATTCACTTAGCATTTAATTGAGGCACTTTCAACTAGATTCAACTTGATCTTATTCATTTATCTAACGTGTGAATGTTTGTGGCTAACTATGTTAATTTGATCACTAATGGTAATTGTTCGTCGGATAATTGCTTGTGCATTGCATCACTCTAAATTCCTATTATAATCCATGAACACCCACTCATTAGAGTTCCTTACGACACGATTGCACTCATTACATTCGTCTCGCGTCACCTATTGTTTGAGAGATATATGAGACAACCTATTAACCTTTGATAATTGATAATATCTTGGAGTAGTTTACTGTTATCTTTATCCAGTCCAGGCTTACATCCTAGCATTTTAGCGTCTTCAAGCAAAAGTAGGTCCACTATGTACTTCCTTTGAGAGTTAAAGATGTTATTCCTTGTTCGTTCTTCAATTCCAAGATAGTATTGTAAGATTCTCACCCATATTCCTTATGATACTTGGATCTTAGGGATAAGATTCCAAGATAGTCTTTTTTCCCTCCTTTCTTTTAATGTATCTTTCATTTCTTACGTACTTTACTATAAGGAATGCTTATGTATGCTTCTCCTCTAAATCTCTATAAAAGAAAAACAACTATTGACATCTTATTGTTGGACATCCCACACTTTGTTTGTATCACAACAACAAAGGTATTCTGGTAATCAATTCCAAAAATATGTTTGTATAATCGTGCCGCCATTCTTATCTCATATCTTTCAATAACACCGTTAGTAGGAGGAAAATTAACCATTTCCCAAGTCTGATTTTTTCCATAGCCTTTATCTCTTCTACCATGACATCACACCTCTTAGAAGCTTTGAGAGTTCCCTGTTAATACTGTTGAGATTATTAGTATTAATATTTATGTGGGAGTGGGTATTAGTCCCACATTGTCTGTCCGTGTTTAAGTGTCCCTTGTAATGCTTTAAATATACCCCGATGTGGATGAATAAGAATATCTTGAATTATTATTTCTCTTCATTTCTTTCAACTTGGTATCAGAGCCAAGAATGATTCTGATGCAGGACGCTGGGGCCCCGACCGCACCCCGTGGCATCACACCAGCTAGCGGACCACGACCAAGCACGCCTGCCAGAAGGACTGCAGTCCAGGCACCCCAACCCGTCTCCGCGCCTGTTCTCAGCGCGGTGGGTTGTTGAGGCTGGGGCTCGATCCTCAGACCTCCTTGATAAGAGCCTCTCCTAACAGGCCTTATCACCAACTGACCTGTTAGGAGAGGTTCTTATCAAGGATGTCTGGGGATCGAGCCCCAGCCTCAACAACTCGCCGCGCTGAGAACAGGCACAGAGACGGGTTGAGGTGCCTAGACTGCAGTCCTTCTGGCAGGCGTGCTTGGCCGTGGTACGCTAGCTGGTGTGATGCCACGGGGTGCGGTCGGGGAACCGGCGTCCCGCATCAGATTCCTTGCTTCTGAAACCCCTAAATCTCGTCCCGTGAGCCGCCTCCTCTTATGATGGATTCTATTTCTCAATTTCGCGGACGAGCCCGACCTGTGTCCATCGTACTATTCTGCTCCCGCTCCCGTCAACGGGATCGACTTCTGTGCCCGTCGACGGGAGCGGCTCTGTATCCCTTATTGAAGCCCGTGAAGCCCGTCTCTGCTTTCGTTAGCTGTTCACGAGATTGGCTTCGTTCGGGTCTTCTTCCCACTCGCTGGCTGCTGCTGCTTCCTCCCATCAAACATGATCTCGTCTTCGCATGTCGAAGAGATTCCCGTTGAGCACCGTTGTTGCTACTGTGGCTTGACAATCCCGTGGTTTGCTTCCTGCTTGCTTGCGACGATATCGATCCAGTCGAGCCCGTCGACGCTCTCCTTCACCGATCCCGCTAGTTGCTGCCTCCATCGACTATCCAACGCCTTTATCATTTCTTCCGACTTTACAGAGATCGACTTCGTCCATCCGGCACCCCTATCGTTTCTACCAATCACTGTGTGGTGCTCATTGACGATCTCCCGTCGATTCGCTGATCTCGTAGAGCGCTCGTGACTCTCTGCTGAACATCACTGTCGATGATGGCTCTCTCAGGAGGTCCTGCCGCTGTTTCTCGTCGACCCCCTTCCCGTTCTTTGCTGACTGTGCATGAAGACATTGTCTGCTCATCTTTCCTGGAGCTTCCCCTGCCATTGACTGCTGTCAATTCATCCAAGGCCGATGACGTTCTGTTGCTCCCTAGCCTCGACCATTCCAGCTGCTACTCCATTGGGTTTCCGACGCTTCCAGTTGCTTCCTGTTTTTTTTCTGATGCCTTCCGGACGATCCAGTTGTTGCCCGTATTTTTCTGATGCCTTCCGGACGATCCAGGTGTTGCATCTCAAATTTCTATCAGTTCCTGCTATCACTCCTTCCAGGGTGCTGATTTCTCCCCGACGATGATGCTTCGTGGTAGTTCTTGTCTTTTTATGAGTCCTTTTATATTTTTGTTGTCCTTGTGATTGTTTATGTCTTGTTATGCCTTCATTCACGTGTGTTCCACGTGAGGGGGGGGGGGGGGTGTTTGGGATGAGGGTGACTCAGATGATCTTTCCCATTATTCGCCTTAGTCTCATACGACCTCCAGACTTATGTCGTATGTTGTTTGTATCTCCCCAATATTTCTTTTGATTGTTCATGCGTTGGGGCACGATTGTTGTTGGATGTTCTAATCTCAGCGGGTTATGTCTCATAGGACCGTGTCGTGCGTGCCTGGGTCGTGTGGGACCGCCCTTTGTGTGGATTATCCCCGACGGATTATCCCCGACAGATTATTCCCGGTTGTTTGATTATTTGCTCCACATCTTTCGTTCTCTTTCGCATGTTGTGTGTCTAAAGTGCTGTTGATTGACCTGATTCCAGCGAGTCCACGTCGTGTGTGTGTTCCGCGTCGTGTGTGGCTATGTCTCTGGTTTGATTCCCCAGTTTGGAATTCCCCCGATGGCTCGTCTGATGTTTTGTCCCACATTGCCTACCTCCTTTGCCTTTAATGTGTCCAAGCGGGAGGTTTCCCCTCCAACTTGAGGGAGAGTGTTGAGATTATTAGTATTAATATTTATATGTGAGTGGGTATTAGTCCCACATTGTCTGTCCGTCTTTAAGAGCCCATTGTAATGCTTTAAATATACCCCCTATGCCCTATGTGGATGAATAAGAATATTCATTTCTTTCAACTAATACTTGGGTATCAATATGAAGGATATATGAATGCCTTAAAGTTTGATGTGATGTTGAAAATATGCATACCAGGTAAATTTTATAGGTGCATGACTTAGTACCTTATCGGAAAAGGGCAATTGGTCAATTTTTTGGACTTTCAGGAGGACAATAATATGAAGACAATGCAAGCAGCAGATCAGGGTAAGTTGCTATAGATGGAACTTATCGTTTTCTTCTAGACTAGTTATGTTACTTTTTGTCAGGGTTATGACTCTCAACAACAGAAGAATTATCATCAACGGAGGGGTCATGACTTATGTTATCAGAAGAAGAAAATATCGGGGAATATGATCTTAGTAAACACAAATGGAATATGATAAGGATTAGGCACACCCTTGAAGTGGACCATGAAAGCATAAATTGATTTCACGAAAGATATCCATTGATACGTAGGTCCTACTATTGGGAGGGTGGTAACATTTGTATCTTCTTTTAGTAGGAGAATAACTTATAACGACAATTTTGAGCTTCAGGATCAAACTTTCCACAATATTTTATGAATGTGGACAAAAAAATACAATCAAACATTTTTGTAAGAGTTTTCAAATTTGTATGCTAATGATATAGTAGGTAGTGAATAATCAACAACTTTGATTACCAATTGTCAGTTAGAAGATATTTTTTTACACAGGCTATTATGATCATTGTCGTTGCGAAGAATCTTAACTTTGATATCATATTGGGTATTAATCATTTTAGGAAAGTGTTTAAAATATGTAAACTTTATATTTATTGTGCTTCAAGTACAATCATGTGAAACAAGAAAAATAGTTAGTGGCGTTCCATCTATTATGACCAACAAGGGAAGGAATGGGACAAATGTCCCAAACATTTGTGTGAAATAAAAGCAAGAGTAGCACTATGTAGAGTACAATAACAACAACACTCAAGCCTTTATCCCACTATAGTGGGGTCGGCTATATGGATCCTTTGTCGCCATTGTGCCCTATCTTTAGTCAAACAAGACCGTGAAGAAATAAAAGGAAGCATACACCTCATAACTATGGGAGAAGCATGTTCTAACTTTCAATGTAAAGGATAGAGAAGGTGAGAGAGCCCCGGTGACTACACCTCATAACTAAAGGATAGAGAAGGTGAGAAGCATGTTCTAACTTTATTATATGTAGATTGCAGTTGACTATTTTCATGCAATCTACATATAATAATTTTTTGTGAAGTTAGGACCATGAAACACATATAATAAAGTATTGGAGAAGGAATAGTCCCTTTTTTTACCTAAAATAGAGGAGAGAGAGAGTCATCAACTAAACTAACTTTATCCTTAATCGATTAAGTAGGAGGTAATACCTATTGGTGAACCAATCATGTGGTTAATGCCAACAAAATATATAACCAATCTAGTAGAGTTAGATACTTAGATGTAGCAAAAGCACCTGGTCACCGGTTTCCAAGCAAATGCTCTGGAAGTAGAGGGTGAGAACTTTGTAGTTTATCCAAGTGCATTTGCAAAGGCTACCATAATAATTGTCGTAGAAACCAAAATAACCTCTTCCACGATAGCGATGACAACCCTGGATAGCCTCATGACCACACATTTCCTTGCACTAACGGAAGCATCCTGCAGGGCCAAGTGAGTCGATGAAAACCTGAATATTGCAGCAAGAGGAGATCGCCGATGGGAGAGAACAAATAATGAATGTGAGCAGCAATTTTATTTGGCACAGTGGATAAAGAAGCTAAGAAGCTTGAGACGCAAAGCTATGACATTCAAAGTGTTAGCATTGAGAGGAGGATTTATGTATATATATATATATGTGTGTGTGTGTGTGCATATATATACACCCACACATGCACACGTGCTCGTGCGTGCACACGCACACGCGCGCGCGCGCGCACACACACACACACATATATATATATACAAGTAGTCGTGCACGAAGTTCTTCCATGCCCGACACGACGACACTACATATTGTTCGCCATTCCTGTAAAAAAAATTCTCGTCAAATACAATACTTAATAAAAATTGAAGGGACAAGGATACATTTTTAAAATATAATAAAAACACACAAATAGAACACAATTATAAAAAAATTGTAGAAGTTATAAAGAAGGGGTAAAATTGGAAAGATGAATGTTTCACCAAATTGTGTTTTTCCCTTATATGTTGTGTGTGTATATTTATTTGTGCATATATATATAACGTTAATTACCGAGACCTCCCCTGGGAGTTTGCATAATTACAGGTTGCACCCGTCTTAGTAGATTGAAAGCCTATTGGACAAATATGATCTATATTTAGCTTGAATGCAGTACGAACTGAAGTTAATGAGCCATGCACGCCTCATATTCAGATCCTACCCTGACAACCTCTAATCATACTTGGCTCGGTTGGAGATTAGATTATACCTACAAGAAGACTCCAAATTGAGATCAGACTATTGATAATGATTATAAGTTGACAAAAAAATTATGAATAATAATTATTGTTGTGCATAGATACGTAGTCTTTTAAATTGAAGAGGTATCCCTAAGTTTAACTGTACTTATGTAGTACTTTATTGATAACTCGGAACTGTTATATTAACATGCAATTTACTCCTTCAAAATTGTTCTTCATATTGTTTGTATACTTGGTAGTTATACCTCGTGCAAACTTTTTATAAGGTTTTTAATTACTACTTTATTTCTTTATTGAACCATGGAAGTGGACATAAATGATAATTTTAAATCATGAATTATAATGGCATTGATATCTGTCACATCTCGACCGAAATCTGCCCTCTTTTGTCGAGTTTCTACTTGTTTAAATTTGCTGAGTTCGATCTCCTTTAATTGTCTAGATTATCTCTTCGAGTATGCTTCATTTGCATCAGGATGTAGTAACAAGTTTTATTGATAGCTAGATTAGTAATGTTTCTCATTCTTTTATTTGGAAATATTTATTTGAAACCTTCTGTTGCTGCAAAATGGATTTTTTCTGTTGTGAATCAGGTTAATTTAAATGAAAACTTGTGGCAATCATTGGAGGACGAGATGGTTCCACCCTCATCTACTATTAAATCGAATTGGCTGCATTTACAGTCAAATCTATCTTTCAAAAAGTACAACGATTCTCATGTTTGCGTTGTTGGAGGTATGGTTTCAATGTTAGAATCGTTTCTGGTTGGTATTCATAATTTTACCCCGCTTGAGTTTGATACATGAATTAGGGATTTAAATGGACCAATATTGTAAGAATTTGAGAGCTTAGGGCTAGCCAAGAGAATACCTCTTCGATCTTATTTCTCTCCTCCTTCTCATCTTCTCCCAGTAGGTAACATGAGTCCGACCTTGCCGTTTCTGCCCGCCCTTTGCCTCCGGATTGCACTCATGCGAGTTCGCTTGTCGTTCCGCCCGCAGTTTTCCTCATAGGGAACTCTTTGTTGATCGGTTCCTACTCTACGTCGACCACGATCTCCGAATAAACGACTCCAATCGATCTGTCTTGCTCGGCGGGGTTTCCACGCGCATTCAGGACTACATCACCTCTTTTACGCCTGACGCGGCTCTCGACGTGTCGATCGATCCGCACCGTGCGTGCGTCCACATAGTCGATTATCAGTTAGACCTCTTCCAACACTCGCATTTTGTCATCCTTGCGCCTCCATGCGCAGACCTCATCCCTCTTGCAACTAATCAACACTCATTCAAATGTTCCTCCGACAAACATTGGTGTTAGGGCTTTCTGCTGCAAACTTGCAATGCTCTCAGGACCGTATTCATTGCAGCCAACCTGCCACTATGCCGTCTACCGGCCCTTGTGGCCGCAGCCTGGCGACACTGTTGATGCAAAGAATGCCTCAACACTACCATACCTCACAAGGGTAGGTCGGATATAAAACTTTAGGGTAGCTGATTACTCTGAGCTCTATTTGTAGGAAGGAGAAAAGGGTGTCGCAAGCGGCGAGGCAAGACTTCCCGCAACGCAAACCGTAGCTGCGGGTGATCTTATTAATTAAATGCTCATATTAATTGTGGAAAGCAATAAAAAATAGCCTTCTGAAGAGAACTTGCTGTATCGGAGGAGAGGTCGCCCAAGCTGCTCTCGCATCCTCAAAAGGGAGTGTCCACCCAAGACGCTTCTATAGAGCCCCCCCCCCCCCCCCCCCCCCCCCCCCCCCCCCCCCCGTCTGATCTCGATCTGGGAATTTTTTATAAAAATTACGGGCTTCTCGGACGGGCAAGCTCAGGAATCACGGGTTGCCCTTAAGGGAGACCAAGCGGTCTCCGAAAGCAAGTCTGCGAGCACTCCCAGAGGGGAGATCTCGTGAATACCGCAGCGTGTCCGCGAGCGCTCCCGGAGGGGAGATTTCGCGGATACGCCGGACACCGGAGCGTGTCCGCGAGCACTCCCGGAGGGGGAATCTCGTGGATACGCCGAACACCGGAGCTTGTTCGCGAGCACTCCCGGTGGGGAGATCTCACAGACACGACGAGCACCAGAGCGTGTCCGCGAGCACTCCCGGCGGGGAGATCTCGCAGACACGGCGAACACCGGAGCGTGTCCGCGAGCACTCCCGGAGGGGGAGATCTCGCGGACGCGTTGAACATTGGAGCGTGTCTGCGGCACTCCCGAAGGGGATATCTCGTGGACACGACGAACACCGGAGCGGGTCCGTGAGCACTCCCGGAGACTGGATCTCGCGGACGCGGTGAACATCGGGCGTGTCCATGAGCACTCTCGGAGGGGAGATCTCGCGGACACAGAGAACACCAGAGCATGTCCGCGAGCACTCCCAGAGGGGAGATCTTGCAGGCATGACGAACACCGAGAGCAATCAACCTTGGAGGAGGTGATCGCAGACATCCGGGTAACGGGCCCCGCGGTCACAGAAGAGGTAACCGCACGAACTGCCGGGGAGGAGTGTCTATCAAGCTCGAGGTAGCTTGGATACTGGACCTCACGGTATCTAGGTGGTTGTCCGTGCATGCTCTGAGTGGTTGTTCGCGCAGGCTGTAGTAGAAGATGGCCTCTGGCGCAACTAGTCAGGTGGCTGGGTCTATGCGAACTTTGGAGTCTGCCCGCGCAGGCATTAACGACTTCTTGATCCTGGGCTACAAAGACTGTGAGCGGTTAGAATAGCTGTAATCGCCCATACCTGCTTAAGTGAGGACTTTGTGTGGCTGCTTGTTGTGGTCGCTGTATTTTGGGTAAACATGATCCCCGCATTTTTCTAAGTCAGCAAAGACTTCGGAAAAATTATCTTTAGTGATGTAATCCGGACTCTTGAAATCGTTTAAAAGCTATAAATTTGAGTTCTTTTTTTGAAATATATTGCGCAAGCGAGACGTTCCCCAATAATATCAAGTGACAATCGTTCTAGATTTCGCAAACGCGCGTAAAGAACTAACATTCGAGTGTAATCAACAACACGCAATAAATTATCCACAAGCATTTAAGAAAGGAACAATCAAGGATTTCAAATTAACGAAAAAGATTTTATCTTAATTAAGGCAAGTGACGCTATGAATTCTAAGGATCAAACTAAATAAAGAGGCATATCCTTTGATTAACATGGAGAGAGCAAGAGAGATAAGTTTGGGTGAGTATACCATAGGCGCATGAGGTAACAAGCTCGGGATCCTCAGTGAGATAGTTGTGCAAAATCAGGTTCAGGACAAGGGCTGAAACAAATTGGAGGATGCTGTGAAAGGGTGCTGGACGGAGAAACATGCGGAGGATTGACAAATGCTTAGCGGACGTCCTGTTGATGTTGTCGGAAGGTGGAAGGAGTCGACCTCCGCAGCCCACCGAGGCTGTCGACAGTGGAGGTGGAACGTTGGAAGAAGGTAATGAAACTTGGCGAGATTCTGGAGGCGGGACGACAACCCCGATGGTAGAGAAATCAAGGCCACCTGGGTGAGCTGGAGAGGGTGGCGCAGGAGCCCTAGGGGGAGAGGGGGCACTGAAGGAACTAGTGGAGGCCGGTGGTCGACTGGAACAAGGTGGAGACGCGCGGGATGGTCGGGTCAGACCTTCGAAACAGAGAAAGAGATTTCTCTGTTTCGTTTGTCCTTGGCTGCTTTGGGAAGGAGGAGATTGGGTCCTTTTTAATGCATGCAGTGAATTCAGAAAAGGAAATACAAATTTGGCATTTAAAGGGAGGCCAGTTTTTATGGCTTTTAATCTGGGATAGGAAACAAAAAAGGGGTCGATTAAAATAGGAGGGATTTAGTTTTTAATTGAGGCCCGAGGGAAGGAAACAAAATCAAAATTTTAAACTTCTTTATTTAGTGTTTCCTATATTAAAATACTCCTAAATAGGATGGAAAAATAAATATTTGATAATACTTCCTCATTTATATTTTAAAATGCCCTTCTTGATATGGATTTATTCAAACTTACCTTAATTAACATGTTACCTAATTTGACGGATCTTTTTATTCAGGGAATTATTGGACGATCATCATTTGGAAAGAGTCGTACCCGTTGAAAGATGACTATCCATGGTGGAAAGTGCCATTTTTGTCGGGAGGCGACCATCCTTTGGAAAGAATCGCACTCGTCGAGAGGCGACTATTCATGGCAGACATGGTTGTATCGGTGATGACCAATGTCTTGACGTCTAGTGACCTAAAAACATTAACACCAGACAATAATGAGTTAGAATATCTGAAGAGGATTTCAATGGCCATGGGCTGTGGTGAACCTGATGGGCACTCCTGATGAGCTAGTCCCAAAAGGTTCGCTAGTGTCTCATATCTCTGTTGATGCGTGACAGAGCTTCGCAACCATAATCAGTGACCGCTAAGCAAGTCGTGAATATTTCTAACGAGAGCTATGGTGGCGGACTTTTTATAACCAATCGACAGGATGGTGCGAGAGATGTCAACGAAAGACCCGGAGCCTAAGCACCATGTCTTTAAATGGGATTAGACCACCTCTACGCAACTGATATACATTATAGCTAGGTTGCGGTGCATGGACGGTTGCTTTTTTACGTCAAGGATCCGGATTTCAGTATTGGAGGGGTAGGTTCCGTCGATTACCTCTTAGATGGTTCAACTACTAAAGATGGGGCTTAGATAACAAAAAAGAAGAAGAATTGTATTAAAGACTTCTTGAGTGGAGACAAGTTTGAAGAAAGTAGGAAAAGACAAAAAAAAGTGAAGTAAGAAAATGCTTCTCCATGGATGGTTGTCTTCTGGTGGTGCAATACTAGCTAATCCATGGGTTGTGGCACTTAGCAAATGTTCATGAGTGTGCCAATGCCCTTCACTTCTATGCACTCCGATCACTGTGAGAAGCTTATCTCAACAACCTCCTTCCCTTTGGAAGAAGTAGGTTTATCATCATCTTTGACGGTAATGTACTCTCGCAGTTTGCCGGCCTTCAACATCTTCTCGATCAAGTCGCGAAGTGCCCGACAGTTCTCTATATCATGACCGACGTAAATATTGTACTCACAATTGAGCTCCTTGTCTCTGCTACTTGAGTGGGGGAGGTCTCTTGAAGTCGGGTTGCCTTTGAAGTATCTGGAGAACCTCCTGCACTGTAATGACCCATTCAGTATACTCCTCCTGAGGGTCTTCATCTATAGGGTAACAGTCAGGAGTAGCTCGCGCGGGTGCTGGTCGGTATGCAGGTGCTGGTGGCTTCATGTGTGTAGTTTGAGGTGGGGAAGATGGACGTGGCGGATTCATCAGCTGGAAGTGTCGAAGTGGAGGCGGATGCTAATAATAGACATTCTTCTCCCGAAGCGGTTGCTGGGGAGAGGCATCCAAGCGCTACTTCCGAGCACAGTGAGGATAATCTTCAGAGTGCCGAGCAAACGAGTTGCCTCCCCGTCGCTGCTGAACCAAGTGTGCGAGAGATGAGACAAACTCTGTATTGGTCTCTTCACCCTCGATGAACTGGTTGATCATCTCAATTAGTTTATTATAAGAACTTGGAGGTCTTCGGCTGATCCCGAACTTAAAGAGCCTTTATTGTAATCTACATCTTAGAGCTACTTGATACATTGAGGAATCCACATCGTGAATTCCAAGAATTTCCTCTTGAAAGTGGTTAATGTAACGACAAGAGTTTTGATCACGCCATGCTTGATCTGAAAAAGCGCATGCGGACCACTCTTTCGCTTCATGGAGGTAGCAAACCTCAGCAAGAACTCCTTCTTTAGCACTTTTAAGGAAGTCACTGATCTCGGTGACAGCTGAAAAAACCAATCTCTGGCATTGCTATCCAAAGTTGTTGATAAAAGTTTGCATCGAATCCCATTGGAGAGGGTCCGAAGAAAGATAGCTGCTTCGAAAGATTGCAGATGGAGCGTCTGGTCTCCTCTTCAGGAAAACCGAGGGAGATGCGGTTCTCTGAAACTTACTGGGAGTTTGGGACCGGTTCACACCTGATGATCTCTGCAAAAGGGGAAGGCGCAGGCCTTGGAATGGTTGCTACTCTGAAGAACTCCTGCCTAGTCCACACGACTTCCTTGTCGCGACGACGTGACAATGGTGCTGAAGGGATTGTTGGAGGGCGAACATTAGGTGTGGTCATCCCTTGGGCGAGCATTCCTACTTGCTCGGAGAGCTTCTTTAAGGATGGCATCATCAAGTTGAGTTCATCCTGCCTTATGAATTCATCGTCTTGCTCGCGAGTTTCTCTGGGAAAACTCATCTTCCTGATAATGAACTTATGTTTACCAACTGCCCGATCTGAAGATCGTGTGTTGAACTGTTGATGCAAAGAATGCTTCAACTCCACTACAACTCACAAGGCTAGGTCAGATACAAAAATTTAGGGTAGCTGATTAC
This sequence comes from Dactylorhiza incarnata, assembly GCA_033032865.1. NCBI lineage: Eukaryota > Viridiplantae > Streptophyta > Magnoliopsida > Asparagales > Orchidaceae > Dactylorhiza > Dactylorhiza incarnata. The sequence goes on along the minus strand of JAWHQI010000244.1, from coordinate 3,968,983 downwards.
TCTGAGCTCGATTTAAAGGAAGGAGAAAAGGGTGCCGCAAGCGGTGAGGTCAGGCTTCCATAACACAAACCTTAGTTGCGGGTGATTTCATTAATTGAATGCTCGGATTACATCAAGTTCAGATTACACGTGGAAAACAAAAAAAACCTTATGAAGAGAACTCGCGGTCTCGGAGGAGAGGTCGCCCGTGTTGCTCTCGCTATCTCAAAAGGGAGTCTCTACCCAAGCCGCTTATTGTACCCTCAAAGGAAGTGTCCGCCCAAGCCGCTTCTATAGAACTCACCCGAACAACTCAAGTGAGCTCGTTGCTCCTTGCTTCCTCCCCCCTCCCCCTTTTGGTCTGGATCTAGGCACTATTTATAGAAATCATGGGCTGCCCAGACGGGAAGGCTTAGGAATCTTGAGCTGCCCGTAAGATAGGCCGAGCGGTCACCGAAAGCAAGTCCGCGAGCACTTTTGAAGGGGAGATCTCGCGGACACGGCGAACATCGGAGCGTGTCCGCGAGCACTCCCGGTGGGGAGATCTCGCGGAAACGGCGAACACTAGAGCGTGTTCGTGAGCACCCCTAGAGGGGTTATCTCTCGTACACGGCGAACATCGGAGCGTCTCCGCGAGTACTCCCGGAGGGGGGGATCTCGCGGACACGACGAACACCAGAGCGTGTCTGTGAGCACTTCTGGAGGGGAGATCTCACGGACACAGCGAACACTAGAGCGTGTCCGTGAGCACTCCCGGAGGGGAGATCTCACGGACACGGCGAACACCGGATTGTGTCCGCGAGCACTCCCGGAGGTGCGATCTCACAAACGCGGCGAGCACCAGAGCATGTCCACTAGCACTCTCAGAGGGGGGATCTCGTGGACTCGGTGAGCACCGAAGCGTGTCCGCTAGCACTCCAGGAGGGGAGATCTCCCGAACACGACGAACACCGGAGCGTGTCCGCGAGCACTGCCAGAGGGCAGATCTTGCGGACACGGCGTACACCGAGAGCGATCTTCCTTGGAGGAGGTGATCGCAGACATCTGGGTAACAGGTCCCGCGGTCACAGAAGAGGTAACTGCACGTACTGCCGAGGAGGAGTGTCGATCAAGCTCGAGGTAGCTTTGATACTGGGCCGCGCGGTCTCTACGTTGTTGTCCGCGCAGGCTCTGAGTGGTTGTTCGCGCATGCTGTAGTAGAACATGGCCTCTGGCGCAACTAGCCAGGTGGCTGGGTCTCTGCGAACTCTGGAGTCTGTTCGCGCAGGCATTGTCGACTTCTTGATCCTGGGCTACAAAGACTACGAGCGGTTAGAATAACTGTAACCGCCCATACCTGCTTAAGTGGAGATTTTGTGCGGCTGCTTGCTGTGGTCGTTGTATTTTGGGTAAACAGACACCGCGTCTGCCACCCTCCCCGCTTGCTCAAGAGTAGCTTGCCTCTGAGCTCTCTCCGCCGTGCATGCCCCTTACTCGCGCCATGGCTAAAGCCCACTTGGATGCCACTGAACACCACCTCGAGGACCACGCAAGTCTTCCCCTTCCATGCACGCCATTTTGCAACTCATTGAACCCCGAGATGTTCGTGTCGAGCATTACTCAGTCTTTCCTGCCATACCTGACGACCATAGTTGACTCACATGAGAAGAACTCAAGCAGGATAATATGAATCAGTATGATCACTGTTACTCGGGCAACGCGATCGAGAGCTTTGGTGCCTACGTCACACGACCATAGTTGATTGCTACATTTATGAGTTCATTGAGCTCATCAATCATGTCTCCGGACTCCCTTTGAATCACTACCTCGGCTTCTTCATGCAAGGTTTGTAGCCGGACATCCCCTCTTTTATTCGGTCTCAGCACCAAGTTTTTGATGCCATGGAGGTTGCACGAATGGTCTCAGCAGATTTCATCATTAAGACCATGCTTGCAAATGTCGGATGTCGGGGACACGTCGGTTTGGGTTTTCGTGTCGATTGTTTAAATATCGGGGATATTTCATATATCGGGTTTTAATATTTAATTAATTATATATGCAATTAAATATTATTTTTTTATACATGTCACAGTACTACCTATTTTATAACCTATTGAACTTTTAAATATTAAAAATTATATATAACATTTAATATACAATACTTTAATGATAGAAAATTTGTAAAACTAGTAACTTTAAGTAACTTGCAACTATATATTATTTTTATGAGATCAAAATTTTAAAAATTATATTTCCAACATACCTCATTCTTCATCACTTACAGACTCATCTATAGTCGGCAGGGTAGATAGAATATGATCTTCATCTAATGAACCCTCTAGATCTGTCTCGTCCACCTCAAATGTTTTTCTCTTTCCCCTTCTTTGATAACTAATTGCCACTTCTTTGCTTGTAGCTAATCTTGGAGACCTCCTTTCATCATGATCAGCGTCGACTATATTGTCAATCTGTGCCCATGTCAACCCCTCTCCAGGAAAGACTTCATCATCGTCATCTTCATTTTCATCCTCCTCAGGATCAACATTCACCATCCACTCTTGTACCTTCCCAGAATCTACATTCATAGCTGCCAATGGATCTCGAGATGTGTCTGAATATTTCGACTTCAACAAAGCATTGAACTTTACAAATACTAGATCGTTCAATCTTTTGCTGTCGAGTTTATTCCTCTTCTTTGAATGTATCTGATGAAAATTTTAAAAAATGTTAAATAATATATACAATCATATATCAAGATATTATGTTTAACTAAATAACTAAATTAATGCTTACCATCTCGAAGGTGCTCCAGTTCCTCTCACAGCCAGAGGATGAAGTAGTCAGACTCAAAATCTTCATAGCCATAGTTTTAAGGTGTGGCGTATCAACACTGTTAAGCCTCCATCAATGTACTATGAAAATTAAAATGACAACACAATTCAATTATACATAATACATCATTAAAAATTAATGCTAATAAAAATATATATTAAAATGTACCTGGATTTAAGTTGGGATTTTGTAGCTGGCTCTTTGCCATGTCTTTATCAAATAACCCTTGTTGGTATTGGTAAAGATCAAGCTCAACACTAATGTGATCCTGTGTAGAAAGATCTTTCCTATATATCCTTGAGAGACAACTCAACAAAATCACTCATAAACCTTCCGTCAGCCTCAATCTCCACTCGATAAGAATAATAAAAATATGGGTTTAAGTAATAACCTGTAAGGTGTAGAGGGTTGCTCATCTTCTTCTCCCATCTGATATCAATCAACTTCCATATAAGATGATATTTGTTCTCTTGGTGATCGAGAGCAGCATCAACCTCTTCCCTAGCTTTTTTTATATCCCCGTATAACCACCCCATGGAAGGTGTATCCCCGTCAACTCTTCTCAAAATCTTCACAAATGGTGTGAATATACCAACAGCCAGCTCGACATTCGCCCAAATCTAGCGCTCATCACTATCATTGCAGCCTTCCATATGCAACATAAATTAGTAAGAAAAATTAGAAAAATACTATAAAGCCTCAGTTGCAAAATGCAAACATATATTTTAAATGAAATGAATAAAGATGCAATAGTTTTACCTGCTTTCCCCGACACTACTGGCCAACTTTGTTGCAGCCCACTTTCCAGATGTGAACAGGCCCCGCAACTGATTCTTCTTCTCTAAAATACTCTAAAGATAGAAACTCTATAGCGAATCTAGTCACACCTGGTCGAATAAGCTCATGAGAGTCCAAGTCCTTCGTCGACTCTCTAAACATGTCGAGAGATATGGTATGACCATATATGGAGATAGATAGTTGGCGGCCCAAGGAGATAACACTCTTTATTGGCTTCAATTTTCCAATATCTTGTAATAGTAGATTAATTGTGTGAGCTGCACAACTAGTCCAAAAAAGCTTAGACCTTTTCAAATTCATAAGCTTTGCTGCAACCATATTATTGGACACGCTATCCGTCACAATCTGCAAGATACTTTCCTCTCCTGGGCTCCCCAGGGCTATCAATCGCCTCATCCAAGAAGTCAAAGATGAACTTTCCATCATGTGTGGAGGAGGAGGCGTTCTTCGAAAGCCAAAATGCCACTCTGAAACTACAATGTATCATGATGTTCATCAAGCTTCTACCCTTCCGATCTGTCCACGCATCGGTCATGATAGTGCAACCATTCAATTTGCAGGTCTGCGTGAATGTGCCTAACATCTCCTTCGTCCTCTCCACCTCCGTTCGCAAAATTTTCTCTCTCAACTCATAAAATGTCTGGATCTTCATCCCAGGTCCGCATAACCCAATATCATGAGCCATCTGCTGGAAGGAGGAATTACATATGACATTAAACATGATTCCGTTTTCATATGCCCATCTACCTATGTACACGACATCATCATCTCTGACTTTCTTTTTGTACTTGCTCTCTATCGTGCTCTGTTGGGAATACCCTTGCTAGACTCCGCAGATGAATGAACAAATTGGTCCATTGGACCCTTGGAACCTGTGCTCCTACGCATGGCAGTCTCCTATACTTCATCTTCATGTACTCCTCCAACTATCACCTCATTCAAGGTTGCTTGTAACTTTGCACTCTTAGCTCTCCAAATTTGAGTTTAGGGCCGACTCCGCCTTCGCCTTAACGTCGGTGGGAACCTGAGGGCATGACTTAACATTACCCTTCCACCCAGCCAAGTGATGCTTGAAACGTGTAATTCCACCATTCACTGTTTGCTTGCAGCAGTTGCATTTGATTCGGTTGGTGTCGTTTGCAACCAACTTCTCCCCTAATACCTAGAACGGATCTCTACCGGTTGGTACTAATGAGATGGGCACCTCACTAGATCCAACAGAAGAAGTCATTCTATGGAATATGAAATGAAAGAAATATTAGTTATATTAAATGAAATAAATATTTTACGTAATTACATCACGAGAAAAAAATACAAAATTAATTGATTAGTTGAAAAAATCAACATCAGAAAAGTCCCATAACTTCATTAGATCGTAAGATCTTCAGTCATCTTTCAAATTATCCACGCAACATTTTATTTATCCAACAACATTTTGCATCATCAGTAGTATACTAGTATACAAAGTTATAACTATCATTTAAAGTAGAGAACCCAAGTATCAAGAGGAACAAAGCATCCAATTATCATTCAAAGTATCCAACAAAGCATCCAACAAAGCATCCAACAAAGCATCCAACAAAGCATCCACGTAGACTATTACCCAATTATCAGTCAAAGTATCAGTACTAGTATCAGAACAAAGCATCCAACATTTTATTTATCAAAAGGCACAAAGCAACAAGCCAACTAGAAAATGAAGTTGGATATACATGCATCATCGATTGCAAAATGAAGTTGGATAAATAATTAATAATAGGGATATTTCAAATCATTTGTTGACTAACAAAATTATAAATGAGCCAAATAAAAAAGGTACTTGGCAAGATGCACCCTAGAATTATAGGGTTTTGGCACTGTGCACCCTAAATTATTAAATATTGCAAGATGCACCCCTAATTACAAAAAAACTGGCACTTTGCACCCCCCGCCAGGGTGCAAAGTGCCAGGCTTTTTGTAATTAGGTGGTACATTTTGTATTATTTAACAATTTGGGATGCAAAGTGCCAAAACCCTACATTTAGAGGTTGCATGTTGCCAATTACCCAAATAAAAATAGTAAACAGTTACCAAGCAAGCTAGAGTGCCACCAGCCACAACAAGGTGCCACCAGCCACAGCAAGGCAGCAGGGCAGCAAGTAGCAAGCAACCACCATGCTACAGAACCCGCAACCAGCAAGGTCGCCGGTCAATAAGGCAGCAAGGAGCAAGACAGCAAGGTCGGCCGGCTGGCAGCAGGGCAACCAGCGAGCTAGAGTGCCGAGAGCGGGAGAATGAGGGGGGGAAGTAGGGAGAAGAATGCACCAGCCGAGAGAGTGAGAGCACCAGCAGATAGAGTCGAGAGCTCGTGAGATTGAAAGCACCAGAGAGAAGAGAGAACGACCAGAGTAAGAGCACCAACGAGCTAGAGTGCCGAGACTATTGAGAGAACATCCAGAGTGAGAGCACCAACGAGCAGGGAGAAGAACCAGCGAGCGCGAGAGAGAGATAACAACCAGCGAGCGAGAGCACCAACGGAGAGCGCGCGAGAGAGATAACAACCAGCGAGCGAGAGCACCAGCGGAGAGCGCGAGAGAGATATAACAACCAGAGAGGTAGAGTGCCGAGAGCGCACGAGAGAGAGAGAGATAACAACCAGCGAGCGCGAGAGAGGCGAGGGAGAGCACCACCGGAGAGCGCGAGCGAGAACACCAGCGGAGAGCGCGAGGGAGAGCTAGGGCAGGAGCGACGTAATGAACCGCGGGGTGGGGGGAGGTTTAATATAAAAAAACCAAGCGGCGAATTCAACGGCGTATCTTTAAACAGTAAAAAAACCTGGCATATAACCGGTTTCTTGGACCGATATATCGGTCCAAACCGATATATCAGACCGTTTTTTTCAAAACGATACAAGCCAAATATAAACCGGTTATGAAACGTTTTACCTCCCAAAATTTTATGTCGTCCGACATGTCAGACATGTCGGCCGATATCCACAACATTGATTAAGACCCCCGACCGAGTCCACTTTTGAGCCATCTCCTTCGCTTCATTCAATCACCTCCTACCTACCACCACCCTCCTATACCCCACACACATGCTTTCGCACCTACACTCCCCCACTCAAATCACCATTCCCCAACCGCCCAACTCAGTCTTCGACTCCCCATTGCCTCTCCAACCAGGAATGTCATGATCTTTACAACAAGGGGCTCTACTTTTGTTGCAAGTAGTTGCACTCTCCCACTCATGATTGTCGCTTGAAATAGATGTGAGTGATGATTGGGGACGATGAGCCAGAGGTCACACTCGCCGACTTTGAGGCCCTCGAGGTTCAAGACACCACCCGCTCACCGATCCAGGAGGGCAGCTCTAACAGCTCGACCTTACATGTCTCTCCATTGGCGACTCATCGCGGCCCCATGCTTTCATACTAGTCGGGGAGCTTCCGGGTCACACCATCCAATTTTGATAGATAGTGGGGCGACCCATAATTTTCTTTCCGAGGATCTGGGATCTCAGCTACGCCTTTGGATTGTGTCATCTCCCACTAGTTGAGTTTAGTAGTATTGGTCTATTAGTATGTTAGTGGGTTTAGTCCCACATTGTGAGTCAAGTTTTATGTCTCTTTGTATTTCCTATATATTCCCCCCTTTGTGGATGAATAACATAACAAGCATTTCTATTTCTCTTGATTTCTACTTGGTATCAGAGCCAGGTTTAGGGTTCGGTTGATCCCGCATCTTGCTCGCTAGCTATTTCCGATTCCGCCTCTCCTTCTCCCTCTCGTTCCCGTCACGCTGTCCTGAACCCCCGTCGAGCGATTCCTATCACTCCCGTGGATGGAATCCTCGCTTGATTCATCCACGGGAGTGACCTATTCCCATCCACGAGCACGCCTGCCGCACCTGCCGCTTCCGTCGAGCACGCCTGCCGCACCTGCCGCTTCCGTCGAGCACGCCTGCCGCACCTGCCGCTTCCGTCGAGCACGCCTGCCGCACCTGCCGCTTCCGTCGAGCACGTCTGCCGCACCTGCCGCTTCCGTCGAGCACGTCTGCCGCTTCTGCCGCTTCCGTCGAGCACGTCTGCCGCTTCTGCCGCTTCCGTCGAGCCCGTCTGCCGCTTCTACGGTAGAAATCGACCCCGTCTGCTGCTTCTACTGTCGAAATCGACGCCGGATGCTTCTCCCATCGATTCCTGCTGCAGATCCAACTGTTGCTACTTCTCCAGCCTTCTTCTGGCTTCTCCCGCTGCTGATCTGCCGCTGGAGCTTCTCCTCCCTGCTCTTCCTGACGCTGGCTGCTCCTATTTTTCCAGATCCCGTCGGCTCCTTCTCGTCTGGCTGCTGCAAGAGGGAGCAGATCTTCCCCTCCCCTGCTGGCTTGTTGTTCTCGCTGCTCTAGATCTCGTCGTGCTTCTATGCTGCGTTCTGCCACTGTCCGGTTGCTGCCTCCCCTTTTTGGTGCTGATTTTGCTCGCTAATGATGAAGACTTGTGGTAGTTTTGTTGTCTTTATGTGTCTCTTTATTTTTTCTTGTTGATTTGCATTTGTTTTATGTTGTTGTTATGCCTATATGCACGTGGTTTCCACGTGAGGGGGAGTGTTGGGATGAATGCGACTCGGATGATCGTTCTCGTTGTTCGCTTTAGTCTCACACGGCCTCTAGGCTTGTGTCGTGTGTTGTTTGTCTCCCCAAGTTTTTCCTTGATGATTGGTAGGTGGTATGGCCTTTGGTGGTTTTCTCTTATCCCCGCGGTCACGAAGATTTGTGTGTGAGGTGTTATCCCCGCAGTCTCGTAGATTCGTGTGTGTGGTGTTATCCCCGCGGTCACGTAGATCTGTGTGAGAGGTGTTATCCCCGCAGTCTCGTTGATTCGTGTGTGTGGTGTTATCCCCGCGGTCCCGTAGATCCGTGCGTGTGTGGTGTTATCCCCGCGGTCTCGTGGATTCGTGTGTGTGGTTTCTTTCCTGTGGGTGGACCGTGTGTGGGAGTATCCCCGGTCACCCATCTTGTCCCACCTTTGCCTACCACATTTACCCTTCCTTTGATGTTGTCAAGCTGGTGGTTTCCCCTCCAGCTTGAGGGGGAGAGTTGAGTTTAGTAGTATTGGTCTATTAGTATGTTAGTGGGTTTAGTCCCACATTGTGAGTCAAGTTTTATGTCTCTTTGTATTTCCTATATATTCCCCCCTTTGTGGATGAATAACATAACAAGCATTTCTATTTCTCTTGATTTCTACTCCACTTTCACTGTCCTCACGGGGGACGGACAAAACAATCCTACAATCGGTTTATGTCGCCACCTTCATCTCCTATTGGATTTTTGTTTACAGACTTCTGTGTTCTTCCAACACACGGTATTGATGCTATCTTGGGCGTCACATAACTTCAGTCACTTGGGGACACCCATATTAACTAGGTCCAACAGACGTCCTTCATCTGGCACGGGCAACTACAAACATTCGAGCGGGCCAATCTTCTGCATCCGCCATCATTCTCCTCTCGCCCCAGTTCGACGACTGCCTTCAGAGGTTTCTGTGCACACCTTGGGCGTCGCCTCATGGCCTCCTCCTGCTCCTTCACCTCTAGTTTCCACAACTTTTCCTTGAGGACAAGACAAATTTTCCAGTAGGGAATATTGTTACAGAAGACAAACATCAATGTCGATTCACGAGACTTCAAGGACACAACACGTATCTGGTAGGTCTAGTCTGAGTGGGTCCCACCAGCAAGCGTCGCTGCATAAGGAGGCGTCTGTTATCGCTTAGTTTATCGCATTTCTACTGCCCCATTTTTCTGTTTTCATTTTATTATTGTAATTCCCAGATCGGGCTTAAATGTCTAGCTATCTTGTATTAAATTTTTGTCTTAGATGAATGAATTTGAGAGCCTAGGGCTGGCCAATAGAATACATCTCCTTTCTCAGCTTCCCCCTCCTTTCTCCTCTTCCTCGACTAGGTAACAGATTCATTATTGATCAGGTGTCTAACCCAGTCAAATGATGTGTTATCATCATGAGCACCATAATTAGCCGTATCCCATGAAACTGTGTTTTAATGACAATAATGTACCTAAGATTAAGGAGATAAGAGACTGAGTTCATAAACTGTGAAGATCTGCCTTTTGGTTGTGCAAAAAAAAATTGGTCTATATTGGCGTTTTTACTATAATTATAAATTTTCTAAAGGATGTTTATCTATTGTGCCTTCAACTCCGTTAGAATGGCTCCTTACTGTTTTTTCTTTTGCTTTTATAGGGATTCTAAATGGTAATTTTTAATTTCTTACAGAAGCAATAATACTAGATCTTGAGTTCAGAAATCCTCTTCAGGTTCCAATTTCTATTTCTGGCATTTCACTTATTTGTGATCTCTCAGCAAAATCTGATGACACAATGAATGGTACACCCACCCTTCTTCATGCTTGTTGTTCAGCCAGGTACTTTCTTGACTTCCTAAATTATTTTTATATTAAACATGCAGATGACGATGCATCTATTCTTGAACATAATGATGAAGAACTAAAAGAGGCTCCTAGTTGTAGGTACTGTTTGTTTTGACTGAATAGTTTCTCAACTGGAAGCTTTGGTTTGTCACTTGATTTTGAATTATGTGACCTTCATACTGATTTCCAAACTTACTCGAGTTTGTCATTTTGGTTGTTGCAGAAGTAGAAAGGGTGATGCTTCATCTCTTGTCTTGTCGGAGTTCGATCTGGTTCTTGGTGGAGGTGAGGCTAAAAGGGTAGGTCTTGGATATTGTTTAAATATTTCTCACCTTTGACCCATCCTTCTATACTCTTATGTACCAATCATTTAGGTTTTTGATTCCACTAATAGAAGAAGGGTAGAATAAATTGTTGCTTGAAGTTGTGAATTTGGAAACATTGAAAGCTGCATCCATCATTTTCTAATGAGTTGTGACAGGTTTTTCTTTTTTCCTGAACCCTCTATGTAGGACCTCCTTTTTCTCGTGATAAATTATTAGGAAAATTTAGTGGATTTCTGTAATTTTATTTATAAATTATATATTTTCTATTTTTTTTATATATATCAATCACATTATTTCTCCTAGCATTTTCATTTCTACCACTCAACTCAGATACAGTTTTTTTTTACTGTCCAGCAGTCGGCTCCATACAACATCGTCAGTCTAATAATTTAGAAAATGTATATATCTATGTTCTATCATTTATGTATCCTCTTATTGCATAGTACTTCCAAGATACTTCTTTATCTTAGCTACCTAACCTTAATTTGAGATTATATTGTCATCAGATCCCTATTTTTCTGGATAATTGATCCAAGGTACTTAAATATATCACACTCAAATATCTCTTTTTCCTTTAATAAGATGTATGATTTATTGCTAATATCATCTCAAAGTAAGCTTGCGTATCATATACTCGATCTTTGTTCTTATAATTCAAAGCCTTATATATTTTAAACAATATTATCGTTTTAGTTGCACTTAATTCAGTTGATGCTCATCCTCATGTATTAGAACTCAACTAAGTCATAAGCGAAAACTGTTAACCAAGGCACCTCGATTTAGATATTTTAGTAAGCATTTCCACTACCATTACAAAAAGTACTTTGTTATGGGCCTAGTCGGACGATGGGCCGGAAGCGGAGGTGACGACGTCGGCGGAGGATACCGTGGATCCGGAACTGCGTCTGCCTAAGCGGGGCTTGCTCGTTAGAGGTGAGAGCTACCAATATCTCACACACAAGAGAAGGGAAAACAAATTAATTTTTTGCATACCAATACACGACCCAATGAGTCCTTTAAATAGAAGTACAACTGACTCTTAAATGGAAATAAAACGATAGACTTCGAATGCGACTAAATAGAAAGACGACTTAAAGACAATAAATAATTGTAAATATCATCATAATATGGCCCATAACATCTCTCCCACCTTGCAGAAAGAGCTTGACCTCAAGCTCGAGGGAAATCAATTGTGTCCGCTTTATCTGACACCTTCATCATCGTCAGAGTCCTCGACTTGCAGAAAGAAAAGCTTTTTGCACTGATGCCCGCAAGTATACTGCTCGTCACAGTTATAACATAAGCCTTGCGCTCGCCGGTCCATCATCTCGACACGAGAGAGTCGACGAATCAGAGCGCTTGGAGGACCCTCAGTACGTCTTGGCGGGGCCCCTGTGTCCGCAAAAATGTAAGCCTCTTGTGCCAGCTGGAGGCGACAGTTGCAAATCCTGGCCAAGCTCATGCAGTCATTAAGTCGCGAGGAGTCTCAAACTCGACATCCATCCGCAGTCGGTCGCGAAGACCCGCATTGAAGATGAAGATTTGCATGCCAGGGGAAAGCGAAACGTGTGCCAGGAGAAGCTGAAACTATTCCAGATAATCGTCGATGGAGCCCGTCTGTCGTAAAGTGGTGAGCTCCCCTAGGGGGTTACTGCGGATGGGATGGCTGAAGCGCAAATTGCAGAATCGCTTGAAGTCGTCCCATGTCAGAGCCGGTTGGTTGGTGAGGAGGCGAGTGGCCCAAAGGAGAGTTGAGTCGAGGAGGTGGAAGGAAGCGAAAGATATCTGATCCACTGCCGGTACTTGTTGGTGGGCGAAAAATTGTTCGCACTTGGTGAGCCAACCCAATGTGTCCTCCCATCATAAGTCGGAAATTCCCACCCGGGGTAGCGTGGTAGAGGAACCACCGCAGGGCGTACGATGGCTGGTGGCAGTGGATCGTGGAGGATGAGTGGCGGGGCAGTGCCTGACTGCTGCTGGAATGATCCGTAGGCGGAGTAGTAACAACAGGAAGCGAGGCAGCCAACTCATTAAGCCTGACGGTGATGGTGGCCATGTCGTCCCGATGCCGGGTTTCGCCGTCCCGAAAGCGTGCTTCCATGGAGGTCATGACAGTCAGCATCACGTCCTGGAGAGACATCCTGAAATCTTGTGATTCCCCCATCGGTTGACTTGCCTGCCGAGAGATGGAACGGATGATTGGACTCCTGGAGTCGTCGGAGGCGGCTGAATTTGTGTTGTCGCGAGTGCCACATCGTCTCCCAATGGTGATGACACAAATTGGAGTACTTAATTAATTCAATTAAGAATTAATAAGCAAGAAAAATTAATTGATATAAGCGTAAAAACAGGAGAAATTTGCGGATGAAATTTGGTTGGAGACGAAAAGGAAGGAGCCGCTGACCCACATGAATAATTTATTTCCTGAACAGGAGGTTGAGGCCGGTCATCGGCAACTATCGAGGCGTTGGCGAGGCTGTTGCGGAAGGAGTTCGATGAGTGTGAGCGATTCGTGGGCCGAACCGTGGATCGGTCTGGTTCTGGACGACGATGCAAAGCCGGCGTGCTGCCGCTGACGGCGGTTGGAGCCGTGGTTGACTGAGGATGCGAGAGGCAACGCTGATTGCACGTGGTTACTGTGGGGGAGGATGGGGTGTTAGCTGGCTTCGAAGTCTGGAGGCGTGAAGGCAGGGCTTTGTCAATGATGTCGCAACATGGCTTCGTTGAATGGAGGAGATAGCGGTTGAGGCTTGGCGAGGAAGATGACGGAGCTTGGAGGAGTCTTCATCAGAGAAATGGCGTCGGCGGAAGAGGACCGATAGCTCTGATACCATGTTGTTATGGGCCTAGACGGAAGAAGGGTCGGAGGCCGAGGTGACGGCGGCGGCGGCGGAGGATACCGTGGAGCCGGAATCATTGCTGCCTAAGCAGGGTTTGCTCGTTAGAGGAGAGAGCTACTAATATCTCGCACACATGAGTAGGGAAAACAGATTAATTCTTTGCATACCAATACAAGACCCAATGAGTCCTTTAAATAGAAATACAACTGACTCTTAAATGGAAATAAAACGACAGACTTGGAATGCATTTAAATAGAAAACCAACGATAGACTTGGAATGCGACTAAATAGGAAGACTATTTAAAGACAATAAATAATAGTAAATATCATCATAATAGGGCCCATAACATACTCAAAGCCGATCCTTTAAGTAAACCTATTCTGATTGAAAATGTATTGGTCAGTCATTTTAACAGACACTTCTAATATTGTTTAGTTACTACATTATGCATATTTTTTATCCCTTCAATATACTTTGACATGCACCGTTCTTTCTTAAAGTATGCCAAATCAAATCTCATGGCAATTAGCACAATCTTGAGCATAGCTTTTGTTTTTAAATGTTGGCACCAAGATGACTCTTCTCGAGTCATTAGACATCTTCTAAGTCCTTAAAATTCCATTTAGAAGACTGGTACACAATGATAATATCAAATTTTCATTATGAGATGCAATGATTTAGCATAGGGGGACACTGAACGACAGCCCGTAGATAGTATCTGTCGGAAATCCGCGGGTTCCTGCATATTTCCTTCTTCCAGGGTTCCAAGGACTAGCGATGATCGCAACCACCATGCCAAACAAAGTGCAAGTGTGTATTTGGGGTTATCATGACAACAATTTGTTTGAGCATACAAATCTGCTATAAAAACCCATAATTGAGCTTCTTATATTCTATTTAAAATGTACAGTATAATAAACTATAGTCAGTGTCTGCCGATTTGTCTGTTCCTCTTCTTCTACATCAAACACTAGCCTGTGCAAAGAGCTTTGCTGTCCCTCCTTTCTTTTTTTTACTTCATTCACGCCTTTTTTATACCTCCCGTATGTTTGTTATTGTTGAGAGTTATTATATTTAAGTCTATGTGTTTAGTCCCACACCGGCTAGCGGTGTTGTGTGTCTCTTTGTAATGCTATATAAGAGCCCCTATGTGGAAGAATAAATTACACCAAGTATTTCCCTTCTCTTAATTTCTACATGGTATCAGAGCATTTTGATCTGAAAACCTAAATAGAATTTTTTTCGCTCTGCTCATCCCGCGACCTACCCCCGACCTCTATTCCGTTTTCCGCGTGCGCTGCTAGGCCTCCTGCGGCTCCTCCTTCCCCTCTCTCCCGTCGATGGGATCGTTCCTTGATTCCAAGGACGGGAGCGGGCCTCTGTCTCGTCGGTTGCGTGCTGCTCTTCCGCTACTTCACTGAAGATCTGCCGCTGCTTCTCCCGCTGCCGCAGCTTCTCCCACAGCTATCGATCTGCCGCTGTCTGCTACTCCAACCTCTCGTCTTCTCCCGTCGAGCTCCTCTGCCGATCGACGATCCCGTCGAGCGCTCTTCTCGTCCTTCGATCCCGTCGCCAGAGGGAGCGACTTCTGCTCTCGTTCTCATCGACGGAGGGACCTCCCTTCTCCTCCCTCGATCCAGTTGCCAGAGGGAGCTGCTACTGCGCCTATTCCTCTCCTTCTCCGGCTACTTCTCCGGCCTTGCTCTTCTTTTCCGGCCCGGCAGCCCTCTCGCTGTTGTTGCTTCTTCTTCTCCGGCCCGGCAGCCCTCTTGCTGTTCCGGCTGCTTCTTCTCTGGCCCGACAACCCTCTTCTTGCCGCTGCCCTTCTACTTCCAGTGTTGCCGGCTGCTCTCGTCTTGCCGTCTCCAATTTTTTTTAAAAGTGTCGCTGTAGTTTTTTTGTGTTTAGTTATTGTGTTGGTAGTGTCGTCTAGTCGTGTGCTATGGACGATGGTTTCCGTGCTGCTGCTCTTTGGGTGCCGAGCTCTTCTCTTCCTCCCTTCTCACTCGCCGCTGCTTGAGCCTTTTTTTGCTCGCCGCTGCTTGAGCACTCTGCTCGCAGCCGCTTGAGCCTTCTGCTCGCAACTGACTTGTGCTTTGCTCGCTGCATCTCGGATCGTGGTCTTGCCGGCAACCGTTATCCATAGTTGTCTTTCGTTTTATGTGTTATTCTGATTGTCTTCGTCTGTGTCTCCATGCGAGTCTATGCCTTCTTGCACGTGTTCCACGTGAGGGGGAGTGTTTGTGATAACGGCGACTCGGATGCCTCTTTCTCGAATCCTGCCTTAGTCACACACGGCCTCCAGGCATATTTCGTATGTTGTGTGTGTCTCCCCATCTTTTTCTTTGATGTTAGGTAGGTGTGGTTTGGCCTTTGTTGGTTGACCTGGTTTCAGCTCCGGGAGCATCCAGTGTGCTCATGGTCGGTTTGTGAACCAACGTCGTGTGGCCTTTGCCCGGTTGAAGTATCCCCGCTGACACGCGGTTGGGCCTCGGTGGCTGGTGTTTTGTCCCACATTGCCAACCACCATTTACCTTTTCTTTTATGTTGTGTTCAAGCTGAAGGGTTCCCCTTCAGCTTGAGGGGGAGTGTTGAGAGTTATTATATTTAAGTCTATGTGTTTAGTCCCACACCGGCTAGCGGTGTTGTGTGTCTCTTTGTAATGCTATATAAGAGCCCCTATGTGGAAGAATAAATTACACCAAGTATTTCCCTTCTATTAATTTCTATAGTTATTTTGTTCTTCAATCCAGCATTATCAAGTAAAACCACTTTTGATCTGATTAGTAATCAAACTATCTTTGCTGACTCTTGGGAGTGTAGGTGTGATATTTTGGAGGAAGGAACAATTTCTTATTGAGGGAGGATCGGATGGGAAAAGAGATGAAAGGGTCAAGAGAGGTGTGAGATCAACCCTTCAAGAAGGTGTGAGATCAAAAACTTAGAATTTAATAAAATGACCATAATAATTAAATCTACCAAATGTAATCAGAAAAATTAAATATGGTATTGTAGATTAATATCCCCAAGAAAAAAAGGGATTTAACTAGTATGCATTTTGTAGACGTAATTTAAAATGAAATCAACATACAAACCTTACAGCCAACATTCCCTTAAGTGCACAACTAAACTCTATTGGCACATCGCTCCCTGATCCCAAACTAATACCCTGAAAATTATAAAATCCACAGGTGTGAGTTGCCATGCAAACTCAGTTGGTAACCTTTATTAAGTAAGTTAATGAACGACAAGGGCATGGAGCAATGAGCATGCATTATGCCAACAAAGTGGTACAAATAATAGAACATGTTATGCATCAGAGTTGATATTATTGAACAGTTGTATGAAACATATATGTGCTGCAAAAGCATGTATGGAATTTTTTCAATCATGTCAAAGCACTTAAAAATTGTGCTTCTTGGATTCTCATCATTTGGGATACAGACAGTTGATTATGTCGTCGACATTTTTGTTTTCTTAGTTTGTTATTTTTTTAGAGGGAATTCTTTATTACACTTCCTCTTGTCTTATTTCATTATCTCCTTTTACATATGTTGGAAAAATGCCCATAAGTAGTTTAGTACTTTGCATTTAATTTAGCCCATGTATAAATGGCTCATTGGGTCATCTCTCTCTTAGGCTCCTTTAGTCCCACATCTTAGTTTTCATTCTTGCTCCTCCTTCTATCTATATAAGGAGCCTCATGTACATGATAGTATATATATATATAATTAGAGAATATTTTATTTGCCTCTTTATTTATTCTCTAAACTAAAGATTTCCTACATGGTATCAGAGGTAGCTGATCTGTTACGCCCCCGCTACGCATCACGGAGAGTCATTATTTTCGGAGGTGCAAGGGAGCGTCGACCAACGGGACTAAATCAACTGGTTCAGCCCCCAACCAGTGAACCGGCCGGCCGGGGCTTAACCAAACGGTTTCAGCCCCAACTGGAGGGGCCGGCCGGCCCCTCTATGGCTCGGGTATAATTACCCGGGCTGCTCTCATGGGAAGGCATGCAAATTATCTCAAGGTATTCTTCTCCCTTCCTCTTCAAACCCTAAATCTCTCTAGTATTCTCCTCTAGATCTCTCTTCTCCTTCCTTCTTCCTATCATTTGGTATCAGAGGCTTCGTCCTCCGACAATGGTGACCACGCAGACACAAGAATATTTTTCCCGTTTGGAAACCTTGGAGGAAAACTACGGTGGTTTGGCGGATTCGGTAGTCGCGATCGAGGAAGAGATGCGTGCGTCCTCGCAGCAGCTGGAGGAGCGTCTAGACGCCCGTATGGAAGAACTAAAGGCGCTGTTGAAGGGGAAAAGTGCGGCCGACGAGGGATCCAATGGCGGACGACCCGATCGGTCGGCCGATCTATCGGGAACGCCCGATCCGGGTCGTGTGGGCACGGGAACGGCGGCGACGGCTGGCGTTGCTGGCGTGGGGTCTTCCCGGCCTTGCGGAACCTCCGGCGACGGCATAGGGGCAGCTGGGGCTGGGACTGCGGCAGCGGGAGGCTTTCCGCCTGGATCGGCGGCGCAGGTTGAATACGGGCAGGCTTTGCGTCCAGGTGGCGGTTTCGGCGGGCCGGTTCCTGCGGATTGGGGCCGGCAGCCGTGGCAGCGTGCTGATGGAGGGCCGAGAGCAGCTGTGAGGGCTCCAGGAGGCACGAGAGATCTTCTTCCTAACCCGCGAGGCGGCGTTCTTCCCGTCGGATACGGAGGCCACATTCCGAGGGTCGGGCAGCACGTTCCTCATCAGGTTCAGCCACCTCTAGGCTACCCAGGAACGTATGATGGTCATATGGGGCCGGGACGTCAGGCATGGAACGGGCAAGGGCAAGCGGGGCCTCGAGCGTACATGCCACCCAAGCTGACACGAATGAACTTCCCCAAGTTCAAAGGGGGGGATGCACTGGAATGGGTTCAGAAGGTGGAGCTGTTCTTCAGTTACCAGGAGGTCCCGGAGGCGCAATGAGTGCAATTAGCATCATTCCATCTGGAGGACGACGCATTTCAGTGGACTCAGTGGTTCCTAAGAGGTAGAGATTATGTGTCATGGACTGATTTCGTGGAAGGGTTCACCGCCCGATTTGGACCCCCGGAGTACGAAGATTTTGAGGCGCTACTGCAGAAACTGCGACAGAAGGGGACCGTGACTGAGTATCGGACAGAGTTCGAGAGGTTGGCAAACTGGGTACACTGGGAGGAGAAGACACTGCTGAGTTGTTTTGTGTCGGGGTTAAAGGAGCACTTGCAGGATGAGGTGCATGCTTATATGCCAAGGAGTTTGAACCACGCCATCAGTTTAGCCCGCATTCAGGAGGAGCGGTTCAACAGGCAGAGGACCAGTACCACGAGTAGGCCACCTGCGGCCACAACAGCACGGAGGGATCCGCCAACTGGCCGCCCGAAAGGAAAAAGGGGTTATGTTTTAACTGCGATGAGAAGTTCGTGCCGAGCCACAAGTGCCAAAAGATACAAGTTTTTATGTTGCATGAGGACGTGCTAGACGAGCTGGCTCCGGACGAGGAGTTGGAGGTGGACTTGGACTTGACCGAGTTCGGTGTTTCCATACACGCTCTCGAGGGGTGCGCTCCTCCTCCGCTTACTATGCGTCTTGCGGGACGGATTGCCCGCGAGAAGGTGATTGTTTTGGTGGACAGTGGGAGCACCCACAATTTCATTCATCCAGAGGTGGCACGATGAGTGGGGCATAGGATCGATAAGGGGGCTGCCTTCCATGTTATGGTGGCGGATGGCAGCAAGCTGCAATGTGAGGGGGTGCTGAAGGGTGTGGAGCTACGGATGCAGGGCTATAGCGGGTGCACCGACGTCTACCTTTTACCCATTCGGGGCTCGAATATGGTTTTGGGAGTGCAGTGGCTTCGTCAGTTACGGAGGGTAACCTTCGACTGGAAGCACATGACTATAGAGTTCCTCCACGAGGGAAAGCAGTTCTGTTTGAAGGGTATCATCTCTTCGCCAGTGAAGGAGATCTCTCTTCGGAGCATGCATCGGTTGGGCGAGGAAGGAAAGATGATTGCCGTCCTTAGGGAAGTCCAACCGACCGATACCGCAAATTCTGAGGTACCAATTCAGTTACAACCTCTTCTGATGGAATATTCTGATGTTTTCCAGGAACCACGCACATTACCACCACCTCGATTCAGAGATCATCATATTCAGCTTAAGGCGGGCGCCGAGGCCCCTAATATCCGACCATATCGCTACCCGCATATTCAGAAGGCCGAGATTGAGCGTAGCGTCCGTGAGATGTTGGAGGCGAGCATCATTCAGCCGAGTGCAAGTTCATTTTCAGCTCCCGTCATTTTGGTAAAGAAGAAAGATGGTTCTTGGAGATTTTGCGTGGATTCTCGGGCCCTGAACAGTGCCACGATAAAGGATAACTTCCCGATTCCCTTGGTTGAAGAGTTACTAGACGAGCTACATGGCGCACGACGGTTCACCAAGCTCGATCTACGTTCAGGCTATTACCAGATTCTGATGGCACAGGAGGACTTCCATAAGACGGCTTTCCGGACACATGATGACCATTACGAGTTCTTAGTCATGACCAATGGGCTGACTGGCGGTCCCTCCACCTTTCAGGCGAACATGAATGAGACCTTCTGCGAGCTCCTGCGGAAATTTGTGCTGATCTTCTTTGATGACATTCTTATCTACAACGCCAATTGGGAGGACCATGGGGGCCATGTTGAGCAGGTTTTGACCATACTTCGTCGTCACCAGCTTTATGCCAACCGTTCCAAATGCTCCTTCGGTCAGGAGGAGGTGGAGTATTGGGACACTTGGTTTCCGGCCAAGGCGTCAGGGCCAATCCAAGGAAGATTCAGAGTATGCAGTCATGGCCGCGGCCCGTCACAGTCCGTGCCTTGCGGGGATTTCTGGGGCTTACAGGGTACTACATGCGATTCGTACGTGATTATGGGAAGATTGCTCGCCCCTTGACTCAGCTGCTGCAGAAGGATTCCTTTTCTTGGGATGAGGGAGCGGAGGCAGCATTTCAGGCTCTTAAGCATGCCATGACCACCACTGCAGTTCTTGCATTACCAGATTTCACAAAGGAGTTTGTGTTGGAGACGGATGCCTCTGGTGTTGGCATAGGGGCAGTTCTGATGCAGGAGGGGCGGCCGTTGGCTTTCTACAGCAAGGCTCTGACCCCCCATTACCTTGGGACTCTCCACTTATGGAAGGAGATGTTGACTGTCATTCATGTTGTGGATATGTGGCGGCCATATTTGTTGGGTCGGCATTTTAAAATCCGCACCGACCACCAAAGCTTGAAACATTTCTTGGACCAAAGGGTCTCTTCTCCTCTACAGCAGAAGTGGGTTACTAAGCTTCTCGGCTATGATTACGAGATTGTGTATCGCAGGGGTAAGGATAACCTGGTAGCGGACGCTCTTTCTCGCCTACCGGAGGGTAATCTCACTCACATTTCCGGACCATTGGTGGATTCATTAGATGATATTCAGGAGGAGGTCATGCGTACGACTATTTTACGTTCCTTGGTGGAGGCTTTGCAGCGGGGGGAGACGGTGGCCCCCGGTTATCATCTTCAGAATGGCCGGCTGTACTATCAGGGCAGGGTGGTCGTGCCCTCCGACTCAGCATGGAAAACGGTTATGATGCATGAGTTCCACTCTTCACCGACGGGTGGCCATGCGGGGGTGCTTCAGACCCTTCAGAGGGCGCGAGCAAATGTCTTTTGGGCTGGCATGCGGCGGGACATACAGCAGTTCGTACGACAGTGTGAGATATGCCAGCGTCAGAAGTACGAGACTTCGTCCCCGACCGGGCTATTGGTTCCTCTGGAGATTCCACAGCATATTTGGGACACGGTTTCCATGGACTTCATTGACGGGCTGCCTAAGTCCAAGGGGAAATCGGTGATTTTGGTGGTGGTGGATAAACTATTCAAGTACGGGCATTTCCTTGCTCTCAGTCATCCGTACACGGGCGAGTCGGTTGCCGCACTATTTGCTAGGGAGATTGTCCGATTACATGGCCTTCCGCGTGCCATTATTTCTGACCGGGACCCTACTTTTGTGAGCAGTTTCTAGCGGGAACTTTTCCGGTTACAGGGTACGCGTTTACAGTTCAGCACGACACATCACCCTCAGTCGGATGGTCAAACAGAGGTTCTCAATAGGGGTGTCGAGACATTTTTATGTTGTTTTGTTATGGATGAGCCTCGGACTTGGCCGGAGTGGTTACATTGGGCCAAATATTGCTACAACACTTCATACCACTCTGCCAGCCGGATGACGTCGTTTGAGATTGTTTACGGGCGCCCTCCACCGACCTTGGGTAGCTATGAGCCAGGCAGTACCGCCCTACCGACGGTTGATCGAGCTCTTCGTGATTGGGATAGCATGTTAGCTACCCTCCGGGAGAACCTCCTCCTAGCCCAGGACCGTATGAAACTGCAGGCGGACAAACACCGCAAGGAACGGGAGTTCGCTGTGGGCGATGAAGTTTTCCTCAAGCTCCAACCTTACATGCAGTTATCTGTTGCTCGTCGGAGCAATCAGAAGCTTTCTCCTCGATATTACGGCCCCTTTCGTATACTCAGCAGGGTGGGGCCGGTGGCTTACAAGTTAGCTTTGCCGGAGGGATCCCGCATTCACCCAACCTTTCATGTCTCCTTACTCAAGCGGAAGGTGGGTGCCAATGTCCAACCGAGTACTCTTCTGCCTGAGGTTACTGCTGCGGGCGAGCTTCGCCCCCTACTAGAGGATGTGTTAATGCTTAAATGGAAGAACCGGGGCGCGGAGTATCGGCCGAAGCTCTTGGTCAAGTGGAGAAATTTGTCGACAGCGCACAATTCTTGGGTGGATTTACTAGACTTCAACGAGCTCTACCCCGACTTCCACCTTGAGGACAAGCTGGTCCTTGATGGGGAGGGGAATGTTACGCCCCCGCTACGCTTCACGGGGCGTCATTATGTTCGGAGGTGCAAGGGAGCGTCGACCAACGGGGCTGAACAAACCGGTTCAGCCCCCAACCAGTGAACCGGCCGGCCGGGGCTGTACCAAACGGGTTTAGCCCCAACTGGAGGGGCCGGCCGGCCCCTCTATGGCTCGGGTATAATTACCCGGGCTGCTCTCATGGGAAGGCATGCAAATTATCTCAAGGTATTCTTCTCCCTTCCTCTTCAAACCCTAAATCTCTCTAGTATTCTCCTCTAGATCTCTCTTCTCCTTCCTCCTTCCTATCACGATCCTACAGACTGGATTCTCGATTGAGCGTTTGCTCTCGCGCCTCTCCTCTCCGGACGTACATATTGTTTTCCTGACCGCACCACCTACAGACACTTTCCCTGACCGCGGGCTCGAGACTCTCCCTTGGCCTCCTCTCTCGCATGGCCCTCCTGCTCCCCTTTATAGCCACAAGATTTCCTTCCTTTTTATTTTTGTGCCCGCACAAGCTCAGACTGGCCACCTTCAGTCGTTGTGTCCGCCCGACCTCAGCCTTGCCGCTGTGACCTCAAGCCTTCGAACCGCCACCATCTTTGTTGCGGCCTCCTCCCCTGAACCCGCGCTCGCTACCTCTAGCGTCCTCTCGATTAGAGCCCGCGCAAGCTATCTCCATTTGATTCCGCGCTCGTTTCCCGTTGCGTCCTCCTTCCCAGATCCCGCGCCCACTGCCTATTGTGTGCTCCTTCACAACGCCCACGCTAACTACCTGTTGCGGACTCTCCCTTGTCTCTGTCTGTGTGGGACCTCCTTTGCTGACCACTTCATGGTGTTCGCACATCCTTAGTGTTTGTCCACACACACTCTGATCTCACACTCTGGGTATCCGCTGACTCCTGTTGTGTGACCGCACGACCTATGGTATCCACCCGACATTGCTGCCCGCCCGGACTCCTGTCGCTAGTCTGTGTGTTTTTCGGCCCCTCCTTGGCGACCTCTCCTATTGCGACTCTGCCTCATTCTGCTTTAATCCTTTCCCTCTCTTAGAACGATGGGAATGGATATTGCTCCTGCTTCCTCGACACTTCCAGCCCTTGCTCCGGCTCCTCTGTCTGATGCTCGGGATGAACTCCGAATTACGACTATATCGCTTATCGTCAAGAAGAACTTTGTGGAGTGGATGCACTCAGTGTGTTGTGTTCTTCAGACCAAAGGTCTACTTCATCATCTCACTCGTGCCCCTCCTGCTGAGCCAACCCAGCGATGACTTCGTGATGATGGTCGTGTCCAATCGTGGCTCTTGAACTCCATGGACGGTGAACCGTATCAGATGACAATGTATCATGAGACCGCCAAAGCTATGTTGGATGAGCTTCACTCTCTTTACTCCGGCAAGGATAGGTTCCAACACTTATTTGATATCTTCCTCGCCCTTCAACATCTCGACCCCGACGCAGATGGGGATCTCACCTCCTATATGGCCCAATCCAAGACCCTTGTAGCGGCTTGGATTCAACATCAACCCCCAACTCTGGATTTAGCTGCTCAACGGGCTCAGAAGGAAGCTATTTGTATTGCCTTAATGATGGCGCTGGTTCCTCCTCATTTCCACAGTGTCATGACAAACATTCTCTCATCTTCTACTATCCCCACACTGCCCGATGTTTAATCTATGTTGCTCAAGGTAACGCCACCACCTGCTCTTATGTTGTCTTCTCCTCCAGTTCATCTACATCGGGGCTTTGATCACAAGCCTCCACCCTCTCCTACTCGTGGTCGACACTCTGGTTCCCAAGGTGGTGGGCGTGATGGTCGAAATCACTCTAAGGTACTGACCTCTCGCCCCTGTACTTTTTGTGATCGGGACGACCATACTGAGGCGGTGTGTTTTAAGAAAGATGGTTTTCCTCTGCCACATGCTACCTCCCTGCCGCATGCCTCCCCTGCTGTTGATGCTTCTTCCACTTCCCGCTCCGACCTCGACACCTTACGAGAGGAACTCTAGCTTCTTCGCGGGCTAATCTCCCGCCCTTCTACCTCTGGTTCCTTTGCGTCCAATAAAGGTGTCTCCTTCCTCTCCCATAGTCCATCTTGGATTGTGGACTCCGGTGCCACCAACCACATCACTCCACAGAGGCCCTTTCAGTACTTGGACTTTCCATGTCCAAAATTCATCACAGTGTCTAATGGGTACCCTACTCCTGTTACTGGTTCTGGCAATGTGTTTCTAACCCTCTATCTCACTGCGCTCTGTTCTTCATGTTCCTGACTCGCTTTAATCACTTTTTTCTCTTCCTCTTTTGTTGTGCAGGCTCGGCAGACATGAAATATCTTTGGTAAAGGGTGGCTTTCAAACGGGCTCTACATATTGGATCTCCCCGGTTCCGCTCTCTCCTTCGTCAGCTCTATCGATTGGCACTGTTGTCTTGTCCATGCATCCCTCCCGATCCTCCAGAAGGCTCTCCCCAATTTTCGTTTTTCTTCTTTTGATTGTGAATCATGTATCTATGGGTTACAACATCGCTATGTTTTCCTTTCTCATTGTACTCAGAGCACTACTCATTTTTATTAATCCATTCTGATATCTGGGACCCTTACAAAACTGCTAGTATATTTGACTATCGCCACTTTATTGCGTTCATTGATGATTATTCACGCATGACTTGGTTATATATGATGCGTGATCGTTCTGAGCTTATGTCCATTTTCGCTCCTTTACTACAGAAACTCAAACACAATTTACCCACACTATCAAAGTTCTTCGCACGGATAATGCTCGCGAATACACCTGACATGCTTTTCAGGAATTCTGCACCTCGTTGGACATCATCCACCAAACCTCATGTGCGTATACGCCACAACAGAATGACATCGCTGAGCGGAAGAACCACCACCTTCTAGAGGTAGCTCAGTCTCTCTTATTTCAGATGCAGGTCCTCATTACATATTGGAATTTTGCTATCTCCACTACTTGTTATCTCATCAACTGGATGCCCCCGTCCATTCTCAAATGTGCGACACCCTTCTCTCTCTTATTTCCCGACCGCCTTCCATTCCCCCTGAGCCCACAGGTCTTTGGTTGTGTCTTCTTTGTTCCTCATCTGGGTCCTCCCATTGACAGGCTAGCCCCCCGTAACGCTCGCTACATGTTCGTTAGGTATTCGCGCACCCAAAAGGGCTATGTCTGTTACTCTCCCTTCACTCGGAAGCTGATCACGTCTACTGATGTAACTTTCCTGGAAAACCAGTCTTTCCATCCGTACCCACGCTAACGCCCTCTCCTGATCTCCCGCGTCCTCTTGTTCCGACCAACTCTCCTTTACCACCTTTACTACCGACCCCACCACCTACCTCGACTCCTCCTTTTCGTGTCTACTCTCTCCGCTATCCTCGATCGGCGCCCTGAGACAGCCCCCGTCTACTATTGATCCTCCGTCAGCTGTTGATTCGACATCATCCTCCACCGCGCATCCTCTCTCGAATTATGTCTCCTTGCACCTTCTCTCCTATGATGCGCGCAGGTTTGCAACTTCCCTGTCTTCTATCTCCACCCGCTCTTCTGTGCAGGAAGCTCTTCAACATCTTGGTGGGCGGGCGTCGATGGATGAGGAAATGACTGCGCTTTGGGTCAATCACACGCGGGACCTTGTTCCCCTTCCTCCTAACCATTCCACGGTTAGCCGTAAGTGGGTCTTCACCGTCAAGCATCATCCTAATGGGACGATCGATCGCCTCAAAGCCTGCCTTGTTGTGCGCGCCTTTACTCAACAAAACGACATTGATTATGAGGAGACCTTCTCCATCGCCAGTGGTCGCTACATCAGCTCGACATCAAAAAGGCCTTTCTTAACGACGATCTTATGGAAGCTGTGTATACGCAACAAACTCCCGACTATGCAACCACAGAGGTGCCACTGGTCTGCCATCTGAAGAAATCTATATTGCCTCAAACAGTCTCCACGAGCGTGGTTTAATAAGTTTAGCCCGGTGATTCGTGATTGCAGCTTCACCCGGAGCTCGACAGACTTCTCCATGTTTTCCCGTCGACGTCCATCAGGCACAATGATTCTTCCGTTTTATGTTGATGATATTCTTGTCACGGGTGATGATCTTCCTGACATTACTCAAATCCAGAAATACGTAGCCTCTCAATTCCAAACTAAAGATTTGGGTTGACTCTGGTATTTCTTGGGGATTGAGGTAGCCCGACAATCTGATGGTCTTGTCCCGTCTCAGCGAAAATACTGCCTTGATCTACTTCATGACGTCGGCTACTCTGGGTGTAAGCTTGTGGATACACCTGGATGCTAATCACCAGCTCTGTGCTCATGGTTCAAACTCTGATCAACTTCTCCCTAATCCGGAGTATTATCTTCGCCTCGTTGACAAGCTTATCTATCTTACTGTCACACGACCCGATATATCCTTTGCTGTCGGTGTGGCCAGTCGCTTCATGCATGCTCGAAATACTTCCCATCTTCGAGCAGTCAAACGTATTCTTAGATACTTGAAGAATGCTCCAAGTCAAGGATTGGTGTACAAGTCTTCCACTTCTCTTTCTCTCATTGCATACTGTGTTGCTGATTATGTTTGATCTCTCGATGATCGTCAGTCCACTAGTGGTTACTGCACGTATTTTAGCGGAAATTTGGTTACCTGACGGAGCAAGAAAAAGATTGTGGTTGCCCGCTCCTTTGTTGAAGTAGAATATCGTTCCATGGTCGCCGCCGTTTTAGAAATCACATGGCTAGAGAGTCTCTTTACTGATCTAGGAGTCAAACTTCCATCACCGGCTATTCTCTTTTGTGATAGACAGACTGCTATCCGTATTGCTGAAAATCCAGTGTTTCATGAGCACACTAAACACATCGAAGTCGACTGTCATTTTGTTCGAGAAAATGTTCAACTTCAAATCTTGATTTTACAACATGTGTCAACTACGAATCAAGTTTCAAATGTTCTTACTAAGGCATTGTGACGCAGGACGGTCCTATGTGAAAGTGGTTGTGCCGACACGCTAATGCAATCCTACGTGAATGTGTGTAATGAATGCGATCAAGCCCAATCTAAATGATGCGTGCATGTATATTTTATAATAATTCGGAACATGGCAAGATTAAATTATATTAATTAGCACGTGCACACAATGTGGACTACTTTTCAAGTAAGGTAGCAAAATCACGTTCGTGTTTCACAAGTGGTGCTTTCCACTACAACTTGAACAAATGAAATATTGGATTTTAAAGAAAACAAAACAATATCACTAACAATTTCAATGTCCAAGCACATATGACATGTCCATATGACATCCAATATGAAAGGAAATAACACAATACAAGATACTCACAAGCTAAGGGAGTCCGTAGCGGCGAGAGTAAATGAGCAACGACTGCTGGGGTAGAGAATGCAGAACAAATTACTGGACAGCCTCGTGATTGGTGCACTGATTTGGCTTCGGGATTTGATAGTGGGTTGTTGGATGACTTGCAAGACTGTCTGGATGTGGAGAACAGGCTCGGCATGTCTGTATAGTGACTGAACAGGTGGCTACTCGCTGGATCGGAGAGGTGAGGAAGGCAGATGATTGAAAATGAATAGGGTATCGATGTTTCAATGGATCCACGACAGTTGGTGGGTTGCGGTTTTGGGGTTTGGCCGAAATCAGAGGGGGAAGGAAGAAGCTTGCGCGAGATGGGAATGGGAATGTTGATCGTCTTTCACCGTCGATCGACAGATTCGTCCACTCCGACTGAGAGTATGTGCAACGTCGATCTGCGCTTGCGTGTAGAAGAGATGTACAAGCGACTGAATCGATCGGGGGTTACGACTCCAGGCGAGGAAGAAGAACAGAACAGGATGGGATTTTGTGGCTTAGGAGAGGTCGTCGATACCTCCCGTCGAGGAAGATGATGTACAGTACCGTAGCCGAACAGTTGCGGTTGGCTGCGATGCCAGGCGATGAAGAAGAACAGTGGATTTGGTGAGAAAGGAGAAGGACTGACGGTTTTCTCCTTCAGTCGAGGGATAGGGCGATGAACAGTAGCGGTTCACCAAAAATCGTGGGTTACAGAAGTGCTTCACTGGAACAGTGGAAGGAAAGCAGAAATTAAAGATAACTGAAAAGGATAATCGAGGCTTCGCACCACGGGGCTCGCGACGTCGCACCACGAATGATTGCCGATTTCTGGATTCTCTCACAAAATTTAACAATGCTGAAAAATGAGAACCTCCGCCCCTGTTTATAACGAGAGGGCGGTTGGGCACCTGGCGTGAATGACTATGGTCGTCCGTTAAGCCCGGTGTCCTAAAACACTAAATACAAGCCCAAAAAAAATACATATAAAATATAAAATGACTTCACAGACGCGCTCGCGGTCTCGGATCGCGATCCGATCAACGCATCTCCGACAAATCTGCAAAATGGGTCCCGCCGAGTGGTGGCCTGATCTCCTCCGACCACGAACATGCGGCCGATCCCCATCACATTGCCTCGCTCACTATACCAGCAGTGTCTTTCCAAGCTTGACGCCTCCGACTTGTATGCTTCAGCTTGCGGGGAGTGTTGGAAAAATGCCCATAAATAGTTTAGTTCTTTGCATTTAATTTAGCCCATGTATAAATGACCCATTGGGCCATCTCTCTTTTTGGCTCCTTTAGTCCCACATCTTAGTTTTCACTCTTGCTCATCGCTCTATTTATATAAGGAGCCTGCCTCTTGTACATGAGAATATAATATATATATATATAAATAGAGAATATTTTATTTGCCTCTTTATTTATTCTGTAAACTTCTCATTTCCTACAACAGCTGAGGCGATTATTTTGTTTACTTCGAGACACACACTTCATTTGTTTATTTAATCCACCTGCTCTGTTTATTCCACATGTTCTTTCTGCTCCATCGACTCCAATTGCTACACACTACTTTGATAGTGGCTATCAACATTGTACTATCAATTATATTGTTATACTTGTCCTGGTGGACCATTTTCCTTCTATTACATCACCTCTGCTTTATACTAATCATCAATATCACAAGCTTTATTATTTGACTTATTTTACCACTGTCGCTCTTGCACTTTGGTCTTTTCTTGGCACTACTTGTACTCATTGAGATCCCCAACATACTTGTAACAATCAGAACCTAAATCTGGGGTGATATTATCGGCTTTGAGTCCACCCCTCACGGTTTTATCCCACAAAGTGTAACGCCCCGGTCTACTGTGGGGCGCTACAGGTCTGCAGACCAGTGACCCCAACCCATCTCCACTGATCTGATCGACCGCAGCCGCTAATTCCAGTGGCGGGTTGTTGAGGCCGGGATTTAAACCCCAGACCTCCTGGATAAGGGAGCTCTAAACTGTTCCTCATCACCAACTGAGTTGTGATGGATTGGGGTCACTGGTCTGCAGACCTGTAGCGCACCCACAGTATACCAGGGCGTTACATAAAAAGTGCACTTTTTATGTAACGCCCCGGTCTACTGTGGGTGCGCTACAGGTCTGCAGACCAGTGACCCCAACCCATCTCCACGGATTTGATCGGCCGAAGCCGCTAATTCCAGTGGCGGGTTGTTGAGGCCGGGATTTGAACCCCAGACCTCCTGGATAAGGGAGCTCTAAACTGTTCCTCATTACCAACTAAGCTGCAGACCCGCCACTGGAATTAGCGGTTGCGGCCGATCATATCCGTGGAGATGGGTTGGGGTCACTGGTCTGCAGACCTGTAGCGCACCCACAGTAGACCGGGACGTTACACAAAGGGTGCCTCATCAGAGATGGAATTGCCCCATTATAATCCAGGATCATTATTCCCAAATTTTGTGTTGGACTAACCAAAGTCATTTCAATCATTGACATACACAATAATTGTTGATCTCACAAAACACTCGATGATCGTCTATCATCACACATCATTTGACGAGTAGTGATTATAATGATCGCTCAACGATTCTCAACAATGCTCGACGATCAAAGTATCACAATCATCCACCATTCGACAAGATTTTTCCTGAAACAAAACTCAAACAATTAGGAAACTTTGACCCAAACCCAACCGTGAGACAAGATCTGATACCATTTGTAGTACCCCAAATCCAAATCTAGTGAGGCATTGTCCGCTTTGGGTCCACCCGTCATAGTTTGTCCCACAAAAGTGTCTCATTAGAGAAGGAATTGACCCATTATAAATAGTCTAGTATCTTTGCGTCCAAATTTGGTGTGCGACTAATCAAAGTCATTCAAAACGTCGACCTACGAAGGAATTGTCGGCCTCATAGCATCTTCGACGTTCGTCAACCATCACAGTGTAATACCCCACCTTAGTTTTACCACAAATCAGCAGTCCGGCCGGGCCCCGTGATAAGAAGCAAACCAAGAAACGGTAATAAAAGTTGGTACATAGCTGGTATAAATTAAAAGTGCTAGAGTACTTACAGCGGAATTAATGAATGAAACTAAGGATAAAGTGTACCTCAAAATCTGAATTCACAGAGCCACTAAAATTGAAAGAGTCAACATACTTGAAAGACTGAAATCTTATACATAGTCTGTTGCAAGAAAACATCAGAAAATCTGGATACACGTCCAATATTACATACAGGACTGAAGAAACAAACTACTGAAAGTAAATAAACTATATGGGGAACATCGGCAAACGCGCTCATCCTAGGCGCAACACCCCACCTGTGACCCCTGTAATAATAAGCCCAAAAAAATGGGTCAGCCCAACTGGAGAGTAAGAAAGACTACTCTTCTTAGTGACACTAAAAAGGTATTTTATAAAGAACATACTTTCTGGCTTTTTCTTTTAAAAATGATACTGTTATTCTAACGGTAAAATATTTATAAAATGTTTACTATGCATGATTTTCTATAAAATATTTAACATAAATGTCTGTTCTGGTTTTTGAATAACTTAAGCATAATTATTCAAGCTTGAAAAGAAAAGGGGAACTATAATATCGTTTCTAATTTGTCGTATGCGGAGTTCTATTAGTCTAATGATTACCTTCTTAATATCTTATACTGAGAATCTGATTATGCGCATTCTAACGATTCGAGTCCCATCTGGCGAACACAGAGGTTCTAATGTCTCACGGACATATACTCGCATCTTCTGAATTTCTATTGGAGAAAACATCCCCCTGCATATGAGGCTCATAGGGTCTACTATGCCCCATGAGTAAGATAGTGCGCCTCTATCTATCACGATGGAGAGAGTCTCAATCGTGCCTCCTAATTATCTTCCTTTACCAGATGGATTTTTAAAACTGTTAGACTGACTAATCATATGTCGTAGTTCACTAACGTGTTGAATATTAATGTCTAGATGTACGTGGTTGTACATTATTATAAATATCCTCCTTCTATACAAGAGTACAAACTATGCATATAATTATCTGGTATGTCTAACTAAAAAGAATAGAATTTCTTACAGTTGTATTGCGGCGCTCGTATACAAGACGCGGTGGCATAACTGTCTAGGTTACGCTGAACTCCTAAAATTTCCTTTCCGATCTTGCGTTGAGTAATCACGATCGCTCGCTAATCTGAAATTCACATACACCTTATTTAATCCGTAGAACATATTATCTATAATTCATCGACTAAAAATATATTAAGGATTGAATCGAGAATTTATCTGAAAGGTTGTTACCTTGATCCAAACAGTGGAACCCTAAAACCACAAGCCAACCACTTTCAAATAGGAGGGGTCGAAGGTTTCGATTCCTGAATTTGAAACTGAGAATTCATAGAAATATGACGTTACTTCCTGAACGCCGGAAGAATGCGGGGTTGGCTGCACTGGCAAAATTTCACGGAAAACCCACCCAGAAGGAACAAGGGCAGACATCTATTTACCTTCACTGAAGAGACGAACACAGCCCAGGCAAGATCGACATTTACTGTCGGCGTTTCGCAGGGCTGCCGAGGAAGGAGGGTCCGGTAGACATCCACGAGAGAGAGGAGGCGACGACGAAGGATTCTGGAGGGGGTAGATGCGACTGGTATCGACGTCGACGGAGGAACTACGGGACCTCTCTCGTGCGGCTGGAGGGAAGACGATAATCTAGGGTTCGACTTCCAGGAGAACGACGTCTGCGAGAGAAATCGTGAACTGCCGCTTCCGATAACTTCTATAGGGAGGCGTTAACGAAAGCTTTTATCGACGTGGTCGATAACGTGAGCCCTAAGCGCCGGTTATGAATTGAACATACGTGGCTTGCGTCTCTTCCTAAAATGGACCGTAAATTGACATGTGGGAGAACTTAATTGTAATTTCTAGGAGATACTTTCACTCCTTTAAATCGTATCCCAAATAACCCAAACCTTACTAACTGTTAAATTGACGCGCTACGCCCTCGCAAAAAAAAAAAATTAAATGCGTCACATAAAACATCAACAACGTCAACTCGTAAACTTATTAATGCGCATCCATTGATCGTAAAGAAAAATATACCTCGACCCGACGTAGGCTTGGTCAAACTTGCTCGAGACCGAGACCTGCGACCAAATTTAGTTTTGCGTATTAAATTATGGGTGTTACACACAGAACACTCAATGATTATCGCTCGACGATCAGCAATCCTCAGTAGCGCTCAATGATTACACTATCACACTATGAGGATGTTACTATGCCTGAGTGACAGACAATTATAGACGATGGGTTGAGAGCCTTGGACACTCTCATGCATGGAATTTTTATTTTTTTCTCATTGGACACGTCTTATCAGTTGCGAGTATACCAGATGAAGATGTTAGATGATGATGCTATTAATAGGGGTATGAAATTCAGATTAGTTGCTAGAAATTTTCTTCAGCAATTTGGCATTGATTATGATGAGATTTTCACTCTTGGAGGACTACCATGTGGGCGATGCTAGTTGTTGCTTCTGTTTGCTCCTAATCCATTTCATTGATTGACGTGAATTATGAATTTCTTCATAATGATTGTTCTGAGGGTATCTACATGATACCTTCTCCTGATGTACCTCATTCTTCTAGTCAAGTTTGCCATCTTAGATAAGCCTTATACTTATATTATGCAAGTTAAACAACACTTGCATACAAAGCTTGAGATAAAAGATTTTAGCCCTTTCCATTATTTTCTTGGATTGGTGGTTGAGGTTTCTTTTTGTAGATATTTACTCTCATAATAATAGTTCATTGATGGGATATCTGTTAGAGCAGATCTTACCGATACTTGACACTGGCTATACCTCTTGAGTTGACTATAAAAATGCTCTTTGATAACGGAGATATTCTTCTGGATCCTTCTCCATGATCATGTTTAAACCTCTAAAATCACAGTTCTAAATTTATAAGACTGTTCTTTTTTTGAGATAACACGTGATGGTCATGTGTATCTAGTGTTCTACAATAATTTATCTGCTTTTGCTTTTCAGGTAATGCTGGAAGCTACACCGAGAATTGAAGGAGTGCTGAAAATACTTGGAGTTAAGTGGAAGTTATCAGGTCTTGTTGTTGGCTATCATTACTTTGAGCCTAATACAAAAAAGAAACTGAAGAAAGGGAAACGAGTAGCTATGAATTCTTCAGGAATAATACTTAGTTTTATTGTCATCAAGGTTGCTGCTTTTTACCTGGCATTTAACTTTCTTTCCTGCACTCTACAGATGAAAAGTAAATCACTACTCATTTCTGTTTTTCAGGGTCTGCCAAAACTTGAAGGATGTATCAAAAACCTACCAGGAACTACATTTGCAGGTGACTTGAGGCTTCTTAAGATGGAACTCAAGAACCAATCAGAATTCTTGGTAAAGGTATTTCTAGCATAAGATTGGACTCATATTTATGGCAAGCCTATTTATACATTAACATATTTCTCCAATATTAAAAAAAAAAGAAATTTACTCATTTTTCAGTCGAATCAAAACCAACTTGGCCTTGTTTGAGTTGAATTTAGAGTTGAATTTAAAGCAAGAATGTCAAGCTTGAAATGAGTTTCTGATGTTGATTCAAGTTGGAAGAAAAGTAATAGTACTTATATTTGATACATAATATAAAGAAACGATAAGGTGGTATAATTTTTAGATTTAGTTATATATTATAAGAAGCTATGTGTTCAAACCATATCCCTAATGTTAATTTTGTTGTATTTCGAGTCTCTTAATGACAATTAATTTGTCTGTGTGTGCGTTATTGCTTCTGATAGAGCTTTCTATATTCTTTAAACTTGCAGTGATTGTGAACCGTCGTTTGTAAACATCCGACCACACCCCTGGAACCATATCCGTGCTTAATTTCAAAAAGATTTTTTTTGCCGCGTGGTCGTAACCATTGTCGTGTCAAATGAGTGTTTTATGACGGTGACGTTTTTGTCCGAATGCACCGGAGCAATAACGTTGCGCCAAACAAACCCTTAGTCTACGGTCCCACTTAATTGTTTTAAATGTGTTTGATACTCTACATTATGGGTTCTGAAGCTTATTCTTATTGGGCACTTATTTGTATTTGCTGTATTATTCTCTTTGTGAAGATTAAGTTTGCCTTGCTTAGAAAGCCTGGACTTTGCAGAACATGAAAATGGCAATCAGTCAACCCAGATTCTTGATTCCTGGGAACTTGGAAGGCTTGAACAGGGATTTTCCAAATTGTCTTGAGAAGCAGAAAAATGCTAAAAGTATGGGTACTTCGGCTAATGGCCAAAAGTTTAAGAACCTTCTGTTTATTTTCCCCAACGTGAGTAGGAAAACTGAAAATTGTTTTTCCTGTTGCACATACTTAGGTGCACTTAATTTCATTAATGGTTTATAGCTTCATCATTTTCCCACTGCAGGATGTCACTATAGCTGAGGGCACTACATTTTGTTGGCCTCTCTGGTTTCATACTAGTTTTCCTGGAAAGATTTCCTTGTTTCTTTCTATATATTATGAAGTGGAGAGTTATTCTAGTGACATGATCTATAGAACTTTGCGCCTGCATTATGACGTCGAGGTAATATTAACATAATAATACTTTATTTTTCCTGTTTTGGCATTTTTTTTGTGAGCACGCAAAAAACAAATAATTTGCAGTTCTGAAATCAAAATGATTAAAAAAAGTTATCACCCATTTGTCTCATATAAAGATGTTGAGCTTCTTGACACTTTATAAACCTATTTTATTTATGTAATGATATAAAAAACTTTGTGATTTTAGTGGCTTAGTTAGATATGGAAACAAAAGTCCTGAGGGAATTCCTATGCTTGTTGAACCTCCCTGATTTTTTCTGTTACTTCAATTATTAATATTAAGTTCTTTTTCTATTTATCTTAGGGTCATTTGCTTGGATCTCCCTCTAATTTTGAATAATTAGAGGTACCTTCTGATGCAGGACGGGTTCTGAAAGGTTGTGCTGACGCCAATGCAAGCCTACGTGAATGTGTGAAATGAATGCGATCAAGCCCAACCTAAATGATTCATGTATGTTTTAAAATAAGCCGGAGTCCGATGCTAGCAAATATAATTATAAAAGTTACGCAAATCTACACAATGTGAATCTTTAATTTCCAAGTGCGCGAACAATATCAAAGCTTTCTCTGCACAGAGGATTGATTTTCAACCACAGCTTGCACGAATAAATTTTATTGAAAAATATGAAATTGGAATCAACTATGCAAACAAGCCAATATATCCACAATATATGTGATAAACATCGAATATCCAATAATAAAAGAAATAACACAATATAAAATACTCACGAAGAATAGGAACCGACGGCGGGAGGTGTTGGTGAGCGACCGTTGCGAGTCCGAAATAATCTTGGCGACACGAAAAAGACTGGAATGGCTGCTGGAGGTCAATCCCAACAACAGGGAAGCAACAAAGTCCTGAATGTGGGCTGAGAATGTTAAAATAGTGGCTGACTGGGTTGAGGGGAAGAGAAAGGGCGCTGGATCTGAAGGGGAAAACTGTTGGTGGCTGGATATGGAGGGAGACAAGACTGTTAGTTGTTGAAACGGGATGGGCAAGTCACAGGTTTGCTGAATCTGAAGTGGAAGTAATGGTTGTGCTGGGTCGCAAAGAGGGCTTGCGGCTACGGGTAGGGGTCGAGTGGATGACGGGTTCTGGTGTGGGGAAATGTCACGCGGGAGGCAGGATTGGAACACTGTCCAGGAGATTAGAGTACAACCAGAGGAAAAAGACAGGGAAGGAGGGAGAGTGGGAGCTTCGATACCTTGCGGCCGATAATGGCTTCTGGGATCGGGGAAGACGATGAACAATGGCGAAGACGATGTGGGAGCGGGCAGTTTCTGCAATCGTGCGATATGGGGTTTTGGGTGGTTAGATGGAGGAATACGCTACAAGAATTCCGCTTTCGTTCCTTCCGTTGAGGAGGAAGGAAGTGAGCAGGGAGCGGAGAAGCTCCGTTCAGCTGTGGAGATCGTCAGAGAGTTGCTGCTTTTTCTCGCGAGGAAGGAGTTTAGTGGGTGGTTAGAGCGGTTAACATGGGGATCATGGGATACAGGTGGGGAGGATTCACGGCAACAGAGGAAATAACATTTGTGAAAAATGGGAATTTCAGGAAAACTAAATCGGGGCGTCGCACCCCGAGGTCTCGCAGCGTCGCACCGCGAATGATTGTCGGATCTGGATTCGCTCACAAATTCTACGACTGAAAATGAAATCTTCCGCCCCTATTTATAACAAGAGGGGGTGGTTGGGCACCCGACGTGAACGACTATGATTGGTCGTTACGCCTGGTGTCCCAAAACACTAAATATGAGTCCAAATAAAAAAAAAAAATACTTATATATAGTAAAATGACGCTTCGGACGCGCTCGCTTTCTCGGATCACTGATCCGATCAATGCATTCCATGCAAATATGCAAAAGCGGGTCCCACCAAGTGGTGACCCAATTTCCTCCATCGATCACGATCACCCATCAACTCCCCCCGATTGAAAAGTATTCATCTTCGAGGAATGAAGATGACCGGGATGTAGTCAAAGATCGGGGGCAAGTCTATCAAGCTCCGTCGCAGATATCCAAGTATTGTCAAAGGTGGGGAGCGTCCACTGCATTGCACCAAGTAACGGCAAGGACCGCCTGTGGGGGGTGGTGCACTCGTTTGTCACAATATCAATAATGCTCTCATCTCTCACCTCTAGTGCTGGTGGATCCAGATGAATCAGTGGAATCATAGGAGGTGCAGGCAAGTCCGCGGGTGCATGTCCAAGGTGATCAGGAGGAGGATCAGGCTATAACTGGGAGAATGTAGGGAGTGGCTCAAGGTACGGATCCCTATGCTTGAGAGACTCAAAGTGATGTGTCAAATCTTTTGTATTAAATACAAGATGAATACCCATATATGCTGGGAGGTTGTCCTCATAGACATTCATTCCAATTTTCTTTATAATCCTATAAGGACTCGCTCACTTAAGTTATAGCTTAGTAGCGACTCCTTTTGGGAGCCTCTCCATGCGAAGTCGGATCATGACTTGCTCGCCTACCTGAAAATGTTGCTCACATCTGTGTTTATCTGCACGTGCTTTATATAATTCATTACTGCTATCAATTTTTCTCCCGATTAATTCATGCATTTCATGCAAATGATGCAAAACAGACAACACATGTGAATTATGCAACACAAATGAGTCATGCACTAAATGTAAATTATCATGCAACAAATGTAAAAAATGAACAACTAACACGTCCAACGTCTTAAACTGGGGTTTTGGGTACTATAAGAAACTTCTAATATGGGGCATAGAAAAATTCGCCGCGGGCGCGATGAACACTCAAATTAACATCGGAGACATAAGTAATAAGATATGCCAATATAGTGTGTGGATTGCCTCTATAAATGCGGGTGGTGATGCATAAGATTAGCGGGTCATTGAGTACACTCGCAAACTCAACTGTCCTACTAATGATTGATACATCCCAGATGAGCGGTGGGTCAACATGTGGCTCATCAGTGGGTTCATCGGGAGGGCTATAATGAAATTCATCGCAAATGCGACGAGTACCAACGCAGGTTTTAAAAATAGCTGGAGTGCTCTCATATAAATGATGATGCAAATGAAGCACAACAAACGTGACATGCTCTCTAGAGGGAAGTCTGAGAACAAGTTGAATATTTCTAAAATGGGATGGCATGCCAGGAGGCTCCTTGGGTGGAAGATAGAAATATTCCTCGAATGTGCGACAAATACCTAAATAACCCTTTGACGCGTCAGTACTGAGTTGTAGAACTATAGGGTGATAAATGTCTCTCAGAGAATATGACGCATCAGGTGGTTCACCAGGAGGTATGTCAAAGAACCCGTCAACAGGGTGACGGTCCTTCAGATGCAGACCATCGTAAGTGGTAGTGTTCCCAAAAATGGGTGAAGCAGTCACCACGAGATCAACACTAGGCTCTCAACTCCCGTTTGTGATGTGGCTCGAGATGCCATTTGGTGAAGTGTGGGAAAAGTCTATACTCAATAGTGGGCCAATGAGTATAGTGTCGAGGACGGACTCTCTAGCTGAAAGGGACACTAGGTCTAAATGAGGTGTGAAGGATGGACATACCATCACAGTGTCACTGGCCGCTCGTACTCGCTCTCGTGACCACGCTCACTAATCATACTAGTGTCGCTCTCCACCTGTATCATACTATTATGGTCGAAGTCGACTCCAAAATCAAGTGGGCACTGAGTTTCTTCAAGATGAGATGAATCAAACTCAGGTGTTGGGTTTCTCATATCAGTGGGAGATCTACTCGACGTATCAGTGGCTTGACCTAATTATTTAGGCTTCCTTTTATGGATTCTTATTAAGGCACTCATTATGTGAGTCAAATCAACATCCAAGCGATCAATTTGCTCAAGAACCCATCGTTGAAATTCGGCTTCCTTCATATCCGTTTTCGGAACACTAGGAAGACCACTACATGTGATGTTATCTTGATGATGTTGACCTCTATAGGGTAGAGTTGAGTATCGTTCAGGTCATCGAGATGGTCGTCCATAACATAATCTGGTCGTGCTCGTGGGTGGATGTGAGCCCTACGAACGTGCGGTGGTGGTCGCGCATATACAGACTCGGGTTCCTCAAATAGAGGTGATGTGTAACGACGATGACCTGAACGATACTCAACTCTACCATCATAAAGTCGTGTCGAAGGATCAACATGATCCGCTCGAGCACTGGGATATGAGCGACGATAATCATCATAATAATGAGAAGATCTCTCCGAAGGCACTCTATGAAATCGAGCATAGACGGGTTGTGGTTCCTCACATAGAGGATTAGGGAAATGTCACGTGGGAGGCAGGACTGGAACACCGTCCAGGAGACTATAGTACAACCTTCGATCGGTCAGAGGAAAACTGTCACGACCCGTCTCGACAATAGTCAGAGTGCGCTTCGGGCGGGCCGTGATGCCACAGGCATGGGCGGAAGGAAAACCATGCCTGCTAAGGCGCAAGCAGAGATACTGATAAATAACTTTAAAATAGTTACTTTTGATTAAAACAGGTTATTTTATTGCGGAAGCTTTAAAAATATGATAAATTTGAAACAAGTGCACATGCATTTTAATAAAAGCTCAAGATACAAGTTTTGAAACAGATAGTTATGCAGTGATCATCTCGGATGAATGAACATGCAAAACATGATAAATTCTAGTACATATAATATTTAGCCTAGCAGTTGTCTATCAAACAAGAGAAAATGGATGATCGTAATTACTACATAGCATAAATATCTGGCAGTAAAAGAAATGAACATAAATACAAAACCTGAAACTTGACGCAGATCGGACTCAGCGAGCAGGCGGCGCATGCACAAACACTAAGGCAAATCCAAAACAAGAAGGAAAAGCCTCAGAACATTGATATAAACAGGAGTAAAGCTAAATAAAAATACGAGCAGGAGAAAACAGAATATTTGTTTACCGATTTTTCATGAAGCGGAGCTAACAAGACAGACAAGCAAGTGAGACAAGCAGAAATATCTAGAGTTATTAGACTACTCCGAAGTATAGCATACATAGATGATCAAGTAATAACTTAGGCCCCGTTTGGGAGTCCTTTTTTCCTCCTTTCCATTTCTTAGAAAACGCCACAGCTAGATTTGAACCATTTGTTTTCGCTACCAGTGGAAACGGAACGGATTGAAAAGGTATTTTACGGGCTTTTTAGAAAGGCATTTATGCGCTCCTTTTACGACGTTCCTGCCGCCGCGTTCGAAGTCATTTCTCTCGCGATATTCGTTCAACCCTACCGGCTCCCGAACTTCCCCAGATCTTCATCGCTCCCGATTTCGCCCACAACATCGCAGCTTGTTCTCCTTCCCGATCTCGAAACTACAGGTATGATTCCGCCATCTTCTTCTTGTTCTCCTTCGTATGTCATTTGCAGATCTGTTCGCCGTCCCCTTCGTAGATCTGGTTCTCCTTCTTGTTCATGTGCGGATCTGGCTCTCCTTCTCGTAGATATATGGTGCACAGTTGCATGTGTGATGTCATTCCTGTTCTCCTCGCAGATCTGGCATGTGTGATGTCATTCCTGTTCTCTCAGATTTGAACCATTTGTTCATGTGTGATGTCATTCCTGTTCTCCTCGCAGATCTGGCCCAATCTCCTTCGCCAGATCTTCTTCCCAAACCTCCAGTTTGTTGGTGGTGCTTCCAACACAGTCTAGCAGAAATTTTGCTTCCTGTTTCTCCTCCGCATGAAGCTTTTTGTTCCTTCATGAACACAGAGCTCTCTATTTTGTTCCTTCATGTGCGGATCTGGAGCAAATCCCATCTGCAAAAAAAACTATAAAATGATATTTCTGTTAGACAATGTTCATATATTTTATGCAGTTCAATGTTCAATGTCCTTATATGCTATATAGAATCAAATCCATGCTAAAATAAAATCAAATCCCATCTGCAAAAAAATAGTTCAATGTTCTTCCTGTTTCTCCTCCGCATGAGTGTGAATTTTTTTCTATTGTTATATTTTCTGTTAGATGAATCAAATCCATGCAAATTTTTTCTATTGTTAAATTTTTAAAAAATTAACAGAGCAATAAAAGTAGTTCAATGTTCCAAGTAGTTCAATTCATGAATATGCTATATAGAATCATTGTGATGAATTTATTACTTTTTGGTTTTGTTCAGTCCTGCATAATGGGTAAACATCGAGAAGGTGAAAATTCTGCAACATGGGAAATGAATGATGTGATGTTTTTTTGTGACTTATGTATAAAAGAAATTGAGTTGGGGAATAGACCGACAACGCATTTTAGCAAAGAGGGGTGGAATAATCTGGTGAATAAGTATCGTGAAAGGACGGGAAAGCCATATGACCAAAAACAAATGAAAAATAAATGGGACCAACTAAAAAGAGAATGGAAGGTTTGGCGAGAGTTGAAAAGGGGAGAAACTGGTTTGGGTTGGAATCCCTCCCGTAAGACTATCGACGCTTCTGATGAATGGTGGGACGAAAGACTGAAGGTAATTTAATTCTCTTGACATTTTTCTCGCTATTAATTTTTGAGTTAATTATATTATCATTAATTTGATAATACTCTTAGGTGGTCCCTACTGCAAAGAAGTTTTGTTACTCAGGTATAGCTCCAGAGTTGGAGGAAAAGCTAGACAGGATGTTTAGCCAAGTAGTTGCTACAGGAGATCTTGCATGGGCACCAAGTTCACGAAACCTGGTGCATGAATCTGTTGATGAACGTGACATGTCCGATGATGGTGATAGCCGAGATGTTGAAGATTTATCTCCTAATACAACAGACACGGGAGTGGACACTACCTCCACTCGACCCTCTAGCTCATCGGAAGTTAGGAAGAAGATAAAAGAAAAGGGCAAGAAGAAGATTGCTGGAAGAAAGCGAGCAATGAGTTCCACCATGGAGGACATAGCAGAGACATCTCGTATAATAGGTCGTGTTATGATGGAACCTCCAAAAGTACAAATCACCTCTGCATTGTTTACCATTCCAGAAGCACTCGGAGAGCTTGAAAAATATCCAGAGATTACGGGGGACTTTGACTTCTATGACTACTGCACGATGTTTCTCAGAGATAAGAGCAACAGGGAAACATTCATGAGTATTCCGGAGAAGCTCAAAGTTAGGTGGCTGAAGGCGCGATATACCCAAAATTCACAGTAGGGGTCAGATGGTTATAGTTATCTGCGGAAAATGAATGTGGTTGTATCTTTGTTTGTGGATCTGTTTATTTTATCATTATGTAGAACAACTTGAGAAAATAGTATTAATGTTGTCTGATTATTATTATTATTGCTTCATTTGGTTGTATCTTTGTTTGTGGATACTATAGTCTGATTATTATTATTACTTCATTTACTTCTATTCAAGAAAATGATTTATGCATTGTTATGAATACTCTTGCTTCTTTTTTGTACTGATGTTTGAAGTTATATAATTAAACCTGTTATGATTTGATTTATCTATTTGCACAGTTCTACAATGTCCTCCGATAATTCAGATAGCTCCAATGAGAAAATTCAAGAAAGAGTGGTAGATTTGGTCAATCAATCTCGAAACGTTTTATCTCACCATCAACAGACATCAGCTGCATTTATGGTGCACAGTTGGAGTTCGTCATCCAGCAATAATCCATGCATGACATCACACCAATCAGGTGATAAATGGATCGGAGAATTGCTAAATGGGCATCATACTAGAATTTACGAGAACTTACGAATGTCAAAGCAGATATTTCTTGATCTGCTTCAGGTACTTGAACAACGTTATGGGCTACGTGGTTCAAGGAGAACTACATCACGAGAAGTTCTCGCACTGACATTGTACATTTTAGCACAAAATGAATCAATGAGGCTAACAAAAGAAAGATTTCAACACTCAACGGAAACAATATGTAGATATTTTTCAGCGGGAATAGCTGCTCTGAAAAAACTATCATCTGATATTATAGCGCCAACAGATAAACACTTCAGGGAAATTCCACAACAAATATTAAATGATGCTCGATACATGCCATATTTTGAGAACTGCATTGGAGCAATAGATGGAACA
This sequence comes from Dactylorhiza incarnata, assembly GCA_033032865.1. Classification (NCBI taxonomy): domain Eukaryota; kingdom Viridiplantae; phylum Streptophyta; class Magnoliopsida; order Asparagales; family Orchidaceae; genus Dactylorhiza; species Dactylorhiza incarnata. The sequence goes on along the minus strand of JAWHQI010000244.1, from coordinate 3,925,866 downwards.
CATATTTGTGCACGGGTTCCACCTGAACTGCAAGCTGCGTACATTGGACGTCATGGTATGCCAACCCAAAATATTATGGCAGTATGCGACTTCAACATGTGTTTCACATTTGTGCTAGCTGGATGGGAGGGTTCGACGCATGACAGCCGTATTTTTCAGCGTGCACTCATGGATCCAAGTTATAATTTTCCGTTTCCGCCTACAGGTATAATTTTAAATATTAAATTAGAGTTATTTAAAATGGAATACTAAATGTTGTTTTTAAATTTTAGGAAAATATTACTTGGTTGATGCTGGATATCCACTGCAACGAGGGTTCTTAAAGCCATATTTAAATACACGATATCATTTACCAGACTTTGCGCGGGGAAATCGTCCTATACAAGGAAGAAAAGAAATATTCAACCATGCGCATTCATCACTACGTGGCGTCATAGAGCGTACATTCGGTATTTGGAAGAAAAAGTGGGCTATACTAAGGGACATGCCTCAATATAGTTTAGCAAAGCAACGTGATATTGTCATAGCAACCATGACTTTGCATAACTATATTCGTAGGCATGCATCTCGTTCTGATCCAGACTTCTTGGCCTGCGATGATGACGAAAATTTAATCTATCCTGAGGCACATGTAATAAGAGAAAATCATACACCGACCACTAATGTAACATTAAATGCAGATCGTGTGAGAGGTGTGCGAGTGGGTGTTCAGGAAATGATTACATTGCGTGACCGTATTGCAGAACAGTTGTATCAAGCTAATACGTAGTTTGTCTGTTTTAGATTCTTGTCTTTCAATGTAATATCAACTTTTATTTCCAATGAATGAAGTACTATTATGGTTTTATAGTTATTTTAAAATAATTGCTTTACAACAAATATTTCTACATTTTGCTAAAAAAGTCACCGCAACGGAGATTTGCCAAACAGTTTATAAAATGCTTCTCCTTTTTGAAAAGCTCTGCAAAAGGAGTTCACCCAAACAGATCTCCTTTTGCAAAAGACATTTTCCAAAAGCACCTTTTCCTACCATCCTTTTGCCACCACTCCTTCTCCTTTCTGAAAAGCCCTCCCAAACAGGTCCTTAAGTTGTAACAAGTGAAAGTGTGGGTATTTTTGGTTGACGCACATGATTCGTGATTCAGACAGATTCAGATTCAGATGCAAGTCTTATCGGAAATTCAGGATTTCTACCCGTAGCCTCTAAGGGGCGGCTCTTTCGAACACTCACCCTTGAGCCAGGGAGTTCATGCTTGCTATGACCAGTCCTTTGTTCCCGTTAGGGATTCAAGAGGGAACCCAAGTCGAGGAGTTGCATCGATTAAACACCACCTTTCATTGTTTACTTAAGTTATTAATGAAGTAAATCATGATTGAGTGATTCAAACATATCAAGACATGTAACCAAATTTTGATTCGGATATACGATAGTATATTTTACAAACGTGAAACGGGGGGAATCAAGTTATAGAACGTTATTTAACCAAGTCTGGGAACCAGACAGGAATAAGAAACAAGATTCGATGACACCGAAAACTAGGAAGTGAGTTTTGAACTTTGCGTGTTCGAGATAATAAGATTCCAATAACAAGAAGATTCTTCCAGTAAAAAGAAGCGCAGGAGTAAGTTTGACATGCATCGATTCTGGGATAACAAGTACTCATTTACATTAAGCCACTTTATGGCACGATTAACTTCCAAATAAGGAGTGTACGATACAAGCATGATAGAGAGACATCGATCATATATTTGCTAGCCATAAACCGTTACTATTATTATCATGATGTTTAATACTCATGTTCCACAATCTATCATTTCTCGAATTATTCATCAAATAAGAAATTTATTCATCTAGGTCTATCCAAATAAAATCATTCATGTTCACAGATTCGTATCATCTCAAATGCGTAAAACCTCAAACTACTAACAAGTCATTTCAACGCTCGAGATCTAAGCTTATATGATGAAACAAGCATTCAAAAGTGAAGTCATAAATTCATAAGAGCAGGCAAGGTAATCTACGATCAATGTTTGCAAGAGAGGATGATCTCTACTTGCCTTAAATGAGGCTGAAGCTGACGGCGGCGGCGAAGCGGCGCAAGCAAAAGTCAGAAATCCTATTTTCAAACCTGTTCAAGAACAATATTTATAATATTCGACTTAACGAAGTTTTCTACGCTAAAGCAAGCATTTGCTATTCGCACAACACAACAAGAGAGGGTTAGCGAATTACCTCCCTCGTAAGTGAGGGGAGAAGAGCTTCTCACACGGAAACCGGAGATTTGGCGGCGCTTCAGGCTAGGGAAACCCTAATTCGGAGGGGTCTCCAAGAGATCCCGCCAATTGGAGCGACGAACGGCGTCGGGGAGCACGAATACCTAAGGATTTGACGATTAGGACGAGCACAAAATCTGAAATGCAAAAATATCCGGAATTTGGCGCGCAAACTTTCCAAGAAAATTATGAAAATCTGAATAGAGGAGGAATCTTACCCAAAGGAAACCAAATCCGGGCCCAAGGAGGAGAGGGGAGAAAACCCTAGACGTTCCTCACGCAAAAACTCGGCCCAAACGGAGAGGAAGATGTTGCCGGAGGGAGAGGAGGTGGCTGTCGGCCCCTATGGAGGAGGAGAAAGCTGCCGGTCCTTGAGAAGAGGAGGCTGGAGGAGGGCTGCCATCGAACTGGAGGCGGGCTGCCAGCCCTAAGAGAGGAAGGAAAGCTGAAGTCGGCCACATGAGGAGGCACTGTTGTCGTCCTGAGGGAAAGAAGGAGGCTGACAAACCCTTAGAGGAGGAAGAGCAGGAGGCTGCCGACTAGGGCAGGAGGAGGAGCAGGGGGCGTCGACGGCAGGAGCAGGAGGAGGAGACGCCGGCCACTGCAGGAATAGGGTTGCCTACTGCCGATCCTTGGAGGAGAAGAAGCAGGGAACGTCGGCGCCTGGAGCAGGAAGAGGCGACGTCGGGGCCTGGAGCAGGAGACGTGCGGGATACGCGATCGGGAGCGGGAGACGGCGCTTGCAGCGTGCGGGATCAAAACCTTGGACCGAGTTTTTATCAGGAGAGGGGGGGCTGACTCAGTTTAGGTTTAAAGAGGGGGGGATTTAATCGGGAGAGGGGCTGATCGGGATTTAACAGAGGAGGGAAGGCTGGTGTGCGGCTAGCCAAAGTATTAAATCTATTTCGATAATTTTTTTTTTGGGGTTGTTACAAAAACGACAGGGAAGGAGGGTGTGTGGGAGCTTCGATACCTTGCAGACGATAATGGCTTCTGGGATCGAGGAAGAAGATGAACAATGGCGAAGACGATGCGGGAGCTGGCAGTTTCTGCAATCGTGCGGCCTGGGGTTTTGGATGGTTAGATGGAGGAATACGCTACAGGAATTCCGCTTTCGATCCTTCCGTCGAGGAAGAAGTTAGCAGGGAGCGGAGAAGCTCCGTTCAGCTGTGGAGATCGCCAGAGAGTTGCGGCTTTCTCCCGTGAGGTAGGAGTTTACTGGGTGGTTAGAGCGGTTAACAGGGGGATCGTGGGATACATGGGGAGGTTTCACGGCAACAGAGGAAATAACATTTGAGAAAAAACGGGAATTTCAGGAAAATTAAACTGGGACAGCGTCGCACCGCGAATGTTTGCCGGATCTGGATTCGCTCACAAATTCAACAACGACTGAAAATGAAATCCTTCGCCCCTATTTATAATAAGAGGGGGCGGTTGGGCACCTGGCGTGAACGACTATGATTGGTTGTTACGCTCGGTGTCCTAAAACACTAAATATGAGTCCAAACAAAAAAACAAAATACATGTAAGTAGTAAAATGACGCTCTGGACGTGCTCGCGGTCTCGGATCCCCAATCCGATCAATGCATCCCATGCAAATATGCAAAAGCGGTGCCGAGTGATGGCCTGATCTCCATCGATCACGATCACGCGGCTGATCCCCATCACCTTCCCTCTGCCAAGTTTGTTTACTTTACAAGTGTGTTTACTTTACAATGTAAACTTAGATGAGAAGTTTTGGTAATGTATGTTAACAATGTAAACTTAGATGAGAGGTTTTGGTAATGTATGTTAATAATGTAAACTTAGATGAGAGGTTTTGGTAATTTATGAAAGATATAGTGGAAATCCTTGTAATTATGCAAAGTTAGAGGGGAGGTCCAAGTAAATGTTCTTTTTATTATTTGGAACTTATTGAGATCTTCACGGTCCAAATTTTGGATGGCTAGAATGGGTTTTGGTTTCTTCAATAGTACCTTGAGGATCTAGTGGTGATCTGTATACCAATACTTCCTTGTCGAAAGTTGAAGTTCATAATCTTGAAGAATTGAGGACCTATCCTTTCTAGTTATCTGTATACCAATACTTGCTTGTAGAAAACTGAAGCTCATAATCTCGAGTAATCATGTTTTTTGCAGGTATTGCCATCATTGGATGTGTCAATCGAAATAGCTCCATGTCCATCAAAATTACAGGAGTTCCTTGTGCGGATGGATATCGTGAACAGGAGAAGTGCTGAGAGTTTCTCTATGCAGCAGTTGTCATGTGTTGGCGAACAGTTTGAAATTTCATCGCTGCCTGCAAATGAAACTATTTGCCCCTCGAAAGTTTTGCAAGCCGGCCAAGCATTATCTTGCTTTTTTAAGCTGAAGGTATGTGAACTATATTTGGCAATAGTACAGTTGCATAAATTTGTTGAAAACACAAAAGCCTAGTAAAACAAGGTCAGTGATTTTAGGGTATCTTGTTTTTAAGAGCAAGAAGTTTTGAGAGTTTGCAAGTCAAATACAAAGTGGCTTTGAGTTCATTATTAATGTCATTGTATGATATTGTCTATTTGTTATGGATGGCGTCCGTGTTGACCACCATCAGAGCAAGGGGCACGCAAGGGCGTGGCGCATCTATTCGAGGCGGGGGACGCCAGTGGTCAAGAAGGAATCATCAAGAGCTAAATCCTAGCTCGTCATCGTCTTTTAATAACGTCTTTTAATTTCACTTTAATTACTAGTTTGCTCTTGGGGGCTGATTTAAGTGACTGATATAGGAACATTATTATCTTTTTATCAAGAATATTGAGTCTAGGGTCGGCCAAGGGTGTTTTCTTGAATCCCTCTCCTTCCTCTTCTCTTTTCCTGTAACCCTAGGAAATTCCCAGTGATAACAGTATCACTGCAAGATTCCAACAGAAATGCATCCTTGAAAAAATGTTTAAGCTATAATTAGCTGTGAAGAGAAAAGAACTGAGTATTTTTCCTTCTGAAATCTGGTGGAAAACCCAAAAACTTTCTTAGTTTTGTCTAGGGGATTGAGACTATTTTTATGTGTAGTGGTTTTTATTTCTCAAGAGGGAGCATAAAACTCAAATGAATCCTTGAACGGGAGGTCTTTGTGCCCTTTCAATTGGTAACTGAATGATGGAATTTGAACTTTATTAGGGGCACTTGGTTTAGGTAAATTGGATACCCAACCCTTCTTGACTCAATTTTAGCTAGTATGAGTTTGTGGTTAGGCTAGTATCAGATTGTGAAAGGAAGACGTGAATAGTTGGCTCTCATTAATTGAGACCCTTGCTTATTTTTGTTATATATAATTTTGTGTTTGTTACAACAGCCACATGGCCTAATAATACTTACATGGATACATCAAATTAACTCCTTGACATTACCTTACAATTTTTTAAAAATAAATTTATAGTCATAAAGCAGGTTGGTTGAAGTGGAGAGGCGCGTCCGAGATCTTATGTGATCGTAAAGTACCATTAAAACTTAAAGGCAAGTTTTACCGTAGTGTAATTAGACCAGTGATGCTCTACGGTTCTGAGTGTTGGGCAGTGAATTATGTACATGAGCAAAAAATGGGAGTTGCAGAGATGAGAATGCTTAGGTGGATGTGTGGACACACGAAACTGCATAAAATTAGAAATGAATGTAGGAGGGATAAGACAGGAGTGACACCTATTGTAGAGAAGATGTGAGACACATACAAAGGAGACAATTAGATGCACCTCTTAGGCGTTGTGAGAGTTTAGCCACTAGGCATGTTAAAAGGGGAAGAGGTAGTCCAAAAAAACTTGGAATGATTCTATAAGGAAAGACATGATGTACTTAGGCATTAGTGAGATCATGACTAAAAATAGGGCGCAATGGCAACAGCAACCCAAATCCATGCCCACCCTACTATGGTGGGTTAAAGGCTCGAGTGTTGTTGTAAAGTAAACACACTTGTAATAGTCTAATAATAGCAATTTTCTTTTGCTTTTGATACATGTAAATTGATTAGCATATTAAAAGATCTTCATGTTCTATTATCTTACAAATTTCTCTTATTTGTAATAGACCCGTTTCTAATAACTTATATCACTGACGCATACCAAATGTTTGACTCTGGCCAAAATGGTGTGGGTACAAGTAGATATATGCAAAGTTGTGTTTGCTAAATTGACAAAAAATTACTCAAATCCATGCCTTGGCGTCTTGGCCCATTCTTAATGGTTGGTAGATAAAAGACTATTGTTTAAAGTGCCTAGTGCATTCCAACAACATAAGTTATGTGGTACATTTTGTGAATGCTTGTTAGCCAGTGTCACAATGGAATTGATTGGTCAAATTCTCCAATTTAACTGTAACCAATTTTGGTTGCAAGTATAGAAGTGGAAACCGAGAGTTCTCCAAACCAATTCCCTTAGGAAATTCTCTCCTCCAAAAACAATTCTCCTTGCGTACTTCGACATCTTAAAATCATGTAACTGTTGGAAGTCTCACTTGCCCCACATGACACTCTTTCAATGATAACCCACACAATCGGGAGACACTAGTGATGCACGTCTGCTCACAAAAGGTGCATAAGAATAAGAGAATCACCGAATCACGGGCCAAGTCTAGATCAAATTTCTTCAAGTGCAAGGGGGAGTTGCGACCATAGCATATTCTCTAGGATTATCGAACTGGTTAAGAAACAACTATATGTAAGACCCGAACTCTTGCGCCGAAGGAACTATGGCATAATTGAAATAAAATATTTTAATTATAATATGAAAATAATTCCCCGATGATGAAAAAGAGAATCCAGTGTCGATATGACGCCTCATATTTAATTTTGAAGTTCGCAATTTCTGATGTTTTTGCAACGATCGTTTCGTCTCTCTCTCTCTATATATATATATGTATATATATATGTATATATATACCTATATATATACATATATATATACATATATATTGTTATGATCTTGTTAGGGCAAAGAGAGAAAAAGGGGGGATCTACGAGAGAAATTAACGAGAAGAAGAAGATTAGGGTTTGAGAGGAGGAGGGAGAATACCTTTAGGAAATAACTTGCATCCCGTCATTAGGAGACCCCGGGCCTATTAATACCCGGGGTCTAGGGGGCTGGCCACCCCCCCCCCCCCATGTAGGGCTGAACCGGGTTGGTTCAACCCCTATTCTTCTATTTTACTGGATGGGGGGCTGAACCGGATGGTTCAGCCCCGTTGTTTTGAAACTGCTCCTTGCGTCGCCGTGCGTACTGATGCCCTGCGAACCGTAATGGTTGCGAGGGTTTAACTGATGCAACCCCCGCCGCATCTGAGGACGCGTGACTCCATCACGCGCCTTTTATTTATTTATTTCGTGCAGTTATTTACTTTCGTTCATTTCCTTTGCAGTTATTTATTTCATGAATTCCTCTTTCCATGAATCCGTTATTAGTTTCGGCTCATCGGTGTGACCGGCCGGTGGGATCTTAAATAAAGAGGTCTGGTAATTAGAGTAGTTAGGACGTAAGGGGCAAGCCTAATTTATTTAGGGAAACGCATAAAATTATTCCCAAATAAAAAACATCAAAATATTTTGGAAAATAATTTGGCAAAAAATCTGACACTGTTCATGGACTACCAATTGTGTACCTTTGTTGAAAGGAATAAAGCCTAAGTTTGGAAAAAAAATAGCAGCAATTATTTTGGAAATATGAGGAAACAAAAAAAGGAAATAACTAAATATTCTAAGGCTATGAATTGGGCGTTCATCCCAGAGAAAAGGATCCGGAGAATTAGAGGAAAACGAAATTTTTCGTTTCCCTCTGATAGCCGGCCCTGCGACTTGCTTTTCAGCCTCCAGTTCAGCCAGCGGCGACGCCACATCCAGCGCCAGCAACGTCAGCCCGACCTCCCCCCTCCAGCCCGCCTCCGTCGAACGCCCCCTCAGTCCAGGCGAGCCCTGCCGAAGTCTTCTCCGCTGGTTGACGTCGACGACGACACGCCTCTCCGTCGACCAGCGTCCATTCCTGTTCATGCCCTGCGCTTACGCGAGTTGGACGAAACCTCGAACCCTGATTTCAACCTGAAGCTCTCAGATCCAGGCGTGGCCACATCAACTTTACGTTTCCACCGCAGAATTTGGAACGGCCTTTTCTTTTGTTTGGGTAACATTCACTCCTTCCCTGCTTCCAAAATATCAAATTAGTTTTATGCGTCTCAATTAAATATTTCTAAGCTTGCCTCGAACGTTCGAATCATTCCTATTACCGTTATTTCATAAATTGTTATTGTAATTCTGTTTGTGGATGAATAAATCTCGCCACGGTTCAACTCATAAAACGCTCAAAGAATTTTCTCTCAAATAACGACTAACGGATTTGCGAACATCAACGTTGGAAAGTGATTTGCGCGCGTCAAATTCGATTTGGCCGCTCGGTCTTCTTTTTAAATAAAATAAATTAATTAAAAATTAAAACCCATTTATTTTCGAAACCTACTTTTATTTGATAACAAAATTAATATGCTGATTAAAATATTTTATTTTTGAAAACATAATCCGAGTCTACATCAGTTTGGTATCAAAGCGTATTTGATTCGCTCCTATCGCGAATCAAGCGATCCGTTTTTTTAAAAAAATAATAATAATAATAATATAAATCTTTTGATTAAAATTTTCTATATAAAAAAAATGATGAGTTTAATTAAACACTAATTTGAGATCTAAATTTTGTTTGTCTTTTAAAATTAATTAAAAAAAAAAGAATTTATTTAATCTCAAATTATTTTAAATGGAAAATCGTGTGGGAAATTTAGAAAATGGTATGACCGATCTGAGCGCACAAATTGAAAACTTAACTAAAACCATTGAGTCGTTAAATACGAACGTTACCACGAGCCTGCGAGATGTGGGACAAGTGATGAATGGGTTACGCACGCGTGTCAACACTATAGAAGCCAATCAGCACTTAGGTATTATCCCGCCCCAAATTGAAGAGGATCCTGACCCTAGGCCACCTGAGAATGACAACCCTAATCCACGACGAATGGTGCAAGGGCAACAAAATATTAGGGATCCACCTCAATGGGATTTAGGGATTAAGTTGGACATTGGTGATTTCGAAGGGTACTTAGAACCTGAACGTTGTTTAGATTGGTGTGCCAGGATGGACCGCTACTTGGCTTGGAAGCAAATGCCCCGAGCTAGGCAGGTGGAGTACGCCACTATGAGACTAAAATGTCCCGCGTTAGTTTGGTGGGAACAAATAGAGCGAACTATGTTCAATTTAGGCATGCCACCCATCACCACATGGGCAGAATTTAAAGAACAAATTCGAAAACGGTATGTGCCTCCTGATTACATGCAAACCCTATATCGTAGGTTCCACAATCTGAGACAAGACAAGTCGACAGTAGACGAGTATACGAACGAGTTCCAAGTTCTCCTGTCTCGCCTCAATCTTCGAGAGGACGATGACATGGTTGTCTCTCGATATCTGAACGGACTACGATATTCCATTAGAGATCAACTTGAGTTATTTGATTTTAAGGACTTAGGAGAGATATCGAGTCGAGCACGGAGGGTGGAGTTCTCACAAAAGAGGACATCCGGAGTTAGGTCTACTGATAGACCCACCTCGAGCGTCACCACTGCGCCCACTACTAGGGCCTTAGATTCCCATCACCCTCCCATCACTACTGGGGCCCCCACCCCACTCACTAATCCCTCCAGGGGTAAGGAGATTATTGGGACTAAGCCCAACACTGGAGTATTCCGATGCTTCAAGTGTATGGAGCCTGGGCACAAATCATCTGAGTGTCCGCGACGCCACTTTGTCGCTATTATCGATTCTCCTGATGGACGAGAGCCTGAGTATGGAGTCTATATAAATGAGTCTCACCCTGAGCGTGAGCACGAGCACGAGTCTGAGGATGTCGTAGAAGTGGAGGGCGAGCACGCCGAACACTTAGTCTGCGTCTTACGATATAGCCTGATCACCCCTAGTGAGTCTACTAAGGATGACCATAGGAGGCGCGACATTTTCTGCACTACTGCACACATCCAGGGACAATTTTGTTCTATTATCATTTATAGTGGCAGTATGGAGAATTTCGTCTCTCAGCGCATGGTCGACGTATTAGGGCTTGCGACACATCCGTTAGAACAACCCTACAATTTATCTGGGGTCAATAGTCATTTGACTATGCCCGTTACCCACTATTGTCTAGTAGAGTTTTCTATAGGGAGCACCTATTCGGATATAGTTCTATGTCATGTCGCCGCCATGGATGTCTGTCACATCCTACTAGAGCGATCTTGGCAGTACGATCGACATGTCATGCACGACGGCACGAGGAACTCTCATTCCTTCGAGCACCATGGAAGCAGGATTGTTCTTCTCCCCCAGAAGAACTACCTTATTCCGAGGATACCAGAGAGGACCCTTCCACCATTGAGTTCACCTCATAGTCACTCCACTACATTACTACTCACAACACTCCCTCATGATTCTCCACCCCACGTAGTAACTCGTGGCCCAGATGTGTTGCTCACACCACACTTATCGAGTCCCAACGTGCCACCTGATATTTCTCAGTTTTCTAACCCTTTATCCGATGTTTTTTCACTCCACTCACCACACTCGATTGATTTCATATTTAGTGAATACACCTTTTCGCCTCACCATCACTCGGGTATGTACATATCTGTGGAACTAGATCGATTTATTAAACATTTTTTATTATATTTGTGGAACGAATTATGTGGTCGACTGAGATTCAAACTCGAGTTTAGTAGCGCTTATCACTCTCTAATCGATGGATGGACCGAGTTCGTTAATAAGAGTTTGGAAAACCTTCTTAAGTGCATAATTGAGGCGAATACAAGGCAATGTGATTTTATCTATCCACAAGCACAACTCACATATAACAATTCTAAAAATCATACCCACAATAAATCTCCTTTTGAGATTATCTATTCGCTTTTATTACATCATTGCCACCTCCTCTATATTCATGGACGTATTCCCTTCAGTGTGCAAGCTTATACTAATTATTTAAAAGAGTTGTGTAAAATTATTACTGATAATTTGCAAGCAACCTTTGAACATTACGAATTCCTGGTCGATCGTTATCGCCGTGAGTTGTACTTTTCAAAGGAAGATTGGGTGTTTGTTTTTCACAGGAGGATTGGCCCATTCCAAATTCCGAAGTATATCAAGCTACCTGTCAAAGCCCCAGACATTCCCCCTGATGTAGCACCAACAGCGATGTCTGATCTTTACCACACTAGTTTCTGCGTCCTCGGATGCGGCGGGGGTTGCCTTGTCAACCCCGGGGGAATTGATGCAACCCCCGCCGCATCCGAGGACGCGTGACTCCATCACGCGCCTTTTATTTATTTATTTCGTGCAGTTATTTACTTTCGTTCATTTCCTTTGCAGTTATTTATTTCATGAATTCCTCTTTCCATGAATCCGTTATTAGTTTCGGCTCATCGGTGTGACCGGCCGGTGGGATCTTAAATAAAGAGATCCGGTAATTAGAGTAGTTAGGACGTAAGGGGCAAGCCTAATTTATTAGGGAAACGCATAAAATTAATCCCAAATAAAATACATCAAAATATTTTGGAAAATAATTTGGCAAAAAATCTGACACTGTTCATGGACTACCAATTGTGTACCTTTGTTGAAAGGAATAAAGCCTAAGTTTGGAAAAAAATAGCAGCAATTATTTTGGAAATATGAGGAAACAAAAAAAGGAAATAGCTAAATATTCTAAGGCTATGAATTGGGCGTTCATCCCAGAGAAAAGGATCCGGAGAATTAGAGGAAAACGAAATTTTTCGTTTCCCTCTGATAGCCGGCCCTGCGACTTGCCCGACAACCTCCAGTTCAGCCAGCGGCGACGCCACATCCAGCGCCAGCAACGTCAGCCCGACCTCCCCCCTCCAGCCCGCCTCCGTCGAACGCCCCCTCAGTCCAGGCGAGCCCTGCCGAAGTCTTCTCCGCTGGTTGACGTCGACGACGACACGCCTCTCCGTCGACCAGCGTCCATTCCTGTTCATGCCCTGCGCTTACGCGAGTTGGACGGAACCTCGAACCCTGATTTCAACCTGAAGCTCTCAGATCCAGGCGTGGCCACATCAACTTTACGTTTCCACCGCAGAATTTGGAACGGCCTTTTCTTTTGTTTGGGTAACATTCACTCCTTCCCTGCTTCCAAAATATCAAATTAGTTTTATGCGTCTCAATTAAATATTGCTAAGCTTGCCTCGAACGTTCGAATCATTCCTATTACCGTTATTTCATAAATTGTTATTGTAATTCTGTTTGTGGATGAATAAATCTCGCCACGGTTCAACTCATAAAACGCTCAAAGAATTTTCTCTCAAATAACGACTAACGGATTTGCGAACATCAACGTTGGAAAGTGATTTGCGCGCGTCAAATTCGATTTGGCCGCTCGGCCTTCTTTTTAAATAAAATAAATAAATTAAAAATTAAAACCCATTTATTTTCGAAACCTACTTTTATTTGATAACAAAATTAATATGCTGATTAAAATATTTTATTTTTGAAAACCTAATCCGAGTCTACATCAATAACATTCCCTTCCCCATCAAGAGCCACCTTGTCCTCAAGGTGGAAATCTGGAAAGCGCTCCCGAAATTCCAATAAGTCAACCCAAGAATTGTGGACCTCCGTCATCTGCTTCCACTTGATGAGTACCTCTGGTCGGTACTTCGTGCCTCGTTCCTTCCACTTGGTTAGTAAGATAGCCTCCGGGGAAGGCCTCAATTCGCCGTTGCTGGTGGCTTCAGGCAGGATGGGACTGGCTTGAACTGAATCCCCAAGTTTTCTTTTTAACAGAGATACATGAAACGTTGGATGAATGCGGGACCCCTCCGGGAGTGCCAGAGTATAAGCAACTGGACCCACACGCTGGATGATTCTGTACGGACCATACGAGGCAAGTTTCTGATTGGCCCGCCGAGAAACTGATAGCTGGCGATACGGCTGGAGCCTGAGGAAAACCTCGTCACCCACCGCGAACTCCCGCTCAGTGCGGTGTTTGTCTGCCTGGACCTTCATACGCTCTTGAGCCGCCCGTAAGTTGTCTCGAAGTAGTGCTAATGTCTGATCCCGCTCTTGAAGTGTCTGATCTACAGCTGGAAGAGCGGTGCTGGCCGGCTTGATGAAGGACGTATCGAGGCCGACGCACCCGCAACGGACGCAACCCCAGGCGAGGTCGGAATCGCGTGGCTTGAGAAGTTCGACTCACTTTGGAAGTCTCGAACCGTTTAATTAATTTTCTCATGTTGAACTCTATTTGTATTTTTCTATTTGTATTTGCTTATGTTAAACCTATTATGTGGTGTGCTATTAGCGGGTGTGCTAATAGCCGTGGTCTTCCCCTCCTAGTATAAGAGGTGGGAGTTATTATTGTGTATGCACTTTTGAAGGATTAAAGGTTGCTCTGTTGCCCTAGCCGCTTTCCCCCTCTCCGTGCGAGTGAACCCCGTCCGGAAGGACCGCGCCTGCCATCCGTCTGCTCCCCTCTTCCCGTTAGGAAGACTATCGCCGGAAGGCGCCATTTCCCCGCACGACGTCCTACGTCACGGCTCATAGGAACTCAACGTGGGGGGTGGTCGACCGTACACCGCCTCAAAAGGAGTGAGCTTGCTGGCCGTGTGGAATGATGTGTTGTAGCAGTACTCTGCCCAGTGTAAACACCGGGTCCACGTGCGCGGCTCATCCATCACAAAGCACCGTAAATATGTCTCGACCCCTCGGTTGAGCACCTCCGTCTGTCCGTCGGTCTGGGGGTGATTGGTCGTGCTCATGTGCAGTGTGGTCCCCTGAAGACGAAAGAGCTCCTTCCAAAAATTGCTCACGAATACTGGATCTCTGTCTGAGATGATGGACCGAGGAATCCCGTGGAGTCGTACTATCTCCCGGGCGAAAAGCTCTGCAACTGTCTCCCCTGTGTATGGGTGACTCAACGCAAGAAAATGGCCGTACTTGGAGAGTTTGTCGACCACCACTAGGATGACCGTCCTGCTCTGCGATTTGGGTAAGCCATATATGAAATCCATGGATATGGTATCCCAGATCTGATGTGGGATCTCTAACGGTGTAAGAAGTCCTGCTGGCGATGTTGTCTCGTACTTCTGCCGTTGGCAGATGTCGCACTCCCGGACGAACTGCTGAACATCCTGCCTCATCCCCTTCCAAAACACATTTGCCCTGACCCGCTGTAGGGTCCGAAGAATACCGGCGTGGCCACCGGTCGGGGAAGCATGGAACTCCTGTATCATGATGGTACGCCATGGTGACGTGGCGGGAATAACTAGCTGGCCCTGGTAGTACAGCCGCGCTCCCTGTAGGTGATAGCCGGCCTCCGTGGGCAGACCCTGCTGCAATGTCTCGACAATAGTACGGAGTGCTGGGTCCTGGCGAACTTCCGCCTGTATCTCGTCCAAGGATTCGATCACCGGTCCCGAAACATGGGACAGGGAACTCTCGGGTAGGCGGGATAAAGCATCGGCCACCACATTCTCCTTCCCCGCTTGTAGACGATCTCGTAGTCGTACCCCGGTAGTTTCGTCAGCCATTTCTGCTGTAGGGGGGATGCCAATCGCTGCTCTAGGAAGTGCTTCAAGCTCTGATGGTCAGTGCGGACCTGGAAGCGCCGCCCCAGAAGATAAGGTCGCCACAGGGCGACCGCGTGGAGGATGGCGAGCATCTCCTTCTCGTATGTAGACAGCCCCAAGGTCTTGGGTGCTAATGCCTTGCTGAAATAAGCTAACGGACGACCCTCTTGCATCAAGACCGCGCCGATCCCGACTCCTGATGCATCAGTCTCCACAACAAAATCCTTGGAGAAATCGGGAAGTGCCAACACCGGTGTGGTCGTCATGGCCCGTTTCAGGGCCTGGAACGCTTCTTCCGCCTCTGCATGCCACTGAAAGGCATCCTTCTGCAACAACTGGGTAAGAGGCCGGGCTATCTTCCCGTAGTCCTTCACGAATCGGCAATAATGGACGGTCAGCCCGAGAAAGCTTCGTAAGGCCCGGATCGTCGTGGGCTGCAGCCAGGTCACCATGCTCTCTATCTTCCTCAGGTCAGCCTGGACCCCTTGAGCCGAAACCAGGTGCCCCAAGTACTCGACCTCCGCCTGCCCGAAGGAGCATTTGGATCGCTTGGCGTACAACTGGTGCTCCCGCAAGATGGTAAGTACATGTCGAACGTGCTCCAGATGCTCGTCCCAACTCCTGCTATAGATCAATATGTCATCAAAGAAAACTAAAACATACCGGCGAAGAAGTGGCCGAAATATCTCGTTCATCACTGCCTGAAAGGTAGATGGAGCGTTGGCCAACCCGAACGACATCACTAAGAACTCGTAATGGTCGTCGTGGGTTCGGAACGCCGTCTTGTGGATGTCATCCTCTTTCATCCAGATCTGATGGTAGCCAGATCGGAGATCCAGCTTGGTAAATAAGCTCGCTCCATGCAGCTCGTCAAGTAGGTCCTCGATCTTCGGAATTGGAAACTTGTCTTTAATAGTGGAGCTATTCAGGCCCCGATAATCGACGCAGAACCTCCAAGAGCCATCCTTCTTCTTCACCAACATGATTGGTGAAGAAAAGGCACTGGTGCTGGGTCGTATGATGTCGGTGGATAGCATCTCTCGAACGCTGCGCTCTATCTCCGTCTTCTGTAAATGAAAATAGCAATAGGGCCGGATATTGGTCGGATCCGCCCCGGCCTTCAACTGTATCTGGTGATCCCGGAACCTCGAGGGAGGTAGATAGTGCGGCTCCTGGAAGACGTCCTCAACCTGACCCAGTAAATCATGTATCTGATCCGGTTCCGACGCCGTGCCTTGCTCGATGGCCTCCACTCCCAAAACCATGGCCACCGTGTTGCCCTCTTCCTCCATCCGATGTAAGCTGCTGAGGGAGATCTCCTTGAGCGGAGACGATCGTATACCGTACAGACAGTGCTCGGTCCCCTGGTGAGTAAACTCCAATGTCATCCGATCCCAATCAGTGGTCACTCGCCTGAGCTGGCGGAGCCACTGCACCCCCAGTACCATGTCCGACCCCCGAATCGGCAAGAGGTATACATCTGTCTGGCACACATACCCCTGTATCCGTAACTCCACCCCTTTTAGAACCCCCTCGCACCGCAACTTGCTGCCGTCGGCCACCATAACCTGAAAAGCGGCCTCTCTGTCAACTGCATGTCACGCCTTCAGCGCCACCGCGGGGTTGATGAAATTGTGGGTACTCCCACTATCTATCAAAATAGTCACCCGCTCCTGGCCAAGCCTCCCCGCGATCCGCAATGTGAGAGGTGTCGAGCACCCCTCCATAGCCTGTAGGGACACTCCAAACTCTGAGAGGTCCAATCCATCCTCCTCGCAGCTAATAGGATCCTCCTCGTCGTCCTCCTCCCTCAACATGAAGACCTGGACCTTCTGGCAGCGGTGTCCAGTGCATACTTCTCGTCACAATTGAAACATAACCCTTTTTCCTTCCTGGCCTGCAACTCTGGCCAAGTAAGCCTCGTCACCGTCGGTCGGCCTGCCGGCGGCGGCTCTCTCCGGCCTGCCACTGGTGCCCGTGCCGCGCCTCGGTTTCGCTGACGGTTAAAGCGCTCCTCCTGTATCCGAGCCAGACTGATGGCGTGGCTCAAACTGTGAGACATGTAGGCATGGACCTCATCTCACAGGTAGTCCTTCAGCCCCGATATGAAACAGCTGAGAAGGGTCTTTTCCCCCCAACTGACCCGGTTGGCCAGCTTCTCAAACTCTGTACGATATTCCATCACCGTCCCCTTCTGACGGAGCTTCTGTAGCGTGGCCTCCACGTCCTCATACTCCAAAGGCCCAAAACGGGCCGAGAATCCCTCCACAAAGTACGCCCATGGCGCGTATCCCTGGTTGCGTATGAACCACTGCGCCCACTGATATGCGTCGTCCTCCAGATGGAACGCCGCTAACTGCACCCACTGATCTTCGGGGATTTCCTGATATGTAAAAAATAATTCCGCCTTTTGTACCCACTCCAGCGCGTCACCGCCCCGAAATTGGGAAATTCATTCGGGTTCTTTCCGGGGCCATATATGCCCGCTGGTGTACATCTCCGTTCCTTCCTTGCTCCGGTCCCTGCATCGCCGGTCTGTACGGCTCCGCCATCTGATTTGGTTGCAAATAGGGCTCTGGATAATGCCCTCCTCCATATCCTCCGCCTACTTGCGGTCCTCCTCCAACAAAAACGTTCCTGGGAGGATACTCATGCCATTGCTCCCCTTGTTCCAACCTCATCGGAGCCCCAAATGGTTGCGGCGTTGGAAGAATTCTGACACGGCCTTCGTTTGGCGTCGTTTGCGTTGTTGGCGGCCGAAGGAACCTTCCTGGAGCCTCATATGGCCGGCCGACAGCAACTCCGGCGGCCCCCATGCCGGCGGCCACCATGCCTGGGCCGGACCACCCCCCCTGCGGCCTGTTGGTGGTGGTTTGGCCCGGGAAGAAACCCTGTTGGAGGCGCAACATCGTCCGCCCCTCGTACGCGTCCCTGTGTGCCGATCAGTTCAGTTCATCGTCGGCGGCGTCGGTTGAGATGTTTCCGCTACGGATTCCCCGTTCGCCGTCGTTTTTCCCTTCATGGATTGCCTTAACAACGCCTTGAGTTCTTCCATACGTCCTTCCAAACGATCCTCGAGATTCTTCGTGGAGGTCTTGACTTGTTCTTCGATTACCGCCACCGAATCCACTAAGGCGACGTAGTTTTCTTCGATGGCGGCTAAGCGTGTGTTTTCGGCCTCGGTATGTGTCACCATGGTCGCAGGATTGATGCTCTGATACCAAATGTTATGATCTTGCTAGGGCAAAGAGAGAAGAAGGGGGGATCTACGGGAGAAATTAACGAGAAGAAGAAGATTAGGGTTTGAGAGGAGGAGGGAGAATACCTTTAGGAAATAACTTGCATCCTGTCATTAGGAGACCCCGGGCCTATTAACACCCGGGGTCTAGGGGGCTGGCCGGCCCCCCCATGTAGGGGCTGAACCGGGGTGGTTCAGCCCCTATTCTTCTATTTTACTGGATGGGGGCTGAACCGGATGGTTCTGCCCCGTTGTTTTGAAACTGCTCCTTGCGCCTCCGTGCGTACTGATGCCCTGCGAACCGTAATGGTTGCGGGGGTATAACATATATATATATATTGGCATTATGTATACCATTGGCATTGAGGAGGTGACTGTTGGCTACTTGGGGTCAGGAGTGGGCTGGCCAGTTATTATTTCTTAACATAGCTGGTATCTTGGTTGGTTCTTATTGTTGATTAATATAACATTATCTTAAGAGGAGGATTAATGGGAGATGGTGGCTTAAGAGACGGTGGATTACATTATATAATTTACTTCTATCTTGCCGCAACATTTCATTCCCGTCTCCTTCTTTCTTCCGTCTCCTGGAGAGCTCGACGACGGGTTGGAAGCTTAGGGCTTGCTTGATTCCCCTTCCCTCTGCTCGACGCTCTCTCCTTTTCTCGTCGACAGTGCTGGAAGAGTTCGATTGAGCTGTAGCTTGGCTCTTTATGCTGGGTTGGGCTGGTTCTTTGTTGTTGGTTGGCAGTTTCGGCTCCAAACTCCACTGTGAGCCTTATTCCTCTTCCCCTCTTCTCTCCTCTTCATAGAAGCTGAAATTTTGAGTATCTGATGCAGCTAGGGTTTCTGATTTAAGGGGGTTTTGTAAAGTCTTGACTGATTACTAGATTTCTTAGTTTTTGGTTTTAGTATTTGGGGATTTTGTGGAGTTTGATATTGGATTACTGTTTGTTTCTCTTTAATTTTAGATGATAAGTTGATGGATACTCTCCCTTCCCCTCTTCTTCTCTCACCCTCACCTACAATTTCTGAAATGTAATTTTGAGGGAAGGAGTTTGGATGAGCATGGCCGGCTGTCTAGCTGATTTTCTGATTTGGACTTTTTCTGAATTGGGAATTTGATACTCTCTCTTCCTCTACTACTCCTCCCATCTGCTATTATAAATTCTGATGATATATGAGCTGGCTTTAGATATTATTGGCTGATTGGGTACTGATGCAGTCTTCTGGTGTTGATTTATTGATAGTATGGCTGGCTATATGCTATTAGTTGGCTGGTTGTTCTTCAGGGGGCCGGCTATATGTGGTGTGGGCTGCCATTATTTTCTAGCCAGCTGTCTCTTGTTGGCTACCATTAGTGGCACTAGATTCACCTAAGTTATTCCATCCTTAGACAACTCCTATAGGTCGTAGTTGTGGCCGTCTTAGGAGTCCACTCGTAGCTATTTAACGACGCAACCCTAAAGTAAATGATTTTTTTGATACTGCAAAGAATGATGTCCAACGATAGACGCGATGAGAATCCTGGGAAGGGCAAAGGAAAAGCTATGGTGAGTCCTTACCGCTTTGATTACGTATATTTGAATCATTTTGAAATATGAACATGTAGAATTACTTTACTCTGAGCTACTTTTTTGCATGCACACTGAATATTGATTGAATTGAAGAAATTCGAAGTTTTGAAATCACTGAAAATTATGAAATCGCTGAAAGACATGGATTTAGCAAGCGATAGAAACTATGAGAGGAAAATTATATAAATATTTCCTATATTTTGAAATTGAATGAGAACTTAATATAAGAAGAATAAAAAAAATGAGTGTGCGTCAACGCATAGAAATGTTAAGGGTCAACCTCGTAGGAGCGGTAGAACTCCTACAAAATTTTGATAATTCCAAGGAAGGTCGTGTGTTCAATCACCCTGAATTGGAATAGAATTGTCTAATCTATAAGCCATGGAAGCCTAGAGCGTGTTTGATCACCCTGGATTTGACATTGATTTGATGGGCCCAGATGACTGACAAATTTGAGAATGATCCTCAGCATTTCGGAAGAACAAGATATGATAAGAAAACTCTGAACTGAATACAAATACGAAGAAGAATAAAAAATATGATGAATTTGATACGTGAAACAGTTTATTTCCTTTGCACCAGTTCACTGCTACTGTACTTTTACTGATTACTCTACTGTTTCACTTTACCTGTTACACATGTTCATATATATAACTGTATATTAATGTTAACTCTTCGTGTTTTCCTGTAGTGCGGTTAAAGAGGTAAGAGACTCACTTAATTTTCTAAACTAACTCGTTGTTGATTTCTCTTTTTAGGATCAGACTGACAGCGTGCCAGGCCCCGCTAGGAGGTTGCCTGCAGAGGCTGAAAAGAAGCAAAGAGAGGACGTGGTTCGAGTATGAATTAGATTTTTAATATAGTTTGTATTAGAGTTTTTCTACAGTCTGTATATTGTATACATGTATTAGTTTGTTTTAGCTGTCGTTTTCCCTGTACTTTCGCATGTGACATGATGTACCTTATTCTTTAATGAATTGAAAGTTCTTTTATGACGTCTCCTGGTACTTCTCCTGTGCTTTTTACTGAATTTGTTGCGCTATATTATTGTGAAAACCTGCTCAGAATAATATATTTAAATTGTAGTGGTTTACGGGCCGTTACACTATGTCCCTACACCTTATATGTGTGGTAGGCCAGCGCTTGAGCCTATGAGAGGAAGGGTAGCCTTTCACGAAGACAGTCTCTGCAGGTGATCTGTCATGTAGATCTTGAGTTAGACTGGACGCAAGGATTAATCCTCGCGTGTTGGGGTCGAATGATCACCTTGAGCTATAAATATGGCCACCCCGAGGGGCAGGGGAAGTGTTCAATGTTCATTCGGCGAGGACTTCATCACTCGGACAAGAGGTGATTGTCACGCGAGTACATTGACCAAGAATCGCGTGAGTTAAGCGAGGACTGCCTGTCGCAAGCAGGACTGAAAGGAACGAGCGTACAACGAAGGTTCTTTGTTGAGGCTTAGGACCCTAAAGAGGATTGTCAACGACATATGTGTAATTATGCGATTATCCAGAGTGGGATGCGAGGATTGTCCCGGGCAAGATGCGTGTTACGATATCCGACCAGTCTTGTAGGAACTGATGTGTTACGCGTGGTGCGTTGTCATGTGTCCCTGCACATTGGGCACATCATACCTAATTTTTATCTCCGCTCTTCTTGAAGTTTAGAGACCTCTGAACGCTGGGAAAATAGAGGCGCCTCACCCAATCCAGAGCTTACAGGACGGGGGCGTCGTTCTGGTTTTCGAATCTCTTCTTAGACCGCCTATATTCTTGACCTTTTTTTAATTTATATATATTGAAGTTTTAATAATTTAGTGAACTTCTAAATCTACCAAACTAGTATCAACATTTCATGTTACACAAATAATAACAGTATAATGCAGAGAAGAAAGCCAGAGGAAATAAAGTCGTCTACGACAATGGAAGATAATGAGCCTTCAGTCCAAAATCCGAAGGCCAAGTAAAATCGACGTCGACAAAGAAAACCAGAGGATAAACCCCTAGATCAACCAGCTCAGTCAATGAAAAGATTTTGTTTTGTTATCAATTAAATCACATAGCAAATAAATAAGCTTGTCGATATACCGACGAGATATATCGGTTGATATATCAGTAAACATATCAGTCAATATATCGTTTGATAATTCCAAAAAGATATTTTGCAAAAAATATATCAGAAACATGTTTTGTTCAGAAAATCTTTATGTAGGTCATGCCGGCCAATATCTAGAATACGGGTTACTGGAACAACACCTCCAACGCTACGATAAGTTGGAGTTCTTGTCGTATGACAACAAGAGTGACCCGTTGTGGTGGTTGATCAAGTGCAAGCAGTTCTTCACTAATCAGAGGACACCGACCATGGATTGGATCTCATTTGACGCCTATCACTTTATGGGAGTGGCTCAGATGTGGTGGTTCTGCCAGAAGCCACACATTCCTCGGGATTAATTCAAACAGTTCTGTCACATGCGCTTCGGACTCCAGATTCTGGAAATCCCTTGGGGAATTTGGTTACCCTGAAGCACACGGGGACGATTGACAACTACCTGATGAAGTTTGAGACTCTCCTCTCGCACACCCTCAACATCCAACTGGCAAACATGTCACCATCTTTCATTGTGGGACTCTGGGAGCGCCTACGCTTGGATGTCAAGTTTGATGGTTCTCCTAACCTCACTACACCGTCTCGGACATCGAGTTTGATGGTCCTTCTGACCTCACTATGATGATGAACTTGGCCTGAATTTGTGACCAGTGACTTACAATTAGATAAGGCTGGCGATTACCGATGGATGTCGCTTCCTCCTATACACCAGCCTCTGGACCGGCGAGAATCCCAGACTGGGGAAGGAGGGGGCCAGTTGCGGCCCCATCCCATTTTATCCATCATTTGACTATCGGCAATGGAGGAACGTCTCACAAATTGCTCTGCTCCAATTGTGACGAGACCTACTCATTTGCACCATATGGGGACGACGAGCAAGAAATCTCTCTCCATGCTCTGACAGGACCCGCAAAATGAATTCAGGAAGTTGTACCCGAACCCTGGGATGTTGGAGCTGAGTGGAAGAACCCTCGATAACTTCCAGAGGGCATGAGGACGCAACCATGGGATGCTGGAGTTGAGTTACAGAACCCTTAACATTCAGAGGGCGCGAAGACAGACCCAAGATATTGGAGTTAGGCGGAAGATCTTTCGTTTGAATGTCTTTAGAGTGCAAGGATTGCCTTAGTGCCGAAGCAACATCTTCGGCAGTCACCTTGGGGATGCAAGTATTGCTCTGGGTGCCACAGGAGCATCCCTGTCCAGCACCTTGGGGACTCGAGTATTGTCCTGAGTGTCGGAGCACCATCCTCGACGGGCACCTTAGGGACGCGAAGTTTTGTGTGTCGGAGCAACATACTTGAAAGTCCCCTTGGTAATATGAGTATGGTCTTGGTTGTCTGAGCAACATCCTCGAAAGTCATCTTGGGGATGTGAGTATTGTCTTGGGTGTCGGAGCAACATCCTCGACGAGCACCTTGGGAACACGAGTATTGTTCTTGGTGCCTAAGCAACATCCTCGATAGTCACCCTGGGGACACGAGTATTATCTAGATGTTCAAGCAACATCCTCGACAGTCACCCTGGGGACGTGAGTATTGTCCTAGATGTTGGAACAACATCCTCAACGAGCACCTAGGGGACGTGAAATTCTGGTGTCAGAGCAGCATCCTCGACAGTTACCTAGGAGGCATTAGTATTGTCTTGGGTGTCAGAGCAACATCTTCGGCAGTCACCTTGGCAACGTAAGTATTGATCTGAGCGCCGGAGCAGCATCCACGTCGAGCATCTTGGGACATGAAGCCCCGGGTGTCAGAGCAGCATTATTGACAGTCACCTTGGGGACGCGAGTATTTTCTTGGGTGTCGTAGCAGCATCCTCGACGAGCACCTTAGGGACGCGAGTATTGTCTTGGGTGTCAGAGAAACATCCTCGACGAGCACCTTGGGGACGCAAAGTCTTGAGTGTTTGAGCAACATCCTCTATAATCACCTTGGGGACACGAGCATTATTATGTGTCCCTGAGTAGCATCCTCAACAAATACCTTGGGGGCGTGAGCATTGTCATGGGTTCCCGTGCAGCATGCTCGATAAGCGCCTTGGGGGCATGAAATCCTGAGTGTCAGAGCAGCATTCTCAACAGTCACCTTGGGACGCGAGCATTCTCCTAGTTTCCAGAGCAACATCCTCGACGAGCACCTTGGGGACGCATTGTCCTGGATGTCATTGCAGCATCCTTGACAATCATTCATGGGACATGGGCATTATCCTGGGTTTCGGAACAACATCCTCGATGAGCACCTTAGTAACACTAAGTCTTGGGTGTTAGAGCAGCATCCTCGACAGTCACCTGGGGAGGCATTGGTTGGATGATTTTTTGGTTGGGTATTCTGCAGGCAAATAGTATATATTTTCTTACCTATATTTCACCCTTGTGGTGGGACCCTTCCCCGGACCCTCGCTGCACGAGGATGTTTTGTGCGCCGGGCTGCCCTTTTTTATTGACTTTTTGATATAAAAATTATTTAATTTTATGAAAGATACTGAAAAAGATACATTAGGGAATTCACATGAATCGTAGAGGCACGTCTCCCTTAATTTGTTGCAGCCCCAGGGGTATGGACATGTTCTACCCCGGTGTTTATGAGGATACTGAAAAGGATACATTGTGGAATTCACATGAATTGTAGAGGTGCGTCTCACTTAATTTGTTGCGGCCCCCGGGGCCGCAACATGTTCTACTCTGGTGTCGGCGTCATATCGCATATTGGTTTCTCCTTGCTATTTTGAATCTTAATGCAAGACATTGCCTAGGGATACCATTTCTTTGTTGTGATCAAGTCCCCATGAACGGTATTCTCACAGTTCTTTGCCCAAAACTTGAGTGTGAGATGGGCTTGGAAGTTGTTGTCTTGAAGGCGCTCAAGTTGGTCTATGGAAGATGGCATTGTAGCTGATGGGACCTTCCACTACCATAAACTTGACCAGGTGCGTTGTTTCGTCCAATGTTACGGGGAGGGGGTGGACCCTTCGACCTCTAGTTTGCTTTCCCTATGAAGACATAGAGGGAGTCGTTGCTCTTGTGCAATGCTTCAGCTCCTAGTTTGAGCTATGTCGGAACAAGACGTTTGCCAAGCTTTCGACATCGATCAAGATTGACGTAGGCCTTGCCTATCACGATCGTTTTGTGGAAAAGGTCAAAATTCCGACGCACGAGGTCGAAGTGAGGCAGGTGAGCGCAACACAGATGTTTCAGACTCGCTTTACTCTGCTACTCCTGGTCAATGCCACCGTGGATGACTTGACCCGAGTTGTACTGACTCCTAACTCTTCATTTGAGGTTCCCGCCCTGTCGGCGACCTGCTTCCCCTTGTTGCAGGAGCCTTTCCAGGAACTCCTTCAGTTATCTGTAATGCTTAGTAGAGTAGCCGACCTCCTTGTGGAACTCGCGGTGTTGGTACATGTTCCTCATATGAGGTGCATTGTTAAATGGTCACAGATGCCCGTAGTAAGGCTCGTGATGGATGACGTAGACCATCACCACCATTGGCATGCTGAGGCGGGGGAGGAGGATTTCCCTCAGCTGCTCTTGTCTTGGGGGCGTCACGAGATGTGGTTCGTCCATCAGGCACCTCCCCGTTGTCGCTGAAGGCGAGGGGGTGCCTGTCCCCTGGAAAAACCTTCTGTCTCGCCCTCGTGAGATTCTTCATTATCTTTCCCTTTCTCTATCCGGAGGCTGTGGATTTCTTCACTATGAGAGGTCGTTATCCCGAAGGGGTGGAGCGTTATCCCAGCGTACATATTTTGGCTCGCCTACTCTAGGGTCTTCGTGTGGGTGGGCGGGGGATGGACATTTAGCAGGTACTTAAAACATCACATCCCGCAATCCTCACATGAATGCGTGATCTGTTTCGGACTCCCATCTTGACTCTCGGAGAGTGAGACACGTTGATGGGGATCGCGACACACATCAGCCTACATGATGATTAGAGCTGTCCATTTTATGCGGATTGACGATCCGAGTTTTAGTTATTTTTCAGTTTTTTATTTTATTTTACTTCATGTATTAATGAGGGTCGTCATGATCAGAGAATCATGACCGTCCATGATGCCCCGTAGTCTATAAATAGGAATAGAGAGTTCAATTGGAAGGCATTGAAAGATTGTGTGATGAAGAGATTCCTCCTTTCGATCACCCAGTGCCGAAGTATGAAGGTTTTCTCCTCCCCATCCCCTCCACACCTCCTAGTCGCCCACCCCTCCAACTTCCATGACTGGCCCCCTTCCTCCCCACCCCCACTAGCCAACCACCACCACTACCTCAAACACCCCTCCAAAATCCCTCCACCACCTCCCTTGTCCAATTCCACCCATCTTCAGTTTTCTGGCGATCGCCGGAAAATATTTTCGGCTGCTTACAACAAGCCACCATCACCTCCACAAAACTCCTCCTCCAACACCTCTCAAATTCCTTTCATTTACAGTTTTCCGGCGATCGCCGGAAAAACGCCTCCGGCCACCTCCGTCAAGCCTCCACATCCTCAAAATCCCTCCACCACCACAACAACAACAACACTCAAGCCTTTATCCCACCATAGTGGGGTCGACTATATGGATCTTTTATCGTCATTGCGCTCTATCTTTAATCATAGCCTCATTAATACCTAAGTACTTCATATCTTTCCTTATAGTTTCATTCCAAGTCTTTTTTGGTCTACCCCTCCCCCATTTAACATGTCTAGTGACTAAACTCTCACAACGCCTAACAGGTGCCTCTAATGGTCTCCTATATACATGTCTGAACCATCTTAATCTCGCATCTTCTCTACAATTGACGCCACTCCTGTCTTATCCCTGATACATTCATTCCTAATTTTATCCAGTCTCGTGTGACCACACATCCACCTAAGCATTCTCATCTCCGCAACTCCCATTTTTTGCTCATGTACACCATTAACTGCCCAACACTCAGAACCGTAGAGCATTGCTGGCCTAATTGCAGTACGGTAAAACTTGCCTTTAAGTTTTAATGGTACTTTACGATCACATAAGATCCCAAACGCGCCTCTCCACTTCAACCAACCAGCTTGGATTCTATGTTTCACATCTTTATCTACACCTCCATTTTTTTGAATTATCGATCCCAGATATTTAAAGCACTCACTGTGGGAAATATCCTGGTCACCCAATTTAATGACGGAGTCATCTGACCTTCTTGCACTACTAAATTTATATGTATTCTCTGATGAGGATCAGCCAGACGATCGTGATCGACATAGGAGATCGAGACACCACTCGGAGGGGCCCGGATTTGCTTACTTGCATAAGAACATTGATCGGATCGGCGATCTGAGACCGCGGGCGCATCTGGAGCGTCGTTTTATTATTTATATGTATTTTATTTTATTTTATTTTTGAACATTATTTAGCATTATTAGGACATCGGGCGTTCACGTCGGGTGTCCAACTGCCCCTCTCGTTATAAATAGGGTTGAAGGATTTCATTTGCAGTGATTGCTTGTATTGTGAATCCAAACCGACAATCTTATCGTGGTGCGACGCCGTGAGATCCCAGGTGCGACACCGGTTTATTTTCTGTATTATCTCATTTCCCTCTTTGTATTCCCGTAGCTCCTCCCTATTTCCACGATTTCAGCCAAAACTGCCAACTGTTGTTCATCGTCTTCTCCCAGTGCTCGCAACTACACTGTTAGGGCACAACTACTAGAGAGATTGAGAGAGGGGAGATCTAGAGAAAGAGAGGAGAAATTAGGTCTAAAAGGGGAGGAAGAAGACTAACCTTGATAACTCTTGCATACCCCAAAAGGGGGGCTGCCCGGGTATATAAATACCCGGGCAAGGAGGGGGGCCGGCCGGCCCCTCCAAGGAGGGCTGAACCCATCCGGTTCAGCCCTCGGCCGGCCGGTTTACTGCATGGGGGCTGAACCGGATGGTTCAGCCCCGTTGTTTAACGCGCCGTTGCTCCCGTTGCTCCTCCTCACGTAATGACGTCCCGCAAAGCGTAGCGGGGGCGTAACATTCCCCTCCCCATCAAGAACCAACTTGTCCCCAAGGTGGTAGTCGGGGTAGAGCTCCTTGAAGTCGAAGAAGTCCACCCACGAATTATGTGCCGGCGACAGGTTCTTCCATTTGACCAACAGCTCGGGCCGGTATTCCGCGCCCCGATTCTTCCACTTGAGCATCAAAATATCTTCAGGAAGCGGCCGCAGTTCACCTGCCGAAGTGACCTCCGGTAATAAGGTGCTTGGTTGCACATGCGGCCCGACCTTCCGCTTGAGCAAAGAGACATGGAGCGTAGGATGGATGCGTGAACCCTCCGGTAAAGCCAATGTATAAGCCACCGGTCCCACCCTGTTGACAATCTGAAAGGGACCGTAGTAGCGTGGGGACAACTTCTGATTGCCCCGACGAGCAACAGACAACTGTCGGTACGGCTGGAGTTTGAGAAACACCTCATCACCCACGGCGAACACCCGCTCACGGCGGTGCTTGTCCTCCTGGGTCTTCATGCGATCCTGGGCTAGACGGAGATTCTCCCGAAGTGTGACCAACATGCGATCCCGGTCTAGCAGAGCGCGATCCACCGCGGGAAGGGCGGTGCTCCCGGCCTCATAGCTGCCCAGAGTAGGTGGAGGTCGGCCGTAAACCACCTCAAAAGGAGTCATCTTGCTGGCGGAGTGGTAGGCAGTGTTATAACAGTATTCGGCCCAATGCAACCAGTCCGGCCAGCTGCGCGGCTCATCCATCACAAAGCAACGCAGATAAGTCTCGACCCCACGATTAAGCACCTCCGTCTGACCATCCGACTGCGGGTGGTTGGCCGTGCTGAAATGTAAACGAGTTCCCTGCAGCCGGAACAGCTCCTTCCAGAACCCACTGACGAAGGTAGGGTCCCGATCAGAAATAATGGCGCGGGGGAGGCCATGCAGGCGGACAATCTCCCGAGCAAAGAGGGCGGCCACGGACTCCCCGGTGTACGGATGGCTGAGCGCTAGAAAATGACCATACTTAGACAGCTTGTCCACCACCACAAGAATGACAGACTTCCCTTTAGACTTCGGCAGTCCATCAATGAAGTCCATGGACACCGTGTCCCAAATCTGCTGCAGAATCTCCAACGGCACAAGCAGCCCTGCTGGAGAAGAAGTTTCATATTTCTGCCGCTGGCAGATCTCGCAGTGCCGAACGAACTGCTGAATGTCCCGTCGCATGCCCGACCAAAAAACGTTTGCCCTTGCCCGCTGAAGGGTTCGGAGCACCCCCGCATGCCCTCCTGTGGGCGACGAGTGGAACTCATGCATCAACACAGTCTTCCAAGCTGAATCGGCGGGCACGACCACCCGGCCCCGATAGTAAAGCCGGCCATTACACAAGTGATAGCCAGCTGTGACGGTCTCTCCCCGCTGTAAAGCTTCCACCAACGGACGCAGCGCATCTGATCGCCGGATCTCTTCCTGAATATCCTCCACGGAGTCAACCAACGGCCCTGAAATATGCGCGAGAGTAGCCTCTGGCAGGCGAGAGAGAGCATCGGCGACCACATTCTCTTTGCCCCGGCGATACACAATCTCGTAGTCATAACCGAGTAGCTTAGTCACCCATTTCTGTTGTAGCGGCGAGGAGACCCGTTGGTCCAGGAAATGCTTCAAGCTCTGGTGATCTGTCCGGATCTTAAAGTGTCGGCCCAGCAGATATGGACGCCAAACAGCCACTGCATGAATAATCGCCAACATCTCCTTCTCGTAAGCCGAGAGCCCCAGCGTACGAGGAGCCAAGGCCTTGCTGTAAAAGGCTATCGGCCGCCCCGCCTGCATCAACACCGCCCCAATGCCGACACCCGAGGCATCCGTCTCCAGAACGAACTCCTGTTTGAAGTACGGTAAGGCCAAAACTGGCGTGGTGGTCATGGCCCTTTTGAGGGCCTGGAATGCCTCCTCCGCCTCCTCACTCCAGGAAAAGGAGTCCTTCTGCAGCAGCTGAGTCAGGGGCCGGGCTATCTTGCCATAGTCCTGGACAAACCGCCGGTAATATCCTGTGAGCCCTAAAAAACCCCGCAAGGCGCGGACTGTAACCGGCCGTGGCCAAGACTGCATGCTCTGAATCTTTCGTGGGTCAGCCCGGACGCCTTGACCGGAGACCAAATGGCCCAAGTACTCCACCTCTTCCTGACCAAAGGAGCACTTAGAAGGGTTGGCATAGAGATGGTGCTGTCGTAGTCTGGCAAGGACCTGTTCCACGTGGTCGACGTGGTCCTCCCAGTTCGCGCTGTAGATGAGTATATCATCAAAGAATATCAGAACAAACGCCCGCAGAAGATCTCGAAACATCTCGTTCATATTGGCCTGGAATGTCGCGGGCCCGCCAGTCAGCCCATTGGCCATAACCAAGAACTCATAATGGCCGTCATGTGTACGGAAGGCCGTCTTATGGACGTCCTCCTGAGCCATCAAAATCTGATAATATCCCGAACGAAGATCCAGCTTGGTGAACCGCTGCGCGCCATGCAGCTCATCCAGTAACTCTTCGATGTGAGGAATCGGAAAGTTATCTTTGACCGTAGCGCTATTCAAAGCACGGTAGTCCACACAAAATCTCCAGGAGCCGTCTTTTTTTTTGACCAAAATAATGGGGGCCGAGAAGGAACTCGTACTCGGCCGAATGATGCCGGCTTCCAGCATTTCGCGAACACTGCGCTCGATCTCCGCCTTCTGGACGTGTGGGTAGCGGTACGGACGAACATTCGTAGGCTCAGCGCCCGCCTTGAGCGGAATACGGTGATCCCGGAACCTTGCTGGAGGTAAAGTGCGCGGCTCCTGAAAAACATCAGCATAAGCGGTCAGAAGTAACTGTAACTGAACCGGTACCTCAGAAGGCGTGGAGTCGCCGGTCTGGACCTCCCGAAGGACAGCCATCATCTGTCCATCCCCGCTCAACCTCTGCATGCTGCGCAAAGACACCTCCTTAATAGGAGAGGACATGAGACCCTGCAAACATAACTGCTTGTCCCCGTGCACAAACTCCATAGTCATGTGGTCCCAGTCGAAAGTAACCCGCTGTAACTGGCGCAACCACTGAACTCCCAGCACCATGTCGGAGCCCCGAATAAGGAGCAGGTAGACGTCAGTCCGACCCACATAGTCGTGCAGCCGCAGCTCCACTCCCTTCAGCACCCCTTCGCATCGCAGCTTGCTCCCATCCGCCACCATAACATGAAAGGCAGCCCCTTTGTCAACCACATGCCCAACTCGTCGTGCCACGTCGGGGTGTATGAAGTTGTGGGTACTCCCACTGTCCACCAGTATAGTAACCCTCTCTTGGGCGATCCGGCCCGCCAGCCGCATAGTGAGCGGGGGAGCGCAACCCTCAAGAGCATGAAGAAAGACCCCGAACTCCCCCTCGTCCAAGTCCACTTCCAACTCCGCATCTGGAGCCGGCTCATCGTCCCCATCCTGCTGTAACATGAAGACCTGTAGTTTCTGGCACTTATGACCGGGCACAAACTTCTCATCGCAATTAAAGCATAGCCCTTTCTCCTTTCGAGCCGCCAACTCGCCCCACGATAACCGAGTCACGGTCGGTTTGTTGCCAGTGGCTTGCTCCCGTCGTGCTGGTGTGGCGGTAGCCGTAGCCGGCCTACTCGTGGCACGGGCTCGCTGTCTGTTGAACCGCTCCTCCTGAATGCGAGCCAAGGTAATGGCGTGGTTCAACGAACGAGGCATGAGAGCCTGCACCTCGTCACGAATGTGCTCCTTGAGCCCCGATATGAAACAGCTGTAGAGAGTCCTTTCCGACCACTGGACTCGGTTTGCCAACTTCTCGAACTCGGTGCGGTATTCCGTCACTGACCCCTTCTGACGGAGTTTCTGAAGAAGGGCCTCGAAATTCTCGTACTCCAGTGGCCCAAATCTCGCCGCAAAACCATCCACAAACTCGCCCCATGGCACGTAATCCCGTCCCCTCAAGACCCCCTGCGACCACTGGTAAGCGTCGTCCTTCAAGTGGAAGGCCGCCAACTGCACCCACTGCCCTTCCGGCACCTCATGATACTGGAAGAAGAGTTCTGCCTTCTGGATCCATTCCAAGGCGTCGCCACCCTCGAACTCCGGAAAGTACATGCGAGTTAATCCGGGGGTCAAGCGTTGTGCCCCATGACCTCCTTCCCGTCTTGCAGGCTCACCTTGCTCAAATCCGTAGCCTTGATGTTGACTGTTTCCCCAAAGAGGGGGTTGTTGTTGTCCGCCCCATGCTTGGCCAAATCCTCCCATACCCGGCGGCCCCAACCCACGGGGAGGAGGGAGAAGCCCTCCCCCTTGATATCCCGCAGGATCTGGAGGTCGCCTGAGCCCAACCGGCTCCTCCCAACCTCGACGAACCCCAGCCGGGTCCTCCCAGCCCCGACGAGCCCCTCCCGGTTCCTGCCAGCCTTGCCGACGCACCCCCTGGCCCGCACCGTAGTCGGGGAAGGCTCCTGCTGCAAGCCCTGGCCCAGTCGGCCCTGCCGAAGCCCCGTATGCGGCCCCCGACGCGGCTGCTGCTCCGTAAGCCGCCGCCGATCCTCCTGCTGGCCCGTGCGCGCCTCCGCTGGGTCCTCCCGTGCCCTGCCAGCCGCCGCTGGCCGCTCCCGTGCCCTGCCAGCCCCCTCCAGGCGGGATCCATCCCGTGCCCGGCGGAAGAGGGCTCGCCCGTGCGCGATCGTCGTCCGACAGACGCGTGTTGCCGACGCCCCCTTGCGCGCCGTTTGCCGCCAAATCTGCCCCCGATCCGGTCGAATCCTCACCGGTTGTGGCTTTCCCTTTCAGCAAAGCTTTAATCTCCTCCATACGAGCGTCGATTCGTCCTTCCATGGCCGCCATAGAGTCGGTGAGGCCAACCATGTTCTCCTCTAGGGTTTCAATCCGTGAGGATTCTTCTTGAGTGCGAGTGGTCACCATGTCCGAGAGAAGGAAGAGCTCTGATACCAAATGTTAGGGCACAACTACTAGAGAGATTGAGAGAGGGGAGATCTAGAGAAAGAGAGGAGAAATTAGGTCTAAAAGGGGAGGAAGAAGACTAACCTTGATAACTCTTGCATACCCCAAAAGGGGGGCTGCCCGGGTATATAAATACCCGGGCAAGGAGGGGGGCCGGCCGGCCCCTCCAAGGAGGGCTGAACCCATCCGGTTCAGCCCTCGGCCGGCCGGTTTACTGCATGGGGGCTGAACCGGATGGTTCAGCCCCGTTGTTTAACGCGCCGTTGCTCCCGTTGCTCCTCCTCACGTAATGACGTCCCGCAAAGCGTAGCGGGGGCGTAACATACACAGTTTCCTTCCTAACTTCTCCTAGTCGCACATCCATCTCCCCCCTCCTACAGAAAATCGACATTGCATGCTTCTTTTCCCGGTTTCTTCGATTGACATTTCTCCTCCTACCAGCCGCTAATCGTGGTCATCACAAGAAACGTCCAGCCCTCCTCTCCCGTACGACAACATCGCCAGCAGTCACATCATTGTTCATCTTCTTCCCCGTCACATTAACCGTAAGTAACCGCACCCCCTCCCCACTTGCATGTTTCTCCTCTCCCGCACGCATCGATCTCTCCAAATGATAACCCATCGATCAATCCCTTCCTACACGCAGAACCCCTGCCACCAGTAGTTCGACACCCCTTTCACCATCTTCCTCCACCGTACTTCCAACCCTCATCAACTATACATGTCTTTACCCCGTTCCCCTTCTGCATCCTCCTTTCTCAGTAAACACCATTGTCGACTCCCCTCTTCTTAACAAAAAACTCATGTCGATTCATGCTTCCACCGCAAAGCCATATCCTCCATCCTCAACTCAGTTGATAGTCATTCTCAATCCCAATTTCCTGCATCTCTGGCCCGCCCTCAACTCGCAACCACTCGTGGATCTCTTACCACCGTCGTCGACGGATCTCAGTGATTGTGAATATTATTGTATTGTGTTTTATTTTCTTCATTATTGGATATTGGAAAACATCACGTATTTGTTTGGGTATTTTACTCGTTTGGTATTTGCTTTCATGTTCATATTATCTTATTAAAATTCATTTGTGAAAGTTCGTAGTAGAAAGCACCTTGTGCATAGACGAGTGTGACATTGCTTGCTCACTTGAAATCAAAGGTTCACAACGTGCTTAACTTGCCAAACTTATATAAATATAACTGCTAAGATTTTATTTTCGGATTAAATTAAAATTATTCACGCAACATTTAGACCGTGGTTGTTTGAGTCCGTCTTGCATTACTCACATAGGCTTGCATTAAAGTCGGCACACATCTTTTTACAGCCCGTTCTGCATCAGTCTCCTCCTTCATTATGAATCTTTACTTCTTCGTTACAGGGGGTATAAGTAACTTGCTATGTTTAGAAGGAGGTCACCATGTGTAAAGCATGTCGAAGATGTTGCTTACACGTGGCGGAGACCAAGAACCATGATAATGATCTACCCTGTAAGATGAAGTGGTTGTCATGCTTATTCCCGAGGAGGACTGTCAAACCGATTGAGAAATTCCTATGTTCTTCGCATGAGACATGTGTAGTAGGATAGCACCTGGGCCTAAGGGAGACAGGGTTGCCTTTAGCCAAAGGCCGCCTCAGTTGGTGATCTGTCATGCAGTCATGATTTAGACTAGACGCGAAGACGACTCCCGCGTGTTGAGGTCGAGCGAGGGCCCTAAGTTATAAATACTTTTGGGGGTTTGGGTTTTTTTGTGTGTGTGGGGGGGGGGGGGGGGGGTGAGGAATTTTTATTTCGGCGAGGACTACATCATTCTGGAAAGATCGTCACACGAGTAAATTGTGCGAGGACCATGTGAGGGCAGCATGTCGTGGACTGGGGCCATATGGAACGAGTGTACGGGGAAGGTTCTTCATTGAGACTTAAGACCCAAAAGAGGATCGCTGTGGCGATGTATGTGTCATTATGTGGGGACTATCCTGAGTAAGATGTGAGTGTTATTCAGAGGAGAACACGACAATATTTGGTTGGTCATAAAGGACCTGATGCGTTATGTGTGCCATGCTATCATTGGTCCCTGCACTGGGGCACATCATACCTAACAATTGTCACTCAGTTTCGAAGTACTATTTTGGTCCTTCATTGTGAGAATGGGGGTGAGTATGATGATAGTAGTGTCTTTCTAGCTTAACTTGTTATTAATGGTGTAATCTATCCGCATTATTTTATCCTTTGTTGCATGCCTTGAATGAGAACTGCAATAGCTAGATCTGAAGAATGCTTCGTACATGGTGAACTTGAAGAAATGTACATAAAGCCTCCAACAAGATTTTAAAGAGAGGATTTGAACAGAAAGCTTGTCATCCCAAGAAATCTCTCAATGGTCTAAAATAATCCTGCGGGGCTTAGTTTGCAAGGTTTTACAAAACCTAGTTATCTTTAATTTAAGTTGACTTTTTATCTTTAACTCGAGGCAAGTTGTCTTTTATTATTAATTTTTGAGTCATATTAGCGGTATTATATACATATGTATGTATGTATATATATACACACACACACGCGAATAATTACCAAAATTTCCCCTGGAAGATAGTATAATTACAGATTGCACCCCTCTTATTATTGAAATTACAAAAACCTCCCCTGAATGTTATAAAACATAACATTTACCTCCCCTAAAGTTCATATTTCATAACATCCATGCACAAAATACCCCCCCCCCCTGGAAATGTACTCTGAAAGGGTATTTTTATGCATGTTATTAAATGTGAACTTCAGGGGAGGTAAATGTGTTTTGTAACATTGAGGGGAGGTTTTGGTAATTTCACTAATAAGATGGGTGCAATTTGTAATTTTGCAAACTTAGAGGGGAGGTCCCGGTAAATGCCCATATATATATATATATATATATATATATATATATGTATATGTATATATATATATATATGTATATGTATATATATATATGTATATGTATATATATATGTATATATATGTATATATATATATATGTATATATGTATATATATATGTATATATATATATATGTATATATAATGACCTGTCTTGAAACTATCGAGACCTAATGAGTAGAATTGATCCACTGTCTTGGCAGAAAGGGGGTTCTCCGTTCTATTTCTCTGTTGCCGATTGGAATTCACCCGCGCAAATAACGCAGATCGTAATTGTTAGCTTTATATTAGCCATTATTATAACCTCTTATATAAGAGGCCCTATTCACGCATAATATACAATTTTTACGGTTCTATTACCTAACATGGTATCGGAGGCGCTCCTCGCCGTAATCTAATTTTGCGTGGTCTTCCGCTCGTCGCCGCTCCCCGCCGCCGCTCTTCGCCGAAGAAGCTTATTCTCTCCCAGCCGCTGCCCTCCTTCCCTCTCTTCTCTGCCAGCGGGCCGTCCCACGCGGTATCTGCGTCGGCCAGTCGGCACTGGACGACGGGATGCTTCCCTCGTCAAAGCCCCGTTGGTCCGATTGACCTGAAACTTTGGAAAAAGTTTATCTTTCGCTTGCTTATCGCGCTGCCGATTTCTTGAGATTCCAACGGTTGGATGTTCCCAAACTCAGATCTCGTGTTTTTTGGCTTAAGAAGAGAAATGCTTCTAGCTCTCAAATGAAGCCCTCTTTCCACTCCGCTCTTTGAAGAAATGTTCTCCGTTCCCCTCCATCGTGTTTTTGGAGGCATTCCTCTCTTATGTCGGAAGTGACAGATACGGTGCCTCCATGACCCCCGCTGGATCTACTCGGGCTGGCTTGGATCACAATTTCTCTCCAATTACTACGATCTAATTGGACGATACTAATTATCTATCATGGTCTCGCTCCATCACTTTAGCCTTAAAGAGTCGTTGTCTCTTTGGCTATATCAGTGGCGCCACCAGGGCTTCGGTCAAGGACTCTACAACTTGGTCTCAAGGGGAGTCGGAAAACTCTCTTGTTATGTCTTGGCTCATAAATTCCATGCATGAATCCATTGCCCGCAACTACCTTTATCTAGACATTGCTGCTAATATTTGGAAACGCGTTGAGGCTACCTATTCCAGGAAGGGGAATGCAGCCCAGATCTACCAACTGCATCGCTAGATCTTTCTTCTTCGCCAGGGTGATCGCCCCACTTCGACTTATTATCTTGAGTTTACGCAACTTTATCAGGAGTACGACCACTTTGATTCTCTCGTCATGGTCTGTAATGTGGATAAACTCTCACTGCGGGCTCACGTGGAACGTAATTGGGTGCTCAAATGTTTGCATGGGTTACACCGAGATTTTGATCAGATTACTGTCCAGATCCTTGGACGTGTTCCTATTCCTTCACTTCCAGAGGTTTACAGCATTGTTCAGCAGGAGTTTGACCGCCGACAATCCTGGAATGCCACCGCTATTACCGAGGGATCAACGTTGGTTGCTCATCAACCTTTTTCTGGCGGCCGTGGTTCTCGTGATTTCAAACCTAAACCTACAGATCGAGACCATCTCACTTGCGATTATTGTGGCAAACCTCGTCATACCTGTGATACCGGCTTCAGTCTACATGGATTTCCTGCTCCCAGGGGAGGCTTGTCATCGCGTGGTGGCCGCGACCGTGGTAGAAATCCAGGGAGAACCTATCATTCTGCTCATTTGACCGAGGTTCCTGAGAGCATTTTTTCTGGAGTTCTTTGCCCTACTCCTGCTTCTCTGTCATCCTCCTTCTCTGTTGAAGAGATGTTGGCCCTTCGACGCATGATGCTTGACCTTACTACAGAGCCTGCTACCTCCTCCACTGCTCTTGCCCACACTGGTAATCCAAGTACTCATTCTGTACTGCTCAAACTTCTACTCATTGGGTTATCGATTCCGACGCCACTGATCACATGACTGGATTTGCTTCAGGTTTTGTGTCATATTATCCTTTTTCTGGACGAGATAAAGTAAGCATTGTTGATGACTCTTTCTCCTCCATTACTGGAAAAGGATTCATCCCTTGTTCTTCTCTCACTTTATCTTTTGTGCTTCATGTTCCAAATTTCTCCCGCAGTTTGCTTTCTGTTAGTCACTTGACTAATTCTCATCAATGCTCAATACCTTTTTTCCTTCTCATTGTGTTTTCCAGGATCTGAAGACGGAGCAGGTGTGACTAATTCTCATCAATGCTCAATACCTTCTTTCCTTCTCATTATATTTTTCAGGATCTGAAGACGGGGCAGGTGATTGACTCTGGTAGCATACAGGATGGTCTGTATGTGTTTGACTCCTCCACTGGGTGTCCTCCGCAAGCTCTCCATGCGTCGCAGACTTCTGACCTGCTCACCTGACATCATCGTCTTGGCCATCCCTCTATTGCTACAATG
This sequence comes from Dactylorhiza incarnata, assembly GCA_033032865.1. Classification (NCBI taxonomy): domain Eukaryota; kingdom Viridiplantae; phylum Streptophyta; class Magnoliopsida; order Asparagales; family Orchidaceae; genus Dactylorhiza; species Dactylorhiza incarnata. Next base: position 3,887,765 of record JAWHQI010000244.1, on the reverse strand, counting down.
CAACATTTATTTCTTGTTTTTCCTTCTGTGTGTTTTAAAAAATTTGTTTGTGATGTTTGTATTGTTGCTAAACATCACCGTAATCCTATTCATCATGTTTCTTTACCAAGTACTACCCTATTTCATTGATTTATTACTTTTCTTGATTGCTTCTCTCGCACGACGTGAGTTTATTTGATGAAAAATAAAAATGAGTTTTTTTCATTTTTCAAAACTTTCACAAAATGGTCTCTACTTAATTCTCTGCTACTATCAAAATCCTTCACAGTGATAATGGTCGGGAGTATGTCAACTCTCCCTTTGCTCACTACCTTGCCGATCATGACATTCTCCACCAAACATCTTGTGTTCACTCTCCTTCTCAAAAAGGCGCTGAGCGAAAAAACCGCCACCCCTTGGAGGTTGCTCGGTGTTTACTTTTCTCTATGAACCTCTCTAAATTCTATTGGAGTGATCATTGTTTTAAATGTCCTCCGACATGTCCGACATGTCATTTTTTAGGGCAAAACGATATGTTTTTCTAAAAAAAAATTGTCCTTTTGTAAAATATAGGCCGACATGTCCGATTTTTTTCTGATATATCGGCCGACACGACTTTTAAATATATCGCCTGCTATTTTATTTTATGTTATATTAGCAGACTAGCAACATATGTTTAAATCACCTATGAATATTATATTATGTATGTTTAAATCACCTATGAATATTATATTATGTATGTTTAAATCGATTAAACTTATTGTTCGATTTTTTTAACGTTTTATTCTTACAACCAATTTTGTATAATTGTTTCACAATTTTTTAATTTCATATTACAAAAATATGAAAATATTTAATACATTTATTTATAAAAAAATGAAAATATTTAAATCTTCTTTATTTGCAATGTATCATTTTGTATATTATTAAATATATTTTACAATGTATCATTTTGTATTTGTTAATAATATTTTATCTTAGATACTATTCGATTTTATTTTGTAATACAAATGACTCATTTTTTATCTATTTGTTATATTATTTTTCTATTTTTATAACATATAATTATAGTTAGTATACATAAAAACAAAAAATTAATTATAAAATATAGAAATCCGATATTTTAAAATATCCCCGACATGTCTCCGACTTCCGACACCCGACATTTAAAAACTCAATCCGATATGTCGCCGACATCCGATATTTAAACTGTTCTCACAACTGCATACCTTATCAACCGCTTGCCGTCTCAGGTTTTGGCCTATCAAACCCCTCTTCTCACCTTAGTGGTTAAACCGACTTCTCTCCAACCGAAAACTTTTGGTTGTGTTTGCTTTGCTCACATCCATTCTCTGGGTCGGTCTAAGCTTGACCTCGTGCTCTTCGCTGTGTATTCCTTGGATATTCGCCTACCCAGAAGAGATATATGTGTTATCATCCCCCGACTCAACGAATATTTGTCACGACCAATGTTACCTTTCGTGAATCTGAATCTGAAACCTACGGAAGAAGTGAGCTTTCCTACTATCTCCTTACCGATTCCTCCTCCATATTTCATTCCTCCATGTCCGTCACCTCATACCGAGACTTCCAATCAGGGGGAGTCTCCCCATAAAGCGCAAGAGTTACATGTATACACTAGACGAAGTAAAGGTCATAACATACAGGCTAATCCCACGCTACCGTTCTCAGTGCCAACTCCGTCGACAGACTCCTCTGAACTCCTCATTGCTTTTCGTAAAGGTACCAGATCTTGCGCACAACACCCCTTATCCCATTATGTTTCTTATGACTTTCTAACTCCACATAAAGTCTTTGTTTCTTCTCTTACGTCTATTTCTATTCCCTCCACATGACAGGAGGTTCTTGAGCATCCAAAGTGGAAAGAGACAATGATTGAAGAAATGACGGCTTTGGAAAAAAATTATACGTGAGATTTAACACACCTCCCATACGGTAAGAAGACCGTTGGATGTAAATGGGTGTTTACCGTGAAGCAGAACTCTGAAGGTTTGGTTGAACGTTTCAAAGCAAGGTTGGTGGCAAGGGGATATACTCAAACCCTAGGTATCGACTATCAAGAAACTTTTGCCCCTGTGGCAAAAATGAATTCTATACAAGTTCTTCTATCATGTGTTGTGTGCAAGGGTTGAGATCTCACTCAATTGGATGTAAAGAATGCTTTTCTTCGTGGAAATTTAGAAGAAGTATATATGTCTCTTCCCCCTGGTTTCTCTCCTTCTGGTTCTGAAGGGAAAGTGTGCAAATTGAAAAGGTCATCTACGGCTTGAAGCAATCACTGAGGGTTTGGTTTGGTCGCTTTCACAAAGTCATGATCTCTCTGGGATACCGGCAAAGTCACGTCGACCATACATTGTTTATAAAACAGAGGGATAATATGATAACCGCCCTCATTGTCTATGTTGATGACATTGTCATAACAGGAGATGATGTTGAAGAAGTGAAAGCCTTGAAGAAGAATTTGGCTAAAGAGTTTGAAGTCAAATATCTAGGCAAACTGAAGTATTTTTTGGGAATTGAAGTTGCTAGATCCAAACAGGGTATTTTCATCTCTCAGAGAAAATATGTCCTCGATCTGCTGGAACAATTCGGTATGAGTGGGTGTAGACCTGTTGATACTCCTATGGAGGTCAATCACAGCTTTGGAAGGGATGACGGAGGCCCCATTGAAAATGTCACTGGTTACCAACGTCTTGTCGGACGGTTAATATATCTATCCCATACTCGCCCTGACATAGCTTATGTTGTGGGGGTTGTTAGCCAATATATGCATTCCCCAAAGGCGAGACATCTCGATGCGGCTCATAGAATCTTGAGGTACTTGAAGACATCGCCAAGCAGAGGAATCCTTTTTACTCCTAATACTGAATTGAAAATCGAGGTGTATACTGACGCGGATTGGGCAGGGTCTATAGAAGACAAACGCTCTACATCTGGGTATTGTTCTTTCATTGGTGGTAACCTGGTTACTTGGAGAAGTAAAAAACAATCAGTCATCTCAAGGTCTAGTGCAGAGGCCAAATTTAACACATGACATATCACATATGTGAGGGATTGTGGTTACGTTCTCTATTGTGTGATTTAGCACTTCATGGGGGCAGTCCTATCCGTTTGTACTGTGACAACAAAGCTGCAATCAGTATCACCAACAACCCTATTCAGCATGACCGCACCAAACATATTGAAGTGGACAGACACTTCATCAAGGAGAACATTGAGAAAAAGATCATCTGTATTCCTTTCGTTCCTTCAGAGGGACAATTAGCTTATATTTTTACTAAGATTCTGGGAGTTAATGTTTTCTGTGGCTTCATCGACAAGTTGGGCATGACGAATATAACATGTCCAACTTGAGGGGGGGTGTTAGCTTTATATTAGCCATTATTGTGACCTCTTATATAAGAGGCCCTATTCACACATAATATACAATTTTTACGGTTCTATTTCCTAACAGTAATTTCCCTTCTCATTTTCGTTCTCTCACGGTGCCACACACCATTCAACACCACACAGTAATACCGTTGAACAAAGGTGGAACTAGATGCAGGCACACCCGGGCACGTGCCCGGGTCAGATTTTGGGGAAAAAATTATTAACTTATGTACTGCTAGCAACTATGCTGCGTATTGCTGCATGATTTTATCTTATCAGTTGTCATAGACATCCAGGCTTTACAGTTTATGCTAAAGGCTTGTCTAGTCACTAGTCTGACAGCTATTTCAGCCTTTTGTCCACAAAGCCGCGCTGCATCACGGGGATCACGCCATGCCCATTTTTCAGCTCATCAAAAGTTAAGAAAAATCGAAGTCCCTGGTAACCTCTTCCCTTCCAAAATCGGAACGACCTTCCATTAAATCATCCTCATCGGCGCGCCGCTCCCCTTCACCTCTGCCCTAAACTCATCAGTCGTCGTCGACACGTCTCGTGGCTTTTATTATCTATGGTCGTGTCCTAATCGAAACTTCCGGTGTTCCGTTCTCCTCCTACGCGGCTTCGCCTCACTCTTGCCTACAGCAGCAACAACTTTCTCTTGTCAAGGATGCCCGTGCAAAGAGCTCTCCCTATCTTGTTAGCTGCCTTCATGTCGTTCTTCTCGGCTAGGCCTAATGCTTCCCCCGTCCGAGCCTATGTCTCTTCTTCCTGATTCTTCTCCATCAGGCTTTCAACAGGGCTGCAGTCTATACAAATTTGGTGTCTATCACTTATCATATATCAATTTTCTCAAACATGTATGTTTGCTTAAATTATGTCATGTTGGTCAAATTATTGTCAGTAATCTGCAATCTATTTTCTCAACGAGTTATCAATTATTGTGTTTTCAGTTAGAAGCTCGGTTTTAATGTGCTAATCAGTTATAAATTTTTCTATTAAGGCCTCTTGTATTTCTCAGATGTTCTCTCAATTAGGTGCTTGTTTGGTATCTGAAGACCTATTTCTAAAGGACGAAGAAGCTCCTTTAATCCATCCTCCTCTCTCGCTACTTCTCATGGATTTACTACATTTTTATTAACTTTATGAGTAATTGTTTCGTGTTTAGCTAAAAAAATTTCGTGAATGATAAATTTTGTTCATTAACCCTTTTTTATTAGAATTCTTTCAATTTCCGCTGTGAGTATTATCTATTGTATTGATTTCCATGAAATTTTTTGCCTCAAGATCAATACCAAAGAATGTTTTTTTGGAGTTAGAGACTTAGTGGGGAGTCAAAGCGAGCACGATTAAAGGTTAAATTAGAGTTTTCTACATATATGTCTTTGAGACCAAATTTGAATTTAAAAATTATATAAACATTTAATTTTTACTTGCCCGGGTTTAACTAAATTCCTAGTTCCGCCACTGCTGTTGAATGCAAAAAAAAAATATTTGGATGCCTCAATTGTTGCATTCAAAGTTTTATCTTCATTTCATTTCTCTCCCTCTTTAATTATGTTGGTTACTACATTTGATGTTCTTCACTATTCACCCGTGTCGTCTGTTCTCTGTAGGTGGTTGCATTTCTATATTCTTTGTTTTGTTTTTTACAATACAGAAATTCCATATTTTACATTTTCTAGAAAGCTTATTTCTTTTTTGGCTCTTTAGTTGATTTTTTCTTTTCAATCTCAGGATTGTAGTAAAAATTCTGAAGGAAAAACTGGGCTTTTCATCCTGGGAAGGGATGTACTTCTGGGTGCCCATGTCAACGGGAAAGTTCTGATTGATGTATCCACATCACCTTTGATGGAGTTTCACCAACATGAAAGATATCACCAAGAAAAAACTGCTGAGGTTAATTATACGGCTGAGATTTTTTTTTTAATTAGGATTAAATTATAATGTATTTGATTCTTATTTCCACATACCATATAATCTATTCCTATAAGTTTTTTTTAAAATCTGAGAACATAGAAAAGATCATTGAATGTACTGTCTGGCCATGATCATATTGTCATTTGATTTTAGGATTAGCAATCTATAGGGTTTTAAATGAAACGAGTCGGAGTAGGGTACTACTCTGTTTCCAACAGAGCTTGAACATTGCGCAAGTTAAAATCTTGTTCAAACTTATTTATTTATTTAGGGTTTAGCACGAGATTGCACCATTATCGTGTATTAATGGTTTAAATGCATGACATTAATAATAGACGTAAATGTATTCATGATTTTGCATCAAAACAGAATTAGTTAGCTTTGTATTATTCTATCCTATTTCAAGTTTAAATGTTTGTTTAAAACAAAAAATATTCTATACATCTAGTTAATTGCTCAATTTTTCATAAGCCATCAGTAATATACATTTTGGTCCATTTACTTGGACCTACCCTCTAATTTTGCTAAATTACAAGTTGCACCCCTCTTTCTTTTGAAATTACAAAATCTCCCCTGTAAGAATACATTTCATAACATTCATGCACAAAAAGACCCCCCTTAAAATTTACTCCAAGGGGGTATTTTTTTTGTAATTTCAAAAGTAAGAGGGGTGCTACCTGTAATTATGCTAACTTCCGGGGGGGGGGGGGGGGGGGGAGTTTTGGTAATTATTCCTTTTCCTTTACATTTTACTTGTCTTTACTGAGCAGATTTTAAGAAACCTACTAGCATGCTTAACAAATATAAATGAACGAGTTTGGTAATTATTCCTACACATTTTACTTGTCTTTACTGAGCAGATTTAAGAAACCTACTAGCATGCTTACCAAATATAAATGAACGAGTTACCGTTCAAGCTCATTTATTTATGTCGATTTAAAAAAAATTGTTCAAACCTTTTCAATTACTTAAGTACACGAGCCTTTTATGAGCGAATATCGAGTTGTTCAGCAAGTGTTTGTTGTTATGAATCCTCATAACGGTCGGTTCGCGGGACAGGCATATCAGAGACGGCGAAAGGATGTGGCATCAAGCGGGGTGAACCATTCGGTTCAGCCCTCCCTAATTAAAAGAAGAAGGCGGTTGGGGGCTGAACCGGACGGGTTCAGCCCCTATGTGGGGGGGTGGGGGGGGGGGGGGGGGGGGGAGGGGCCTTCGACCTTCCTCAACCCGAGGGGTACAAATACCCTCTGTCGGCTTCGAGCGACCGCTTCGACGACATCGACGCATCCTTCGGTCGATCCGACAGCCTCCTTCGTCAGCCACGGGCAACGACACTGCATCCGTCGACCTTCGGATTCAGCGACGCTTCCTTCGCACGGCTTCAGCGACGCATCCTTCGACCGACAGCGCAACATCCTTCGCACGACAAGACTCGGCAGCTTTGCATCCTTCGATTCGCAATATCTCATCCGCCTGTGTCGTCAACTGAACCTGACTGCCTCTTCAATCTCCCCGGAACCGACGTCGTCCGTGGACAGCGTGCCAATCCACGTTGAAGCCGTCTACTGCCTTTCTCTAAACTCTCGAGTTCCGCCATGGTGACTCGCTCACAGGAAGAGTCCACGAGGCTAACAACTCTAGAGGAGAACTACATCGGGCTGTCAGATACGGTGACGGCCATCGAAGAAAAATTAAGGGCGTCAGAGAAACGTCTAGAAAAGCGACTGGATGATCGCATGGAAGAGATCAAGAGCTTGTTGTCTCAAAGTATCAAGGGCAAAGCAAATATGAACGAAGAGGCGAGTACTCACCAGGGGCCGATCCAGTCGATAGGGGGCCTCGGCAGGGGATGAGAGGACCTGATTGAACAACGGCCTAGGTATACAATTTATCCTCCTCAGGATGGGCTTCTGCCTAACCCTAAGGGATCGGGACACGCCAGCAACAGCAGAACAGATGACAACTGGGAGTACATACCCCCTCCGGCGGCTACAAGGCCCGAATATCAACACGGTGAGGAAGAAGGAAACCTGAATTGGTCGACAGAGTGTCGACGGCCTCTTGGCCTTGTCCATGAGTTTGGAGCATACGACCAGCAAAACCCGAGAGCATACATGTCACCACAAAGGACCCGCGTGAATTACCCAAAATTCAAAGGGGGCGACGCGTTGGAATGGGTTCAAAAGGCGGAGTTATTTTACAACTACCAGGAGATTCCAGAAGAGCAGTGGGTGCAACGCGCGTCCTTTCATTTTGAAGATGATGCATTCCAGTGGACCCAGTGGTTCCTCCGGGGGCGTGACTATGCCCCTTTGGCCGATTTTGTTGACGGTTTCACAACTATATTTGGGCCTTTCTAATATGAAGATTTCGAGGCTCTTCTTCAGAAACTGTGGCATTGATGAGTTGCTTCATTTCGGTATTGAAGGAGCACATCAAGGATGAGGTGCATACCTACATGCTGCGCAGTTTGACTCGTGCTATCAGTCTGGCCCGGATTCAAGAGGAGCGATTCAATCGACAAAAGTCCAGATGGGGAAATACGAAGAATACTACAAATCCTCCGGACACCAAGAAAGATCAAGGAGCTACTGGGAGAGCGACTGTGAAGAAATTGACATGGTCAGAGCTACAGGCAAGAAAGGAGAAGGGAATGTGCTTCAACTGTGATGAGAAATTCACCCCAGGTCACAAATGTCAGCCGATCCAGGTGTACATGTTGCGGGAGGAAGACGAGATGCCAGATGAAGAAGGGGAACAGGAGCACATCTCGGACATACCCGAGTTCATGGTATCCATCCAGGCCATAGAAGGAGGGTCTACACCGTTCACGATGCGGATTGCAGGGCGGATCTGCCAACACAAGGTGACTATTTTGGTTGACAGTGAGAGTACTCATAACCTCATCAACCCCGTTGTAGCACGGAAGCTGGGGCAAGAGATCACCAAGGATGCCTCTTTCCAAATCATGGTGGCAGCGGAAATAAGGTGCAATGCGAAGGAGTGCTGAAGGGAGTGGGGTTTAGTGTGCAAGGATACACTGCAGGATGGATGTCTACTTGTTGCCCATCCGGGGATCAGATATGGTTTTGGGAGTCCAATGGTTGCGACAGCTGGGTAAAGTAACCCTGGATTGGGATAGTTTGACCATGGAGTTTGCGCAGGATGGGAGGGAGTACTGCTTGCACGAGTCAGAACCTCACCTGTGAAGGAGATCTCTCTTCGCTACTTAGAGAGACTGTGGGAACAAGATAATGACATAGCTGTGATTATGGAGATCGGGCCTCCGGCTACGCCCATGCAAGAAGTCCCTGAGCAGATGAAGTCTTTACTTCTCCAGTATTCGGATGTCTTCCAGGAGCCCCGATCGTTACCGCCTCGGCGATTTCGAGATCACTGGATCAGCCTGAAGGAAGGGACTGAGTCGACCAACATTCGACCCTACCGTTACTCGTACATACAGAAGGCTGAGATAGAATGGAGTGTGAAGGAGATGCTAGTCGCAGGGATCATTTGACCCAGCACCAGTCCGTTCTCCTCACCCATCATCTTGGTGAAGAAAAAGGACGGGTCGTGGAGATTTTGTATCGACTACCGTGCTCTGAACAATTCTATTATCAAAGACAAATTCCTTATTCCCATCATTGAGGAACTGCTGGACGAACTACATGGAGCCCACCTGTTCACCAAGCTGGATTTGCGGTTGGGATACCACCAAATTAGGACGAAGGACGAGGAAATCTTCAAAACAGCTTTCCGGACACATGATGGTCACTACGAGTTTGTCGTGATGTTGTTCGGACTCTCCAACGCACCTTCGGCATTTCAGGCAGTGATGAACGAGATCTTCCGGCCCCTCCTCCGCAGGTCTGTATTTATTTTTTTGATGACATTCTAATCTACAGTGCCAACTGGGAAGAGCATCTCCAACATGTGGAACAAGTGCTCGTGATACTACGACAACACCAGCTCTATGTCAAGCGCTCCAAATGCTCATTTGGTTAAGAAGAAGTGGAATATCTGGTTCATATTGTCTCCACACAAGGAGTCAAGGCCGACCCCCGGAAGGTGGGGAATATGCAGACGTGGCATAGGCCGCGTACGGTCCGAGCACTCCGGGGTTTCCTCGGGTTGACGGGCTACTACTGGCGATTCGTGAAAGATTATGGGAAGATAGCTCGACCGTTGACCCAGCTGCTACACGAGGATGCCTTCTGCTGGCAAGAGGAGGCGGAGGTTGCTTTCCAAGCTCTCAAGACGGCCATGACGACGACACCAGTGTTGGCTCTTCCCGACTTCACCAAGGAATTCATACTGGAGACTGATGCATTAGGCGTCGGGATCAGGGCCGTGCTCATGCAAGAAAGTCGTCCGATATCATTTTTCAGCAAGGCGCTGGCCTCATGGACACTGGGCTTATTGACGTACGAGAAGGAAATGCTGGCCATCATGCATGACGTGGCCTTGTAGCGGCCCTACCTCCTGGGCAGACACTTTAAAGTCCGAACCGATCACCATAGTTTGAAACATTTTTTGGAGCAACGAATGGCTTCTCCTCTACAACAAAAATGGGAGGTTGCTTGGCTACGACTACGAGATAGTCTATAAGCAGGGGAAAGAGAACGTCGCGGCTGACGCGTTATCCCGCATACTAGAGGGAGCACTCAACACATCTCAGGTCCCCTGATCGGTGCCTTAGACGATATACAGAAGGAGGTCCTACAAGACCCTGAGCTGCACCCTATCGTGGAGGCACTTCGGCAGGGACACGAGGCCCCTCCCGGTTTCGATTGCAAAATGGGCACTTATACTTTCACCACCGGATGGTCATACCCTCGTCGTCACCATGGAAGAATACTATGCTACAAGAGTTCCACTCCTCACTAGTGGGGGCATGTAGGAGTTCTACGTACCTTACAGAGGGTTCGAGTCAATGTTTTATGGAAAGGCCAACGAAGGGACGCCCGAGGTTTGTACAGCAGTGCGACATATATCAACGTCAGAAATATGAAACCACCTCCCCAGCGGGACTTCAAACTCCTTTGGAGATACCGCGACTGATTTGGGACACAGTGTCTTTGGACTTCATCGACGGGCTGCCGAAGTCCCTAGGGAAGACAGTCATCTTGGTAGTGGTGGATAAGTTATCCAAGTACGGGCACTTTCTGGCCCTGATCCATCCTTACACAGGTGAATCAATAGCAGACTTGTTCGTGCGGGAGATAGCCAGACTTCACGGGATCCCACGGTCCATCATCTCTGATCGGGATCCAGTCTTTGTGGGCAACTTCTGGAAGGAACTATTCAAGCAGCAGGGAACGCGCCTATGTATGAGCACCGCATACCATCCACAAATAGACGGTCGGACCGAGGTACTCAATCAAGGAGTTGAGACATACTTACGGTGTTTCATTATGGATGAGCCCCGCATATGGACACAATGGTTGCGCTAGGCAGAGTACTGCTATAATACCTCCTACCACACGGCCAGTAAGTTTACTTCTTTAGAAATTGTCTATGGGCGCTCGGCGCTCCACCCTAAGTCTGGGCACATATGAGCCAAAGGGAACGGCGTTACCGATTGTTGATCATGAGTTGTGCGACCGTGACCGTACCCTCACCATATTACTAGAAAACATCTTTAATGCCCAAAACAGGATGAAAATACAAGCAGATAAACACCGGTCCGAATGTCAATTTGCAATTGGTGATTAAGTCTTCTTAAAACTCCAGCCCTACAGACAAACCTCAGTGTCCTGGTGGACAAATCAGAAGCTGACACCTCGCTATTATGGTCCCTTCAAAATCATTCAGCGGGTGGGACCGGTTGCTTACACCTTGGACCTTCCCGCGGGCTCGCGTATTCATCCCACGTTTCATGTCTCCTTGCTAAAGAATCAAATCGGGGAAACAACTCAGGTGTGCTCTAAACTGGGGGGGGGATTACGGCCACTCTCTGAGGAGGTGATGCTCACCAAGTGGAAGAAACGCGGTACAGAATACCGTCAGGAGATTCTTGTCAAATGGAAGAATTTATCCACAACACCTGGGTTGACTTGCTCGAGTTCCATGAACTATATCCAGAATTCCACCTTGGGGACAAGCTGGTTCGTGAAGGGAAAGGGAATGTTATGAATCCTCATAACGACTGGTTCGCGGGATAGACATATCAGAGACGGTGAAAGGATGCGGCATCAAGCGGGGCTGAACCATCCAGTTCAGCCCTCCCTAATTAAAACAAGAAGGCGGTTGGGGGCTGAACCGGACGGGTTCAGCCCCTGAGGGGGGGCCGCTGGGTTCTACTCTGGTATGAGGGGGGGAAGGGGGGAGGGGGAAGAGAAAGAAAAAGAGAGGGAGGAGAAAAATGAGGGGGAGGAGAAGGAAAGGGGGAGAGAGGAAGAGAAAAGAGGGAAAGGAAGAAAAAAATAATGGGAGGGAGAACGCGACCACAATTTGGAACTCCGCGGAGAGGCATTTGGATCTCCGCGGAGATCCAAATGGTTTTCCGCGGAGAACCTTTTGGATCTCCGCGGAGAACCATCTGCTCTCCGCGGAGAACCATCTGCTCTCCGCGGAGAACCAACGGGATCTCCGCGGAGAACCAACGGGATCTCCGCGGAGAACCTTCTGGATCTCCGCGGAGAACCTTATGGATTTCCCCGGAGAAGTTTTTTATTCTGGCTCTCCGCGGAGATCCAAATGGATTTCCGCGGAGAACCATTTGCTCTCCACGGAAAACCTTTAGGATCTCCGCTGAGAACCTTATGGATCACCGCGGAGAACCTTCTGGATCTTCGCGAAGAACCTTCTGGATCTCCGCGGAAAGCCACTTGGATTTCTGCGGAGAGCCTTCTGGATCTCTGAGAAGTTCATTGAAACCTATAATTATGCACCTTTCGACCTATTTGAAAACGTTATTCATCCATGGAACAATTGCTATTATAGACAAATATTTCAAATGTACAAGAATAATATTTTTTTATTTACATCAATCATCCACAAAATATTTAAAGATTTCTGCACAGATCTGGGCTCTAAACATAAGCATTTTTGTCTGCCAGTCTGCGCAACTCGCTCAGCTTATCACCCCTGCCTTCGCTACGTGCTCCATATACTTCATAACGAAGACACCGCAGTCCACGGAGTTCTCCTGTTGTGGTATACCAGCAGTCAAGTCGAGACTCCACTTGGAAAATCCTGCGTGGACTTTTTTCACGGTCGTCTTTTGGAACACAGAAATCTGCATTAACACAAATATGTTCGTACATTAGTAACTACGTAATATACACTACTATATTGCATGACAACGAACTGTACTTACAGCTATTTTAGCAGTATCTTTCCGCTTGGGGTTACGTAGAGAGTCGTGTATGAGCCACTTCTTCTCTTTAACAAGACCCACCAATAAAAACCAGTGTTGACTATAACATACTGACATTAGAATCATTGGGGTATTGGTGAGATTCTCCTTGGTAACGTCCTCGAGGAATGCAGCTACAACCGTAGATTCTGCGTACTTGGACCGTGGGTAGTGCAACTACATAAATTGTAGCATTTTTTAGCAATGCAGACAGAATTAACGGACGATACGCTTCTTCATCCTGCTCTCTACGCAAAGTCAAGATCTTTGCGTAGGCATCAACCTGTTAATCTTCAATATATTTGTCCGTCAGGATAGCATCCATGGCATCTCGAAATTTGATTACATTCAATTTATTGAATGCTTGGTCGTTCCTGAAACATTAGAAAATCAGCGTCAATATCAATGTGCATAGATCAAAATTTTGAAAATATAAAAGTGTATAATGTCAAAAGGGCACCTCGATGGAATGACGCTCATACGTCGATGGATGATATCTCTTTCTTCTTCTGTTATTTGTGGTCTCCCCAGATAGTCAACGGGGTACACATCAACTACATCCGCCTTTGTAGTTATAAGTTTTTCTTGTTTTACTGGGGAGTCATGAATATGAGTAATGGCAGTATCGTGAGAGGTGTGGTGGGTGGGAGATCTAGAGATACTAGGGCTAGATGATGGCGAGGATCGATGAAGGAGTGTGTCTATATCGTCACTCATTGCATCAAGACGGTCACCTACACCGTGACTAAAAGTAATTAAATCACTATGTACTTTATCTACTTTATTGTCTAATCTATCTAGCCTATTATTAAAGGTTCCTACAAAACTATTTATCTTGCTATCTAATAACGCAAATTGATCTAACATCCTATGCTATAAATCTATCCAAAACTGTACAGGAGGGAGAGATGGTGTGCTAGGTGGTGGGGGAGGTGATGATGTGCTAGGTGGTGGGGGAAGTGATGATGAGGGAGGTGGCGACGATGGGGGAGGTGGTGATGCAAACTTCACTTTTTTTCCTGCCCTAGAAGTCGGGCTTATTGATTTTCTATTAGATGGGGGAGGTGGCGGTACCTTCTGTGCTGTCAGCTCTGAACATAACAGTTTCTCCTTCGCTGTTATGTCTTCGAGTATTTCCAGCAACTATAAAAAAGAAATACAACCATTGTATTGGATAGTTCAACATTAGTAGTTAATCGAATAAAGTAAATTATTTACCTGCTCATCCAAGATAGATGGAACAGTGACCCCCAACTCTTTCAATGTAAATGAGACCTTCTCCGACCATCTTAATAGTTGAGGCCTCAATGTCGGATAGTGCGGAGGGATGCTGGTGGTGTGCTCGACGAACCAAATCTATATGAATCATTGCAATAGTTTAGAACATATGAAACAAAATTTATTTTAAGAATTAAAAATATAGATACTTACAACGAGAACATGGGTGCATCCGTAGATGTATCTCAATGAGGACTCTGACCTCTGTTGCAGTTGGCCTTCTTCTGAAACTGGTGGCAGCTTCTCCACCATCACCATGAACGACCTCATTAGGAAGGTATGGATGACTTCTGGCCAATTGAACTTCTAGAAGTTCTCCAAGCTGGAGACCTCATCAAAGAACCTTGGGAACCTCTCCGCGCTCGAGGGGAAGAAGAAATTGCACAGACGGTGCAAAACCAATAAGTTGGTCGTCACAGGGGACGACCCCTTCTCCATCGCCTGAAGCTCCGTCTTCAATTCGATCTTAGTGAGCGCTCCAAAAGGCTTGGAAGTCAGGATGACTTCCTCCCCATGGTTGGGCAAACCCAGTATCAACGCCACGTCATTGGGGGAGAAGGTAAGCTCCCTCGATCCAATGACGAAGACGTCCTTCTCGATGTCGTACCAGCTGAGCAAACTGTATAGGAGGGGAGTGTTCTGTGGCACCTTTGGTGCATGGAAAATATGCCAGATGTTGGCATCCATCAGCGGTTTCTTCTGACTCTCCTCCATTCGTTCAAGAATGACTGATGTTTGGCCCACAAAAGCCGACAAATAGCACTTCGAGCTCAGAACATGAATTTTCTTCTGCCCTATAGATCTGTCAAAATTATAAACGATTGTTACAATAAATCATAGATATGCATGTGTAAGAATATATGAAAATCCACTATAAAGCTCTCTGCGGAGACCCTTTTGGCTCTCCGCGGCTCTTGGCTCTCCGCGGAGATCCAAATGTCTCTCCGTGGAGAGCCAAAAGGTTCTCCGCAGAGATCCTGCACAAACGAAAGGAAGAGGCCAAACTTATATATAAAAACAATAAAAACATGCCTTTCTGAGGTTCACACAGACTGTTGCAAGCTCTTTTTCTTGTTATTATCTTTCACCTTTTGCTTGAGCTGTATATCAGATCGAACCCGAAACTGGTTCATCCCCAACACCCGTGCGACTCGCGCCCAGTACAAGAAACGCTTGGCCAGGCTCTTCCAAGACGTTTGATCACCAGTCGTCGATTTCACATTGGAGCGCTCTGCTGGACTAGTTAGCAAGTAATTGAGCAGCTCCTCCGATTGAGAAAACGGCTCCCCTATTGATGGGGTGGGGACGATGGCCTCCATTATTTGATTCAAAGTAGGTAATTGTTGATTGACCATGAATGGAGGACGGAAACCAATCTCGCTGACAGCAGACGAGCTGCCCGCAGCAGGTTCCTCCGTCGTCGTGATGACTGCAGAAGATGCTGGTTGAGTTGAATTCTGGGTGGTCCGAGTTTCGGCTGGCAATGGTTGTGTAACAAGTGGTGACGGTGGAATGTTGAAGGAGTCTTGATCACCGAGCTCCTTCTGCGCTTCGGTATGCAACTGCAAACTGTACTGACGACCTGGTGTTGTCGATGAGGTTGATGCCCCTTTCCTTTTGAGACGTCCAAGATACTCCCAACGATTTTGAATCTCCTTGTGGGTCATCTGAACTAGATCCTCACAACGCGCAGCAATGCGGGCGTAAGCTGAGGAGACCACTTTGGTCCAGTGAATATTGCCGGCATGCCCATCATCAATCTCTTTTTGAACAAGTCGATCAATGATATCGTCCGTTGATCCTTCAATTACTTGTTCGGGCGCAGATTGCAGATCTGTTGCACGAGGTTGACTTGAACAGTGATCGGCGTCGGTTGTCAAGGTGACGGTTCGAGTTATTGTTGTGGTGACAGTCTCTTCCAACTGCATGAAACTATCCTCACGGCGCGCATGCATTGGAGCAATCAATGACGCAGCCTGATTCAAGGCAGTAATGATGCTGCGTTTGGGCGTTGCTCGTTGAATGGGCAATCTGAATTGAGCCTGGGCAATCTGAATTGAGCCTGGGCAACCATATCATCCAAGTGTTGTTTAAGAACCTGTTCTGATTTCGACCGAATGAACCGTTTGAAAGCGAAATTGGTGATATGCAAAGCCAAGACAAGAACAGAACATATTCGATGCAATTGTGGAATATGCAAGGATTCAATAGAAAAATCTTTCAGATCTAGCAGTTCATCGGGCTGAAGAAATTTGAGAGCAACCGTTAGGAGTAAGCGTCGTTCGAAGGGGTTGATCATTGGTGAAGTGCTCATCACAGCTTCCCAGAGATTAAGCCCTTGTAATGCTGATTGACGTCCATTGCCCAATGCGTTGAGGCTGCGAGATTTCTTATGGTGATTTGATGAAGAGTTTTGCCCATGCGATGTTGGTCCGGGTTTTCGGCGCTTGCGACTGGACTGAATGGAATGGGGCGTGTTGCTTATATAGACGTCTTCGGTATGGTTCAAATCAGTATAGTGCTGCGGTGCAGCTTCGTCTTCTCCAACTATATGATTATCATCGTGAGCCCTCTCTACAACAGTTGCGGCAACATCAAGTGCATCCTTCACAATCGCATCGAACGTGTGGCTCGACCAAATTGCATTATCTGCTATTGATTCAACGATCATTCCAACGGATTCCAGTTGCCCAGCAGGAATTTCTGACAGTTGAGGAAGGGATTGTCCAAACGCTGCCGTCAATCCAAACTCGCCGTCACAATCATCAATCAAGAGAGGCAGCATATGAAACATTGTCGACAGAGACGTAGGTGAGGGAGTAATGACATCGGTCGAAAGCGGTGCGAGATACTGAGTGAGAATGATATGCATACCCGAGATTGGCAAATACGCCCAGCGAGGATCAAATTGGAGTTCGCCGCGAAAGTTGATTTGAGCGACCACGGCATGGAGCATCAAGATCCCTCCATCCAGGGACAGTCTCCGGGCAAATGGCTCGTCCTTGACGCCATAAGTTTTCGTTCTTCCCCGATCCACGACGTAGAGTCGAACGAAAGATGCGATCCACGACGGTGTTCGACGCGCCTGCTGGCGGCGTTAAGCTATTTCTGATGTGCTTTTTCTGCCTCTCGTGGCAAGCTAGAAGTTTGGTCGTCACAATGCGCTTCGAAAGTGGCACATCATTCTCAATTTCCCACTTTTTAATTCGATCCAACAATGCATCCAATTCAGCCTCAATGATGGAGCCTTCCCGCATTGAAGCATGTTCATTGTCAACAATGATTTCGGCCACGACAGCCATAAATTGTTCTGCCGAGCACGATCTGTGTCGTTCGAATTGTCCCTGTACCTCGTGATCAGGTGATGATTGTCTAGAAGAACAAAGATTTTGTCGAAGTCTTGTAGCCATTCCCGATCATCGCAGCACTTGTCAAGGTACATGATGAGCAACGAAGTATCAATACCGTAAGCGTTGTACCAGTTCTGCAAACTCCGACCAACAAATCGCTGCTCCGCATTGCCCGTCGTCGTTGTGAATTGATGGGAGAGAATTTGTTGGCGCTCGTTCATGACGGAGTGTAATCCATCAACGGGGGAAAATTTCCTGTCATTGAACTCATCCGTCAATTTCATGCGTCCCGACATGTTGTGATGATGGTCAACCGAGAGATGAGTCCCGGTTATGGCGCCTTCCATTCGGTTGAAGAACGAAAGTTGGCGAGCAATGCAGTCTTTGACTAGGCGTGTCAGCATTTATTCCATTGGACCGAGAGTGTCATTGTACTCGTTGCAATGCTGAAAAAACGATGAAAAATCAGGGAACACTGCCGGATCCTGCTGCGATGACGTTTGCCCGAGTACTGCATCCCATAAGCACATATCCAAATACCACGACGCGTGATCACGATATAGTGCGGCTTGATGCATATATCGAGTCGTTCGGGCACAACGAATCAACTTGGCGGCATCAGCAATGCCGGAACGGGACATGTACAAGTCGTACGCCATTTGAACAAGACCGATGTCGTGCGCGCTCTGTTCGAACAGTTGCACAGGATAGTTAAGGACAATGGGTGTTGGGATCAACTTCTCGGTTTTGGCCTCGTCCATGACATGGAATGTGGCACCACAGCCGCCGGAGGTGTTCGACTTCTTGGACACGTATCGAGCACTGATAGAAAATGCAGTGGTGTCGATGCAATCTACAACTCGCGGGGCACTGAATTGCTTGCGGGAAAGAAAGCTGACTTTGTTGCAAGATGGGCATGCACCCGCTGTCACATTGACATCGTACTGCCGTTTCGGATCGATCACGAACAACGGTTTCAACAGATACACATTCATGTCAGGACGCTTGTTCCACAGTGGCACGAGTTGATCGATTCGGATAGGAGGGCGCATGCCATCCTCCATCATTTTCAGTTGGATCTTGATCCAATCCTCTTGAATTTTGTTCAACGTGCCAGATTGCTTGCCACAAATGCATGGCTCACTAGTGGGGCGGTCGAATGCTGACGAATAGAATGGAGGTGTTTGCGTCAGAATCGATTCGGGTGGAATTTTAGGGCAGCGATGAACGTGGGTCTCTACTGATCATTGTGTTTTCGCAATGTCCCGCAGCAAAAGGTCTATACCATTCATTGCAATCAATGACGAACAGACAGACAATCTAGTGATTATAACCAAAATTAAGATTAGTAGAAAGGATGAGAGTATGCAAAACGGATCCGGATCCCCTGGAGTTCATGCTGGAACTCCATGGTGGAGTTCCCCCAACGGTTATGAGATAGATTTTTAAATGGCCTTTTAATTTCATATTTTTGACACCATTCATCACTGTTTGCTTTGTTTTTAAGCATCATAACTATCTCATATATGTTTTATATTATGAATAGATACGTCCAGTAGAGGTGATTGAGATAATCATTCATGATTACCAAGCATGATGTCGTTCATTGACTAACGGGGAAACCAAAGGATCTCCATAGGATCTCCGCGGAGAACCACTGGATCTCCGCGGAGAACCACTGGATCTCCGCGGAGATCTCTTGGGTTCTCCGTGGAGAACCTTTGGATCTCCGAGGAGATATTTTGTCTTCTCCGCGGAGACTTGGCTCCGCTCCTCGGAAATCCAATGGTCTCCGCGGAGAACCAAAGAGATCTCCGTGGAGATCCAAAGGTTCTCCGCAGAGAAGGGTTCGGGGTTCTCCGCGGAGATCCAAGGGTTCTCCGCAGAGAGGGGTTCGGGGTTCTCCGCGGAGATCCAAGGGTTCTCCGCAGAGAGGGGTTCGGGGTTCTCCGCGGAGATCCAAGGGTTCTCCGCAGAGAGGGGTTCGGGGTTCTCCGCGGAGATCCAAGGGTTCTCCGCAGAGAGGGGTTCGGGGTTCTCCGCGGAGATCCAAGGGTTCTCCGCAAAGGAGATATACACTCCTTCTTTGTACAACACTACGCCGTAAATGGAAACCCTAAAAAAGATAATGGCGGAGAAGATGTACCAAGCGGAGATGAATCTCGATCCCAGGATCTCTTGTGCCGTGAGTCGGGGAATGCGCGCCGGAGAGTCGTTGGAATCTAGCCGGAGTCGATGGGGGAGGCTGCGCCGGAAGGTACCTAGCGATGCGCTGCGAGAGAGAGCGAGTGAGTGCGAAAGAGAGTGCCGGGAGAGAAGCTGAACGGGCGCGGGATTGATGGGAGAGGGAGAGATGGTGTTTTATATTTTTAATGTTCATTATGAATATTTTATTAATATTAAGTCGGATTCAGTCTACCAGAGAGTGAGGCCCGGGGGGGGGCGGCCGGCCCCTCCTTAACCCGAGGGGTACAAATACCCCTAGGGTTCCCTGGCGGTGGACAAGCAAGTATTCTCAGTTATTCCTTTCTCCCTTTCTCAAAACCCTAGCTTTCTCTTTTCCCTCCCAAATCCCTTCTCATTCCTAACATTTGTATTCTCTTACATCTATAGTTCTCTACCCGAAGGCATTGAGAATTGAGGCTGGGATTTCCTTCCAAGATTAGATAGTTATTTCCTTCACCAGGAAAAAAAGGGAAATGCAAGTCTGAGCTTTAAATTTTGTAAATAAACATTTCTCAAACCATCTTCTCCCTCTAAGATGATATGTCCTGCAAATTAATTTTATCTTGTTAGTTTTTCAATAAACTGAAACCATCTTTTCATTTATTTTCTAGTTGCTGATCCATAGAATTATATGCTTTATTTTATTTTATTTCATAGAGATTAAAATGTTAATTTGTCCATTTCATTGTACACCTTTTTTGTATTTTAGTATGTTTCACCCTGATTCATTTTTGAATTGTGCAGGGAGGCATCAGCAAAATCGACTTCATCCTGATCTCGGAGCTACAAGAAAATGAGTCAACCGGACTATACCCAAGCATTTTATCCTATCACGCATGTCATTGCAGGCAAGTTCTAAGAACTGAAGAAATCTTTTAGTTTGAAGATCCCAAACATGCCTGATGCTCACAAATAGCTCGCATTCCACTCGATAATCGTTCACGTTTTGCCCTCTACCTAAACTAGTGAACTTTAACACGATTTTTTTAGCTTATTTACTTAATGAGCTGACCATGAACAAGAGCCCTGCTCCCTGATTAGGTTCAAAATATTAAATTATATAAAATGTTTATGTATATACACATACTTAAAGTTCGTTTAGGCCCCCAGTTTGGGATAGTTGTGCCGGTGATTTGGTGAAATTGGAGTTCCAGTGAGAAATGGAGCCTAGCCTATGATCTTTCCCATCGACTAAACACTTCTATTTCTCCAATGAGGTGAACCAAAAACACTACCGGAGCAAAAAATGAATTACCAAATAGTTTTAGCAGTGTACTTCGCTATTAGAAAACATATATTTTAAGATCTAAAAGAGTTTGTATTATGAAGAATCATATACCTTTTTCATGCAATCTGTGCCATCAATTGAAAATTTTATAGCTCATTCATGTTCGGCTTTAATGGAAGTATGGAGGATATCAAGTCGAGCTCGTGCTTGAACCATAATGTTCCATTGGGGAGCACCGAGCGTGTATTTGCATTACTACTATTGAATAAATGTATGCATGTGTATATTTGTGTTAAACCGCATATGCGTGCGCACATCGTATATTTCATAGTTTAATTGAACATATTGTTTAATTTCTCTGCATGTATTTCAGGTTCACTAACAAGACACCTCTGTGGTGGCTAATCGAAGGACCTCGAGTCATAAGCCATGATTTTTCTGCTTCCTTTTGCGAGGTTGACCTTGGGTTGACTATCTGCAACTCC
Source organism: Dactylorhiza incarnata (assembly GCA_033032865.1). Lineage (NCBI taxonomy): Eukaryota > Viridiplantae > Streptophyta > Magnoliopsida > Asparagales > Orchidaceae > Dactylorhiza > Dactylorhiza incarnata. Next base: position 3,866,546 of record JAWHQI010000244.1, on the reverse strand, counting down.
ATGAAGGCTGAAGTTTCCATTAAAGTCGTCACCTCTGATACAGCGCCCGAGTCAAAGCTTTCGGAAGATGTAATTTCCGATTCCAGCATCAGTCAAGGAGGATGGCACGATATTTCTCTATCAGACGACACGAAGTCAACCTCAAATATTCCGAAAGTTCAGCCCCTTAATCCATCATCATCATCAAATAGCATTTATCCATTTATTTGGTGCGCAGCAAGTTCTACAGAAGTGAAGATGCTGCCTTCATCCACCGCTAAGATGCCCCTGAGGATCTGCGTCTTCTCACCTGGAACTTATGATCTATCGAATTATGAGCTCCGATGGGATTTACAGCCGTCTGATCCTTCCGGCGATGAAGAAACGAAGATGAGTTCATCGGGTACGAGCCGGGGCCATCCATTCTACTTCACTGTCATGCAATCATCTCATAAGATTGTGTAGATATGTTTATGCATCATTGACATTTTTTGCTGTTGTAGTTAACTGTTATTTGCTGTTAATGGTGTTTATTTGTGGATTTTGGATCCATGCAATGATAGTTGAGTTGATTTAAGCTCTGTTTGGCATGGTGTTTTTGCTCCGGTGAGTTTGGATAAAAACGTCATCGTCATAGAAAGTATGTTTCGCATGACAACGCTTATGACCTCCACCAAGAAAATAAAACTAATTTTGAACATAAAAGTGAACGAAGTTCCATAGATGAGGTCAGACGTTCACGAATGACGGTTCATAACCGCCGCACTTCATGACCGCTACCACCATGCCAAACAGAGCCTTGGCTCGTAGATTTAAAATTGCGACATCAGTAAACCGAGGGCGTGATCTAGTATATATATCGAAGATGGTGCGGCATGGCTGGCTCTGGTGGTGATCCTCTCCATTTGGAGCAAATGGATGCTATCCATTTCATGATCGAGATTAATCTTTATTTATTCAATGGTGGAAATTTTTTGTTATATATGAAAAATATAAAAAGGTGAGTTTATTTAGCTAGTTAGATCCCCTAAGAATAGATTTTGGCCGTGAAATGGATACTATCTATTAGATCCTAAATGAGGAGGATCCTGGAGTTGGCTCTCCACCGTTTGATTGATCTAGGTTATGATTGATTTTGTTAATAATGTTTTCTAATCCATCATCAATCTAATCATTCTTCCTACCTATGAGAGCAAGTCGAGTTGAGCCAGCTCGAGAGATTGACGGGTCGGCTCAAACTTGAGCCTAATTAGTTTTGTTCAATAGCTCGTGAATCGCTCGAGTTTTTTTTGTTTTCAAATGATAGAATTTTTTTTATTTATAGTATGTAGATATAATATTATAATCACATATAATATATTGAATTAAATATCTTTTGAATGTAGATATTTATGATTTTTATTGTTTTATATATAAAATATAGATATATTATTAAATATGTGAAAATAATGAATTTTTAATATTTTGATTTCTTTAGCTTCCGAGCTCGAGCCATTTTCAATGAGCTCCCCGAGCTCGAGCTCAAGCCAGTTTTTTTTTTGATGAGCTCGACTCAAGCTCAGCTAGTTGGCACCCCTATCCCTACCTATTATAAACTACAATAATCTCAAATCATGGGATCATGGTCCGAGCCGTGAGCGTTATTGTGTTCCATTTCATCTAAGTCAACTTAAAATGTTTTAAAAAGAGAAGGCTAGGTTATATATACTACATTAAATACTTTTTAGAAGATCGAGTTCATAATCATCATATAAGACCATCAAAAGTATTTGAGATACGACTTATGGTGGGTTTTTTTTATTTCTGAAATAATGGTGCAATTTTTTTTCTTTTTGAATTAGTTGCACGAGAGGAACCTGATAGTGCCCACAGAGAGGATACGTGCAATCTCCGTTTCCACGGGCGAGTGAAACTCATTTAAAATAAAGTGCAGCCTGCCATGTAGTGAATGATTGTTGCTATATATATAGTCATTTACCCACATCTCCCTATAAGTTAGCTAAATTACAGATTGCGCCACTATCTTTTGAAATTACCAAAATAACCACTAGAAGTTTACATTTCATAGCATGCATGCACAAGCATGTTATGAAATGTAAATTCAAAGACAAACTATTTTATTAGAACTAAATTTGATAGTTGATAAATCATATTCAAATATTATAGGTTTGATTTCAGTGCTCAAGATGTGAATTCATATTCAAATATTTAAATTCCTTTCATTTTGACTACTCAAATGAGAGGGCCCCACATAGGGTATCAATCACAAGTATGGTCGCCAATCATACTGTCAACAGAAAAATTCTGGCTTATTAGAATCTTTTCTAGCATCCAATATTTTATAGAATTTGATGGGTAATATTATAAGCAAATTTAGAAGGCTATTAGCAGCCCAAAAAAGCGTGCTTGTTTGGCTACCTTGACTTGTGGAATTACTAGTGAGTGTTGTCATAGAATTTTGAGCATGTATCACATAGAATGTATGTTACCATAGAATGTATGTTTGACATGACAAAGGTTATGACCGCTACCCAAGAAAATGAACTAGTTTTGAGCATAAAATGCATTAACTTTTTTATGTGAGATTGAGCGTTCACGAACGACTGTTCATGACCACCGCGTTCACGACTGCCCCCACTGCGCCAAACGAAGCCTAAGTTTGGTCTTTATTTGCAACGTTTTAAGAGGTTAAGTAACTCTTTTAACAAACATTAAAGCAACTTTTTCACACACACAAGTAATTTTCAAAGCTTTATATATGTATATATACTTAGAAGTATATGGGGAAAGGTGTTTTTCTGTAGAAGTAACAGTTGATAGGGGGAAGGGGCAGCTCAGTAGAGAAAGCCAGCGAATGGCAGTAGATTCTCTATAGAAAGGGTGGACTTTGAGAATGTCAAATCAAAAAAAAAATCAAATATTTAATGTGATAGATGTAAGAAATCATATAAAGCGGGCAGCTTTTTAGTTGTTTTTTCTCTGCTAATTAACCTGTTCCTCCTCTTCATCTTTAAGTCAAATTCTTCCTCTTCTTTCATCCTAATTAACTAAGGGATCCCCCTCTTTCTCTCTCTCTCTTTCTCATTTCTCTTTTTTTTTTAATTTATTTGGATATATTTACTCCTCTGTTTTTTAACTTTTTCTGATGCTTTATTTCAGAGCAGAGAGAGAGAGAAGGAGCAGAAGATTCCCCCCCTTGCAGTTTGGGGATGAGAGCAGCCAGCACTCATAATCTAAAAGCCTAAAGAATATATTATCATCAAGCATTCACATAAATAAATTCCTTTCCCATCTTCTACAGCCATCCATTTAAGCTGTCCTTTCATCTAATATTGGGGAAAAAGTTGCATCAAAATTGTACCTGAGATCGATCCCCCCAAAATTGAGCTCATCCCCGCTCAATGTAACATTTTATGTACCGCTGTGTTTAGAATTTTCTAGATTCGCCCGTGGAGCTTCGTCAAAATTGTACCTGAGATCGATCCCCTCAAATTGAGCTCATCCCCGCCCAATGTAACATTTTATGCACCACTGTGTTTAGAACTTTCTAGATTCGTCGGTGCTTCGTCAAAATTGGAATGTGCAGATGGGCTCGAAGTTGGGGTCCATTTGTTAAGTAATGGGCTGGGTAAAGATGGTAACTTGTCATCATTTTTGATGTGAATTAACAGTGGAAGGCTTCTGCTGGTTGATTAAACATATAAACCACGCAAACTCCAACTACTCCTGCAAGTTCCAACCCATTTCTCTCCATTTCTCCATTTCCCTGCGGCGCTTCTGCGGCCAGCACAGTATCTCTTGGGAAAAAAGATGCGCTCAGAAGTAACTATGGAGATAGAGAGAGAAAAGGGTAGAGTGGGGGTAGGAGAGAGAGAGAGGGAGAGAGGAAGCTAAGGGGGGGATTGCTTGTGCTAACAGTCTCTTTTGTACTGACAACAAGGGAAAGGGAGGGTAGGGAAGGAAGTTATCTGAAAGCCATCAATGCAGATCCTACAAGGAGACAAAACAATGGATGGTTGGATCAGTTGGGTGTGTGTAGTCTCTATTCATCCATTTAAAGCTTTGCGTGTTATATGTATATATATATATATATATATATATATATATATTCTGGAGAGAGAAAGAAGAGATAGAGAGAGAGAGAGAGAGAGAGAGAGAGAGAGAGTGATGATTCTGCACTACCAGAACTGCTTCGGTCCCTGCTGCAGTGTGAAGGAGATAATGAGCAAGAAAGCATCTTGTTTTCATGATCATGGTCACAATTAATTTGTTGGGAAACTTGGATTGCAGCTGCTGCACAGCTAGCTGGCTGCATCTAATTAATCATAAACATTTGTGGTGGCTGGTCCCTGTCTCTACTATATAGCTTATAGCTATAGCTAGCTGATCATCATCAACACAATCCTCAGCTACAAATCTTATAAGATTCCTCCCTCTATATATAATTCACTGATGGATGATTTCCCTCTTTATGTAACAGTCTAAGAGAGATGACAGAAAATCAGGCTCCATCTGCATGCCTAAGGGGCACTAAACTCCATGACATATGCTGCACAAGAATATTATGATGCATGTCCCTAGCTAGCTATATATATATATATTTATTCCCTCAAGCCCCCACAATTAATTAATATGGCCAGATCGAATGCTTATTGAAGAAACAATTTTAAATGTAACAAGCCATTTCTTATAGAATTTGATGCACAATTAATTAATGTGTGTGTGCGCGCGCGTGTGTGTGCGTGTGTGTGTGTGTGTGTGAAGGTTTCAGGACCGATAGATGGAGTACCAAGACAAGAACGCCAAGTAATGAACATGAAACACTTGATGACTTCGAGCTATGGATCGACGATGCCTGAGTTGCTATGGACGATGTCTTGTACTCAGTCTCATTGGTGGAAAGGAAGGTAGAATCATGTTTTTTGCTACACCGCGACATGACAGCAGCTCCACACAGAAACACGTATCCTGACGTCAACTTGCGATCATCAGCATCACCTGCGTAGTCTGCATCTGTGTACACATGCAGCTTGAAGTCAGATTTCGCTTCATAAAACTGTTGGAAGCGCGATGTATGGGCACGCGGTCTCTCTATCTCCCGATACTCTCGGGCAAACACACCGCCTTTGGCGAACACCCTCCACGGCGAACGCTCCCCACTTCTGCGAGTACTACCCACGCGAGTACACACACCGGCAAGCACTACCCCACGCGAGCTCCACCCTCAACTTCACGGCGAGCACAACCTTCACCACCGCCGAGCACTACCTCAACACACCGGCGAAATACTCACTCCGGTGAGATAGCCCCTGCACGCGAGCTCGGGCTGGCGAGATGCCCCCTCAGGCGAGCTGGCGGCGGACACCAGCGAGCTGCGCTGGCGGGGCGAATAGTTCCTACGAGAGCTAGCGAGAGCGGCCTGGCGAGAGGGTTGGCGAGAGCGGCCTGGCGAGAGCACTGTTCCTGCGGGAAATAAAACACAAAATGTTTCTCTCACTAACTTTCCCTCTCTCTCTCTCTCTCTCTCTCTCTCTCTCTCTCTCTACGTTTTCTGCCGAAAACTTTTTAAATCCCAAAACTTTTCTATACAACTAACTTATAAAACAAACTACAAAGGCCTATTTATAGGGAAAAAAAACACATTCTCTCTCTGCAATAAATGCATTCCCTCTCTCTCCTCTTTTTCATCTAATACAAAATACATATATATAAAAACAACAAAAGTTGACCCGGTCAACAAAGTCAAAGTCTAACAAACTCCCCCTCAAACAAGGCAGCACATGCCGAGTTTGCCTTTGAGATTTGAGAACGTCTCCACCTTCAATGCCTTAGTGAAGATATCTGCGACCTGTTCACCGGTAGGGCAATACACCACCTCAACCGTCTTCTACTCCACCTGCTCCCTAAGGAAATGATACCGGGTCTCGATATGCTTGCTCCTCCCATGCAGTACCGGGTTCTTCGCAAGCAGGATGGCAGACATGTTATCCACTAACACTGTCGTTGGGCCATCCTGCACATGATGTAACTCTCCCAGAAGATTCCTCAGCCAAATAGCTTGGCAAGCACATGTCACAGCTGCAATGTACTCTGCCTCGCATGATGATAAGGCTATCGCAGCCTGCTTCTTTGAACTCCATGAGAACGCCGTCGTTCCCATATGAAACACATATCCGGAAGTGCTCTTCCGGTCATTCACATCACCTCCATAGTCGCTATCCGAGTAGCCAACCAGCTTCAACTCTCCCGCAGATGAATACTTCAAGTCATGGTCCCTTGTCCTGTTCACATATCTCAGGATCCTCTTCGCCGCAGTGAAGTGGTCCTGCTTGGGCTCTTCCATGTACCTGCTCACGACCCCAACCGCATACATGATGTCCGGTCTGGTGAAAGTCAAATACATCAGACTCCCAACCAAACTCTTGAACATTGTTGGGTCCACACCTTCTTCCTCCGAGTCCTTCCTTGGCTTCATTCCGGGATCAGCGGGAGTGGAGATAGCCTTGCTACCATCCATCCTGAACTTCTTCAAAATTTCTTCCGCATACCTCTTCTGAGATATGAAGATGTTGTCTTCTCTCTGTTGCACCTCAACGCCCAAAAAGTAGTTGAGTTCTCCCAAGTCCGTCATCTCGAACTCTCTCTTAATCATCCTATTGAACTCCTCGAACATAGTTGGGTTGTTCCCGGTGAATATCATGGCGTCGACGTACAAGCATAAGATCATGATATCACCGTTCTTCTCGGTCTTCATATAGAGGGCATACTCATAAGGGCACTTCATGTAGCCATGCTTCTGGAGGAAAGCATCTATCCTCCCATTCCAAGCCCTCGCTCCTTGCTTCAGGCCGTACAAAGCTTTGTCCAGCTTGCACACCTTCCTCTCCTGGCCCTTCACCACATACCCCGGAGGCTACTCGATGTACACATCCTCCTCCAAGTAGCCATTCAGGTATGCTGCCACAACATCCATCTGCATGATTGTCCACCCATAGTGAGCTACCAGTGCGATGATCAACCTGATGGTGTTAATACTCGCCACTGGGGCATAGACCTCGTCGTAGTCCACTCCTTGGACTTGCTTGTATCCCTTCACGGCTAGCCTTGCCTTGTGCTTCTCCACAACTCCATCCTTGTTCTTCTTTACTTTATAGACCCACTTCACCCCGAGGGGTTTGTGGCCTGCGGGTGGGTCGACCAGCCTCCAAGTGTCATTCTTCTTTATGGAAGCCATCTCAGCATCCATCGCCGTCCTCCAAGATTTCTCCTGGGCTGCTTCGTCATAGGAGTGTGGTTCACAATCTGCTAAGAGACAGTATAGAGAAAAATTAGTATGCATTGGTGTCGTCTCCTCATAGAGCTCCTCCAACCCCTTCATCTTAGGTTGTGGACTCTCAGAGTCACTCCGGCCGCCGCTTCTTCCACCGGGACTGCTTCCGCTTGTGCTAGTTCCTCTTGAGTAGGGAGTGGGAGCTCCCCCTGAATTTCCACTCGGTGGTGATGGTGGCTCAGCTCCACCATCCTCAGCTCCTGCTTCGTGACCACCTTCTTCCTCATCTTCAAAGAACATCCCCTTCATGCTCCTTGTCTCCTCATCCCAGCTCCAGCAACTGTCTTCTTCAAACACCACATCCCTTGAGATTATGGCCTTCTCCATCACCAGGTTGTACAGTTTGTAGGTCTTGCTCTCTGAAGCGTCACCCACAAAAATACACTTCTCGCTCCTATCATCGAGCTTCTTCCTTCTCTGGTCCGGGACGTGAGCATGAGCTACACACCCGAAAACCCTCAAGTGCTTCACACTTGGCTTCCAGCCACTCCAAGCCTCGAACGGGGTCATGAACTTCACACTCTTCGTGGGGCATCTATTCAGTAGATACACCCCACACACTGCACTGCCTCCGCCCAGAACATCTTCGGCAACCCCTTGCCCTTCACCATACTCCTCGCCATGTTCATGATGGTCAGATTCTTCCTCTCCGCGACTCTGTTTTGTTGTGGTGAGTACGCCGCCGTCAGTTGGTGTAAAATCTCATTCTCCTTGCAAAAGACATCAAACAGCCTCGAGGTGTACTCCCCACCTCGATTTGTCCTCAGCACCTTCAGTGGCTGACCACTTTCTTTCTCCGCCATCGCCTTGAACTCTTTGAACCTGTCAAGGGCCTTCCCTTGCTGACTGCTTCCCTTGCTGACTGCTTCTTACTTCCACTAGGGGGAGTGAGGGGATCCTAGGTGCAGGTGGTGTTGAGCACTCGCCGCGAGCGGAGGATGCGGCCTGCATGAACTCCAGGATCCTCTTGCTGAATTCGTCGAAGTCGCTCTTCTTCACATACTCGCAAGGTGGAGGCGGGTCTCCCAACTCGTCGCTTCCAGCCATGAGACTTGGCTCAGAGTTTTCCGAACTAGTCGCTTCCACGCTCACCGCACCAGAATGTTGAAACCAGTTTCCCGGTTTCAGCGTTCGAAAGGGGGTTGCGACTAACCCTTACTTGACCTAAGCCTTGACCCATGACCGGTTGCTAGGAACTAAGGGACTCGGACTTGATGACAACTAGAGTCTAGGGACAGACCCCTTAAGCTTCAGCGTGGAGGTCCCACCACACACCCGGAAGCCCACTCGGAACTTCCCCTCCCAAGCCAATGCTGAGCCTGGGCACCTTGGAGGGCACTAAGAACCACCTCACTGTCAGCTGAAGGATGACAAGGGAGGGGGGTGCTTGCTCACAAGACACACGCGAGGGGGGGGGGGGGGTAGTGACTAATCCTTCCCAAGGTGCCCATGGGGGTCTATTTATAGACTTTCCCAAAAATGGACTGCGGATAGCCAAAATTGGACTGCGAATAACCAAAATTCTGCTATCCGCAGTCCGACCATGACCATGAACAATCAACGCGTGAGGGGAGGCGAGTGGGACCCGAGGTGCCCACTTTCCCCCTCACGGGAGGCCATACTGGCCTCCCCCCAATGTACCGGGCGAGTGGGAGAATTCCTCCCACTCGCCCAAAGGGGGTGGTGAGTGGGAGGGCCTCCTCCCACTCCCCCTCAAGGTGGCCGGCGAGTGGGAGGGACCCTCCCACTCGCCCGGCGAGTGGGAGGGTCTCTCCCACTCGCCCGGGTAAATGGCGAGTGGGAGGGACCCTCCCACTCGCCCGGCGAGTGGAGGGATCCTCCCACTCGCCCGGGTGAACGGCGAGTGGGGGCTCCTCCCACTCGCCCGAAGGGGAGTCGGGGGAGCGGGTGCTCCCCCCGCGTCCCATGTGGCCTCTCTTTGCCTTGACTGGTCCCGACCGCTTATGCGTGGTCATTTTGATCGTCTCGACCACCTTCATTGTCTTGGTCTCATCCGGGTTGGGTCACACCGACTCGGGAAATATGAGGGTTGTACACAATCCCCGCTCTTTGCGAGCTTGTCCCAAGCTCGGAAAGAAAGTCCAACCCACCTATTGGACGAGTAGGTGGGACCCGTAGGGAATCTTTGGAGGGCTCCACCTGATGGCTATATATAAAACCCCTCGAAGAGGGGGGTAAGAAGAGCACCATTCCTAAGAGCCCCCCACTCCCCCTTTCGAACAAGATGGATACACCTCGAGATTTCAGGGCTCGCATCAAAGCTCTTGCTTGGAAGGGTCCGTCCGACGTGACGGAGCTTAAAGCTTTAATCCATGGCCCTCCGCCTTCTCCTACCCGGTCCGCGGTGAGATCACCTCGGAAGAAACCCCGCCCCGAGTTGGTGAAGGAGGTTGCGTCGTCATCCTCTCATGGGGCGACCGAATTCGTCCGGGGCCTGGATATGGATTTGGTATCGATTCTCCCCTCATCTCTATTTCACCCCTACGGTCATGTATGACCATAGTGACGTGTTTCTTAATTGTCTACAGCTTCTCGCGGAGGACCTCGAAGGGGTCCGAAAAATGGTGGAGGGAACGGATGTAGATGCCCGGGTGAGTCCTGTCTCTCTCGCTCGGGAACCCGCCGCCCTCTCGATTGCTCACGACAACTCTTCTGCTGGAGGGAACCAGACTTCGACGGGTCAATCGAGCCGAAAGGAAGTCTCGGCGCCACCCCGCTCTCCTACTGCAGTCGTGGAGCCCATTGGGGACCGATCCGACGTCTTCGTGCGTCTGAGCCGTCTGGAGACCCTTACCCAGGAGCTGCGGGAGGGGAGGCTGTCTTCTGGACCCGACCCCCTCGCCCGTGTTTGCGTGCTGGAGCGTCGGGTGGAAAGATTGGAGGCTGAGCTCAACCTCCTACGGGGAGAGGTCCGGCTTGCATTTGGGGGCATGATGACACCATTCGAGGATCACTTCCGTTGGGTGGAGGCCTTCGTGCGCACCGTGGGCGAGGAGCTCTCCTCTGCCAAGGCATGCTTCGAGTCCACGCGTGGGGGGGTCCCTTTCACCCAGGACCAGGGCTACTGGAAGTGGACGGCGCGTTAGTTACCCTTTTTTGGGGATCTACTATTTGTTATGCAATAATAAGGACCGGCTTGTCATGGCCGTTCGTCTGTTTCGCGACCGGACTGTTTGTTTCGTTATGTCGCCCTTACGTTCGCTTCAACAACCCCGCCGATTCATGTCTCGCCTGAGTTGCTATCTTTTGGTTATAACTAACATGCAGGGTGATCGCAATGAGGCTAAAACAGTCAACTAAGGGCGGGAGGCAGAGGACTCGAAAGGACGATCCGGGGACGAAGTGGTCGGGTGGTGTCAGGGGAAGGTGTAGATGAAGGGGACCTCTTGGTCCGTATCCTCACACCAGGCGAGAGGACCGCAAGGCCCTCCCTCCTCTGCGGGGCGAGTGGGCCATGAGGTCCACTCCCATGCACCGGGCGAGTGGACCTCCAGGTCCACTCGCCTGTGCTTGGGGCGAGTGGGCCTTGCGGTCCACTTGCCCTGGGCGAGTGGACCACCCGATCCACTCTCTCTTCATGCCCTTGGGCGAGTGGACCCATGGTCCACTCGTCTTCTCTTTTATCCCCCCTATAAATACGCCCCCTTCCACCTCTAGGTCCTCACCTTCCTCTCTTCCCTTGCCTTGCGTTCCTCCCATAGCCAGCTCTACCCCTTCTTTTCACTCCTGTAAGATGGCATCCAACCGCCCACCCGTCAAGAGGAATGGCCGGAAGCAGAACGCGGCCAACTTTTTAGGGTGTTCTTTCCCGGTGGGGAAGGTATCCAAGGAGGACCTCTCGGCCTTCAGAAGTTCCTACCTCCCCGAGGGGTGGTCATGCAGACGCCCGTCAGGGGGTGAGACCATCAACTCCTTTTACAATGATTGGCTCGCATTCCCCCTCTCTCACTTTGAGGCTGGGCTACGGCTGCCCTTGTGGCCTGAGGTGAAGGAGTTCCTGGACTACTTTGGCGTAGTCCCGGCTCAAGTCAATACGAATGCGATTTCGATGTTGACATCTTACGCATGCTACCTGCGGGGGGAGAGGGTGGTGTTCGACCTGAGCGTATTCCGCAAGGTCTTTATCTTCCGATCAACAGCCGATGGGGTTTGTTTCTTGACCAGCACACACGTGGACGTGCATGAGACCTCCAACAAGGTCCATCACTGGAACGACTCATTTGTGTTCGTTCGGGGTGATCTGGACGGCATCCCTTTTTCCCCCACACAGAGACCTGAGAAGGTCTGCAGACCCCCCTCGCTACGTGGGGAGGCCGCTGAGCTGCACCGCTTCCTTAAGGGTGCGAACTTCGAGGTTGATCACCTCCGGAGGAACATTAATCGGCTCACCTACGTGGAGCCGGGGACAGGTACTTGGACCTTGCCAACTCGTCTCCTTTATGGTTCATTTCTTCCTATGGTTGCTTATCTCATCCTAACTTGTGCAGGCGAACGGTCCCTTCCTCGACACCTCCCCTCTGCGGGGGGAAGTTCCTCTCTCGCCCATGGGCTCGTCGAGGAGGTCGCAGCTGCCTCTGCCTCGGCCCCGAAGGTGTCCGGGTCGAGGCAGAGGAAGGATAAGGAACAGGTGGGAGAGGAGGGAGTGCCCTCCTCTCCACCGAAGGGACCGAGGATGCGGCGAGGGAAGGTCGTCTGCCGGAGGGACTCCGGGGCGCCGGCCATGGAGAGGGGGGAACCGAGTGACCCCAATGCGTTGGCCAACCACCCCAACTTCGAGATGGGGGGGAAGGCCACGGACCTTCTCGGCGAGCCCGTCGTCTATTGGGATGAGACGATGAACCGGGTCTCCTTCTCCTCTCAGCGACCCTCGTGGGCCGAGGGGGACGTCATCGACAATGCGGCATACAGCTTCATCTATGTCATCTATGGTCGGCAGGACGCCGCATCTTACAAGGAGATGTCCATGCATGACCTTGCGTATGCGAGCTCTCAGGCCCAGCTCCGCGCGACCGAGCTCTCCCACATGGCCGCCCGCCGAGGTCTTAGTCTCTCGTACAGGTCGGTACGGGCGGATGCGTCGAAGCTGGATGCGGAAGAGAAGGCTACTGACCTTGCGGCTCGCTTGGCCATCGCTGAGAGACTCCTGGAGGAGTCATCCGGAGGTTTGGTTCGTGCCCGCCTTGATGACTTTTCCTTTTCTCTTTTTAATCCCTCATTGTTCGTGGGTTCTAATTCACTTGCCTAGCCGGCCTGCAGGGACCCGGTGCCGCCGACTCGCTCAGAAGACGATGCGAGGAGTCGGACCAGGAGGTGCAGGACCTGAGGACTCAGCTCGCAGAAGCTCATAGGCAATTAAGGGAAGGGGGAGGAGAAAGAAGTGCACCTTCGAGGGTGGCGATGCCGGTACCACCTCGACCTGCTGAAGTCAAGAGCGGTCGGAGGAGCATCATGGCATCAACGACCCGAGCCATGGTGAGTCGCCTCCATGACGTGGATGCTCTTCGGGATAGCTGGAGGGGGGTCTCCGCCAGCGACATCCTGCCTGAGTTCTTCCCTTCACCTGGGCGATCCGGCTCGCCCCTAGCAGCGGCGGCTACTCTCCACGGTCGTGAGGGTGGCCTGCCACTTTCCTTTTCTCCCGTTCCTCATGGGATCTATATACTTCTTGTGTTTGCTTTTCTTCTTCAAGCCTGCGTGTACTAGTAAGAATGAAGTATCAATTCATGTAGTACGTGTTATCAACGAACCAGTAGTTATTTGAACGAATTTCCTCAGCTTACTTTCTTCCTTTACTGCTTGAGGAATTGATACCTTACTTGAATCGATCACCGAGTCGTTGATTGGCCCGATGAGTCTCCCATCTGCCGATATGACTGAGTCTGTGGAGTGGTCTCTCTTAGTCAGGGATCCTATCGATTGGAGGTGGAAGCACCCATCCATGTCCTGGGAGTCTTAGCTCAATCGAGGGTGGAGGAACTCAACGCCTTCTCAATCCGACTGGAGGTGGAAGCACCCATCCACGTCCTGGGAGTCTTAGCTCAACCGGGGGTGGAGGGACTCAACACCTTCCCAGTCCCCTTATCGATTGGAGGTGGAAGTACCCATCCATGTCCTGGGAGTCTTATCTCAACCGAGGGTGGAGGAACTCAACGCCTTCCCCATCCGACTGGAGGTGGAAGCACCCATCCACGTCCTGGGAGTCTTAGCTCAACCGGGGGTGGAGGGACTCAACACCTTCCCAGTCCCCTTATCGATTGGAGGTGGAAGTACCCATCCATGTCCTGGGAGTCTTAGCTCAACCGGGGGTGGAGGAACTCAACGCCTTCCCCATCCGACTGGAGGTGGAAGCACCCATCCACGTCCTGGGAGTCTTAGCTCAACCGGGGTGGAGGGACTCAACACCTTCCCCATCCGACTAGAGGTGGAAGCACCCATCCACGTCCTGGGAGTCTTAGCTCAACCGGGGGTGGAGGGACTCAACACCTTCCCCATCCGACTGGAGGTGGAAGCACCCATCCACGTCCTGGGAGTCTTAGCTCAATCGGGGGTGGAGGGACTCAACACCTTCCCAGTCCCCTTATCGATTGGAGGTGGAAGTACCCATCCATGTCCTGGGAGTCTTAGCTCAACCGGGGGTGGAGGAACTCAACGCCTTCCCAATCCGACTGGAGGTGGAAGTACCCATCCATGTCCTGGGAGTCTTAGCTCAACCAGGGGTTGAGGAACTCAACGCCTTCCCAATCCGACTGGAGGTGGAAGCACTCATCCACGTCCTGAGAGTCTTAGCTCAACCGGGGGTGGAGGGACTCAACACCTTCCCAGTCCCCTTATCGATTGGAGGTGGAAGTACCCATCCATGTCCTGGGAGTCTTAGCTCAACCGGGGGTGGAGGAACTCAACGCCTTCCCAATCCGACTGGAGGTGGAAATACCCATCCATGTCCTGGGAGTCTTAGCTCAACCGGGGTGGAGGATCTCAACGCCTTCCTAATCCGACTGGAGGTGGAAGCACCCATCCAAGTCCTGGGAGTCTTAGCTCAACCGGGGTGGAGGGACTCAACACCTTCCCAGTCCCCTTACCAAGCAACGAGCTGACCCGATGCGTCCCTCATCTACTAGCATGACTTAGCCCGGCGGAGGGTCTCTAGCCAGGGATTTTGAACCTGGATATCCTTGCAGAACCCCTTTCACATTCATAGTTCTTACCTATTACAACTTACCTATGCTACGACCCTTTGGGCATCCTGTTACACCTCGCCCTTTTCTGGGCCCCTCCTTACATCTCGCTCCTACCCGGGCACTTCACTACATTTCGCCCCTTCCGGGCTCACTCTGTCGCCTGCTCCTTGGCCATCTCTGCCATCGCTTCTTCCACTTCTTCAGCTGCTTGCATCCATCCGATCGTGTTGACCGCAGTAACGTAACACTGACGCGCCTTCCGGGGATCCCACCTGACTCTCACCTGGAGTTCTCCGGAGTTGTACTTCAAGCATTGGTGGTAGGAGGACGGCACGCACTTGTACGCGCTGATGAGGGGACGTCCGAAGATGGCGTTGTAACTGCTCGGCGCATCCACGATGACGAACCGGCAGTTCTTTGAAGTTCCCCCCAGGGTGACGAGGAGTTCATCAACTCCCCCCTCCACCTCCTTCCTCTCCCCGGAGAATCCGAAAAGTGGCCCATCCGATGCTAGCACTCGCTTTGCGTCAACCTTCATTCCTTCAAAAGCCTTCTTGAAGACCACGTTCACCGAGCTCCCGTTGTCGACTAGGATCCGGGAGACGGTGAAGTTCTCGATCGCCGCCTTGATGACCAGCGCGTCGCAGAAGGGGTCCTCATTGGCCGGCAGGTCTTGGGTTGAGAAGGTGATCTTCTCGCTTGAGGGCGGGGATCGGGAAGTCGAGGCGACGCTCCGACGGTATATGGCGTGGAGGCTCCCCTTCCGGGTGGCCTCTTTGCCCGCTCCCCCGTGGATGACCCCGATCCCTCCCAGGGCCCCTACATCGACCCTCTCTTCATATGGATCATCCTCTTCCTTGTCCTTCCCCTTCTCCCCTGCCCGCGGTCCCTCCAGGCACAACTGCTTTCCCCCTGCTGGGGCTCTTCCTCCTTCCCTCATCTCGAGGAACTCTGGGCAAGCTGCGGTCGCGTGACCCTCCTGCTGGTGAAAGTCACAGTATAGCAGCGCCAGCTCGCCCCCCCCCCCCTCCCCCCCCCCCCCCCTTCCCCCAACGCTCCTTCTTCCTTCCGCCTCTCTTCCAGTCGATGGCCATGGCTTGCAGGAGCTGGACTTGCAGTGGCCCCGAGTTCTGTTGCCATCCTGCCGGGTGGAACCGCCCGTGCCTCCCCTGATAACCTCCTCCTCCTTGGAAGTGGCCCCTTCCTTGGCCCTGAGGGGGACCAACCTGTGACCTCCAAGCTGGTCGGGCGGCTGTCGGTTGCGACTTCCAGCCTTGCTCCTGCCCAACGGGAGGTCCCTGTTGTCCCTGACTCCTCACTTCCTCCTTTTTTCTTCCTCCGTGTTCTTTCCTTTCCTCTTCTGCTACCTCGGCTAACCTAGCCACGAACTCCTGATTGGTAGCTTCACACTCGGTCTCACGATCAGCACGCTTCATCACCTCCTCGAAAGACAGGGGAGGGTCCCGAGTCAGACTCATCCGGAACAGCCCGGGCTGCAGCCCAAGGGTGAAGGCTAGCTGCAGGGTGTGCCCGGGTACTTCGACGACAAGAAGGACCTCCGCCTGGAACCTATCAATGTAGCTAGCCAGCGTCTCCCCTGGCTTTTGCCTGACTGCGAACAAGGCCTCTATGCTCTTCCTCCTCTTCTTCGAGGTAGAGAACCTTAGCAAGAAACTTCGACGCAGATCCTCGAAGCGGTAGATGGTTCCCGCCGGAAGCGAGTGGAACCAATCCCTCGCCTTTCCCTGGAATGTGACGGCAAAAAGCCTGCACATGAAGGCGTCCGACATTTGCCTGATCGAGGTCATGTCCTCGTACCACTGGAGATGCTGGAGAGGATCGCTATCCCCCTCGTAGTAGGACATGGCAGGATCGCGAAACCCATCCGGAACGGGGGCTGACATGACCAGCTCGCAGAAAGGGCTTCTCCATTCTTCTTGATTAGGGGGGAGGCGTTCCCACCACTCGCCCGCCGGGGCAGCTGGTTCGGGGTGAACTGTTGAAAAGCACTCGTGCCTGGAGGCTCAAGCCCTCCTCTGAGGCTGGCTCCTTCCCTTGCTGACTGCTTCTTACTTCCACTAGGGGGAGTGAGGGGATCCTAGGTGCAGGTGGTGTTGAGCACTCGCCGCGAGCGGAGGATGCGGCCTGCATGAACTCCAGGATCCTCTTGCTGAATTCGTCGAAGTCGCTCTTCTTCACATACTCGCAAGGTGGAGGCGGGTCTCCCAACTCCTCGCTTCCAGCCATGAGACTTGGCTCAGAGTTTTCCGAACTAGTCGCTTCCACGCTCACCGCACCAGAATGTTGAAACCAGTTTCTCGGTTTCAGCGTTCGAAAGGGGGTTGCGACTAACCCTTACTTGACCTAAGCCTTGACCCATGACCGGTTGCTAGGAACTAAGGGACTCGGACTTGATGACAACTAGAGTCTAGGGACAGACCCCTTAAGCTTCAGCGTGGAGGTCCCACCACACACCCGGAAGCCCACTCGGAACTTCCCCTCCCAAGCCAATGCTGAGCCTGGGCACCTTGGAGGGCACTAAGAACCACCTCACTGTCGGCTGAAGGATGACAAGGGAGGGGGTGCTTGCTCACAAGACACACGCGAGGGGGGGGGGGGGGGGGGGGGGGGTAGTGACCAACCCTTCCCAAGGTGCCCATGAGGGTCTATTTATAGACTTTCCCAAAAATGGACTGCGGATAGCCAAAATTGGACTGCGAATAACCAAAATTCTGCTATCCGCAGTCTGACCATGACCATGAACAATCAACGCGTGAGGGGAGGCGAGTGGGACCCGAGGTGCCCACTTTCCCCCTCACGGGAGGCCATACTGGCCTCCCCCCAATGTACCGGGCGAGTGGGAGAATTCCTCCCACTCGCCCAAAGGGGGTGGTGAGTGGGAGGGCCTCCTCCCACTCCCCCTCAAGGTGGCCGGCGAGTGGGAGGGACCCTCCCACTCGCCCGGCGAGTGGGAGGGATCCTCCCACTCGCCCGGGTGAACGGCGAGTGGGGGGCTCCTCCCACTCGCCCGAAGGGGAGTCGGGGGAGCGGGTGCTCCCCCCGCGTCCCATGTGGCCTCTCTTTGCCTTGACTGGTCCCGGCCGCTTATGCGTGGTCGTTTTGATCGTCTCGACCACCTTCATTGTCTTGGTATCATCCGGGTCGGGTCACACCGACTCAGGAAATATGAGGGTTGTACAATGTGGTTGCTCGCCCCTGTGTCCAGGTACCACACTTCATTTCTTCCTTCCTCCGCTCCTCGGTAGGTTAGGAACATCATCGGGTCTCCAGCGCCAGCATTGTTCCCGTTGTTACTAGCCTCAGCATAGTGGTTTGCCACTTCTCTCTTCCTCGGATCCCAACAGTCATAGCTCATGTGCCCGAATTTGTTACAGTTGTAACACTGGACTTGGGACATATCTCCTCGGCCTCTTCTTCGACCTCTTCCTCTTCCTTCTTGCCAACCTCCTTGAGGTCGGTCCGCTTCTCTCTAGAAATTTTGGTTCCTTCCTTGATCTCTACCTCCTCTTCTACCTCTACCTCTGCCTTGGTTACCTCGGCCACGCTGGCCGCCTCCTCTTCCGGAGCTTTCTCCAAAATTCAACTGAGTCTGGAGTGCTTTTCCCAAGCCACTCGCATCTTCATCATCTTGCAGCATCCTATACTCATGGGCTTGCAAAGAGCCTACAAGCTCGTCAACGGCCATCTCGGTGAGATCCTTCGACTCTTCAATCGCTACCACCACATGGCGAAATTTCTTGGAAATAGATCTCAACAACTTCTCCATAAGGCTCACATCATCGATCGTCTCCCCATTGCGCTTCATCTCATTTGTGAGTGTCCGCAGACAGGTCACATAGTCACCGACCTTCTCGGTGCTCTGCATCTTCATTACTTCATATTCCGCACTGAGGGACTGGAGCTTCACCTTCTTTGCCTTATCAACCCCTTGCATGGAGCGTTGCAACACCTCCCATGCTTCCTTAGAAGTTCTCGCGTCTGAGATTTTCTCAAAAGTCGCTTCATCGACCCCTTGATACAACAAGAGCAATGCTTTCTTGTCAGCCTTCCTTGTTTCTCGAAGTGTTGTCTTCTGGGCATTAGTCAACGCCGCCTCTTATTCAGTAGTTTGCTCAGTATAACCATTATTCACTATATCCCACAACTCCTTCGACGCTAGTAGCACCTTCATCTGAATGCTCCAGTTACCGTAGTTCATCTTCGTCAACTTGGGAACTTGCCCTGGCATGGCACTACCCATCTCCATCGCTTCTACACCTCAAACCTTCCGAGTCACCGCAAAGGTTTGCAACCTCGCTCTGATACCACTTGTTGGAAGCGCGATGTATGGGCGCGTGGTCTCTCTATCTCCCGATACTCTCGGGCAAACACACCACCTTTGGCGAACACCCTCCACGGCGAACGCTCCCCACTTCTGCGAGTACTACCCACGCGAGTATACACACCGGCAAGCACTACCCCATGCGAGCTCCACCCTCAACTTCACGGAGAACCTTCACCACCACCGAGCACTACCTCAACACACCGGCGAGATACTCACTCCGGTGAGATGGCCCCTGCACGCGAGCTGGCTGCGGACACCAGCGAGCTACATTGGCGGGGCGAACAGTTCCTGCGAGTGAGCTAGCGAGAGCGGCCTGGCGAGAGGGTTGGCGAGAGCGGGCTGGCGAGAGCACTGTTCCTGCGAGAAATAAAACACAAAACGTTTCTCTCACTAACTTTCCCTCTCTCTCTCTCTACGTTTTTTGCCGAAAACTTTTTAAATCCCAAAACTTTTCTATACAACTAACTTATAAAACAAACTACAAAGACCTATTTATAGGAAAAAACACATTCTCTCTCTGCAATAAATGCATTCCCTCTCTCTCCTCCTTTTCATCTAATACAAAATACATATATATAAAAACAACAAAAGTTGACCCGGTCAACAAAATCAAAGTCCAACAAAAACAATTGAGGCTTCAGAATCTCTTTGGCTGCCTCCAGATGAGGCTTCTGCGGCTCCTGCATGTACCGACTAACTCGGTCGATGGAAAAAGCGATGTCTGGACTTGTGATAGGTAGATAAGACTCCCCATCAGTACCCGGAAGATCTTCGGATCAGGAAGAATCTTCCCTTCTTCCTTCTGAAGCTTCAGCCCAGCCTCCAGTGGAACAGAACTGTTCTTCCCTTCCATCATGCTGAATCTCTCGACAATCCTCTCAGCATATGCCCTCTGGGAAATGAGCAGCCTGTCGCTTCTCTTCTCAACTTGAAGGCCAAGGAAATGTAGAAGTTCACCAAGATCATTCATCTCAAACCTGATGGATAAATGTTTTCACAGCGCCGCGACCTCCTCACTGTTGTTCCCTGTCACGATCATATCGTCGACAAACATCAGCATCAGCACATGAAGACCTCCACTCTTCTTTACGAACATGCTAAATTCTGAGTCTAAGGCATCATATATAACCACAGAACTGCAGGTACCCCGCAATCTTCCCATATCAGGCTCTCGGCGCCTGTTTCAACCCGTAGAGGGCCTTCTTCAGCTTGCACACATGATATGGAAGTGACTTGGACACGTATCCCGGTGGTTGCACCATGAATATGTCCATGTCAATCTCACCATCCAGGAACACATTCTTCACATCAAGCTACCACAACTTCCAACTTCGGCACGCCGCCAGAGCAATGATCATTCTCACCGACGTCTTCTTCGTCATAAGACTAAACGTCTCCTCATAGTCCTCTCCATAGGTTTGCGAGAAACCACGAGAGATAAGCCTCGCCTTGTATCGCTCTACTTCTCCATCAGCTCTCTTCTTTATCTTGTACACCCACTTGCAGGTGACAGGTTTAATGCCTTCAACCATGGGAACAAGGTCACATGCCTCATTTTTCTTCAAGGCCTCCATCTCTTTATCCATGGTCACGTCCTACTCCTTAGTGCCAACAACATCTTCAAAGCGGGCAGGTTCCCTCTCGTCGAGTGGTCATACAAAGAAGCAAGAGACCAAACTCATGAAGTCCCCCTCCTTATAGCGAGTTGGGGGGACGATGGTCCGCTTCGACATCCTCAAGGCTTGGTCACTTTCTACCACCCCGGTAGACTCCTCCTCTTCAGCTTTTCTCCCAAAATCTCCTGAAGCACCGCTCCCCCTATTTCTAGAACACGGCCCCCTCCCCCCCCCCCCCCCCCACCCTGAGGCATATGGCGATGGGGCACTGGGAGATAGATCCAACTCCACAATAGACTCCTCAGTGACTCTCTCTTCTCTCCTGCTTGAATCTTCACTCTTCGACAACACCACAGAAGAGACTCCCTGATACGAGATCAGTTCGTCAAACACCATGTCACGTGAGACGACGAACTTATGGTTTGCGAATCCATGCACTTCCACACCCTTCTTCTGCTCATCGTAGCCGATGAAGACACACTTATGTGCTTTCGGCTCAACTTGGTTCTCTAAGCATTTGAGACGTGCACGAAGTAGGTTAAACCAAATACTCTCATGTGAGCCACGTTTTCCTCTCCCGAACATAACTTAGCTTGTAGATCACGTGGGTTGCACATGCCATTCCCTCCGCCCATATGGCCTTGGGAATTCCCTTGGCATGTAGCCAGCTCCTGGTTATCTCCACTAGATGACGAATCTTCCTCTCTGCGACCCCATTTTGCTGAGGGGTGTGGGCACAAAAGAGCTCCCACCGAATGTCAAACTTCCTGCAGAAAGAAGCAAACTCATTAGAGGTAAACTCCCCCCCCCCCATTGTCACTTCTCAGCTTCTTCACTCTCAGCTTCTTTACTCTCAGGTCCAGCCTCCCCTCCACAAGTTCCTTCCACTCCTTGAACTTCAAGAATACTTCTGACTTCTCCCTCAGAAAGTATACTCATGTATAGTGGGTTTAATCATCCACCAGAACCAGCGCATACTTATTTCCTCCATAAGTAAGGGTGGTGCACGACCCCATCACATCAGCATGTACGCACTCAAGGGGTGTCTTACACCTGGTCTCTGACTTGTCAAATGAAAGTTGATGTGACTTTTCATATTGACTGCCCTCACGCACATGGTCATCATCGTAGAAAGAGAGATTAGGCAGACTAGACACTAGGCCCTTCGCAGCTATCATCTTCAACTTGTCCATCCCCACATGACCTAGCCTCTCATGCCAGATCGCAGCGCTTTCGTTTGTCTTCAGCTTGTCCACATAGGCATTTGCAGACAGAACATACAAATCATACACCCTTCTCCCGGTGAGCGTGATGTCAGCATCAACAGACGACAGATTCTTCAGAAGCTTCACCTCCTTTGGTCCAAACAGCACGCGGTATCCAGCATCCAATGTGTTTGCGACCAAGAAGAGGTTCTTCTTCATGCCAGGCACGTGATACACACTCTTCAGTGTCACGAGTTTCTCTTCACTCCAAAGGGATACCATCTCTTCTTTTTCAACTGGATGCATCGTATCATTCGCAGTGATGATAGCATCTGACCCTTCATATGCCTTAAAAGAGGCAAACTTAGACACATCTCCAGTGAGATGGTGCCCGCAGCCGGAGACCACAATCCAATCATTCTCAAAGTTGATGGAAGCTAAGACATCGACTGGCGTTACAGTCATCTCAGCTAGGAAGCAGTTGTCTCCTCCCTCACCACCCAGGTGACCTCCACCTCTCGCCTCACCTCTCCAGTGACCTCATTCCTTCTCAGCAATATGACAGGCCTTTAGATTGGTCCTACAGTCCTTTTTCATGTGCTCATACTTCCTACAGGCAAAGCAAAGAGTTCTCCCCTTCTCGTCGCGAGCAGGGAGGAACTTTCCTTTATCTCCTTGAGAGGATGTTGATGGTTCAACTCCGGAGTTCTTCTTCCTTTTGTCTCAGGACTTCTTATTCCCTGAGAACAACACCTCGCTATCTCCCCCTAAGATAGATACTCCAGTTGTTAGCTAATCTCACTTCTTACTTGATATTTTGCTGACACTCGTGTTTTAGTAATGCAGGAAAAGAAGAGATAAGAAAGGCACGGGCTCAATGTGTTATATATTTTTAGGCGAAAACACGGGCTTACATATATAGCCACGAAAGAAGGGAAAAGCATTAAACATAATTAGGTGGGGGATTACATTAAGGCATTAATTATAGACGGCTAATGATGTTTCCTAAGCAGGTACATTGGTGGAGGCTTGGTACAGTCCCGATGCACTTTCCTTGCTACTGTGCTTTAAGTGGTGGTTGATCTGCTGGTACATTGAATTGGGGCTGATTTATTTTCTTCACCCCCTCTAAATCTGTGTCATCTTTAACACTGAGCAGTTCTCTCGGCTCCATGAAAACGTGTTCCCGAGCTTTTCCTGATATTGACGAAAGCGACCCTGACTGCTTCGACAAAACTGGACCGATCTTATCACTGAGATTGACGAATCTCGCTGAGCTCGACGAATTGCCCCCTGGGTTCGACGAATTTACCTCTGGTCCTTTCTTTACTCTGAGTTCGACGAATCTCGCAGAGTTTGACGAATTGCCCCTGGGTTCGACGAATTTACCTCTGGGCCTTTCTTTACTCTGAGTTTGACAAATTTTTCTGTGTTCGACGAATCGGCCTCTGGGTTCGACGAATTTACTTCCGGACCTTTCTTTACTCCGATCTTATCTCTGAGTTTGACGAATCGAGCTCTTGTTAAGGGTTTGGTCATGATATCAGCGAGCTGATCTGCGGTGGGACAAAACTCCAGCTCGATCTTCTTCTTCTCCACGACTTCTCTGATGAAGTGGAAGTGTATGTCGATGTGCTTGCTTCTGGCATGAACAGCTGGGTTTTTTGCTAGGGCAATGGCTGAAGTGTTGTCGCAGGGGATTTTTACTCGTGTTTCTTCTCCTTCTTCCTCGATCTTGCATAGTTCCTTTTTCAGTCTTTGCAACCAGATTGCTTCACAGGCTGCTGTGTTGAGAGCCATAAACTCAACTTCGGTCGTTGAGAGTGCCATGGTATGTTGCTTCCTGGAACTCCAAGAGATAGGGCTTGAACCCAGGAAAAATACATACCCGCCTGTACTCTTGCGATCGTCTAAGCTTCCGGCCCAATCTGAATCGGTGTAGCCGATTAGCCTATCGTTTTCTTCTTGTTTGAGCAGAATTCTGTATGTCTTTGTTCCCTGCAAGTAACGGAGTACCCTTTTTGTTGCACCAAAATGGAATTTAGAGGGGTTACTAACAAACCTGGCGAGGATGTTGACTGCATTCTCGATATCGGGTCTGGTGTTTGTGAGATAGATTAGTGATCCGATGAAGCTTCGATATTCTTCATTGTCAGCTGCTTCTTCATCTTCTTTCCTTGCATAGTATTTTTCTGAGACTGACATTGGAGTTATAGTTGGATTGCATTCTTCCATTTGAAACTTCTTGAGAAGTGAGGTCGTGTAGAGTTCCGCAAAGGTTTGTAACCTCGCTCTGATACCACTTGTTGGAAGCGCGATGTATGGGCACGTGGTCTCTCTATCTCCCGATACTCTCAGGCAAACACACCACCTTTGGCGAACACCCTCCACGGCGAACGCTCCCACTTCTGCGAGTACTACCCACGCGAGTACACACACCGGCAAGCACTACCCCACACGAGCTCCACCCTCAACTTCACGGAGAGCACAACCTTCACCACCACCGAGCACTACCTCAACACACCGGCGAGATACTCACTCTGTTGAGATGGCCCCTGCACGCGAGCTCGGGCTGGCGATACGCCCCCTCAGGCGAGCTGGCGGCGGACACCAGCGAGCTGCGCTGGCGGGGCGAACAGTTCCTGCGAGTGAGCTAGCGAGAGCGGCCTGGCGAGAGGGTTGGCGAGAGCGGGCTGGCGAGAGCACTGTTCCTGCATGAAATAAAAAACAAAATGTTTCTCTCACTAACTTTCCCTCTCTCTCTCTCTACGTTTTCTGCCGAAAACTTTTTAAATCCCAAAACTTTTCTATACAACTAACTTATAAAACAAACTACAAAGGCCTATTTATACGCAAAAAAACACATTCTCTCTCTCTCTCTCTGCAATAAATGCATTCCCTCTCTCTCCTCCTTTTCATCTAATACAAAATACATATATATATAAAAACAACAAAAGTTGACCCGGTCAACAAAGTCAAAGTCCAACAAAAACAATTGAGGCTTCAGAATCTCTTTGGCTGCCTCCAGTTGAGGCTTCTGCGGCTCCTGCATGTACCGACTAACTCGGTCGATGGCAAAGCTATGTCTCGACTTGTGATAGGTAGATAAGACTCCCCATCAGTACCCGGAAGATCTTCGGATCAGGAAGAATCTTCTCTTCTTCCTTCTGAAGCTTCAGCCCAGCCTCCAGTGGAACAGAACTGCTCTTCCCTTCCATCATGCTGAATCTCTCGATAATCCTCTCAGCATATGCCCTCTGGGAAATGAGCAGCCCGGCGCTTCTCTTCTCAACTTGAAGGCCAAGGAAATGTAGCAGTTCACCAAGATCATTCATCTCAAACCTGATGGATAAATGTTGTCTCAGCGCCGCGACCTCCTCACTGTTGTTCCCTGTCACGATCATATCGTCGACGAACATCAGCACCAGCACATGAAGACATTCACTCTTCTTTACGAACATGCTAAATTCTGAGTCTAAGGCACCATATATAACCACAGAACTGCAGGTACCCCGCAATCTTCCCATACCAGGCTCTCGGCGCCTGTTTCAACCCGTAGAGGGCCTTCTTCAGCTTGCACGCATGATGTGGAAGTGACTTGGACACGTATCCCGGTGGTTGCACCATGAATATGTCCTTGTCAATCTCACCATACAGGAACACATTCTTCACATCAAGCTGCCACAACTTCCAACCTCGGCACGCCGCCAGAGCAATGACCATTCTCACCGACGTCTTCTTCGCCATAAGACTAAACGTCTCCTCGTAGTCCTCTCCATAGGTTTGCGAGAAACCCCGAGAGATAAGCCTCGCCTTGTATCGCTCTACTTCTCCATCAGCTCTCTTCTTTATCTTGTACACTCACTTGCATGTGACAGGTTTAATGCCTTCAACCATGGAACAAGGTCACATGCCTCATTTTTCTTCAAGGCCTCCATCTCTTTATCCATGGTCACGTCCTACTCCTTAGTGCCAACAACATCTTCAAAGCGGGCAGGTTCCCTCTCGTCGAGTGGTCACACAAAGAAGCAAGAGACCAAACTCATGAAGTCCCCCTCCTTATAGCGAGCAGGCGGGACGATGGTCCGCTTCGACATCCTCAAGGCTTGGTCACTTTCTACCACCCCGGTAGACTCCTCCTCTTCAGCTTTTCTCCCAAAATCTCCTGAAGCACCGCTCCCCCTATTTCTAGAACATGACCCCCCCTCCCCCCCCCCCCCCCCCCCCCCCACCCTGAGGCAGATGGCGATGGGGCACTGGGAGATAGATCCAACTCCACAGTAGAGTCCTCAGTGACTCTCTCTTCTCTCCTACTTGAATCTTCACTCTTCGACAGTGCCACAGAAGAGACTCTCTGATACGAGATCAGTTCATCAAACACCATGTCACGTGAGACGATGAACTTGTGGCTTTGCGGATCCATGCACTTCCACCCCTTCTCCTGCTCATCGTAGCCGATGAAGACACACTTCTGTGCTTTCGGCTCCAACTTGGTTCTCTGAGCATTTAATACGTGCACGAAGTAGGTTAAACCAAATACTCTCATGTGAGCCACGTTTGCCTCTCCCGAACATAGCTTAGCTTGTTGATCACGTTAGTTGCACATGACATTCCCTCCGCCCATATGGCCTTGGGAATTCCCTTGGCATGTAGCCATCTCCTAGTTATCTCCACTAGATGACCGATCTTCCTCTCTGCGACCCCATTTTGCTGAGGGGTGTGGGTGCAAAAGAGCTCCCACCGAATGTCGAACTTACTGCAGAAAGAAGCAAACTCATTAGAGGTAAACTCCCCCCCTGCACCCCATTGTCACTTCTCAGCTTCTTCACTCTTAGCTTCTTCACTTTCAGGTCCAGCCTCCCCTCCACAAGTTCCTTCCACTCCTTGAACTTCAAGAATACTTCTGACTTCTTACTCAGAAAGTATACCCATGTATAGTGGGTTTAATCATCCACCAGAACCAGCGCATACTTATTTCCTCCATAAGTAAGGGTGGTGCACGGCCCCATCACATAAGCATGCACGCACTCAAGAGGTGTCTTACACCTGGTCTCTGACTTGTTAAATGGAAGTCGATGTGACTTTTCATATTGACTGCTCACACGCACATGGTCGTCATCGTAGAAAGAGAGATTATGCAGACTAGACACTAGGCCCTTCGCAACCATCATCTTCAACTTGTCCATGCCCACATGACCTAGCCTCTCATGCCAGATCGCAGCGCTGTCGTTTATCTTCAGCTTGTCCACATAGGCATTTGCAGACAGAACATACAAATCATTCACCCTTCTCCCGGTGAGCGTGATGTCAGCATCAACAGACGACAGATTCTTCAGAAGCTTCACCTCCTTTGGTCCAAACAACACGTGGTATCCAGCATCCAATGTGTTTGCGACCAAGAAGAGGTTCTTCTTCATGCCAGACACGTGATACACACACTTCAGTGTCACGGGCTTCTCTTCACTCCAAAGGGATACCATCTCTTCTTTTTCAACTGGATGCATCGTATCATTCGCAGTGATGATATCATCTGACCCTTCATATGCCTTAAAAGAGGGAAACTTAGACACATCTCCAGTGAGATGGTACCCGCAGCCGGAGACCACAATCCAATCATTCTCAAAGTTGATGTGTTGAAACCAGTTTCCCGGTCTCAGCGTTCGAAAGGAGGTTGCGACTAACCCTTACTTGTTCTAAGCCTAGACCCTTGACCGGTCACTAAGAACTGAAAGACTTGGACTTATTGAACACTTGAATCCACAAATGGACCCCTTAAGCTGCAGCGCGGAGGTCCCACCACATACCCGGAAGATCTTAGAGCGCTTCCCCTCCCAAGCCAATGCAGAGCCTGGACACCTTGGAGGGCACTAAGAACCACCTCACTGTCAGCTGAAGGATGACAAGGGAGGGGGGGTGCTTGCTCACAAGACCACGCGAGGGAGGGGGTAGTAACAAACCCTTCCCAAGGTGCCCATGGGGGTCTATTTATAGACTTTCCCAAAAATGGACTGCGAATAGCAAAAATCCTGCTATCCGCAGTCCAACCACGACCGCCATCGATCACGCGTGAGGGGGGGCGAGTGGGACTCGAGGTGTCCATCCCCCCCCCCCCCCTCGCGGGAGGTCATACTGACCTCCCTACCTACACCGGGCGAGTGGGAGGATTCCTCCCACTCGCCCAAAGGGGGCGGCGAGTGGGAGACCTCTCCCACTCGCTCGGCGAGTGGGAGGCTCCTCCCACTCGCTCGGCGAGTGGGAGGGCTGCTCCCACTCGCCCGGCGAGTGGGAGGGCCCCTCCCACTCGCCCGGCAAGTGGGAGGGCCCCTCCCACTCGCCCGGATGAGTGGGAGAAATTCTCCCACTCCTTCCGTGGCCTCTTTCGCGGTTTAGGGTTTTTCTCGCTCGCTACCCAGGCTTCGTCCGGGTCGGGTCACACCGATTCGAGAAATATGAGGGTTGTATACAATCCCCGCTCTTTGCGAGCTTGACTCAAGCTCGGAAAGAAAGTCCAACCCACCTATTGAACGAGTTGGTGGGACCCGGAGGGAATCTTTGGAGGGTTCCACCTGATGGCTATATAAGACCCCTCGAAGAGAAGGGTGAGAAGAGCACCCTTCCTGAGTGCTTCCCCCCCTCCCTCTTCGAACGAGATGGATCCACCTCGAGACTTCAGGGCTCGCTTCAAAGACTTTGCTGGGAAGGGTTCGTCTGACGTGATGGAGCTTAAAGCTCTGGTCCATGGCCCTCCGCCTTCTCCTACCCGCCCTGCGGTGCGATCGCCTCGGAAGAAGCCCCGCCCCGAGTTGGTGAAGGAGGCTGCGTCATCATCCTCTCATGGGGTGACCGAGTTTGCCCGCGGACTGGATATGGATATGGTATCGGTTCTCTCCTCCTTCCTGCTTCACACTTGTGGTTATATCTGTCCATGACAACGTGCTTTTTCATTGTTCATAGCTTCTCGCGGATGACCTAGAAGGGATCCGAAGAGTGGTAGAGGGAACGGGTGCAGACGCTCGGGTGAGTCCTATCTCTCTCGTCCGGGAACCTGCCGCCCTCTCGACTGCTCACGATGACTCATCTGCTGGAGGGGGCAAGACTTCGACGGGTCAGTCGAGCCGAAAGGAAGTCTCGCCGCCACCCCACTCTCCTACTGCAATCTCGGAGCCCGTCGGGGACCGTCCCGACGTCTTCGTCCGTCTGAGCCGCTTGGAAACTCTTACCCAGGAGCTGCGGGAGGGGAGGCTATCTTCCGGACCCGACCCCCTCGCCCGTGTTGGCGTGCTGGAGCGTCGGGTGGAGAGGCTGGAGGCTGAACTCAATCTCCTACGAGGGGAGGTCCGGCTCGCATTTGGCGGCATGACGACACCGTTCGAGGATCATTTTCGCCGGGTGGAGGCCTCCGTGCGTACCGTGACCGAGGAGCTCTCCTCAGCCAAGGCATGCTTTGAATCCACGCGTGGGGGGGTCCCCTTCACCCTGGACCAGGGCTTCTGGAAGTGGACGGCGCGTTAGCCACCCCCCCCCCTTTGGGGATGTACTATTTGTTATGTAATAATGAGGATCGACACGTCGCAGCAGCTCGTCTGTTCCGCGGCCGGACTATTTGTTTTGTCATGTTTATGTCATGTTTGTTTTAATAACTCTGCCGAGTTATATCTCAGTTGAGCTGTCATTATTTGGCTAACTTTCATGCAGGGTGAGCGCAGCAACACTGAGACAGTGGAGTAACAGGCGGGGGATAGGGACCTCGGGTGGACGGTCCGAGGGCGAAGCAGTTGGGTGGTGTGTCAGGGGGGAGACGTAGGCGAAGAGACCCTTCGGTCCGCATCGCTACCTCAGGGGAGAGGGCTGCGAGGCCCTCCCTCCTCTGCCGGGCGAGTGGACCATGAGGTCTACTCCCGCGCACCGGGCGAGTGGACCTCAAGGTCCACTCGCCTATGCTCGGGGCGAGCGGGCCTTGCGGTCCGCTCGCCCGGGGCGAGTGGACCACCTGGTCCACCCCCCCTTCATGCCCTTGGGCGAATGGATCCCATGATCCACCCGCCTCCCCTTTTACCCCTCCCTTATAAATACGCCCTCCTTCCCCCTTTGGACCTTCACCTTCATTTCCTCCCTTGCCTTGCCTTTCTCCCAGATCCGGCTCTACTCTTTCCTTCCACTCCTACACGATGGCATCCAACCGTTCAGCTGTCAAGAGGAATGGTCGGGAACAAAACGCGGCCAACTTCTCGGAGAGTTCTTTCCCCGTAGGAAAAGTATCCAAGGAGGAGCTCTCCGCCTTTAGGACTTCCTACCTCCCCGAAGGGTGGAAATGCAGATGCCCATCAGGGGGTGAGACCGTCAACTCCTTTTACGATAACTGGCTTGCATTTCCTCTCCTTCACTTCGAGGCTGGGCTACGGCTGCCCTTGTGGCCTGAGGTGAAGGAGTTCCTGGACTACTTTGGCGTAGTCCCGGCTCAGGTTAATACAAACGCGATCTCGATGTTAACAGCTTACGCATGCTATTTGCGGGAGGAGAAGGTGATGTTTGACCTGAACGTGTTTCGCAAGATCTTCACCTTCCGAGCGACCGCTGACGGGGTGTGCTTCTGACCGGCACACACATGGAGGTGCACGAGACCTCCAACAAGGTCCACCACTGGAACGAGTCGTTTGTGTTCGTTCGGGGTGACCTGGGCGGCATCCCCTTCTCCCCCATACAGAGGCCCGAGAAGGTTTGCAAACCCCCCTCACTACGTGGGGAGGCTGCTGAGCTGCACCGCTTCCTTAAGGGTGCGAGCTTTGAGGTTGATCACCTCCGGAAGAACATCAATCAACTCACCTACGTGGAACCGGGGGCAGGTACTTGGACCTCGACAACTTGTCTTTCTTATGGCTCATTTCCTCCCATTGCTGCTCAACTCGTCCCAACTTGTGCAGGTGTTCGGTCCCTTCCTCGATGACTTCCCTCTGCAGGGGGAGGTTCCTCCTCTGCCCATGGGCTCCGCGAGGGGATTGCGGCTGATTCGGCTTCGGCTCCTAAGATACCTGGGTCGAGTCAGAGGAGGGATAAGGAGCGGGTGGTGGAGGAGGGAGCGCCCTCCTCCCCACCGAAGGAGCCGAGGATGCGGCGGGGAAAAGCAGTTTGCCGAAGGGATTCCAGGGTACTGCCTAGGGAGAGGGGGCAACCGAGTGACCCCACCGCATTGGCCAATCATCCCAACTTCGAGATGGGGGGAAAGGCTACGGACCCTCTTGGCGAACCTATCGTCTATTGGGATGAGACGATGAACCGGGTCTCCCTCACCTCCCAGCGGCCTTCGTGGGTCGAGGGAGATATCACGGATGGCGCGGCATATAGCTTTACCTACGGCATCTAAGGTCGGCAGGATGCTGCATCCTACAGGGAGATGTCGATGCGTGACCTTGCGTATGCGAACTCCCAGGCCCAGCTTCGTGCGACCGAACTCTCCCATATGGCCGTCCGCCGAGGTCTTAGTCTCTCGCAACGGTCGGTGCGGGAGGACGCGTCGAAGCTGGATGCAGAAGAGAAAGCCACTGACCTCGCGGCTCGCTTGGCCACTGCTGAGAAACTCCTAGAGGAGTCATCCGGGGGCTTGGTTCGTGCCTTCCTCAATGAACTTTCCTTTTCTCCTTTCAATTCCTTATTATTCGCAGGTTCTAACGTATTTGCCTTGCCGGTCTACAGGGACCTGGTGCCGCCGACTCGCTCAGGAGACGGTGTGAGGAGTCGGACCAGGAAGTGCAGGACCTAAGGGCTCAGCTTGCCGAAGCCCATAGGCAGTTAAAAGAAGGGGAGGAGAAGGAGGTGCACCTTCGAGAGCGGCGAGGCCAGCCCCATCTCGACCCGCTGAAGTCGAGCGCGCTCGGGGGAAAATCATGGCGTCAACGGCCCGAGCCCTGGTGAGTCGCCTCCATGACGTGGACGCTATTCGAGACAGCTGGAGGGGGGTCTCTGCCAGCGATATCCTTCCCGAGCTCTTTCCTTCACCTGGGCGATCTGGCTCGCCCCCTAGCAGCGGCGGCTACTCCCCATGGTCGTGAGGGCGGCCTGTGACTTCTTCTTTTCTCTCGTTCCTCCTGGGAACTATGTATTTTTTGTGTTTGCCCTTTTTCTTTCAAGCCTGCATGTACTAGAAAAGTGAAGTAATAATTCGTGTAGTACATGTTATCAATGAATCAATAGTTATCTAAACAAATGGTCCCAGCTTATTTTTTCCTTTACTGCTTGAGGAATTGATACCTTTGCTTGAATCGGTCACCGAGTCGTTGACTGGCCCGATGAGTCTCTCATTTGTCACTATGACTGAGCCTGTGGAGTGGTCTCTTTTAGTCAGGGATCCTACCGATTGGAGGTGGAAGTACCCATCCACGTCCTGGGAGTCTTAGCTCAACCGGGTGTGGAGGAACTCAACGCCTTCCCAATCTGACTGGAGGTGGAAGTACACATCCACGTCCTGGGAGTCTTAGCTCAACCAGGTGTGGAGGAACTCAACGCCTTCCCAATCTAACTGGAGGTGGAAGTACCCATCCATGTCCTGGGAGTCTTAGCTCAACCGGGTGTGGAGGAACTCAACGCCTTCCCAATCTGACTGGAGGTGGAAGTACCCATCCACGTCCTGGGAGTCTTAGCTCAACCGGGTGTGGAGGAACTCAACGCCTTCCCAATCTGACTGGAGGTGGAAGTACCCATCCACGTCCTGGGAGTCTTAGCTCAACCGGGTGTGGAGGAACTCAACGCCTTCCCAATCTAATCACCAAGCCACGAGTTGACCTGATACGTCCCCCCTCCACCGGCACGACTTAACCCGGCGGAGGGTCTCTAGTCAGGGATTTTGAACCTGGATATTCTTCCAGAACCCCTTTCCCATTCATCGTTCATACCTATTACAACTTACTTACGCTACGCCCCTTTGGGCATCCTGTTACACCTCGCCCTTTTCTGGGCCCCTCCTTACATCTCGCCCCTATCCGGGCACTTCACTACACTTCGCCCCTATCTGGGCACGTCGTTACATCTCGCCCCTCCCTGGGCACTTCCTTACACCTCGCCCGTTCTGGGCTCATTCTGCTGCCTGCTCCTTAGCCATCCCTGCCATTGCTTCTTCCACTTCTTCGGCTGCTTGCATCCATCTGATTGTGTTGACCGCAGTAACGTAGCACTGGCGCGCCTCCCGGGGATCCCCCCTGACTCTCACCTGGAGCTTTCCGGAGTTGTACTTCAAGCACTGATGGTAGGAGGACGACACGCATTTGTACGCACTGATGAGGGGATGCCCAAAGATGGTGTTGTAACTGCTCGGCGCGTCCACAATGACGAACCGGCAATTCTTTGAAGTTCCCCCCAGGGTGACGAGGAGTTCGACTCCCCCTTCCACCTCCTTCCTCTCCCCGAAGAATCCAAAAAGTGGCCCATCCGATGCTAGCAATCGCTTGGCGTCAACCTTCATTCCTTCAAAGGCCTTCTTGAATACCACGTTCACCGAGCTCCCGTTGTCGACTAAGATCCGGGAGACGGTGAAGTTCTCGATCGCCGCCTTGATGACCAGCGCGTCGCAGAAAGGATCCTCATTGGCCGGCAGGTCTTGGATGGAGAAGGTAATCTTCTCGCTCGGAGGTGGGGACCGGGAGGTCGAGGCAATGCTCCGACGGTATATGGCATGGAGGCTCCCCTTCCGGGTGGCCTCTTTGCCTGCTCCCCCATGGATGACCCCGATCCCTCCTAGGGCCCCTATATCGACCCTTTCTTCGCATGGATCATCCTCCTCCTTGCTCTTCCCCTTTTCCACTGTCCGAGGTCCTTCCAGGCACAGCTGCTTCCCCCCTGCTGGGGCTCTTCCTTCTTCCCTCATCTCGAGGAATTCGGGGCAAGCTGCGGTCGCGTGACCTTCCTGCTGATGGAAGTCACAATATAGCAGCGCCAGCTCGCCTCCCTGCTTCTCCCAACGTCCCCTCTTCCTTCCGCTTCTCTTCCGACCGATGGCCATGGCTTGCAGGGGCTGGACTTGCAGCGGCCCCGGGACCTGTTGCCATCCTGCTGGGTGGAACTGCCCGTGCCTCCCCTGATAGCCTCCTCCTACCTGGAAGTGGCCCCTTCCTTGGCCTTGAGGGGGACCAAACTGTGACCTCCAAGCTGGTCGGGCGGCTGTCGGTTGCGACTTCCAGCCTTGCTCCTGCCCAACGGGAGGTCCCTGTTGTCCCTGACTCTTCACTTCCTCCTTCTTTCTTCCTCCACGCTCTTTCCTTTCCTCCTCCGCTACCTCGGCTAACCTAGCCACGAACTCCTGATTGGTAGCTTCAACCTCGGTTTCGCGATCGGCACGCTTCATTAACTCTTCGAAGGACAACGGAGGGTCCCGAGTTAGACTCATCCGGAACAGCCCCGGCTGCAGCCCAAGGGTGAAAGCCAGCTGCAGGGTGTGCCCGGGCACTTCGACGACAAGGAGGACCTCCGCTTGGAACCTGTCCATGTAGTCAGCCAGCGACTCCTCTGGCTTCTGCCTGACTGCGAACAAGGCTTCCATACTCTTTCTCCTCTTCTTCGAGGTAGAGAACCTCAACAAGAAACTTCGGCGCAGATCTTCGAAACGGAAAATTGTTCCCGCCGGGAGCGAGTGGAACCAATCCCTCGCCTTTCCTTGGAACGAGACGGTGAAAACCTGCACATGAAGGCGTCCGACATTTGCCTGATCGAGGTCATGTCCTCGAACCACTGGAGATGCTGGAGTGGATCGCTATCCCCCTCGTAGTAGGACATGGCAGGATCGCGGAACCCATCCGGAACAGGAGCTGACATGACCAGCTCGCAGAAAGGGCTCCTCCATTCTTCTTGGTTGGGGGGGGGGGGGTGCTCCCATCGCCTCCCCGCCTGGGCAGCTGGTCCGGGGTGAACTATTGAAAAGCACCCGTGCTTGGAGACTTAAGCCTTCCTCCGAGGCTGGTTCCTTCCCTTGCTGGCTGTTCCTTACTTCTACTAGGGGGAGTGAGGGGATCCTAGGTGCAGGCGGTGTTGAGCATTCGCCGCGAGTGGAGGATGCGGCCTGCATGAACTCCAGGATCTTCTTGCTGAATTCGTCGAAGTCGCTCTTCTTCACATACTCGCAAGGTGGAGGCGGGTCTCCCAACTCGTCGCTTCCAGCCATGGGACTTGGCTCAGAGTTTTCCGAACTAGTCGCTTCCACGCTCACCGCACCAGAATGTTGAAACCAGTTTCCCGGTCTCAGCGTTCGAAAGGGGGTTGCGACTAACCCTTACTTGTTCTAAGCCTAGACCCTTGACCGGTCACTAAGAACTGAAAGACTTGGACTTATTAAACACTTGAATCCACAAATGGACCCCTTAAGCTGCAGCGCGGAGGTCCCACCACATACCCGGAAGATCTTAGAGCGCTTCCCCTCCCAAGCCAATGCTGAGCCTGGACACCTTGGAGGGCACTAAGAACCACCTCACTGTCAGCTGAAGGATGACAAGGGAGGGGGGGGTGCTTGCTCACAAGACCCCGCGAGGGAGGGGGTAGTAACCAACCCTTCCCAAGGTGCCCATGGGGGTCTATTTATAGACTTTCCCAAAAGTGGACTGCGAATAGCAAAAATCCTGCTATCCGCAGTCCAACCACGACCGCCATCGATCACGCGTGAGGGGGGCGAGTGGGACTCGAGGTGTCCATCCCCCCCCCCCCCCTCGCGGGAGGTCATACTGACCTCCCTACCTACACCGGGCGAGTGGGAGGATCCCTCCCACTCGCCCAAAGGGGGCGGCGAGTGGGAGACCTCTCCCACTCGCTCGGCGAGTGGGAGGCCCCTCCCACTCGCTCGGCGAGTGGGGCGAGCGAGTGGGTGGCCCCTCCCACTCGCTCGGCGAGTGGGAGGGCTTCTCCCACTCGCCCGGCAAGTGGGAGGGCCCCTCCCACTCGCCCGGATGAGTGGGAGAAATTCTCCCACTCCTTCCGTGGCCTCTTTCGCAGTTTAGGGTTTTGCTCGCTCGCTACCCAGGCTTCGTCCGGGTCGGGTCACACCGATTCGAGAAATATGAGGGTTGTACATGATGGAAGCTAAGACATCGACTAGCGTTGCAGTCATCTCAGCCAGGAAGCAGTTGTCTCCTCCCTCACCACCCAGGTGACCTCCACCTCTCGCCTCACCTCTCCAGGGACCTCCTTCCTTCTCAGCAATATGATAGGCCTTTAGATTGGTCCGACAGTCCTTTGTCATGTGCCCATACTTCCTACAGGCAAAGAAAAGAGTTCTCCCATTCTCGTCGTGAGCAGGGAGGAACTTCCCTTTATCTCCTTGAGAGGATGTTAATGGTCCAACTCCGGAGTTCTTCTTCCTCTTGTCTCAGGACTTCTTATTCCCTGAGAACAACAACTCGCTATCTCCCCCTGAGATAGATACTCCAGTTGTTAGCTAATCTCACTTCTTACTTGATATTTTGCTGACACTCGTGTTTTAGTAATGCAGGAAAAGAAGAGATAAGAAAGGCACGGGCTCAATGTGTTATATATTTTTAGGCGAAAACATGGGCTTACATATATAGCCACGAAAGAAGGGAAAAGCATTAAACATAATTAGGTGGGGGATTACATTAAGGCATTAATTATAGACGGCTAATGATGTTTCCTAAGCAGGTACATTGGTGGAGGCTTGGTACAGTCCTGATGCACTTTCCTTGCTATTGTGCTTTAAGTGGTGGTTGATCTGCTGGTACATTGAATTGGGGCTGATTTATTTTCTTCACCCCCTCTAAATATGTGCCATCTTTAACACCGAGCAGTTCTCTGGGCTCCATGAAAACGTGTTCCTGAGATTTTCCTGAGATCGACGAAAGCGACCCTGACTGTTCGACGAAACTGGACCGATCTTATCATTGAGTTTGACGAATCTCGCTGAGCTCGATGAATTGCCCCTGGGTTCGACGAATTTACCTCTGGTCCTTTCTTTACTCTGAGTTCGACGAATCTCGTTGAGTTCGACGAATTGCCCCCTGGGTTCGACGAATTTACCTCTGGGCCTTTCTTTACTTTGAGTTTGACAAATTTTTTTGTGTTCGACGAATCGCCCTCTGGTTTCGACGAATTGTCCTCTGGGTTCCACGAATTTACTTCTGGACCTTTCTTTACTCCGATCTTATCTCTGAGTTCGACGAATCGAGCTCTTAGTAAGGGTTTGGTCATGATATCAGCGAGCTGATCTGCGGTGGGACAAAACTCCAGCTCGATCTTCTTCTTCTCCACGACTTCTCTGATGAAGTGGAAGCGTATGTCGATGTGCTTGCTTCTGGCATGAAACACTGGGTTTTTTGCTAGGACAATGGCTGAAGTGTTGTCGCAGGGGATTCTTACTGCTGTTTCTTCTCCTTCTTCCTCGATCTTGCATAGTTCCTTCTTCAGTCTTTGCAACCAGATTGCTTCACAGGCTGCTGTGTTGAGAGCCATAAACTCAACTTCGGTCGTTGAGAGTGCCACGGTATGTTGCTTCCTGGAACTCCAAGAGATAGGGCTTGATCCCAGGAAAAATACATACTCGCCTGTACTCTTACGATCGTCCAAGCTTCCGGCCCAATCCGAATCGGTGTAGCCGATTAGCCTATCATTTTCTTCTTGTTTGAGCAGAAT
The DNA here is from genome assembly GCA_033032865.1 of Dactylorhiza incarnata. Taxonomy (NCBI): domain Eukaryota; kingdom Viridiplantae; phylum Streptophyta; class Magnoliopsida; order Asparagales; family Orchidaceae; genus Dactylorhiza; species Dactylorhiza incarnata. The sequence continues at coordinate 3,829,257 of JAWHQI010000244.1, read as the reverse complement.
TCCATATGTCTTTGTTCCCTGCAAGTAACGGAGTACCCTTTTTGCTGCACCAAAATGGAATTTAGAGGGGTTACTAACGAACCTGGCGAGGATGTTGACTGCATTCTCGATATCGGGCCTGGTGTTTGTGAGATAGATTAGTGATCCAATGAAGCTTCGATATTCTTCATTGTCAGCTGCTTCTTCATCTTCTTTCCTTGCATAGTATTTTTCTGAGACTGACATTGGAGTTATAGTTGGATTGCATTCTTCCATTTGAAACTTCTTGAGAAGTGAGTTCGTGTAGAGTTCCTGGAAAATAAAAATGCCGCAGGCAAGATGCTTGATCTGAAATCCTAAAAAGAATTTCAATATTCCCAGGTCTGTCATCTCATAGTTCTTCTTCATCTTTTCTCTGAAATCTGTGATAAGTTCTGATTTTGTTCCTGTTATGATAAGATCATCTACATACAAGCTTACGAAAATATTGCATGAATCAGCAGTTTTGATATAAAGAGTTGGTTCTACGGGGCTACGGAAAAGCCCTCAGTGAGAAAGAATGAATCAATATTGTGATTCCAGGCGCGGGGAGCTTGTTTCAAGTCGTAGAGAGCTTTGTGAAGCCTGTAAACTTTATCTTCTTCTCCCTCAATTTCAAATCTGGGTGGCTGGAAAACATACACTTCTTCGGTGAGTTTGTCGTTAAGGAAGGCAGATTTTACATCTTGGTGAAAGATAGGTAGTCTTTTCTGAGCGGCAACGGCTAGAAGAAGTCGTATGGTTGTCAGCCGCGCGACTGGGGCAAAAGTTTTGTCGTAATCAGCTCCTGGTTTCTGTGCAAAACCTTTTGTCACAAGTCTGGCTTTCTATTTTTGAAGACTGACATCTTCATTCTGCTTTAGCTTGAATACCCACTTGAGGCCAATTATGGTTTTTTTAGGTTTGTTTACAAATGACCAAGTTTTGTTCTTCTCTATTGCATTTAACTCTTCTTCCATAGCAGTTCTCCACCCTTCCTCTGCAGCAGCTTCCTTGTAGGTGACTGGGGTTGTGACAAGCATGGGTACTTCAGTAGATTCATAGATATCTTGTAATGATCTTAACTTGACTGGTGATGATGATTCTGTCTCACTATCTCCTTGAGGAGTTGCAGCTGAGTCCTCATTGCAAGGGAGGGAGCATGGATTAACTGCCAGCTCAACCGGCAGTGTTGGAGATGAAGCAGATGGTGAGGATTCTGATGCCCAGTCCCATTTTCCGTCCTCATGGAAAACTACATCCCTTGATGTAATGATCTTATTGGTATGGGGTACTAATAGTCTGTATGCCTTGCTCTCAAGGTTGTAGCCTAATAGAACACATTTTTCTCCATTACACACTAGTTTGTCTCTCCCATTTGCGTTTGAATGTGCAATGGCAACACAGCCAAAGACTCTTAGGTGAGAAATGGTTGGTTTCTGTTTGTAAATTGTTTCATATGGAGTGGAGTTGTACAAGGCTTTGGTAGGCAATCTGTTTAGGGTGTATACAGCTATAGCTGTGGCTTCTCCCCAGAGAGTTTTGGGGCAAGAGGAATGTGTCATCATAGTTCTTGCCATTTCTACCAATGTTTGATTGCGTCTTTCTACGTACTACTCCATTTTGTTGGGGAGAGTGAGGGGTTGTGAGTTCTCTGTTAATCCCAGCATTCTGACAGATTTTACTGAATTGGTTGGACATGAATTCCCCCCTTTTATCACTCCTTATAGCCTTTATTTTTCTGTCAAATTGGTTCTCAACTTTTCTTTTGTAGGAGTGAAAGTAGTCACTGGTTTCTGATTTTTGGGCAAGGTGATAAAGCCACATGTAGTGGCTGAAATCATCTACAATGAGTAGATAGTATCTTTTTCCTCCCAAGGATGGAACACTAGCTGGTCCCCACAGGTCCATGTGAAGTAGATCAAGGGGAGACTCAGCCCTTCTATGAGCAGTTTTGGGAAAGGGATGCCTATGGGACTTGGCTTGAGCACACGATTCACAAGCTTGTGGTGTGATAGTGAGAGAAGGCATCCCTTCAACTAGTTGTTCTTTTTGCATGTGACTCATAACATGGAAGCTTATATGACCTAACCTGTGGTGCCAGAGGTGGGATTTGGATTGTGAACTGTCTTGGGTGCAAGAAAGAGCTTGTATCCCAGCTGGTTTCATACTTAGTGTAAAGATGTTACTGCTATTCATATGTGCCTCCACAACTATAGTATTACCCTTAGGTTCTACTATTTCACAGGTCTTGTGCTTAAAATAAACCTTATAGCCCTTCTTTATGAGTTGTCCTGCACTCAATAAGTTCTGTGTAAGTGTGGGGACATATTGCACATTGGTTATTAGCTTGGTTGTTCCTTCGGGTGTAATGACAGCAATGATCCCGTTACCTTGTATTATTTCCCTCTTTCCATCCCCTAATGTCACTTCAGATTTCCAAGTTTCATCAAGTATGGTGAAGAAATCTCTGTGGTTCACCATGTGGTTGGAACATCCACTGTCAACATAAAAAGTGGATGATGTTTCTATGGTATTAGAGGTGTTACAGGTGAATAAAAACTGATCTTCTTCAGTTTATGTAAGCTTGGCTTCTTCCTTGGGTTTGTGTCAGCATCTATCAGCTGAGTGGTTTGGAATTTTGCAAGTTTTGCATCTAAAGAAGCAATCTTTTGACTCATGGTTTTGTTTTTTTACAGATGATGCATTGATGATTGCTGCCTGATGTTTTCCATTGGTTTGTTTTCTGAGTAGTTTGTTGATTAGGCTTACGATCCCCCTTGTGGTTTTCACATTTCTGTTTATCATTTATCTTTTCTTTTTTGAAAAACATTTTTGTTTGGAAAGCCATTTCAAGCACTGGTTCATCATGATTTAGTAGATCCTCATGGGTTTGAAGAGATGCCATGAGGTCAATCACAGTGAGTTTCTCTAGATCGTGAGCCTCAAGGATGGCTGACACAATGTGATTGTGGGTCTTTGGAAGGGATCTCAGTATTTTCTCTACGATTTGTTGTTCTTCTATTGTTCCCTCAAGGCTTCTAATTTGATTTACAAGACTGATTACTTTGGCAAAAAAGTCTTGAGCAGTTTCATTTTCTCCCATTGTGATTGAATCAAAATTGCGTCTAAGGGAGTAAAGTTTTATTTTTATTACCTTCTTGGAGCCTTTGTACTTGTTCTGTGTGGTTTTAGATCTCATTATTCTGGGATAGACTGATGCAGCAATTCCTTGTTGAATAAGATGCAAAGCCAAAGCATCTTTCTTTAGTTCTTCTTTTGTGAATGTGGGAGGTTCACCGTCTTTGGATTTTTCTCCTGGTGTTGGCTCATTTTTTACAATATCCCATAAGTCTTGGGAGCGGAGAAGGGTCTCCATCTTGTCGCTCCAAAAATCGTATAGATCACCTGAGAATATTGGAATGGTGGAGTGGGTATAGAGAGGGGCAGAGTTGGTAGATGATGAGACCATGGAATGAAATCACTTGATGATTTTGGATAGGATACTAACGTGCTCTGATACCACTGTTAGCTAATCTCACTTCTTACTTGTATTTTGCTGACACTCGTGTTTTAGTAATGCAGGAAAAGAAGAGATAAGAAAGGCACATGCTCAATGTGTTATATTTTTTTAGGTGAAAACAGGGGCTTACATATATAGCCACGGAAGAAGGGAAAAGCATTAAACATAATTAGGTGGGGGATTACATTAAGGCATTAATTATAGACGGCTAATGATGCTTCCTAAGCAGGTACTTTGGTGGAGGCTTGGTATAGTCCTGATGCACTTTCCTTGCTACTGTGCTTTAAGTGGTGGTTGATCTGCTGGTACATTGAATTGAGGCTGATTTATTTTCTTCACCAGTCATATGCTTCACAAAGCTCTCCTGTGACGACAACAGGTTCTCTAGCTCCAGTAAGAAAGGTTGAGTAGCTCATTCTTGCACAGAAGTAATAAATAGAACATACTCCTTCCGAAGGCCTCAGAGTATATGCCTCTTCAACTTTGCCTCAGAGATCGGCTCATCAGGATCCAAAGCCGAGATCTCAGCACACAAGTTCTTCACCTTCAGGTAGAAAGTGGATATTGACATCCCCTCTTGAGTGGACCGCACCAACTCATTCTTCAGAAACAGTAGTCGCGCTACATTCTTCTTGTTGAATAGCTCATCAAGAGCTTTCCAGATCTCAGACGCTGACTTGCAACCCATGATGTGGTCGAACAAGTCAGGTGCAGTAGCTCTCTTCAGAGTGAACTCCGCTTTGACATTGGTCTTCCTCCAAGCCCTCACTACTTGAGCATTATCTTCGGTTGCTACAACTTCCTCCTTTTCATCTCCACCAATAACCTCTCAAAGGTCCTATCCGAGTTGGTAGCTCTTCATACAAGACTTCCATTTCTTGCAGTTGGTCTGAGTAAGCAACTCAATGTCAAGTACTCTCGCATAACCTCATCTGTCGTCCATCTTAGTTACTCAGTGCTTGTTCCAACCTGCTCTGATACCATGTGAAGATTTCAGGACCGATGGAGCACCAAGACAAGAACACCAAGTAATGAACAGGAAACACTTGACTTTTATAGATTTGCTTAAAGGTTACAAGTTACAATTGAACAGGACTGAAAACAAGTTGCATACAACTTGATTTACAACAGCCAAAATAAAAGTAAAATAACTGGTCGCAGACGGTGCCTGCTCCTCTTCCACAGCACACACACCGGTGTCGCTCGCTATCGCCCGACGTTAACTCCTAACGCCTGACGTTAGCTCTCAGGTCGCTTCTCGCAAGCTCTCTGCTCGCACTCGCAGCTCACTAGCCGCACTTGCACTCGCTGCTCACAAGCCGCACTCGCTGCTCACAAGCCGCACTCACTGCTCACAAGCCGCACTCGTGTACTTAACGCTTGGCGTTAAGTATTAACGCTCTGGTTTAGCTCGCGAGTTCTCTCTCCCAAGAAACCTTATTTAAGTCACTCGCCGAACTTGCTCCGAGTTCTCTGCTATCTCGCCCAAATTAATATCACACCTCTGAGGGGGAGGGGGGGGGTCTGCCCTCCTATTTATAGAAAAAGGAGAGACCTTCTAGAAGCCGAGCTAACGCCGGCGTTAGTTCTAAAACTGGGCGTTAGCTAGCTCACTTCAAAATCTAACTTTGTGTGTGTGTGTGTCAATATGCAAAATTACATGTATGGTACTCGAGTATGTATGTCAATATGCAAAATTACATGTATAGTACTCGAGTATGTATGTCAATATGCAAAATTACATGTATGGTACTCGAGTATGTATGTCAATATGCAAATTTACATGCATGGTACTCGAGTATGTATGTCAATATGCAAAATTACATGTACGGTAATAGAGTATGTATGTCAATATACAAAATTACATGTTGCATCTCTCTATCTCTTGAAATTACAGAAATATATATCGCATGTAAGCTTACGTTTTATAAAATGCATGTTATGAAATGTAAACGTATATGTGAGGTATTTATAAATTCAAAAGCTAGAGAGGTGCAATTTGTAATTAAGTAATTATGCTAACACCCATGGGAGGTTAGAGTAAGTAATTATGCTGACACCCATTGGACGTTTCGGTAATTTATACATACATAATATACACGCACATGTAATGCGCTTGGACACTAAATTTGGGGATTCTATTTATTAAGTAATCAATAGTGAGAATACTTTTATAATCTTCTCAAACTATTTAAAGGCTCACTAGATCATGCATCATCCTTAACTCAAGTATCTCGCCCGAACCCATATCTTCGCTAATTAACCTTCATTCCGACGACATCTACCCCATGACAATATCCTTTTCATTGTCGGTCCCGGCGCCTTTGATTCCCGACCCCGGTGGCCTTGTCCATCCAACTACCAATAGGTAAGCTATGGGAACTTTTTGTGCTTTTTTGCACTAATATATGATTACAAATTAAGTGCTTTTATCACTTAGTAGCTATCCTTGTATTATTATAAATATATTATTATTTTTTGCTACAATTAACAAGCTCTGAAGAAGAATTAAAAGCGAAAGAGGAGATGAAATATTGTATAAATATGCAGCGAGTACTATGCACTCACGAATCGCGCATGATCAAATCATGAACCAATTAATACGACAATTAATACTGATAAATGATCAATAAATTATCAATGTTCATGCACTTTTCTATGGCATAAATTTTCGATGTAGTTCATGTTCTTCACATAATATTGATTGGTTTTAATTGAGACAATATATAACTATCTTTATTTTCTTTGATTTTTTGCTTACTATTTCATTAGTTTATGCATGAGCATATATATATATATATATATATATAGATAGATAGATAGATAGATAGATATAAGGGCTCTTTCACATATATAAACAGTATATAGCAATATATATACACTTAATGATTTCTCTAGAGAGAGAGAGTGAGGGGGAGAGAGAGAGAGAGCACTGAAGTTAGAGAGAGAAGTTGAGGTTGGGAGAAATAGGGTGAAGAGTGCATCAACATAGAGAGAAGATGCAGCCACCCTCCCTGCTCTGCTCCTCTGCTGTGTTGGCAGAGGTTGTTGTCCTTTCAAGTAAGCTGCATTTGCAGATGTTGTATTAAAGTATGGGAAGGAGAGGGGGGGATGTTAACTTCACCTTCTTCTTCTTCTTCTTCTTCTTCTTCTTCTTCTTCTTCTTCTTCTTCTTCTTCTTCTCCTCACTCTCTCTTTCTTCACTCCTCACTTAACACAGAGGAAAGCTGGCTAGCATTTATACAATTCCCCTCCCTCTTTCTCAACAAAGCTAGCTAGCTATTCCACCACTGAGAGAGATATGCTCAGCTCACTTAAATCACATGATCAGGAAGCTGGTGAAGAAGACCACCACCATCAGCATCACAACCACCACCACCACCACCATCAGCATCACCTCCTCCTCCGCTGCGCCGAATTGATCGACCGCCATGACCTCACCGCCGCACGCCGTGCTATCTCCCTCCTTTCGGCCTCCGCCTCCCCCTTCGGGGACTCCGCCGACCGCATCACCAACCAATTCACGCACGCGCTCTCGCTCCGGCTCGACCGCCTCTCCCTCCTCCCCTCCCTCTCTCCGACGGATTCCGACTCCGGCGCACAATCTGCCTACCTGTCCCTCAACAAAATCACGCCTTTCCTCCGCTTCCCGCACCTCACTGCTAATCAAGCCATCCTGGACGCCATCGACGGCCGCCGCCTCATCCATATCCTCGACTTCGACACCTCTCATGGCCTTCAATGGCCGCCTTTCCTCCAAGCCGTCGCGGAGCGTTCCGACCCGAATGACCCCCCGTCCATCCGCATCACCGGCACCGGATCTGACCTCTCCGTTCTCCGCCGCACCGCCCTCCGCCTTCACTCCTTCGCAGCCTCTCTCCGCCTCCCCTTCCAATTCCACCCCCTCCTCGTCCCATCTTCTCCCAGCACTGCGGCTGGAGGCGGAGGAGCCGCCGCCGCCTTTCAACTCCGTGCCGGCGAAACCCTCGCCGTCAACTGCGTCCACTTCCTTCACAAGCTCCTCAAAGACGACGAGGACGGGCTCCGCGACGCGCGCTCGTTTCTTCGTTCGGTCCGCGCTCTCAACCCGGCCGTAGTGACCCTCGCGGAGCGGGAGGCGAGCCACGGCTCGCCCTCCTTCCTGGAGCGATTGCCGGAGGCGGTGGAGCACTACACGGCGCTGTTCGAGTCCCTGGAGGCAACTCTTCCCCCCACCAGCCGGGAGAGAATGGTGGTGGAGAGGGTGTGGTTCGGGAGGGAGATTGCCGGCATCGTTGCCGGGGAAGAACGTCACGAGCGGTTCGTGCGATGGGAGGAGATGATGAGGGCAGCCGGCTTCGAAGCTGCGCCTCTCAGCGCCTTCGCCGTGTCTCAGGCGAGGCTGCTGCTCCGGCTGCATTATCCGGCGGAGGGTTACAGGGTGCAGGTCGTGAGAGGGGGTTCCTGCTTCCTTGGCTGGCAAAGCAAACCTCTCTTCTCAGTTTCTTCTTGGCACTGCAATTAATCAACGTCTGCGCGCTAATTATTCCAATCCAATGCTAGCTAGCTTATTCATACAATATTATTATATATATATATATATATATAAATATATTATGGATATATATATATATATATATAATATATTATTATTATTATTAGATGATGATCATAAGAATTACAGGCTAGCTATATCCACTCCAAATACCAGACCTGCAGATCCTTGCCAATTTTATAAGAGCATGCAGCTGTAATTCAACAATATATATTATCAAAACTGTGGTTTGAAAACCCTAACCCTAACCCTAACCCTAAACCCTAACCCTAACCCTAATTGAAGCTGTGGTGGTCGACGTTGCATGGGGAATCTGGGGGTGGGCGATTGGAAGAGAAATAATTAACACATGGAAGCAAAGTATTGGTGGTTCATTATGACGTGGCAAGTATCCATGAAATGTTTTTTATTTTAATGACATTAATTGCTATATATTAATTTGATGCCTCAGCCTCTGCTTGCTGCTGACTTTCTTAATTTGTTTTCTTCATTTATGGATGCAGCAGTACACATAATTAATTAGTACTTCCCTTCCTTAATTCTTCAACAGAATTCTCTTTATAATTTCTCTTTCTATTATTATTATTATTATATATACAGACACATGAGTGACAGTGTGTATGAGATAATCCTGTCATGTGCGGCGTGCAATGATGACACAACACGTACACTGCGCTCGAATGAACATGTGTATGACCGCTATCTATAAATATCATATACATTATTATTATCATATATTTTGGGAAAAGAATAGATGAAATATGAAAAGGGAATATATATTTGTACATTTAATATTGCATGTCATGTACTCATGCACTCCCTCTAGAGTTATTTAATGAGAAATTATTTAAAATATTTATAAGGAATAAGGACATCATAGGCATATGAATTTGGATAGGGATATGATCATGGGGGGCAATTTATTATTAGTATCATTATTATTATAGTCTATGCATTGCATATACAAGTACTTTACATAATTCATAGTCTATAATTGCATTACTTCATATTTGACATGTTGTGGTGCTAATTAGTGTGCTTATAATATTGCTAATGATGTTTGGTGGACCACAAAAACAATATAATAAAATAGGTCTATAGTCATATTTTATTGGTCTACTTGTGTTCTAAGATAGAGATGCACATCGTGCTTATATATAGAGGCCTAACTTAATTCTATAGCTGCAAAAGGCTATACCTAATGCTCATTTTAGATAATTTCTCATCTGTCTTTTGTTACCTCAAGTAAGCTATAGTGTTTCCCTAGCTTCTTGTTTTTGCACCCTTCCCTAGTTATGTTTGTTCATTATTGTCTCTTACATTTAGGGTTATATATATATATATACACACACACAAACTATCATGCACGCAACGGTACATCCGACCAACACTTATTGTCTCAGTGAAAAATTCTGCTAAATACAAAATATAATAGAAAGTGATAGTGATAAATATTTAAAAATAATGATAATACAAGAGCATTTAGCAAACTCTTAAAAAAATATAAAAGATGTAATAAAATGAGGGTAAAATCTAAAAGATGAATTTTTACCGGAGGATGTTTTTTCCTTTATACATACAATATATATTCAAGATTTCATGTTGATCATGTTTGGTTGACTTAATTATTAGAAGAAATTATCAGCAAAAACTTTGCGTATTAGCTAGTCGCCAAGCTTAACGACTTTGTATGAGTATGGTTTAAGTAATTATCTTCATATATAAACACACCACATTGTTTGGTAAATATATATTCCTCAATTGCTTCTTCTTTGTAACATTAAACAAAGCCCCAATTCAGTATAGTTAAGAGAATCAATTGAAAGTATTATATTAACTAGATTTTCCAAGCTTAACTTTTAACTCATCTCATCCTTAGCAAAACTGAGTTTTTACCAAAGATAAATTTGAAAAACCAGAAATTATTTTAATTAAGCGCTCTTTAATTAAACGAAGCAAACTGATCGTAGGATAGTTTTCGATCATAATTTCGAAACATAGAGGGGAGTTCACTGCAATTATATATGCAAATTAACTCTCAATAGTGAAGAAGGTCACAGTATGCAATTAACCCCATATAGATATATATATATATATATACACGCCGTTGTTACAGATACGAGATATTACTGGAACAAATTAAAGATTATATGGCTATAAATGAGTAGTCTAATTAGAACATGCATGAAAGGAATGTGATTGAATGTTATTTATGAGACCTGCTGCTCAGGTGCCGCACAGTAAAATCTACAAAAGAGATTTCTGAGTTTTCTTACTCCACAAATATAATGAATGAATGCCATATATAGCACAGGAAATCTATGTGCATTAAATGAGATTTATGTTCATAAAATTAATATATAACGGATTCTCATGTTTATATTTCATATATAAATATATATATATATATATATTTGTATGATCATGGGGGTGGTGGTGGTGAGTAATTAAAAGCAAAGTGGGGGGTTGTTGCTTGGTTGGTTGGCCAAATCCAGTATAGTACTGGAAGCATTGAATGCAATGATAGGTGGGAATGGGGGACAATGCATAGGCCCAGCATCTGTGTCAAAAGTTGTGCATTTAATTTATTAATGATTGAATCACCAGATCAAGAAAAGGGCATCAAATTTCTCATCAAATTGCTCATATATATATATATATAACATCTATCTATTAATTGGACAAATTGGCATCTCTCTCTCTCTATCTCTATCTCTGCTGGTCATTTATTAATTTCTCCATCCTCAGGAGATATATCACAAAGGCATCTTCCATGTACATGTGCAGGTGGCAGTGTACCATAATCTCTGATGGTCGCTCGATCTTTTATTTTTATGTGTGTGTGTATGTGTGTCTGTGTGCGTGCGAATGAAACATTTATACTAGTTCATCCTAGCAACAATGTAGCTAGTTTCTAATTACAAGGATATGATAGTATCATTCTTTGTGAAGAAGAGCGTGCTCGACACCGGCGGAAATTGAAAGTTCGGTGAGCAATTGACCTCCAATTGACCTTTCGGAGAAAAATTGAGTGGTTTTTAACCTTCTCTCCGGAGAGCAGCTCGTCGGGAGCCTAATATCTCAAAAAAAAATGAGGAGGCTATTCGCAGACCATTTATCGATCCCCCCACATTTGGATTGCCTATAAATAGAACGTCGTGTCACACAAGAAAGACACACACACACAAGGTTCTCCTAGACAAAATCCGGGCCTCCCTTGTGTCGAGCTCAGCTCTGATTTAGGAGGGGAGGTGCCTATAGCGGCGGGACCTTCTCGCTGGGAAGTTCGCCGGGACATGGCATGATGATGTCATGAATCCATGCATGCATATGTTCCCATGCTTAATTAATTTGCACCTACCTTGATTCCAGTAATATCGAGTGAAGCAGCGCGGGAAGGAGGATGGCGATGAAGGTCATGAATCCAAGTAAGGCTCCGTTTGGCACGGTGGCGGCGGCGGTCGTGAACATGCATGGTGGTTATGAACCTTCGTTCGCAACCGCCTGATCTCGCCTAAGCAATTTAATTCATTCATTTTTATGTTCAAATATATATATATAGAACAATGTTATGAAGTTCATTTAATTCGTGGAACTTGGAATTTCACATGAATATAATATTGATTAGGAAGAAATATTTGAAATGGTTAATCATTTTGAAATATGTTGACAGCATACTTAAATGGAAGTTTTTTAAACAATTTATATATATATATATATATATATTTTAAATAGCTTTTTGAACATCTCTAATATAACTTTTTAACAATCTAAAAAAAGCATTCACATATGATGCATAATGCTATTTCTTCACATATGATGCATAATGCTATTTCTTAGACGGCTAATCGATATTTATTGCATCCATTAAGTTATTACAATCTCTTGCACGTACGACACGTGTAATTAGAGAGGGTTTGGGGGAGAGAAAAAATTCCTATGGTTTATATCATTTATAATTAGTCTTAGGGAAAATTTGTCCTAGCTTATATTTTGAGTTAATTTGGCATCAATGAATTTTTATTAGAAATTATTCATTTTTTTAAGAGCGATGTTAAACGCAGATCAGTTTTGGCTATATGCAGGCTACAGTTTTTTTAAAAAATGTATCATTTTTTTCTTTACAACCTGCAGACCATAGAACTAGACTTATACGCACTGTCATCGCCCACGGCCCGTGCAGCCGCCGGACGAGATCGAGCTTCCGCTCTGATCTCCTTTCCCTCCTCCGGTGACTCCGGACGGTGATCCTCTCCGGCAGACCACCTCCTTCCCTTCTCCGGCCGACGAGCTCCTCTCTCTTCCTCTAACTTATTTTTCTATTTTCGAAAAGTCTCCATTTATCCAAAATGTTGTAAACCGTGCTATGCATCTGAATTTAATTAAAGGATAGTGTTTTGTGCATAAATTAAGCCCGATATTTTTGTGATTTTACACGTCTTTTATTGATTGAAGTCTTGAAAGGGGTGGTCACAAACATTTTTTTATATAGAATCAAATTGATTATAATGTATTTTATTGGACTATTATTGTGGATCAAATAAAGTGCAAAAATATATTTATTTGGCTTTTATGAATGTTATATTTTGCTTGATGATTTATTTAAGAAAACATTAATTTAATTTTTAAATATGGTCTATAAATATAAAATTTGTCGTGCATGAATAATTTTTTGACCTGCATATATCCACAGCCTACATAAAATCAAAAGCAGACTGCATAAAACATTATTATTTTTTTTAATAATGGGGAGTGGGAGGTGGTCGGTGCATTACATAATGAGGGTGTTACAAAAAAAAATATTGGAGCCCAACGCATTTATGTAGCGGCACATGCTCATGCTTCCCCATTGTTCCATCAGCCCCTATACCTAGCAAATAATATTTGATCAAATGATTGAGAGAGAGGAGAGAGAGGAGAGAGAGAGGAGAGAGAGAGGATAAGAAATGTAGAGAGAGAGTGTGAGGAGAGAGAGTGGGAGGAGAGAGAGAGATTACATTTAATGCATGCCTGTCATGAGCCTGTGGATTGGAAACTGGTTAATTATAAGGTGCACCAAGATTTGTGGGATAATCTTAGATAATTTTAGGGTCACTGCTTCAATATATACTAGCTCAGTATAAAGTTGTATGTAGAATATTAGCCCCACCGACATAGCATGAAGTTTTTTTTTTTGGTGCGTCCAACGCACAATTAATACTATCAATGTGAAAATTACAGTTGTATTTTTCATTACATCTATAATTTTCAATTTTATTTCAACCGTTGGATTACCGATTTCACGGCCAAATTTCCTCTAGCAGACACTTAATTCTTTGTGTCGGACGCATTAGAGGCTAAATACATTATTTAATAATACCCTGCAAAGCCCGACCCAAGTCTGCCCGGGAAGGCCTGGGCCAGGCCTAAGAGCCTCACCGGACCTCCTTTGTTAAGCATGCAAATATTAGGTCATGAATCATTACGAGTGCCAAGAACATTGGCTCCCTAGCTTAGGTACGAAATACTGCATCAAACCTTCTTAATTACACGCCTTAATTTGTCGACAACTTGCAATTTTATTTTTGTATTATTGTGTATATCCATGAGCAGCAAAGTTGCATGCAGTGATCCGATTGCGGATATGAGACCAAGAAATTAGTCGGTGTATGCATACTTGTTAAATATCATTTCATTAGGCGCTTTTCGGATCGAACTCTGATCATCCCATGTTTTTTACCCCATAGTGCTTTCACTTTACAAATCTCGTCTCTCGTTTTTTGCATGTGGTTGTTTGTGTTCCGCCGAGCGATTTGTGCATGCACTTTGCTCCCCGAATCTAGCTTGCGGTTTTATCTCAAGCATGGGATTTCACCAAAATCCCAACAATATTATCTTTGTTTGTTATTTTTTACTAGCTCTCCTTCTATTTGGCTATAATAATAATAATAATGTATCTATTTGGCTATAACAATATTAGCTCCCTATCTTAGGATCCACTCATGACATCTGATGCTTACGAAATACTGCATAAATCCGATTTAACACGCTTTTGTCGGCAACTTGCAATTTTTTTTAATATTGTGGAAATCCACGATGTAGCGATTTATGCATGTACTTTGCTCGCCGAATCTTACAGGTTCTCAAGCACGGGATTTCACCAAAATCCTAACAATATTATCGTGGTTTGTCATGTTTTTAGCTTTTGATGTGCACCCATAGATTTATAGGCACTTCCGGGGTGCGTTTAGAGGAGGCTCCACCAAGGAGAGATGGAGTTAGTGGAGTCAAAGTCCAGTCCATGATCATGGGAGTGGAGGAATCCGCCGGCGCACAATAATTCACGTTTTACCAGTGGCGCCAGACACAGTCAAGGGCGCTGCACCCCACTAATGGGGTGCGGTTAGTCCGCACCCCACTAGTGGGGTGCAGGTAGCCCACGCCCCCCATAGGGGGGAGGGGGTGCGGCCAAACCGCACCCCCCATGTTGGGGTGCGGCCAAGCCACTCTCCCCCCGTGGTGGGGTACGGCCACCCCCCCCCCCCCCATCTTGAGAGGGATGCGGCCGAAACCGGACCCCCCTCGGCGGGTGCCGTCGGAGCCCACTTTCCCTTGGGGCGCGGTTTCCTATTTCCCAAGTGACGCGGTCTTCGGAGGGTGCGTCTTCGTTTGCATGGCGACTGCTTTCCAATGCCGCTCGTTCGTTCTTCGTTGCGCGCTCAGAATGCTCTTGTGTTCGTTACGCGCTCAGAATGCTCTCGTGTTCGTTACGCGCTCAGAATGCTCTTGTGTTCGTTGCCCGCTCAGAACACTTCCGCGCACACTCAGAACGCATCCACGTTCCCGACGCGCGCGACAGTTAACATTTCCTAATTTCTCAGATTGCAGGCCTCGTTCATCGCCTTCAACGAAGCTGCCCGACCTGCCTGAACTGCCCGAATGACGAAACGATCATTTACGAAAAATGGTGATCCATGTGCTCTGAATCGGCAAGCGTGATTCGTCTGTAAGGTGTGTAACATCCCAACTTTAAAAAGGGGTCTAACCGGTTCACTTGAACCCTTTGAGGAGCTTAGGCCGGGTCATAGAAAACCGCGACCCGAGCTCCACCCCAAAAATAGTGATCATTTAGTGAAATGATTATTTTGGGTAGCATTGTGCTTCGCCACAACCCTATTCGCCTGCAGATGGCGAGTGCCGCGCGCATGGTTATCCGCAGAAAGGCGGGAGGAGCAGGATAAAGCGCAAGGCGAAACCAAAGCGTTATGCGAGACATCAGCATTTGGCAAAACATAAAAGAAGTCATGCGGAATAGAAATGGGGTTAACATCTGAGATAACAGGATTGCTCGCAAAGCAAGGTAGAGATCGGCATTCATTACAGAAAAAGAAAGTTAATTAAGGTACGGATATGGGGGGGAGTGCCGGTAGGCTTAATACTGGATCCACTACCATCGACCCCGACCTCGCCTCCCCATCCTCGGTGGCACTCACGGGTAGTAGTAAGCGCTTATAGCGGTAAGCTCTTGATTGACCAAGCGCATTTGGTCCCTTGCCCGCGCGATATGCCTCCCCGGGGAAGTCTCCTTGCACCCGCCTCCTTTTCGCTCCATCTCCCAAACTAGGTGCAAGTAGTCCCTCTCGAGAGCACTCAGCATGTGCTCAACAGCTGCCCGATGTCTGTTTGCCTGACCGGCGAGGTCCTGCTGTATCCATATGAGCTTGCCGAGAACTTCCGTCACTCGCTCCTTCATCGTCATAGCATCTGCAGGATTGCCAAGGAAGTCTAAAAGATCGCTGGGAGAGATGGGCTCAAGCAACGGAACTCCTTTAACGAATGAAGTAACTAACCTGGTACATGCTCTTTGCCCTAGCGCTGGCGAGATGGGCTAGGTTGCCCTTCGAACGGCCTGTCGGGGGGATGAAGCGATTTCCCCCTTCTATGGCGAAGGGGTACCTGGTTGGCAGGAGAAGCAGCGGCTAGATCGGCGGCGGGAGAAGTATTGGGGTCCCTTCTGGCTGAGTGCCTTGGCTCTGGTGCGAGGTGAATCGTGGTCTCGCGAGCTAGAGAGTTTTGCGCAATTGGGGATAGTCCCGTAGTTCCGAAGGTGGAGGCTGCGGGAGGCAGAGTAAGATAGAGATGACGAAAGGTAAAGAATTATGCGAGAAGGCAATGAACAACTTACCAGGTTCAAGCAGGGTTCCGCCAAGAGTAGCCGGAAAACTGGACTCCTGAGCTGGCGGGATGTCCTTTGCAGCAGGAGGGAGCGCATCGGTACCCTTCGGGTTGGTCTCGGGGTCGTCCCCCGTCGCCAGCATCTCTTGCGAGTGGTCAGAATCATTGTGGTATCATGTCACCAGAATTAGTAACAAGACAAGAAAGGTCGGACTACCTTGGTTAGGTCGTCAGGACGATTGCGGGAAGGGGGTGGAGTCTTCGACACGGACTCAGACACCATCTGGTCCCGCCGAGCCGCCTTAGCCTTCTTCGGCCGATAGGGTGAGGTTGGATCCCTCTTCGACGAGAGTCTGGGAGAGTATCTTGCCAACTTAGAAGTGTTCTTCTCTTGCATCGCGGCAAGATGGTCCAACAGCTCTTGCGAGAATGGTCTCGGCGACGGCCTCATGAACGCCATTAAGGTATAGCGAGTGCTCGGAGGGAAAAAAAGGAAAACCTCAGTAAGGGGAAATTGGGCACTCACAATGCTGTGGCCTGAGATATATATAGCACAGTGGAGGGGCCCACCAAAAGATTCTCTCCAAGTCAGCAAGCATTCACCGAATATTAGGGGTTGGACTTTTCTTTCTGAGCGTAGAACTAGCTCGCAATGAGCTGTGATTGTGTATAACCCTGTATTCGTCGAGTGAGCCCCCAGACATTAGAGGGGCATTCGCCCAGAGCATCGAGGGAGCATTCGCCCAGGCCAGGAGAGGCGAGCGAGTGGCCTCAGAGCGAGGGGTAATCCTCGTTTATCAAGCGCTCGCCCTTTTAGATGCACACACCGCCAGACGAGTGAGGGGCGGAACCCTCACTCGCCCGGAGAACCAAGGATCTGGCGAGTGGTTCCTAGAGAATCAGGTTTGCGGGAAGTCTGGCGAGTAGTGCCTCCACGGACCACTCGCCCAGTAGTGTCTGGAGGTGAATTTACCTAGATGTCTTTAGAGGACTGCCAATAGCCCCTCAGAACAGCGGAGTTTGTCTGTTAGCAGACCAGTTTGTGGTGCGTTTAGTAAAACCACAAGGCAGAATGAAGCTATTTGCAGACCAGATTACAAAAACTATAAATATACCCTTAAGGGCACCTTTGGAAGAGATCAGATCTTTGGGTTTTCTCCTCCTCTGGTTAGTTTTGATTGGCTCCTAGTGCCCTCCAAATGTGTCTAGTTCAACATTGGTTTGAGAGAGGAAGCTCTCTAAGATCTTCCCGGTGTGTGGCGGGACCTCCTCGATGTGGCTTTGGGTCTGTTCACTTTTCTTCACCAATAGTCAAGTGTGCTAGTGAGGGAGAAGTAGGTGTAGTCTATAACCCTCTGTGGGTCCGAACTCTTCTAGAGACCGATTGACGGTTTCAATAATAACCACCATTTTTATTATTTGTAAACCGATTTAATATAGACTAATACGCATATTTCATAATAATTTACTATACGCAGACAAATATAATTTCGGATATTTACACCCACCCATAATGGGTGGTTATGGTGGTTATGCGGCTAACCGCACACCATAACTAGTTTATGTGTTATACGCATACTCAATTGTATAGTTTTGTGATGATATGTACTCATATGCCAGATATGGTTATGCATGCACCATAACCATATTATTTGTAATACGCAGACCGTATTGGAGAATTTTACTATTTTTATCCCGCGATATGAGATTTTACTATTTGCATCCAACGATATGAGATTTTACTATTTGCACTCACATGTTGGAGTATTTTACTATTTACACTCTCATGTTGGAGAATTTTACTATTTGCACCCCATGATGGGAGATTTTACTATTTGCACCCCATGATTGAGGATTTTACTATTTGCATCCCACGATATTGAACTTCACTATTTGCATCCCACGATATGGGATTTTACTATTTGCATCCCACGATATGAGATTTTACTATATGCCCTCCCATGTTGGAGGATTTTACTATTTACACTCTCATGTTGGAGTATTTTACTATTTGTACCCCCATGATGGGGGATTTTACTATCTGCACCTCATGATTGAGAATTTTACTATTTGCGCCCCACGATAGGGTATTTTACTATTTGCACCCCATTATGGGGGGTTTTACTATTTGCACCCCCATATTGTGTAGTTACGGGGCTAGTGGGGTTTAGTTTGGTTAAGATCGTGTTTAAAGAATCTTTGGTTTAACCGAAATCATTATGGGGAACCCTATGATCAACTATATTGGGTTTAAGTTAATTATAAGATAACTCAGCACTCCAAGTCTCCAATGATCTCAGTGTCCACGTCGATGCATGTCATCTTAATTATATTTATTAATTAAAAAAACATGCATTATTATTCATTGTATTATTTGAACAAGATAATAAAGTTCATAGATTAGACACTAAGATTCTTCTAATTAATTAGCTGATTGTGACCTAAACAGCATTTTCTTAATAGTAAAAGGAAGGAGTGAGGAAGGCATGCATTGCATCATATTTAAAAAAACATTAATTATATTCATATTATAAAGCTCAAATGAAAAAGTATAAAAAATGTTATTTAATAAAAAATATATTAAAAAATGAGGTATAAAGCACTTATAATTACCAATAAAATAGTTTTCATTTTTAAAATTGGATTATATTAATTGAAACCACCACAACTTTTTGCTCTTTAGTAACACTCTAGTTGGCAATATTATAAAATATTGTCTACATATAATAGAGAATAATTTATAAATGTTGTTATCATAAAGTAACACTTTTAGGCAACATTTATGACGCAACATTCAATAAATATTCTCTTATTCATTATTGAAAATAATTTTGAAATGTTGTATTGTTCTACCCACATTTGTGACGCAACCATATATAAGCTTCATATGTTGTACATATATATATATATATATATATATATATATATATATATATGTTGATACTATATATACTCAAGTTATACAAATTCATGTGCTCATGAAATCATAATTAGCAAAATGCAAATTTTTAAATCTTTTTCATACAAAGCATATCTAATTTAAATATTTTGAGTAAAGTAGTGATGCTCCACACATAAGTTAAGCACAAGTGCTATTATGGAGATTTGAGGCTTATTATAATGAATATTATGGGAAATGTGGGCTCTTAATTAATCAAAGAGAGATTATACATTATATTCTACAAAAGCTTCAACCAAAGAAAACCACCATGCATGCCACTAAATGACAATAAAGGTCTAACAAATCATATCAATTGACTCTTTATCAAGATAAGATATCTCAAATAAGAAAAGAAGAATCTAGCCACATTAAAAAAAGGCAACTTGAAATAAACAATTTTGGAGTTTATTTTTCTAGGGCTCCAATATTGAAACATGCGACAAATTATTGGATACATGATTACGAGATATTGGAATGGAATAGGAATCAAACCATATTGATGACATTCATTTAATAGACTATAAAAATGTACAAGGATCTTCAAAGTCATGAGGTTATTTATTTTAAGTTAAAAAAACTAGAACTAGCAACTTGTGCATCAATGAAAGTTGATCACAAGCACAAAATTAGTTTGAGATTTCAAAAAGTTTTAGTTCACTATTATCTTTGGGCGTTTTTAATATATATAGGATGGCCTCTTTGAAGATGTGTATGTTTTAATTTCAATATAACTAGTAAATTAAGTACGTAGTGAGTAATTACAACTGGTCTATTAGCATAAATTCTTGAGAACATGCGCATTTTAAAACACAGATTCTTCGACGAAGACTTTTACATGGGGTATATGTTTTTCAGAGCAGTGACTTGGATGAGATGCACTCGACAATTTTCGCTCAATCGTACTTTTTAAAGGGACTTCTCACCATGGGCTCAACAGAAAGATCGGTGCAGGGATATTGTGGATGAGTCATTCCAAATAATTAGTCTCTTGATGCGGTCGTTATACGATTCTGCCAATTTTGTTGAAGGCAAATGCATCATCTGCTGTGTCAGACTTTTATACTTAAGGAAAGCTCAACCTCAAGTTGTGTAGGTGTGGTCGTCATTTTTAGTTGATTGCACAAGCATGTCAACCAATGTCTCTCAAGAAAACTATGTCCAGTGTATTTAGTCTTTTATGCATACTATCCTAGATCACTTGTTTGTTGTGATTTGTGTATTATGAATTGCATATACATGACACTACTCAAAAGAGGGGGTGACTGCAAGAATGTAATTGAGCATTGCAAGAATTCCATGAAGAAGGCCAATTGGTGCAAGTGCGGTGCAGACGAGGTAGATCTTGCTTTAATTCCTTTCCGGCTTCAACCACATCATGTTCCACCACCTCCCTCGTGCTGCTAACAATGTTGCCGATTTCTATATATGACATTTACGCAAAAACCTGTTACTTTTTTTGGCAAAGTTTTGAACATGTTTGTCCGAATTTTCTTGAGCTTGTCAAGAATGATTTGGATAGCATTGTTCTTGTGTAACAATTTGTATCTTTTTTTCTTTTGTTCTTTTCTCTTTTTAATGCAAATGTAAGTTTCAAAAAATAAAGAGTGGGTGACTTATGGCATTTAAAGCTTTAAGCTACTTTAAATGAATGAGCACAGTTAAGACAATCTACACATAAAGAGCATAATGGAATAAGAAAGATTAAAAAATGTAATGATGATAAATTTAGGAATATTAATTTTAAAGTATTACATAATGGGTGATGAATTCATGATTAGTAACTTTCGAATTTTTATTATAAATAATATCATTTCTCTTGAAATCCAAAGTGTACGATTGTACTCAGAGAGGCCAACCCGGAAAAGCCCAATGAGATAATTACCAAAATACCCTCAGATGAGTAAGCATGCAATAGACTCACTATCAACTCGTCATAAGCTCCTAATAAATTCGCTATGACCCCCCCCCCCCCCCCCCCCCCCATAATTAAGCTACTAATAAGCTCGCTATCAACTCTTCATAAGCTCCTAATAAGCTCGATATAGGCTCAACATCAGCTCACTATGAATACACTATAAACTCGTCATTAGCTCACTATAAGATCACAACCATCACGTGCGCAACCACCTCACACTCAGTCAACAAACACCACATTGGAAATCAAAATCACCCTACTGAGAGACGAGAACAAGTCACCAACGATCAAGCTAACCTCGCATAGGGGGAACTCCCACCCTCAGGTCATCATGGGATATATAACCCCCCCCCCCCCCCCCCCCCCCCCTCCTGACGTCGTCCATAAATATGACCCACGGTCAAGGGGAAGAGACAATTCGAAGAAGTGCCAGACAATACGATCGAGCTCCTGAGGACCTCGCCTAGGACTAGCGAGCTCTCTGCATCCATAGTCCTCTCGATAGAGTAAGTTGGTTATTATACAGCGGCACTGTTTTATGGAATACCGCCATTTTATTAGTGGTGATTCCAACTGCGTCGCATAGTCTTCTCGATAGAGTAACTTGACTGAGGCTTCTGGATAGGGTTGCCCTACAAATACTCGCTTGTGAAGATTTCCGCGGATCGACACCTCCCCTCAAAAATGGATCTCGCTTGTGAATACCTTAAGCCGCCCGGCGGCACTATTCATGCATGATAAGTTGTGTTTCATCTCCTTTGCTAGCTTCTTGAACAATATCATTACCTTCAAATGTAAAAAAAAAAAAAAAGATTATTGCCATCCAATTAATTGGCTATTTTATTGCCACCCCAAACCCAATTAGTTACTAGTTTATTTGATTTTTTCTCAGAAATATGAACTAATATATGGCTCCATTTTAAAAATAAAACTTAAATGGGCCGGGTCTGTTAAAAGAGATCCAATAGGTTTTCTTTTGTTTTTGACTCCCAATATATAATTCCCAGCCAGTGTTTGTTTAAAGTTCTGTTTGGCACGCAGTTGGGGCTCGGGCATGATTATTGCAATTTACGCCACCGACGGGAGCATTTTCCGTTTGTTTTTCCGCCTTCCCCGCCGTTTCCAACCGCCGCCCTCTACTGGGATTATAGGGCTGAATAATTATTGAAGGCCCACATTAAAATAGATACATTCTATTTTCATGTATTTTAATTAATTAAAATCAACATTTGCTATAGGAAGGCTGCCCGGTAAAGTTTCTTGGCTGAGGCTCCGTCTGTTTGAGAGTTTTTTCCCGCCGCGTTTTGTAAAAAGTACAAACCCTATCTTTTGTCCGACAGCATAGCCTTCGTTTGGAACTAGTGGTCTCCTAGAACATCGTTTTATGTTTGATTTCAATCGCGTGAAGGGAGTTCCGTTCAAAAAACATTATTTTCATCTCCAACATCAATCACTCGCAAAAACAGGAATGGTTTTTGGGTTCGGGTCCGGGACCCATGTAGATGGAAGATACATCAATAATCGAGTGACATACCCCTGCTGAATGACACTCGACAATTGGTTCCCTCACACCCCGCAAAGTCGAAGAGCAAGAATATAATAATTTATGAGATGCCTACCTATTACATATAAGTCTCCCAATATGTAGGACTATGCACACATAATAAGACAAAGAAAAAGGTAAGCTAAGTAAAATACATGCAACTTTAACTAATTGCTTTTAGGTGGAGGGGACGGATTTATATTAACTGCGCAAAATTATATGAGTTATCCGATGTGAGACTACTATATTTTGAACACCGCGTCATGCGTAGAGTTTTTGGCCTCGAACAAGTTGAATTCTTTTTTTTAATGGGATGACTTGGGATTTGGCCACTACAGTTGGCCTGATATGATACCATGCTAGAACCCATGCATCAAACCCTAAGCAATTAGAATTTCTCGGTGGTTCTTAGATACATCTCCCCGAACGCTCGCTGCTTGAACATTACAATTAATTATAAATAAGGCATTAAACAATATCAAATAGCAGTAAATATCATATCGTAAAACAGTAAGTTTGAGTAGAGCAAATGACAGTAATGTTCAAGCAGCAAATTCCAAGGAAAAAAGGGCAGCCCGGTGCACAAAGCATCCCCGCGCAGCGAGGGTCCGGGGAAGGGTCCCAACCACAAGGGTGAAATGTAGGCAAACCTTACCTGGCATTTTTGCAAGAGGCTGCTTCCAGGACTCGAACCCGTGACCTCACGGTCACACGACAACACACTACACCATATCATGCATATGGTAACGCTTAATTTGTAGCGGTTAAGTAAACGCTGCCAAAAGATATTTATAGTAGTGTTTATAACCGCAACTGTAGATAAATAAATACTACTATACACTTACGGATTAAGTTTTCCTTTGGCGTGACCTGTGGGTTAAACCCTTCCAGAGTTCCAGGTTAATTGATTTATTTATTGCTAAAAGAAAGTTCTTATGAGAGACCTTTGGGCTTTCTACGAGCCCCTACATAAATCTGAACCCTCCAACAAATACCTCTTCTTTCATCGAAGCCACCCAAAAAAACTTTATTTTGAATCCCGTAATTTCAAAGCTCGCAAGTAATTGGCGGCAGAAGAGGCTCTCTCCCGCATTACTTTCACGTTCTGGCTTATTTTGTAACGCCTCAATTTATTTAAAATTGATTTTGGTGTGCGAATAGAGGTTATGGGGTGCGAATAAAGGTTATGGTCTGCGGATAGTGCTTTGTTAGGTGTAGAATAATACCTAAAACCCTAAGCAACCCTCCCTCTCCCCGATCTCCCTCCCTCTCAGATCGCGTGAAACGGTCGCAACCCTCCCTCTCCCTCTCGTCGCACAGAGTAGCCCCCCCGATCTCTCCCCTCCCTCTCTCCCGTCGCCTCTCCCTCTCCCGTCGCCTCTCCCTCTCCCGTCGCCCCTCCTCCCCGTCGGCCTGGAGCAGGGAAAACGACGCCCCGAAAGTAGCATTTTTTGAGCGCTACCATATGCATGATATGGTGTAGTGAGAACACAATTGTTCCCACATGAAATGCATACCTGGAAGTGCTCTTCTGATCATTCACATCTCCACAATAATCACTGTCGGTGTACCCAACCAACTTCAACTCTTTTGCAGCAGAGTACAACAGACCATGATCTTTCGTTCCATTCACATACCTCAAGATCCTCTTCGCTGCAGTGAAGTGATCTTGCTTTGTCTCCTCCATATATCTGCTGACAACTCCAACATCATGCATGATATCAGGTCTAATGAAAGCCAGGTAGCGTAGACTTCCAACTAAACTCTTGAACATCGTAGAGTCAACCGCTTCATCCTTCGAGTCCTTCCTCAGCTTCACTCCCGGATTTGCAGAAGTAGAGATAGACTTGTTATTCTATATCCGAAACTTCTTCAATATCTCCTATACATACTTCTTCTGGGAAATGATGATCACATTCTGCTTCTGTTGTACCTATATGCCCAAGAAGTAAGTGAGTTCGCCACTTCAAACATGAGAGGGTTGTTGAACTCCTTCTTCATTGTCTTCTTGAATATCTCAAACATGAGAGGGTTGTTGTCAGTGGATATCATGTCATCAACGTACAAACACACGACCATGATATCTCGTTCTTCTCCACCTTTGTGTAGAGTGCATACTCATACGGGATCTTCATGTACCCATTCTTCTGAAAGTTGTATGCATCAATTCTTTCATTTCACGCACGAGACGCTTGCTTCAACTCGTACAACACCTTCTTCAGCTTGTACACCTTATTCTCTTGACCAGTTACTTCATATCCAGACGACTGCTGGGCATAAACTTCTTCTTCCAAGTAACCATTCAAAAAAGGGAACTTGACGTCCATCTGACAGATCTTTCACTTATACTGAGCTGCTAGTGCGATGATCAGCTTGATGATGACAATCCGAGCTACTGGAGAAAAGACCTCGTCGTAGTCCACACCTTGGACTTGTTTGTAGCCTTTCACGACGAGTCTTGTCTTATGCTTCTCCACTTCTCCTTCTTTGTTGGTCTTCACTCGATACACTCATTTCACTCCAATGGGCTTGTGACCTGTTGACAGAGTGACCAACTCCCAAGTATCATTTTCCTTAGTGGATGTCATTTCTTCATCCAGTGCCTTCCTCCAATTCTTCTCCTGAGCAGTTTCTTCATATGAGTACGACTCGCAATCTGCTAAAAGGCAATGTAAAGAAAAGTCAGCATGAGTTGGCTCCGTCTCCTCGTAGATCTCCTACAACCTTCTCATCCTAGGTTGAGGCCTCTCAAAACTGCTCCTGCTAGTGTTTGCTCCACTATAATTGCTTTTGTTGGTGCTCACTCCACTAGAGTAGGGGGTAGATGCTCCCCCTGAATCTCTGATTGGTGGTGATGGTGGTTTAGCTCCACCATTCTCTGCTTCAACTTCATGACCACCTTCATCTTCCTCATCGTCAAAGAACATCCCTTTGACGCTTCTCTCCCACTCATCCCAACTCCAGCTGTTATCTTCTTCAAACAAAACATCTCTTGAGATGATTACCTTCTTCGCACTGGATTTTATAACTTGTAAGCCTTGCTCATCGGAGCATAGCCCACAAATATACACTTTTCACTTTTATCATCCAGCTTCATCCTCCTCTGGTGATCAGGAATGTGAGCATAAGCTACACACCTGAATACTCTATAGTGTTGCACACATGGCTTCCATCCACATCATGCATCATATGGAGTCTTGAACTTCACATTCTTTATCGGACATCTGTTTAGCAGATACACGACACATTGTACTGCTTCAGCCCAGAAAATCTTTGGCAACTTCTTGCATTTTACCATACTCATTGTCATGTTCAAGATTGTCAAATTCTTTCTCTCCGCGACTCCGTTCTGCTGAGGCGAGTGTGTTTTTGTCAACTGATAAGCAATTCCATGCTCCTTGCAGAATGCATCAAACAACTTTGAGGTGTACTCCCCACCTCGATCAGTCCTGAGCACCTTCAATGACTGTCCAGATTCCTGCTCTGCGAATGCCTTGAACTCCTTGAACTTGTCAAAAGCCTCAGATTTCTCTTTCAAGATGTATACCAACATTTCTGACTGAAGTCATCAGTGAAAGTGATATAGTACATGCTTCCGCCAACTGAGGCTATTTCAAACGACCATCAATGTCTGAACGAACTAGTTCAAGTTGTCTCCTTGCTCTTCGAGACTTTCCTCCTTCAAACGTCTGTCTCTTCTGCTTCCCCTTTGCACATGCTTCACAGATCTTCTGTGGTGGAAATATCTTCGACATGCCTTCCACTATTTTTGCGTGTGAAAGGAGCTTCAGACCACTGAACCCCAAGTGACCAATCCTGTGATGCCACAATCATGCTTCTTCTTCATCAGTCGTTGTAAGACATGTTGTCTCTTCGGCATCCATCTTTAACGTAAAGAGATGATTCGTCGTCATCTTCACCTTCGCAACTTCTCTTCCTCTTTGGTTCCGCATAACCAACATTCCATCCTTTAGCTGGATGCAAGTATCCATTCTCCACCAGTTGCCCAAGGCTTAAGATGTTACTCGATCTTCAAGCCAGGAACATAGAAGACATCCCCGATGTGCACCTTCTCACCATTCAATGTAACCTCTATCATCTCTTTTCCTTCCACAGAGATCTTTGAAGCATCACCAAAACTGACCTCACCAACACTTGGTTCAAGGTCAGCGAACAACTCCTTCTCACCACACATATGGTTGCTAGCTTCTGTATCCAAGTACCAGACTTCATTCCTGACACCTTCAGTTCCTCTATAAGTCAAAAACATCATTGGATCACCACCAATATTATTTTCTTCGGCATAGTGGTTGGTCTCCTCTGTCCTCCTCGATTTTCTGCAGTCATAGCTCATGTGCTCAAACCGGTTACAGTTGTAACTGTTGAAACCGACAACTCGGTCTCCGTGGAGTTCAGGGTCCCAAAAAAGGGGTGGTCTCACACCTACTTCTCTCGAGCCAACTCTCTAGGCAAGAGCACTTGGACTTGGAAACGGACCCTGGGCTACAGCGAGGAGGTCCCACCTCACACCCGGAAGACCTGAGAGATCTTCCCCTCCCTAGCCAATGCTGAACCAGAAGCGCCAAAGGAGAGCTCTAAGGGAAGGAGAAGATCCGAAATTTGGAAATCTAGCTGTCCTCTCCTTTGGTGCCCCTTAGGGTCTATTTATAGGTTTTCCAAGTTGGGCTGCAAATAGCCAAAAACTGATCTGCCAGATTACCAAAATACCCTCGGATCTGGACTGCGAATAGCCAAAACTGGACTGCAAATAGCCAAATCCCGCTGTTATGAGGTACTAAACGCAGATCACCCCCCCCCCCCTCCTCTGGAACTGGGCGAGAGGGGTTACCTCGCGGAGCTCGGCGAGCCTCCTCGCTGGGGTGGGGCGAGACCAAGGGTCTTCCCCCTTACCAGGGTAGAGGGCGAGAGAGGGGGTCGCCACCACTCCTCCACTCACTCCTGGTTGGGCGCGGGCGAGAGGGGGGGCACCCGCCCCTCCCCTCTCGCCGCTAGCTGGGCGCGGGCGAGAGGGGGGGCACCCGCCCCTCCCCTCTCGCCCCTAGCTGGGCGCGGGCGAGAGGGGGGGGGCACCCGCCCCTCCCCTCTCGCCCCTACCTGGGCGCGGGCGAGAGGGGGGGCACCCGCCCCTCCCCTCTCGCCCCTACCTGGGCGCGGGCGAGAGGGGGGGGGCACCCGCCCCTCCCCTCTCGCCCCTACCTGGGCGCGGGCGAGAGGGGGGGCACCCGCCCCTCCCCTCTAGTCCCTAGCTGGGCGCGGGCGAGAGGGGGGGCACCCGCCCCTCCCCTCTCGCCCCTAGCTGGGCGCGGGTGAGAGGGGGGGCACCCGCCCCTCCCCTCTCGCCCCTAGCTGGGCGAGGGTGAGAGGGGGGGCACCCGCCCCTCCCCTCTCGCCCCTAGCTGGGCGAGGGCGAGAGGGGGGGGCACCCGCCCCTCCCCCTCTCGCCTCTTACTGGGCGAGGGCGAGAGGGGGGCACCCGCCCCTCCCCTCTCGCCCCTAGCTGGGTGAGGGCGAGAGGGGGGGGGGGGGGGGGGGCACCCGCCCCTCCCCCTCTCGCCTCTTACTCTTCTTCTGGTGAGAGCTACGGGGGTTCGCCGGGCGATACCCAAAGGTCTTAAGACCCCTTGGCTCTAGTCGACACGTCTCGGCGGCCCTCCACGCTGGGCCTCACTCGATGGATATGGGGGTTGTACACAATCCCCGCTCTTTGCGAGGTTGGCACAACCTCGGAAAGAAAAGTCCAAGCCCAAATATCCATCGAGGGGGGGGGGGGGGGGGGGCAGAACCTCACTCCCGAGGATCATTTGACTCACCCAGCTAGTGAGAGCCTGGAGTGAGGAGGACATCTCGGCGTTGAACTTACCCATCCGAGGATCATTCGACCCACCCAGCTAGTGAGAGCCTGGAGTGAGGAGGACATCTCGGCGTTGAACTTACCCATCCGAGGATCATTCGACCCACCCAGCTAGTGAGAGCCTGGAGTGAGGAGGACATCTCGATGGCAAGCTCTTCCTTCCGAGGATCATTCGACCCACCCAGCTAGTGAGAGCCTGGAGTGAGGAGGACATCTCGGCGTTGAATTTACCCATCCGAGGATCATTTGACCCACCCAGCTAGTGAGAGCATGGAGTGAGGAGGACATCTCGGCGTTGAACTTACCCATCCGAGGATCATTCGACCCACCCAGCTAGTGAGAGCCTGGAGTGAGGAGGACATCTCGATGGCAAGCTCTTCCTTCCGAGGATCATTCGACCCACCCAGCTAGTGAGAGCCTGGAGTGAGGAGGACATCTCGATGGCAAGCTCTTCCTTCCGAGGATCATTCGACCCACCCAGCTAGTGAGAGCCTGGAGTGAGGAGGACATCTCGATGGCAAGCTCTTCCTTCCGAGGATCATTCGACCCACCCAGCTAGTGAGAGCCTGGAGTGAGGAGGACATCTCGATGGCAAGCTCTTCCTTCCGAGGATCATTCGACCCACCCAGCTAGTGAGAGCCTGGAGTGAGGAGGACATCTCGGCGTTGAACTTACCCATCCGAGGATCATTCGACCCACCCAGCTAGTGAGAGCCTGGAGTTAGGAGGACATCTCGGCGTTGAACTTACCCATCCGAGGATCATTCGACCCACCCAGCTAGTTAGAGCCAGGAGTGAGGAGGACATCTCGGCGTTGAACTTACCCATCCGAGGATCATTCGACCCACCCAGCTAGTGAGAGCCTGAAGTGAGGAGGACATCTCGATGGCAAGCTCTTCCTTCCGAGGATCATTCGACCCACCCAGCTAATGAGAGCCTAGAGTGAGGAGGACATCTCGGCGTTGAACTTACCCATCCGAGGATCATTCGACCCACCCAGCTAGTGAGAGCCTGGAGTGAGGAGGACATCTCGGCAACAACTTACTCATCATATAAGCAAAATAACTTCATCCATCTAATGGGGGGATTTCCCTTGTCAAAAACCTCCTGGCCTAACCAGCGAGGGGTAGAGCTTGTTACAAAGGAAAACAACAAAAAACAAAAAACACAACATACCCCCCCTGACACTCGCCTCTCAGGCTGCTTGCGCGAGATGATTATTCCTCTGTTTCTCCTGCCACTCCTATCTGGCTCATGCTCTCCATGATCTTTTCCATCTCCTCCGCCCCTGCTTGCCAAGAGATGATGTTGACGGCTGTGACGTAGCAGTGCCTCGCCATCCTGGGGTCTCCGCGGATCCTGACTTGGATTCCTCCAGTGTTGAACTTGAGGCACTGGTGGAAGGACGATGGTACGCATCAGAAGGCGCTGATAAGGGGTCTTCCGAAGATGACATTATAACTGCTAGGAGCGTCAACTATGACGAACCGACAGTTCCTTGAGCCTCCCCCCATCGTCACTTGGAGTCCAACTCCACCCTCTACCTCTTTCCTTTCTCCGGAGAATCCGAATAAGGGCCCATCTGAGGCCAGCACCCTCCTTGCCTCCACCTTCAACTCGTCAAATGCCTTCTTGAAAATGACGTTGACAGAGCTCCCGTTGTCAACGAGGATCCGAGAGACAGTGTAACCTTCGATGGCTGTCTGAATGACTAGCGCATCACAGAATGGATCCTCGTGATCTGGCATGTCCCTGCTTGAGAAAGTGATTTTCTCCTCGGGAGGTGGGTCCTGTGACGTTGAAGCGACGCTTCGTCTAAATACGACGTGGAGGCTTGCCTTACGAGTGGCCTCGATCCCCACCCCCCCGTGGATCACCGCGACCCGTCCTTTGCCTCCTACGTCAGTTCGGTCCTCGCAGATGTCGTCGTCCACTACTGCTCCAGGTGGAACTTCTTCAATCCGCACCGGCGGCTGCTGTGGTGTCTGACCTCTCGCCTCTCTCACCTCCAAGAACTCTGGGCAGGTAGTTGTTGCATGCCCCTCTGCTTGGTGGTAGTCGCAGTATGGCACCGCCCTTCCCCCCCTTCTCCTACGGGCTGGGATGTCTCTTGCTTCGACTCCTCCTCCTCTTCGAATCGCCATAGCTTGAGCTGGTGGGGGTAGGAGCTGCCTAGGGGCCTGCCTCCAAGGAGGAGGGTTGGGCCTCCCTTGGCCTCCGTAGAAGTTTCCCCCTCCTTGGGCGAGACCCCTCCCTTGCTCCTGACCCCCCTGGGGTCCCTGGTACCCTTGACCCCTCTGCTCTTCCCTCCTCCTTCCTTCCTGCTGCCTGGGGCCACCTTGCTCTCTTGGCTCGGCCTCTACCAACTTTGCCAACTTCTTTGCCAGCCCCGGGTTTGCCGCCTCGGTGGCTACCTCCTTTGCAGCTTTTTCCATCAGGTCCTCAAAGGACAAGGGAGGCTTCCTAGTTAGGCGCATTTTGAAAAGGCTCTCTCGTAGCCCTACGGTGAAAGCCATCTGGAGGGCATACCCTGGCACCTCCTGGATGTTCTGGATCTCCTCCTGGAATCTGTCCATGTACTGGGCCAACGTCTCCTCGTGCCTCTGCTTGATCAGGAAAATGGACTCAGCATTCTTCTTCCTCTTCTTGGATATGGAGAAGCGTAGCTGGAAGCTTCAGCCCAAGTCCTCGAAGCTGTAAATGGAGCCAACCGGGAGCTGGTGGAACCAGTCCCTAGCTTTGTCCCTCAGGGTGGTGGCGAAGAGACGACACTTGAACGCGTCCGTCATGGGCCTGATGGAGACGGTGTCCTCAAACCACTGCAGGTGCTGTACGGGATCATCCTTCCCGGTATAGAAAGTCATGTTGGGCTCCTTAAAGCCTTCCGGGATGGGAGCCGAGATGATCAGCTCGCTAAAGGGTGACCCCCCACTCGCCGGCTTCGCGAGCTCCACTCGCGCGACTCCTGCTCCGAGCGAGACCCCACTCATCGGGCTAGGAAAAAGCACTCGCCCGGCGAGGTCCCGCTCGCCACTCTCAGTCACTGGTTCCTTGCCTGGCCGACCCCCTGGGGCAACCTCTCCTGACCCCCCCTGGGCGAGCACTCCTGACCCCCCCTGGACGAGCACTCCTTGCGACCCAGAAGGCGGTGTCTGGGGGGAGGGAGCCGAGCAGTCACCTCCCCTGGTGATGCCTTGGAGCAGCTCCATGATTCCCTTGATGGCCGCCATGAACTCTCCCCTTCCTACCACCTCACTTGGGATGTGAGACCCCTCATATTCTCCTCCTCCGAGGTCTCCTGCCATGAGATTTGGTTCAAGAACTTCTGTGCTGACCACTCTCCACGCTCACCGCACCAAAAATGTTGAAACCGACAACTCGGTCTCCGTGGAGTTCGGGGTCCCAAAAAAGGGGTGGTCTCACACCTACTTCTCTCGAGCCAACTCTCTAGGCAAGAGCACTTGGACTTGGAAACGGACCCTGGGCTACAGCGAGGAGGTCCCACCTCACACCCGGAAGACCTGAGAGATCTTCCCCTCCCTAGCCAATGCTGAACCAGAAGCGCCAAAGGAGAGCTCTAAGGGAAGGAGAAGATCCGAAATTTGGAAATCTAGCTGTCCTCTCCTTTGGTGCCCCTTAGGGTCTATTTATAGGTTTTCCAAGTTGGGCTGCAAATAGCCAAAAACTGATCTGCCAGATTACCAAAATACCCTCGGATCTGGACTGCGAATAGCCAAAACTGGACTGAAAATAGCCAAATCCCGCTGTTATGAGGTACTAAACGCAGATCAACCCCCCCTCCTCTGGAACTGGGCGAGAGGGGTTACCTCGCGGAGCTCGGCGAGCCTCCTCGCTGGGGTGGGGCGAGACCAAGGGTCTTCCCCCTTACCAGGGTAGAGGGCGAGAGAGGGGGTCGCCACCACTCCTCCACTCGCTCCTGGCTGGGCGCGGGCGAGAGGGGGGGCACCCGCCCCTCCCCTCTCGCCCCTAGCTGGGCGCGGGCGAGAGGGGGGGGGGGCACCCGCCCCTCCCCTCTCGCCCCTAGCTGGGCGCGGGCGAGAGGGGGGGGGGGGGGGGGGCACCCGCCCCTCCCCTCTCGCCCCTACCTGGGCGCGGGCGAGAGGGGGGGGGGGGGGCACCCGCCCCTCCCCTCTCGCCCCTAGCTGGGCGCGGGCGAGAGGGGGGCACCCGCCCCTCCCCTCTCGCCCCTAGCTGGGCGAGGGCGAGAGGGGGGGCACCCGCCCCTCCCCCTCTCGCCTCTTACTGGGCGAGGGCGAGAGGGGGGGCACCCGCCCCTCCCCTCTCGCCCCTAGCTGGGTGAGGGCGAGAGGGGGGGGCACCCGCCCCTCCCCCTCTCGCCTCTTACTCTTCTTCTGGTGAGAGCTACGGGGGTTCGTCGGGCGATACCCAAAGGTCTTAAGACCCCTTGGGTCTAGTCGACACGTCTCGGCGGCCCTCCACGCTGGGCCTCACTCGATGGATATGGGGGTTGTACAGTAACACTGAACTTGGGGCATTCCACTACGACCCCTTTCACGGTCTCTTCCTCTTCCTTCATGCTCTTTTGCTTGAGATTGCTCAACCTCTCTATGGTTCTAATTTCTTCTTTGATCTCTTCCTCCTCCTCTTCCTCCGCCTCTTCCTTGATAACCACAACCTCGCTGGACACCACCTCTTCCAGAGCTCTCTCCAAAATTCAGTCGAGTCTTCAGTGCTTGCTCCAAACCACTTGACGCTTCATCTTGTAGCATGCGATATTCATGAGCTTGCAGAGAGCCCACGAGTTCATCAATAGACATCTGAGTTAAGTCCTTCGACTCTTCTATCGCCACTACTATATAGTTGAACTTCTTTCCCATCGATTGCAGAAGTTTCTCCATGAGCTTTACGTCATCAAGCACCTCTCCATTTCGCTTCATCTCATTTGCAATCGTCCGCAGACGAGTTACATAGTCACCCACATTCTCAGAGTTTTGCATCTTCATAACTTCAAACTCTGCTCAGATAGATTGCAACTTCACCTTCTTTGCTTTGTCAACTCCTTGCATGGAGCGTTGTAAGGTCTCCAATGGCACTTTAGAAGTCCTAGCATTCGAGATCTTCTCAAATATGACTTCATTAACGCCTTGATATAACAAGAATAAAGCCTTCTTGTCTCTCATCTCATTTGCCGGCGCCTCCGCCGCCAACGTCATCGTCGCCGCCGCCAACGCCATCGTTGTCGCCACCAACTCCAACGCCGCCGCCGCCGCCAACGCCATCGTCGCCGCCGCCATCGACGCCGCCGCCAACGCCATCGCCGCCGCCAACTCCAACGCCGTCGCCTCCGCCAACGCCATCATCGCCGCCGCAAACTCCAACGCCATCGTCGCCTCTACCAACATCATCGTCGCCGCCGCAAATGCGCTCGTCGTCGCCACCAACTCCAACGCCATCGTCGCCTCCGCCAACGCCATCGTCACCGCCGCCAACGCCAATTTGGTTTGACATTAAAAGTCTCGGCCTGACATTAATATTCTCAATTTGCCATATTCTAAGGCTTCGTTTGGCTCGGCTTATTTGCTCCGGTGAGTTTGGACAAAATCGTCATTGTCATAAAATGTATGTTTGGTATGACAAATGTTACTACCATTATCAAGAAAAGAAACTAGTTATAAACATACAATGTTTGGTATGACAATGACGTTTTTATCCAAACTCACCAGAGCAAATAAGCCGAACCAAACGAAGCCTAAGTCTGCCATTAAAAGTGTCGGTCTGATTATTTTGATCGGGAGATCATTTTGATCATTTTTGATCTCCCGAGAGATCAAAAATTTTTGATCTCCTAAGAGATCAGAAATAATTTCCCGGAGATCAAAAACGATCTCCTAGAGATAAAAAATAATAGGCACGCACACGTAAGAGAAGAAAAGTAAAAAATAAAATAAAAATATATAAGTTTTATTAGATTTCGATATAATAAAACTTAGATTTGAAAACGAAGTCTAATTCCAAAAATTTCGCGAATACCCGATATGCCCATTGTCCCTGCTTCGAGCTCTTCTCCAAAACTCCTCGCTCGCTTCAAAATCCAAACACTGGCACTACCCCTCGCCACACCCGCTCGAAGCCAAAACTCCTCGCTCGCCTGAGGATATCCCTCGCCCGCTCCCTCTGCAACTCCCGACGCCTTCATCCCAACCGCGATCCTCCGTCGGCAACCCTCATCCCCACCGGCAATACTCCAGCCCCCATCTCCTCATCCCCGATATCGCTTTTCTCATCCCCGATCTCGCCTATCTCATTCCCGATCTCGCCTCTCCTCTCTCATCTGCAACCCTCTCCTCCGCGCTATCCAAGATCTTCCTCCTCTCTTCATCGCAGCGCCTGCGAATCGCCAGTGTCCTATCACCGCAAGAAACCACATCGGCGACCTACTATGTGCACAAGAAGCTCCATCGGTGAACCTTCTCTAGCTTCCTCTTTGTGATGCCTGTTCTCTTCCGCATTGCAGGTAAGCATTTCCCGTTTTCTTCCTCATCGCTATTTCCCATTTTCTTCTCTCCAAACCGCCATTCACGCAGAAACAAAGGTAACCAGGGATTGAAGTTGATTTAAATACTTGCTCTTTATTGGTCGCTTTGGAGGCCAACAAGAGTGTTAGGTGCAAAATAGATTATAAAACCGCATCACCATTAACCTGAGCCGAAGAAATCCTTTTTTTTGAAATTTTTTTGGTTGAACCATATGTTGCACTGGTTTTATTGAGGTGCATGTGGGCACAACCTGAGTGTAGGCGGGCGCAGCCCGGGTGCGAAGCATGCTTATAGTATTTTGGTTTGATATTACTCCCAATGTACAACCCGAGTAGGCCGGGAAGTCTCTGTGAGTAGATCAGCACCCCTCAACGAGTAGATCCGAGAGGGTCTTACTCGCCCATGGTAGGGAAGCGAGTGCACCCTTCCCTGCCCCATCTTGTGTGCCGAGCTCCTCCTTACCCGGGGCGAGGCGAGTAGGTCTGGTCTAAGACGAGATCGCCTCAGGAGAGCCCGCCCTTGGCGAGTAGGCCTAGACCTAGTCGCCTCGGCCACAGTCTCAGGGAGGGAGCGAGGCGAGTACGGGTTAACCCGACTCATCAATCCTCCCTCACTATCCGCAGACCA
The DNA here is from genome assembly GCA_033032865.1 of Dactylorhiza incarnata. Classification (NCBI taxonomy): domain Eukaryota; kingdom Viridiplantae; phylum Streptophyta; class Magnoliopsida; order Asparagales; family Orchidaceae; genus Dactylorhiza; species Dactylorhiza incarnata. The sequence continues at coordinate 3,793,634 of JAWHQI010000244.1, read as the reverse complement.
GCAGAGGCTGCGGTTAGTGTATGCGAAAAGGCGCGAGGGGCTGTTCGCAGACCATTTTGGTCTGCATATAGTAATTTGGTTAAGGCGGAGGAAGCTATCCGCAGGCCTTTTAGGACCATCTTACCCTTTGAAGAGTTTGTCTATAAATATGACCCATTATATCTCAGATCAGCACAGATCCACCCCCTTGAGAGCCTGTGCTTTCCTCCTTGTGCTGTCTGAGACAGGCTCAGCCTCTGGTTTTTGGGAGGGGAAGTCAACTAAGACTTCTGGGTTAGTGGCGGAACCTCCTCGCTGCAGCCTTTGGGTCCACTCCTAGGCATCCACTACGAATCTGTGAGGGCAAGTCCTCAGCTCGAAATACTTAGACCTAGGGGTCAGACGAAGAGAGAAGTAACTCAAGCTACTCCCCAAGTCTCGAACATAGTTGGATCGGTATCCGGGTTTCAACATTTTTGGTGCGGTGAGCGTGGACTGTAGCAAGAGAGGACAATCTCATATGTCGATCCCATGGCTGAACATAGCGAGCCGGGGACCGGCCAGGGGAACTCGCTGCCTTTGAGCAAGTTCGTGACCAAGAGCGTCTTCGAACAGTACATGAAGTCGAAGGAAGATACCATCAGGGGGCTACTCGCGCCTCGCGCCGAGGCGGGAGCTCCTTCCCCTGTCGCGACCGCTTCGCCCACCGAGGCGGGAAGGAGGTGCTCCTCGAAGATGAAGACCAGCCGCTCCGCGCGCGAGTGCTCTTCGCGAGCCCGACGGAGAATCACCAGTCGGAGGGCGAGTACGACTGAGTTCGTCCCCTTCGCCAGCTCGCCCCGCCTAGTCCATTCTGCGAGTTGGTGCTGTCCGCCCCCATTCCGGTAGGGTTCACAGAACCCGCCATGAGTTTCTACTCCGGAAAAGATGACCCCATCAAGCATCTGCAATGGTTCGAGGATATGGTCTCCATCAAGCCAATGACGGACGCCTTCAAGTGCCGGCTGTTCGCCATAACCTTCCAAGAAAAAGCCCGAGACTGGTTCCACCAGTTGCCTGCGGGAAGCATCTACGGCTTCGAAGACCTGCGCAGAAGTTTTCTGCTTCGCTTTTCCACTTCCAAGAAGAGGAGGAAGGGCTCGGAGGACCTCTTTCTTATCAAGCAAAGACCCCAAGAGATGCTCGGGTCATACCTTGACCGCTTCCAGGAGGAGATCCTCCTAGTCCAGGAAGTCCCTGATCACACTCTAATTTTGGCATTCAAGCTTGGACTGCAGCCAGGGTTCTTCAAGATGGAGATCACCCGCAATCCCCCCTGTCGTTCGAGGAACTGATCAATCAGGCCGCGAGGCAGATCGAGGGGGAGGCAACCAGCCTGGAGTTCGTGGCCAAGTTGGCTAGGTTGGAGGGAGGAGAGAAGGAAGGAGCTGGAAGCGGCCGGCGAGAGGCCAAGAAGAGGGATGAACCGAGAAGGCAGGAAGGAGGAGGGTCCCGGAAGAACAGGGGCCAGCGAAATCAGGAGTGGAGCTTCCAGGCCCCGCCTCGTAGGCCGGCCTGGAGACCCGCAGGAGGAGGTTACCAAGGGAGGCCGGGAGGGAGGTACTCCCCGGAGCGGCGAGACCGCTGTCATTCACCCGAGCGGAGGCAGGGGCAGTGGAGGCAGAACCAAGCGCCGCCCAGGGAAGCAAACGTGATCAGGAGAGGGCGAGGACGAGGATGGGGAGCGAGGGCGCGACAGCCTCGAGAAGAAGAGGAGCGTCGGGTCATTCTCTACTGCGACTTCCATCGTGCAGAGGGCCATGCGACGACCACGTGCCCCGAGTTCCTAGAGTTGAGGGGGGAGCAGAAGGAGCCCAGGAGGGGCACCCAGAGTGAGAGGGAGGGAGAATGTTGAGGATCGAGAGGGGAGGAGCCCTCGCCCCGAGAAGATGCGAGGATAGGGGAGATCTTGGAGCCCATGGAGGAATAGGCGTCATCCACGGAGGAGCAGGGTTGGAGGCAACCCAGAAGGGGAGTCTTAGCGCCGTGTACCGGAGGAGTGTGGCCTCCGCCTCCCAGACACCTCCACCTGTGGGAGAAATCACTTTCTCGGAAGAAGACATGCTGGGGAACGAAAGCCCTTTTCATGATGCGGTGGTGATCAAGGCCGCGGTAGAGAACTACACGGTCTCCCGCATCCTGGTGGACAACGAGAGTTCCGTCAATGTAGTATTCAAGAAGGCGTTCGACGCCATGAAGGTGGAAGAGAAGAGGGTCATCGCGACTGAGGGGCCGCTCTTCGGCTTCTCTAGAGAAAGAAATGAGGTAGAAGGGGGAGTAGAGCTGGTTGTGACGCTGGGAGGTACTACCAGGTGCTGCAGATTCGTCATTTTTGACGCTCCCAGCAGCTACAATGCCATCTTCGGCAGGCCGCTCATCAGTGCCTACAAGTGCGTGCCCTCATCCTATCATCAGTGCCCCAAGTATAACCAAGGAGGGCTGCAGATCAGGATCCGGAGCGACCCCAAAGTAGCAAGGCAGTGCTATCTCAACGCAGTCAACGCGATCAGTTGGAAGGAGGAGGCCGAGGTGGTAGACCAGGTGATGGAAGAGATGGCGAGGCTGAAGGCAGCCGAGGAAGCGGAGGAGAAGGAGATCCTGTCTGAAGGTGGGAGGCCGGGAAATGTGAAGATTAGCGGGGAGCTGGAAGAAGAAGACAAGGAGAAGATCATGTCCTGCATCCAGAAGAATGCAAACATCTTTGCGTGGAGCGCGGCCGATATGCAGGCATTGACGCTGACGTCGTCTGCCACCATCTCAACTTAGACAAGGGAGTCCACCCCATCCAGCAGAAGAAGAGGGCGACCGCCACTGCTCTGGCTGAGCCCATCAGGGAGGAGGTCCGAAAGCTACTAAAGGCAGGGTTTGTGTCGGAGATCCAGTACCCAGGCTGAGTCTCCAATGTTGTAATGGTGAGAAAGAGAGAGGGGAAGTGACATATGTGTATCGACTTTTCTATTCTTAATAAAGCTTGCCCCAAGGATTGCTACCCCTTGCTTAAAATCGACGAGCTAGTAGACTCGGCCGCCGGGTTCCCTGTCATGAGTTTTTTGGACGCTTTTTCTGGTTATCATCAAATCCGCATGCACCCACCCGACATAAAAAACGTTTCTTTCATCACCAACGACGGATGTTATTGCTATAAGATGATGCCTTTCGGTCTCAAGAACGCCGGGGCTACTTACCAGCGAATGATGGACAGGGTGTTCAAAGAGCAGAAGGGGCGAAACTTGGAGGTCTACGTCGATGATCTCATGATGAAGAGCAAGCGTAGAAGAGCACCTCCGTGACCTGGAAGAGACCTTCGCCACACTTAGGAAGTATAAGATGAGACTGAATCCGACCAAGTGCGTTTTCGGGGCCGGAAAGGGTAAGTTCTTGGGACACCTCTTGACTCCGGCCGGAGTTGAGCCGAACCCGGACAAGGTCAAGACGATCATGGAGATGGAGGCACCTAGAAACGCCAAAGAGGTTCAGCGCCTGACAGGTCGTTTGGCAGGGTTGAGCCGGTTCCTCTCTAGGGTGGGGGAGAAGTGCTCGCCGTTCTTCAAGACACTCCGTGACAACAAAAAGTTCGAATGGTCGGCGGAGTGTCAGGGGGCCTTCGAGAGCCTGAAGCTCCAACTAGCGCAGGCACCCTTGTTGCAGGGACCTAGAGAGGGAGAGGACCTATTCTTGTACGTCGGGGTAGGAACGGAAGCGGTGAGTTCGGTCTTGGTTCGCGAGGAAGGGAGGCGGCAGCTCCCTATCTACTACGTGAGTCGGGTCCTGCGGAAGGCTGAGCTCCGATACCCCATCCTGGAAAAACTGGCGTTTGCCTTGATAGTCTCGGCTCGGAGACTCCGACTCTATTTTCAAGCCCATCCGATCAAGGTAGTGACCAACCACCCTCTCCGCAACATTCTTGAAGGAGTGGAGCATTCATGAAGACTAGCCAAATGGTCAGTGGAGCTCAGCGAGTTCGACGTCACTTACGTCCCTCGACTGGCCATGAAGGCCCAAGCTGTGGGAGACTTCCTGGCCGACTACACCGTTGAGGTAGGTGAGGAGGAAACATCCCAACGAGTAGCCTGGGAGATGTTCGTGGATGGGGCATCGGGAAAGAACTCGTGCGGGGGAGGCATCATCCTGACCAACCCCCAAGGCACCAGGATTGAACAGGCCATCAATATCCACTTCCCTGTCACCAACAATCAGGCGGAGTATGAAGTCGTCATCGCAGGGCTCCGTCTAGCACAAGAGTTGGGAGTTCACGACATAAGAGTCCACTCCGACTCTTTGGTGGTCGCCTCCCAGGTCCGAGGAGATTTCGAAGCAAGGGAGCCAATGCTGCATCGCTATCTGGTAAAGGTCAAAGGCTTGGTAGGCTTCTTCAAGTCCTTCTCCATACAACACGTTCCGAGGGAGGAGAACACCCAAGCAGACCGACTGGCCAAATACGGCCCGACAGTCGGGGGTACAACCACAAGTTTATTCCGGCCTTCTATTGAAGAAGGTGAGATGATGGACATCGATCAACCCTCGTCATAGATGGACCCTCTCATTACTTTCTTGACCACGGGCAAGCTGCTTGCGGAGGTTCAGGACAAGCGGCGGTTCAGGTACAAGTCAGCTTGTTATTTATTAACCGACGGGGTGATCTACAGGAAGACTTTATCCGGCCCCCTGGCGAGATGCCTGTCCGAGGAGGAAGCCTCCCGGGTCTTGGAAGAGATTCACACAGGCGAGTGCGGAAGTCACTCGGGAAGCCGAACCCTGGAAAAGAGGGTACTCAGAGCAGGATACTTCTGGCCCACCATAAGGAAGGACGCAGATGAGTTCACAAAGAAGTGCTCAAAGTGCCAACTCCACGCACCGCTCCAGCTGCAACCAGCCCAGCGTCTCCAATCGATCACCACCCCCTGACCCTTCGCCATCTGGGGAATGGACCTGGTAGGGCCATTCCCTCCGGCAAGTGGGCAAAGGAGATATCTCCTGGTGATGATCGATTATTTCTCCAAATGGATAGAGGTGAAGGCCCTGGCCAAGACAACCTCCCTAGTGGTGAAGAACTTCATTTAGGGAGAGATCATTTGTATGCACGGTCTACCCCTCGCCATCGTCACCGACAACGGTCCACAGTTCGCGAGCCTCGAACTCACCGACTTCTGCAGCCAACTCGGTATCGACCTCCGCTTCGCCTCAGTCCATCATCCAAAGAGCAACGACCAGGTTGAGGAGGCCAACAAAGTCATCGTCAACCTGCTCAAGAAGAAGGTGGAGAACCTGAAGGGAAACTGGGTGGAGCAGCTCCCCTCAGTCCTTTGGGCCCTGAGGACTGCCCCCACCACAGCGACCTGCGAAACACCATTCAAGCTATCACACGGCTCGAAAGCTCTCATCCCGATAGAGTTCGAGGTCCGAAGTCCTAGGGTGGTGGCAGCAGAAGACGGAGATGAGGGGTGGAGACTCGAGAACGAAGATGCGCAACGACTTGCCTTGGATTTCGTGGAGGAGCTCCGCGACCAGGCCACGATCCTCCAGGAGGAGATCAAGCGAAGGATGGTAAAGCACTTCGACAAGCATGTCCGAGTCAAACAATTCGATAAAGGAGACTTGGTTCTCAAAAAGGTGGACGCCGCAGGGAGATCCACAGCGGTAGGTAAACTCCACCCCAATTGGGAGGGCCCCTACATTGTCTTCGAAGTATTAAAAACAGGCGGGTACCGCCTGCAGAATGTCGAGGGAGAACTCATGGGGAACACTTGGAGTGGAGATCACTTGAAACGTTTCTACTCCTAAAATTAATGTAATACCTAGTACGTCTTTTGTGATAAAATAAAGATAATGCTTTCTGTTGCAAATGTGTAACACCCAATCACCTAGGCAGCAGGTCTCTAGCAACGAAACCCTTCTAAGTCCTCGAGCAGAGTGTTGCCGTAGACCAGACCGTAGCACCGGGCTCCTCCCCTGCAGGTTGGCTACTTGCCCCCTCGAGTGAGTTCTATGTCCTCGAGCAGAGTGTTGTCGTAGACCAGGCCGTAGCACCGGGCTCCTCCCCTGCAGGCTGGCTACTTGCCCCCTCGAGTGAGTTCTAAGTCCTCGAGCAGAGTGTTGTCGTAGACCAGGCCATAGCACCGGGCTCCTCCCCTGCAGGTTGGCTACTTGTCCCCTCGAGTGAGTTCTATGTCCTCGAGCAGAGTGTTGCCGTAGACCAGGCCGTAGCACCGGGCTCCTCCCCTGCAGGCTGGCTACTTGTCCCCTCGAGTGAGTTCTATGTCCTCGAGCATAGTGTTGCCGTAGACCATGCCGTAGCACCGGGCTCCTCCCCTGCAGGCTAGCTACTTGCCCCCTCGAGTGAGTTCTATGTCCTCGAGCAGAGTGTTGTCGTAGACCAGGCCGTAGCACCGAGCTCCTCCTCTGCAGGCTGGCTACTTGCCCCCTCGAGTGAGTTCTATGTCCTCGAGCAGAGTGTTGCCGTAGACCAGGCCGTAGCACCGGGCTCCTCCCCTGCATGCTGGCTACTTGCCCCCTCGAGTGAGTAATATGTCCTCGAGCAGAGTGTTGCCGTAGACTAGGCCGTAGCACCGGGCTCCTCCCCTGCAGGCTGGCTACTTGCCCCCTCGAGTGAGTAATATGTCCTCGAGCAGACTGTTGCTGTAGACCAGGCCGTAGCACCGGGCTCCCCTCCCTGCAGGCCGGTTACCGGCCCCTTCGAGTAAGTCCCGTGTCCTAGTGTGCCAAACCCTATACTGATCCCAGAAGAGGGTGAAGAAGTGTGCGAGGCGTGCATCATCAATATCCCCAATACGAGACTGGCACAAGTGTTATCTCGCCGCCTCGCGGAGAGCCTTAGCTCGATTGCGCGAGCACCCAACACAACGAGTCCTCCGCCAACCCTTTTGCATTTTTTGCGAGTAAGGGAGGTCCGGATGCCAGACCGGCGAGAAGAGCCCCCCTGCGTGAATCGCAACCATGGGCGAACACACCTTAGGGGCGAGTACAGTAGAGAAATAAAAAGCAAACTCATCAAGGACACAGACAGCGCGATCACAGCATAAACTAAGGCAAAAACATCTACTTTATAGAATGAAAGGGGCGAGTACACCCAAGACAGTCGCGCAGGAAAAAGTTTATTATTACAACACTCAAAAGGAACAAGAAAGAAAGGGGCCTAGTCGTCCTGGTCCTCTTCCTCTGACCCGCTAGAGGAATCCTCGCCTTGGGTCCCCGCCGAGGGTGGGTTCGCCACCTCGCGGTATAGTTTTGGAAGAAGAGTTGCAAGATCTACTTGGGCCCCCTCGGCAGTGAGCATAAATCGACGCCGCAGGCGCTCCCGCACGAACACTGCGGTCGCGATTGCCAGCTTCCTGCGCGTCTCGACGACTTGGGCGGGAGTGAACTGGAGGAGGGTTGGCACGGTCAACGACTCCATGCTTGTCATGGCGTCGCCTAGGCGACGCCTAGTCGTCCAGGCGCTCGAATGTGTGCAAGGCGTTGGACGCCTTGTTATAAATTAAAAAAAAATTGAATAGACAGCGGTTTTTATAAAAACCGCTGTCTAAAGTCATTTCTAAACATATATATTTTTTTCAGCAAATTTTTTTTCTAATATGACTTTAAAAACCACTGTCAAAAGTGGTTTTAAATTTTAAAACAGTTTTTTTCAGCAAAAAAATAAATTTTTTTTTAATGACTTTAGACAGCGGTTTTTATAAAAATTGCTGTCTAAAGTTATTAAATTTTTTTTTTGCTGAAAAAAAATTAAAAAAATGAGACTTTAGACAACGTTTTTTATAAAAACCTCTGTCTAAAGTCATTTTTAAAATATTTTTTCCTAGCCACAAAATTTTTTTTCCTCGCCTTACTCGCCTTATTGTCGCCTAGGCGTCCGCCTTATCGCCTAAGCGTCCAGTCCCCCCGGCTTTGATGGCGGAGTTCCTCTATCTCGGACTCGGCCTCGGCGAGGCGATTACCGAGATAATCGACCTGACGCTGCGAGGCGGTAAGCTGCTCCTCCAGCTCGAATATCCGCGGCACCAACGTCACCGTGGCCACCTGAGAAGTAAGGTGATCAGCCCACGATGGGGTAGGCAAGAGAGACGAAGGCGAGTAAGATCCCATACCTCGGGAGGAGGAGCCTCCTTAACCTGGAGCCCCGCTAGCTCTTTGTCCTTCTCGGCCACCTTCCTCTCCAGCTCCATGTAGGCGGCACCCAGGTCGCGGAGCCGCCTGTTCGACTGGATCCCCCGCCGCGCCGTCTAGTGAATCAGCTCGGCAGTCCGAAGGGCGGAGCGGCAGCTGAGGTTGGCCAACTCGCGGATAGGAACCTCCGCGAGTACCTCGGCGTCATCACGCCCGTACAACCCGAACAGAAGGTTGAACGCCTGGTCACCGACCGCCTCAAAATCTTCCCAGGAAGGGAGGAGCGAACTCACCGAGATCCTGTTCGCCTCGTGGTCCCATACCAGGAGAGGACTCCCTCTGGAGTCCTTACTCCTCATCCCCAGCCCATAGTGTGGGTGAGTAGAGGGATCAGGAGGCGGACTCACCGGAGGGTGAGAAGAGGAACCCCTTGTCTTCTGCTTTTTCCGCCTCGGCTCGCTTGCCGAAGCGACTTCAGGGTCAGCCTGACCCTTGCCCTTGTCCACTGGCGAGGTCGCCTCGCTGTCCACTACGACCACCGCCCTTGCGAGGAGTCCCTCCTGGGGCAGCTCGCTCGATCGTTGTCGAGAAGCATCTTGGGGAGGGCGGGCGGGGATGACGCGCTCTCCTGCAAAGGAAGACGTCTCAGTTAGCAACTACCCCCTACCAAGAGCGGATAACCAAGACCGCGCGGCGAGTACTATCCAAGGTCTACCTGCCCCCGGATTCACGAAGGTAAGCTGGTCTACGCCTCGCTGTAGATAGACGACGTCCATGACCTTGTCCTTCATGTAGAGGTAGAGATCCAGCGCGTCCCCCCTCAGGCGAGGCGACCTGTATTCGGCCTCGGTCTTCTGAAGCGGAGCGAACGGAATGTTGCCGAAATCGCCTCGCACCAAGACGAATTTCTCGGTCCAGTGATGGACCTTGTTGAGCGTCTCCGCGACTTTGACGCACACGCTGGTGAAGAACATCGTGCCGTCGCTGGTCGCCTTTAGGGTCAGGACCTTGCGGAAAACGGAGAGGTCGAACTCGACCTTCTCCTCGCGCAGGTAGCACGCGTAGGCGACGAGGACGCTGATCACGTTGGGGTTGACCTGCGCGGGGATCATCCCGAAGTATCGTAGGACCTGGCGCACCTCAGGCCACAGGGGGAGCCTCAGTCCCACCTGAAAATGAGCCAAGGGGATAGCGAGTTCCCCATTGTAGAGCGAGTTAAGGAACTCGCCGGATGCTGGCCGCCTCGCGACGACAGATAACAATTCTCCACATCCACTAACTCCTCGCCCAGGGTCTGCGAGGGAAAGTTGTGCGCCTTGAAGTTGCGCGCGCAGAAGGCGCGCCCCTCCTCGGAAGGTTCTTTCACCATTCTCGACAAGGAGGAGGGAAGGGTCCGCGTGGAGGATTCAAGGGGAGAAGGGATATTTGAGAAGCTGAGAAAGCGTACCCCGCCCCCTATATTTATAGCCCCCACCCCCCAGCCTGGTCACGCGCGAGTAGATCTATCAGCGAATAGATCCTAGGCGAGTGAGCATCTCAAGAGCGAGAAAGCGAGTAAAAGGCATATGTACACACAAAGGCAAAGAACCAGATGACTAAAAGAAGCGCACAGTGCGAGAAAAAAATGTATATGACAAAATTACCTAATCGCCTAACGCGAGTGCAAGCGAGAAATACAAAAATGGCGCCTATAAATTACAAAAGCCCGGGGTCGCGAGTTGGACTACATAGCAAGCTCCCAAAAGATCAAAAAAAAAAAACGAGGACTACCCCTGAGACCTCAATTGCGATGCACCGGACCGCGGCCTCGGCGACGCGGGCGCTGTGGATGGCGAGCCCTCCAGGTAATGCCTCAGGCCGCGCGCAGGTCTTCACGAGCCCTCTCCGGGCTCTCTTCACTCTGACGAATGTGGTCCTCGCCTCGCCTGATATGTTCCTCCAAAAGGGAAGCCTCCCCTATGGTGCCTGCCACCTGCGCGAACCGATGGAGGTCGTCCTCGGTGTCCTTCTGGCAAGTCTCCACCTCATACAACCTCGCCTCCACGTCGGTCACCCGATCAAATAAGCCGTCCTCACCCTGCAGCTGTTGTTGGAATTCCTCCACCACGGCGAGGCGGTCCCCAAGGCCAACCAGCTGCTCGTTCACCTCGGCAGGAGGCATGGCCATCAAAAAGGAATCGTGGGCCCGGAGGACAGTAATCAAGCAAGCCCACGACTCCTCATTGAAGCCGGGAGGGTCCGCGAGAAAGTCTCTCAGGGGGGTAGACGCTGCAGGCGGCGGCGACCCCCGTAAAGACTCCGTAGAGGGTTGGTGACTGGAGGAAGCAAACCTATGACTACCTGAAAGAAAGAGGTCAGGCGACGGAGGCAAACGATGAAAGCGAAGAAGAGATGATTAGGCAGGACGAGTACCTGCGGGAGCGGGGCGAGTATCTACCAGGACGCCGCCCTCCCCTTGGTGCCGCGACGGATCGACCTGGGGTATTCCGGCGGAGGCGGAGAATCGAAGGACCACGCCCGTCCCCCCAGGTCTTGGGCTTATTGTTACAGACCTCCCCCCGGAGGTGGGCTGAGAATGCAGGACGGGAGCCACTCCAACGTGTCCCGGAACCGTAGAAGACGCCGTCGCCAGGTCTTTGGAGGGCGCCTCGCCCAGACGGGAAGGCGGGAGAAGGCGACTGGAAGGTGCTGCAGAGCGAGAAGAATCCAATGACTATTCTGATTCGAGTAGGCGAAAAAGTAAGACAGAGTGGTTCCGTAACCCTACCTGGAACCTCGGTGAGGCGAGTGGACGGGAAAGGCGGAGCACCCGTATCGCTTGGAGGTTGTCCCGTCTCGCCGACCCCCCTGGTCGTGACCTCAGTCACGCTCTCGCCCAGTCGCGGGACCAAATCGAGGTTGGACTCTTCCTGGATGGGTGAGGCGGTCACCTTTTTCGGCGGAGACCTGTTCCACGCGGTGGACTCGGGATCCGTAGAGGATCTCTCACGGAGGTCGGGGTCAACCCTCCTCTTCTTGTGCTTCTTCTTCCGCGCGGAGCTCAGAAGGCAAGGCGTCAAGAACTCGCCAAGGATGCTTAGGACCTCGGCCGCCTCCGGCTCATCGTCAGCGAGCCCCTGGTTAGCGACCGCGGTAGAGCCCCCCTGGAAGACATCTCAACGTGTAGAATTGAAGGCATACCCCCACTCTATTTATAGAGGAAGAGCCAGCCAGCGCGCGGCCTCTAGCGAGCTCGCAAAGAGCGGGGATTGTGTACAACCCGTATTTGGCGAGTAGGCCAGTAAGTCTCTGTGAGTAGATCAGCACCCCTCAGCGAGTAGATCCGAGAGGGTCTTACTCGCCCAGGGTAGGGAAGCGAGTACACCCTTCCCTGCGGCGTCTTGTGTGCCGAGCTCCTCCTTACCCGGGGCGAGGCGAGTATGTCTGGTCTAAGACGAGATCGCCTCAGGAGAGCCCGCCCTTGGCGAGTAGGCCTAGACCTAGTCGCCTCGGCCACAGTCTCAGGGAGGGAGCGAGGCGAGTACGGGTCAACCCGACTCATCAATCCTCCCTTACTACCCGCAGACCAGCAGTGGCTGCGGTTAGTGTATGCGAAAAGGTGCGAGGGGCTGTTCGCAGACCATTTTGGTATGCATATAGTAATTTGGTTAAGGCGGAGGAAGGTATCCGCAGGCCTTTTAGGACCATCTTACCCTTTGAAGAGTTTGCCTATAAATATGACCCATTATATCTCTGATCAGCACAGATCCACCCCCCTTGAGAGCCCATGCTTTCCTCCTCGTGCTGTCTGAGACAGGCTCAGCCTCTGGTTTTTGGGAGGGGAAGTCAACTAAGACTTCTGGGTTAGTGGCGGAACCTCCTCGCTGCAGCCTTTGGGCCCACTCCTAGGCATCCACTACGAATCTGTGAGGGCAAGTCCTCAACTCGAAATACTTAGACCTAGGGGTCAGACGAAGAGAGAAGTAACTCAAGCTACTCCCCAAGTCTCGAACATAGTTGGACCGGTATCCGGGTTCCAACACCCAACATTAGTCATTTTGGGGTTTTATGCTTTATGTGATTATACTAATTCATGATTTTTGTGATTAACCTCAATGAAATTTGTTTCAATAAGATGAAGCTTAAATTGTCATATACATATTATGTTTTGGTTGATCATCTTTAAATTCAGTTTGCATATGCTGTCTAAAATGCAATATTGTTGGTCTCAATTCATATTATTGTGGGATTTTAATTTTTGTTAATGCGGTCCTAGAGTTAATAATCTTGACTTCTTCCATTAATTTTTTGTATGGATGAGAATAATTGAGTTTATGCGTAAAGTAGAGAATTTTTAGAAGCCAATGTGATGTTTTTTTTTTATTCACTTTTCTATGGAATGTAATATTATAAACCTTCATATTTATTATGTCCGCCAGGTTGAGTTATAACTATATGACCTTTCTGAGTATTTTTAATGCTTATGTCATGGAAGGACCTCGGTGGCATTTTTTATGGTTTTTAAAAATGTACATGAATAAGTAACGTGACCTTAATCTCTGGACCGAGCTGGAAAGCTTAAGTTTTTTGAAGTGCTAAAGTGGCTACTTGTGTAATATTATAACCGTTGTTTCTGTTATTAAGCCAATATATACATTCAGATCAGCTGCTGTAGATTCTACTGGCTCTGTGTTTAATCATAGTAGATTGATAACTTTGATGTCTGCTATTGTGCTTGAGGAAGTATGCTTTATGTTGTTTTTTGTGTGTGCTGATAATTTTTGTTTTTCAATTGAAGTATTGCATTTGAAGTTTTATAATTAAACTTAGTATTATCAAGTATCATGCATCTATTTTATCTTACATTCGAATGTTGGTTTTCTATAGGTTTTTCATCTACAAGATTGAAGCTGAAATTGAAATAAGGCGGATGAAGATGAAACCATACTGGAGACGGTCAAACTTTAGTTTATTATAAAGCTTGGTGCACTTCCTTACTCTAATTTAATAATGATTTATTAGGAGTTAGATCTTTAGTGTGTTGTAATTGTACAACCCCGATATTCGCCAGGACGGGAGATCAACGGGAGAAGACCAAACGATCAAGGTTCCCTCAAAGAGGGGAAGGCGAGACGGGCGCTCGCCGAAGGCATGCTGGTAGGAGGGCGAGATGAGTGCTCGCAGAGCACCTGCGAGATGACCTATACTCGGCGACATGGAGGTTGGCGAGGTCGGACCCCGGCATGCACCCTCTAAAAGGGGGACTCGCTGACTGGCGAGCGAGGTACGCGAGGAGGCCAGCGAGAGCTCTCGCGAGTATTGTCCTCGCAGGCCCTTTGCTCTTAGGCCCATGAGAGAAATTACCCTTTTACCCTTGTGGCCTGCCAATAGCCCCTCCGAACAGCGGAGATTGGCTATCAGCAGACCAAATTTGAGGTGCGTATAGTAAAATCGAGAGGCAGAATCCTGCTATTTGCAGGCCAGATCAGAAAGTCTATAATAGGATCCAAAGGGCACCTTTGGAGGGGACGTCTTCCTTTGGGAGCTTCTCTCTCCTCAGGCCTTCCTTGATCTCTCCAAGGTGCCCGGGCTTCAGCTTTTGGCTTGGGAGGGGAAGCGCTCTAAAGATCTTCCGGGTGTGTGGTGGGTCCTCCTTGCTGAGCCTAAGGATCAGTGTCCAACTCCGAGGCTCCGGTCTGTTCTCTCGCGAGATTAGTAAGTGCCAGTCGCCCCCCAACCCGTTGGGGGCCCCGAACTCCACCGAGACCATTTATTGGTTTCAACATTTTTGGTGCGGTGAGCGTGGAGTGCGGCTAGCCCAAGAAAATCTCAGGGAAAGCATGACCGGCGAGGACGAGCGGGACGCGAACCCCGGAGGCTCGCCACCCCCAGGAGCACCGGCCACAGTGCAGATGTTGGCGGATCTTAGGCGAGATCTTCTTGGAGCTTTTCAGAGCGCCCTCGCCACCGCGCTCGGTGGTTTCGCGACCCCGGCGCCCCAGGTGGCTCATCAACCTGGAATCGGCGAGAGCGAGCCGGCTCATCGGGCGGGAAAAGAGGTAGCGGCCCAGGGAGGAGGGCGAGATCTGTCTGGGCGAGAGCTGTTCCCCGGCCCTGCAGGGGGAGGCGAGAATCCGGCAAGGGAGACTCTCGCGGGAGGGAGCTCGGCCAGGGAGGTCCCGACGAGCTGTCCTCTGGCGAGATCGGCAGGAGTAGGGTCACCCGAGGAGCCCGCGAGAAGGGTAGAGCAAGTTCAGAGGGTGAGTGGGGGAAGTCCTTTCTGCGAGATGGTGCTCTCGGCACCACTCCCCGATGGATTCAGGGAGCCGAACATGATGCTGTATTCTGGCAATGATGACCCCATCCAACACCTGCAGTGGTTCGAGGATATGGTCTCGATCAGACCCATGTCGGAAGCCTTCAAGTGTCGACTCTTTGCTACTACTCTGATGGAGAAGGCGAGGGACTGGTTCCACCAGATTCCCTCAGGATCGATCTATACATTCGAGAACTTGCGTAAAGGTTTCCTCTTACGTTTCTCCCCCCTGAAGAAAAGAAAGAAGGATCCAGAATCGCTCTTCGACATCAAGCAGAGGCCAGGAGAGTCGTTGGCTCATTATCTGGAGCGGTTCAGAGAAGAGGTCCTCCTTGTCCAAGAGGTCCCGGGGTATACCCTCCAGCTCGCCTTTACGTTGGGGCTGAGGGAAGGCTTCTTCAAGATGGACCTCAAGAAGAAGGCTCCTCAATCTTATGAAGAACTGATGGAGAGAGCGGCAGAGGAGGTAGAAGGGGAGGCAGCAAACCCTGAGTTCGCGAAGAGATTGGCACGGCTGAGCGAGCCGGAAGGGAGGCAACAAGAGCCAAGGAGGAGAGAGGAAGCGAGGGCCCCGGAGTTGGGGTGGAGGCAGCAGGGTGGAGGAATGCAAGGCCCAGGGAGGGGTTTCCCCCACGGGGGAGGTAATTTCCAGGGAGGGCAGGGAAGACCTCACCAGCTGGGGTGGAGACAGGGCCCGGGGCCATTTCCACCCCCCCTCATCAGGCGATGGAGATCGGTAGAGGAAGAGCAGGAAGAGGAAGAGGAGGGGGAGCCGGAGGAGCCGGCCCCAGAAGAAGGAACCGAGGAGTCGGGGATGAAGCAAGGGGGGTGGCGCTGCCGTACTGTAACTTCCATCAGGAGGAAGGCCACGCAACGGCCACCTACCCTGAGTTCTTGGAAGTCAGAGGGGCGAGAGCCCCAGCACCACAAGCACAACAAGGGGGAGCAAGGATAGAGGAGATTCTACCTCAGGGAGATGAGGATGAAAGGTGCGAGGATCGGGCGGACGTAGGGACCCGAGGAGGGATCAGAGTGATCCATGGGGGGTGGGGGTCGAGGCAACCCGGAAGGAGAGCCTCCATGCCATGTACCGTCGGAGTGTAGCTTCGACATCCCAAGCCCCACCCCCCGCGGAGAAGATCACCTTCTCCCAGAAGGACCTGCCCGGTCACGAAGACCCATTCTGCGATGCGCTGGTCATCCAGGCAGCCATCGAGAACTTCACCGTCTCTCGAATCTTGGTGGACAACGAGAGCTCGGTCAATGTTATTTTCAAGAAGGCGTTCGACGGGATGCAGGTAGAGCCCAGGAGGGTGTTGGCCTCGGATGGCCCGCTGTTCGGATTCTCAGGAGAAAGGAAGGAAGTAGAAGGGGGAGTAGGACTTCATGTGACCCTGGGAGGGCAGTCCCGGAACTGCCGCTTTGTGATAGTGGATGCCCCCAGTAGCTATTGCGCCATCTTCGGACGGCCTCTTATCAGCGCGTTCCGGTGTGTCCCGTCCACTTTCCATCAATGCCTCAAGTTCAGCACGGGGGGAATCCAGGTCCGGGTCAGGGGAGATCCCAAGGTTGCGAGGCAGTGCTATGTGACCGCCGTCAATACCATCTCTTGGATGGAGGAGGCGGAGGAGTGGGATAAGGTAATGGAAGAAGTGGCCGCGACGGAAGAGGTAGAGGAAGAAGTAGTTCGTGCCCAGGAAGGGGTCGGTGAGGGACCCAGGGCGGGGGAGGAAGAAGGAGAGCAGGGAGAAGAGGAGGCCCCGGGGGGAGGGGCGGAGGAGCTATTGGAGGTAGGAGAGGAAGGGAGGAGAGAAGTAGTTCATGCCCAGGAAGGGGTCGGTGAAAGGCCCAGGGCGGGGAAGAAAGAGGGAGAGAAAGAAGAGGAGCAGAGCCCCTGGGGGGAGCAGTCCAGGCTAGAGGTTGTAGATGAAGTGGTGGAGGTGGAGATCACCACTAAGGCCGGGGCGATCGAGAAGATCAAGATCAATGGGGAGATCAGCCCGGAGGATCGGGCGAAGATCTTGGCTTGCGTCCAGGACAATGTGGACGTCTTCGCATGGAGCGCTGCAGAGATGCCGGGAATCGACGCGGATGTGGCGTGTCATCGCCTCAACCTCGATCCCGGCGCTCGCTCCATCCGCCAGAAGAGGAGGTCCACGGCGGACAAGCTGGAGGTGCCCATCCGGGAGGAGGTGAACAAGCTCCTCAAAGCTGGCTTTGTATCGGAGATCCAGTACCCAGGTTGGGTCTCCAATGTTGTGATGGTAACAAAGGGGGAGGGTAAGTGGAGAATGTGTGTGGACTTTTCTTTGCTTAATAAATCGTGCCCCAAGGACTGTTATCCCTTGCCTAGAATCGACGCGCTGGTTGACTCAGCCGTCGGTTTTTCTGTGATGTCTTTTTTAGATGCTTTTTCAGGTTATCACCAGATCCGCATGCACCCTCCCGACATTAAAGATGTGTCCTTCATCACCGGGGATGGGTGTTATTGTTACAAAATGATGCCGTTCGGTTTGAAGAACGCAGGGGCCACATATCAGCGTATGATGGATAGGGTGTTTCGCGAGCAGAAGGGAAGGAACTTAGAGGTCTATGTGGATGACCTAATGATCAAGAGCCAGAATCTCGAGTCCCATCTCAGTGACCTCGAAGAGACTTTTGAAACCTTGAGAAAGTTTAAAATGAGGCTTAACCCCTTCAAGTGTGTCTTCGGGGCCAGTCGAGGGAAGTTCTTGGGTCATTTGCTCACCCCTCTTGGAGTGGAGCCTAATCCAGACAAGGTAAAGACGATCCTTGAGTTGAGATCTCCACGGAGTGCGAAAGAGGTCCAGCGTCTGACAGAGAAGTTAGCCGGGCTGAGCAGGTTCCTTTCCAAGGCAGGAGAAAAATGTTCTTCCTTCTTCAAGGTATTAAGGGGTAACCAAAAATTCGAATGGACTCCCGAGTGCGAAAAGGCTTTTCAAGCGCTAAAGGAACAACTGACCCAGGCCCCATTATTACAAGGGCCGAGACAAGGGGAAGATCTATACCTGTACTTGGGGGTAGGGTCGGAAGCGGTTAGCTCAGTGTTGGTTCGAGAGGAGGGGAAGAAACAACTCCCCATTTACTACGTCAGCAGGGTACTCAGGAAGACCGAACTCAGATATCCTATCCTCGAAAAGTTAGCGTTTGCCTTGGTAGTGTCGGCTAGGCGGCTCAGACCTTACTTTCAGGCACACTCAATCAAAGTGGTGACTGACCACCCCCTTCGTGGCATCATGGAAGGGGTAGAGCACTCTGGGAGGTTGGCAAAGTGGGCGGTAGAATTGAGTGAGTTCAATGTCTCCTACGTGCCCAGGGTATCCATAAAGGCACAGGCGGTGGCGGATTTCATGGCCGACTACGTGACCGAGTTAAAGGAATCTGAAATACCCCACCCGGTGGCTTGGAAGATGCTGGTCGATGGTGCGTCGGGAAAGCATTCCTTCGGAGGAGGGGTGGTGTTGATGAGTCCCCAAGGAACCAGGATAGAGCAAGCGATAAACATCCATTTCCCCCTCACTAATAACCAAGCCGAGTACGAGGCCGTGGTAGCAGGCCTCCGCCTGGCACAAGAATTGGGGGTGCAGGACGTGGAGGTCTCGACGGACTCCATGGTGGTGGCATGCCAGATCAGGGGAGAATTCGAGGTCAAAGATCCAACTCTCCAACGGTAC
The DNA here is from genome assembly GCA_033032865.1 of Dactylorhiza incarnata. Lineage (NCBI taxonomy): Eukaryota > Viridiplantae > Streptophyta > Magnoliopsida > Asparagales > Orchidaceae > Dactylorhiza > Dactylorhiza incarnata. Next base: position 3,775,502 of record JAWHQI010000244.1, on the reverse strand, counting down.
CTGGAAAAGGTCAAAGTGGTAGTGAGACAGTTTCGCACCTTCTCCATCAAACACATTCCAAGAGGGGAGAGCATCCAGGCAGACCTCCTAGCCAAGTTTGGTCCCCGGGCCGGGGGAACAGTGTCGGAACTTTTCCGACCCTCCATCGAGGAGGGGGAGATGATGGAGGTGGACCAGCGGGTGTCGTGGATGGATCCCTTCATCACCTACTTAACAACGGGGAAGTTCCCCGAGGAAGAGGTAGACAAGCGGCGGCTCAGGTATAAATCGGCATATTACTCCTTGCATGCAGGGTCGCTATATCGAAAGATTCTCTCAGGGCTCCTAGCCCGTTGTGTCTCGGAGGAGGAAGCCCCAAAGGTCCTGGAAGAGATCCACTCGGGGGAGTGCGACAGTCATTCGGGAGGCAGGACCCTAGAAGGGAGAGTACTAAGGCAGGGCTATTTTTGGCCCACCCTCAGCAAAGATGCGGCAGAGTTTTCTAAAAAGTGCTCCAAGTGCCAACTCTACGCCCCCCTCCAGCTCCTTCCCGCTCAGAGGCTCCGGACGATCACAGCCCCCTGGCCCTTTGCGATATGGGGTTTGGATTTGGTGGGGCCTTTCCCTCAGGCGAGCGGCCAAAGAAAGTTCCTACTGGTGATGGTGGATTATTTCTCTAAGTGGATCGAAGCGAAGGCCCTCGCTAAGGTAACATCCCAGGTAGTGAGAAATTTTGTTTGGGGGGAATAATTTGCAGGCATGGGCTCCGTCTGGCTATAGTCACGGACAACGGGCCACAGTTCGCGAGCGACGAATTCGTTAGCTTTTGCACCCAGCTCGGCATAGACCTCCGTTTCGCATCGGTCCATCACCCCAGGAGCAATGGACAGGTGGAGGCAGCAAACAAAATCATTGTGAACCTCTTGAAAAAGAGGGTAGAGAACCTTAGGGGCAGCTGGGTGGAACAACTGCCTTCGGTTCTCTGGGCCCTAAGGACCACCCCAAACACAGCTACCAGAGAGACTCCCTTCAAACTCTCCCACAGGTCAGAGGCCGTTCTCCCAGTCGAATTCGAGGTAAAGTCACCAAGGGTGATCGGCGCGGGGGAAGGAGATGAGGAATGGCGAACAGACAATGAAGAGGGGCAGAGATTATCTTTGGGTCTAGTGGAAGAACTCAGGGACCTGGCCACTATTCGGCAGGAGGAGATCAAACGACGGATGGCCCGATACTTTGACAAACACATTCGGGTGAAGCACTTCCAAAAAGGAGATTTGGTCTTAAAGAAGGTCGATGCAGCGGGGAGAGGGGCTGCGGTCGGCAAACTTAACCCTAACTGGGAGGGGCCATATATTGTAAGCGAAGTGCTCAAGTCGGGAGGATACCACCTCCAGGATGTGAAAGGGGTACCCTCGACCGTGCCAGGAGTGGGGATGACTTAAAACGATTTTATCCTTAAAAGATTTCCTGCTATAAACCCTTTATTGATTTGTCTATTGCATACTGATAGTAGTTAGCCATGCTAATAGATGTGAGAGTTCCTAGCGCTGGATTGCCCCGGATGATCCCGCTGCCGGGCTCTCACTAGCCGGTGGGTCAGGTCGATCTCGCGAAGAGGCTGGCGAGATGTGCAAGTTCCTAGCGCTGGATTGCCCCGGACGATCCCGCTGCCGGGCTCTCACTAGCCGGTGGGTCAGGTCGATCTCGCGGAGAGGCTGGCGAGATGTGCAAGTTCCTAGGCTGGATTGCCCCGGATGATCCCGCTGCCGGGCTCTCACTAGCCGGTGGGTCAGGTCGATCTCGCGGAGAGGCTGGCGAGATGTGCAAGTTCCTAGCGCTGGATTGCCCCGGATGATCCCGCTACCGGGCTCTCACTAGCCGGTGGGTCAGGTCGATCTCGCGGAGAGGCTGGCGAGATGTGCAAGTTCCTAGCGCTGGATTGCCCCGGACGATCCCGCTGTCGGACTCTCACTAGCCGGTGGGTCAGGTCGATCTCGCGGAGAGGCTGGCGAGATGTGCAAGTTCCTAGGCTGGATTTCCCCGGATGATCCCGCTGCCGGGCTCTCACTAGCCGGTGGGTCAGGTCGATCTCGCGGAGAGGCTGGCGAGATGTGCAAGTTCCTAGCGCTAGATTGCCCCGGATGATCCCGCTGCCGGGCTCTCACTAGCCGGTGGGTCAGGTCGATCTCGCGGAGAGGCTGGCGAGATGTGCAAGTTCCTAGCGCTGGATTGCCCCGGACGATCCTGCTGCCGGGCTCTCACTAGCCGGTGGGTCAGGTCGATCTCGCGGAGAGGCTGGCGAGATGTGCAAGTTCCTAGCGCTGGATTGCCCCGGACGATCCCGCTGCCGGGCTCTCACTAGCCGGTGGGTCAGGTCGATCTCGCGGAGAGGCTGGCGAGATGTGCAAGTTCCTAGGCTGGATTGCCCCGGATGATCCCGCTGCCGGGCTCTCACTAGCCGGTGGGTCAGGTCGATCTCGCGGAGAGTCTGGCGAGATGTGTAAGTTCCTAGCGCTGGATTGCCCCGGATAATCCCGCTGTCGGGCTCTCACTAGCCGGTGGGTCAGGTCGATCTCGCGGAGAGGCTGGCGAGATGTGCAAGTTCCTAGCGCTGGATTGCCCCGGATGATCCCGCTGCCGGGCTCTCACTAGCCGGTGGGTCAGGTCGATCTCGCGGAGAGGCTAGCGAGATGTGCAAGTTCCTAGCGCTGGATTGCCCCGGATGATCCCGCTGCCGGGCTCTCACTAGCCGGTGGGTCAGGTCGATCTCGCGGAGAGGCTGGCGAGATGTGCAAGTTCTTTGTAATGACCGGGATGACGTCTTTGGCTGGAGAATCCTTCGTATCGACCAGGGTATTCTCGCTAAATAAGTAGGGGGCGAGAACCCTATATTCCTATTCTTGGCGGCTAGTGCTCGGCAAAACGCGAACTGACCCGCGAGGATAGGCGAATACCCGTTGGCTGATGCGAAGCCCCCGCGTAAGAACCAATTATAAAGGGTGATATTGAAAAAGGGATTGGTCCTCGCGAGGTCAAGATGGAGAGACGATCCTAGAAAATCCACGGCCCAAAGGAGGAGGATAAAGGCACCAAGCGAAAGTACTTATCCTATACAGAAGCTATCCAAAGGTACCATTCGCGAGAATAAGTGTCGCGAGAACTCCAGAAAATGTGCGAGAACAAGATATAAAGGCGAGAAAAAGAACACATCACAAAATAAAAACGCGAGCACAAAATGGAGCCAGTGGCCTACATAATAAAAATATTCCTTGTTCATTTACATCTTGCGGCGGTCTCGCCAGCCCAAAATGGGTTACAAAAATAAAACCAAAGCAAAAAGATCAGTCTTCGCGGTCGCTCGCCGACCCCTCGTCCTCATCGCTGTCCCCGACCGGCGGAAGAGGAATGAAGAGCTCGGGGACGATGTCCTCAAGACGCATTGCGGCCGCCTCGGCAGTTAACATGCCGGACTTTTCATCAGCTGAAATATGTACAGCGACGATTCGGAGGCCTCCTTCCGGATCTCCTCGTCTCGCGCTCGCTTCTCTTCTTTCAGGCGATGAGGAGAGGGAGGTACAACCGCGCGAACCAAATCTTTGTTAAGGGCCTTCAACCCTGCAATCTCACCCTCCAGGTCCCGGATTCGAGCGTCTGCCCTCTCGGCAGTCTCGACATCCTGCACAGAAAAGAAATGAGAGCTGAACTCGACGAAGAAATAAGTGGTGGCGCGATGCGAAGACTCACCACGCCGCCCTCGAAAGACCGCAGCTGGTCCTTCAACTGAGCATTCTCGGCAAGAACGCCCCGGTAGGAAGTGGCGAGCCCAACATTCTGGCGCTCCAGCTGTAGGCATCGCCTCCCGGTCATGTGAGCGAGCTCGAGGGAACGCATCTGCGACCTCGCGCTCTCATAGGCGAGGGTCCTCGCCGTCTCGTCCTTGTATGCTCCCGCATCCTCGCGGCCATACAAGCCGAAGGAAAGGGAGAAGGCGTGACCGCTGACGGTGGACTTCTCCACCCAGGAGGGGAGGATGGTGGAAACCTCGGCCTTGTTGTCCTCCGGCCTCCAGCACAGCAGGTGCTCACCCGAGTCGTCGCGATGCCTCTGACCCAGGCCGAAGTTAACGTGATTGACAGGGATTGGCGGGTCGGAGGTCTTCATGACCTCCTCGCTTTGCTCGTCGGCCTCCTGCCCATCTGATAGGACGGTGAGGTCGACCTTGTCGAACTCTGGCTCAGCATGGCCCTTCCCTTTCTCGGAGGGGTGCGAGCCCTGACCCTTCCTCTGCTTCTTCTTCAGGGGAGATTTTGAAGGTTGGTCGTGGCTGCTGGAGGCCTCGGGCCTCTTGCGAGAGGACGTCGGAGCAGGGGTGACGGTCTCGCGGCAGGCCTCGGCGCCCATAGTCGCGATATCGAAGGCGGAGGAGGGTCTTCTGTTGCTCAAGTAGGGAGGGTTGAATGGTAGATCTCGCAGCCCTGAAAGGTTAGATGATTAATTTTTGGATAAGGTCACAAAAGTGGAAAGTAGCGAGAGAGACTAGTACCTTCCCCAGGAGGAACTGGAGCTAGCGAATCGACGTTGCGGCGGAGATGGGCCACCTCGAAGTTCTTCTTGCTGAAGAACTGGCACAAGGTGGCGTCATGGCCGCCGAGGGTCGGTGGCTTGCATGTGGTTTCGCCATACTGGATCGGCGAGAGCGGAATGTTGCCGAAGTTCCCCTTCACTAAGATAAACTTCTGGGCCCAGTTGTGGGCCTTGTTCACGGTCTCGACGACCTTGGGACCCGACCCCACGAAGTAGGCGGTGCCGTCCTTGTAGGCTCGGAAGGAGAACAACTTCCTGAACACCGGCAAGCTGAATTCAATGCGCTCCTCGCGCATGTAGCAGGCGAAAGCGACGATGACCGCGACGGCGTTGGGGGTGAGCTGGGCGGGGACCACGCCATAATGCTTGAGTACCTGTCGAGCAAGGCTGGGAAAAGTTAGTTAACGGCGGGCGAGAGATTAATCGGCGAAGAGAAAGTAGTTGAGGCAAGGAGGTACCTGGCGGACCTCCGGCCACAGAGGCAGCCGCAGACCGACCGCGAAGTGGGCCGTGGGGATGGCTAGCTCGTCAGGGTAGGGAATGTTGATCTTGTCGTCCTCGCCCGGACAACGCGGAATAAACCCAGCAGGGACGAAGGCGGAGATGGCTTTGAGGTACTCCTCCTTGGTCAGGTTATGGTGGTAGAAGGTGTGGTCTGCGAAAGCCCAGGCGCACTTCCGGCGACCCTCCGCCTCAGCAGCGTCGTTAACCATCTTGGGAGAGACCTGCAGAGTAGACAAAATTGCGAGAAGGGGGAAAAAAGCGAGAGCTCCCGAGCAGAGAAGGAAGAAGGTTGACGATAAATGCGGTAGGTGGCTCGTAGTTATGAGACCCTATTTATAGAAAAATAAAAAAGGCGGGAAGAAGTCCAAGCGTCGCGGGGTGCGGGTAGTCAGGCTGTCACATCGGTGTCACTGGCGAGAGAGAATGTTACTCCGCGAAATTACGAGCGAGCGAGAAGGACCTGCGAGGTTAGTGCCAACAAATTTTAGGCAAAGTATCAGGCATCCAACAAGATAATAGCATTCCCAAACAAGGAGCGAGCGAGAATCAATAAATAAAGTCAATCGTCGCTCGACTAGCGAGAGTTCATAGCGAGTAATAGTGTGCAAACACAATCGTCTGCCCTAAGAAATAATAATACGAAGTGTTTTTGAAAGAAAGAAGGGTCGCGAGGCTAATGGGGGAGCCATTTCCACCCGCCACCCCCTCGCGGTCCGGACCTCGGTGGCATTCTCGGATTATAATATTCGAGGGCGGAGCGACCTGCCCTATCCGTCAAGAAGGCGTAGTCTCTCATCTACGCGATGTACACCTCCGGCGAGGAAGCCCCCTCAACATGATCTCGGGGTATCGCGGCTCGGAGTCTCGCGCACTCGTCCCTCAGAGCAGCATTGCTGGCCTCGGCAGCCTCCCTATCCCGCATCGCTTGAAGGTTGAGGTCCAGCAGCATTCGATGTTGTTTCAGGAACAGCTCGACGGTTCTCTGCTTCATCGCCTCGGGGTCTCGCGGATCTCCTAGGAAGTCTTCCAACTGCTCCGGGAGGGGGGACATCTCGTCATCCCCGTAGTCGGAATCAGTGTGAGGAGATTGAGAGGTCCCTGCGAGGGACCATAGAAAAGTTTAGCATCAAAAGGAGGAAGGTTGCAAACGCCGCAAAGGAATAAGACCTTACTCGGAGGAAGGCGAGAAGGGTCTGGCCGACCCTCGAAGACGTGGCCGTAGTGAGGCAATAATGACTTACCCAGGCCGGGACGATAGGCCTTGTCGTTGACAGGAGGAATCTTTGGGGGTCGCGAGCCCCCAGAGTCATCGCTCTGCAGAAGAGTGAAGCCCGACACTTTTAGGGTAGTGTCGGGGATGACGGGGGAGACCGGTCGCGAACTCTGGCGGGTCGTTGTCTTCACGGGCGAGCCTGCGAGGGGGGAAAAGGAAGGTGAGCGGTCGACAACATGCAGGGAAGCTAGCGAGGGAGAACGCGTACCGGTAACCTTCTCAGTAGCGAGGACTGTGTGCATTGGGGAAGCATGTGGGGATACACCTCTGTGCTCGTCGCCACCCTGGTGAGCGTCGTTATCCTGCCGGCGGGCGAGACTTAGTAAGATGATTCTCACTGACCCAACCATAGATATTTCATACCTTCTCGCCGGGCTGATTGACGGGGGAAGACTCCAGTAGGCCGGACTCATCCCCGACTCGGCAGACCGCTTTCGCCTTTTTGGTTTTTGACACCCGAGGGGGAGGCGGGCGCTTCATCCAAGCGGGGACTTTCGCCATGGAAGTCATCCCGCTGGCCTTGTTGGCCTTTAGCCGATACTCGAAATCTTTGGACAGTGACATCAGCGACTGCTACAGTAAAGAGAAAGAAAAGGAGAGTAAAATAACGGCGCACGCCGCTGTGGAAGGAGGAGACGTATATATAGCCCTCTGGTGGGCCCCATTGAAGATTCTTGACAGCTCACCACCAGGCTGGCAAATACCGGGGGTTGGATGTTTCTTCGCGAGCCTAGGTAGCCTCGCGAAGAGCGAGGATTGTGTACAACCCCGATATTCGCCAGGACGGGAGATCAACGGGAGAAGACCAAACGATCAAGGTTCCCTCAAAGAGGGGAAGGCGAGACGGGCGCTCGCCGAAGGCATGCTGGTAGGAGGGCGAGATGAGTGCTCGCAGAGCACCTGCGAGATGACCTATACTCGGCGACATGGAGGTTGGCGAGGTCGGACCCCGGCATGCACCCTCTAAAAGGGGGACTCACTGACTGGCGAGCGAGGTACGCGAGGAGGCCAGCGAGAGCTCTCGCGAGTATTGTCCTCGCAGGCCCTTTGCTCCTAGGCCCATGAGAGAAATTACCCTTTTACCCTTGTGGCCTGCCAATAGCCCCTCCGAACAGCGGAGATTGGCTATCAGCAGACCAAATTTGAGGTGCGTATAGTAAAATCGAGAGGCAGAATCCTGCTATTTGCAGGCCAGATCAGAAAGTCTATAAATAGGATCCAAAGGGCACCTTTGGAGGGGACGTCTTCCTTTGGGAGCTTCTCTCTCCTCAGGCCTTCCTTGATCTCTCCAAGGTGCCCGGGCTTCAGCTTTTGGCTTGGGAGGGGAAGCGCTCTAAAGATCTTCCAGGTGTGTGGTGGGTCCTCCTTGCTGAGCCTAAGGATCAGTGTCCAACTCCGAGGCTCCGGTCTGTTCTCTCGCGAGATTAGTAAGTGCCAGTCGCCCCCCAACCCGTTGGGGGCCCCGAACTCCACGGAGACCATTTATTGGTTTCAACAGTAATGAGATTGATTTTGTTGCTTGATGAATGAGGTTTTTGATATTATTATCAAGCTTATACATTGTGCTTACTCCATGTTGTCAAAAGTCGTACTACCTTCTTGTTGGGTATTGTGTTCACATTAGCCTTGATTTGAAGAAGTCTCCCTTGAACTAAGATGAATTAAATGTTGTATTTGATGAGACGAGTATGCTTCATAGCAGCTCTTCTAGTGTATTTGTTGAAGATGCATGTGCTAAAATAAAAGAGCTCAGCCTGGAAGAAGCAGCTAAAGACGATGCCCCAAGGTCGATCAAAGTGAGCTCTCAAACCTTGTTTGAAGAAGAAGAACATCAAGAGGTAGAAGGTGCACCAGAAGTAGAAGAACCTCCTGGTGGCACAGAGACTGCAAGAAATCCAGTGATCAGACACTCAAGAGATCACCCAGTTGATCAGATCATTGGAGATCCTCGTGATGGAGTTAGAGCAAGAAGAGGTACAACTAACAGAGTATTGCACTTAAGTTTTCTTTCACAGATTGAGCCGAAGAAATTTGAAGAGGCAAACCAAGATGCTTTATGGATCATCGCTATGGAATAGGAGCTCAATTAATTTAAAATGTGCAAAGTTTGGAAGCTAGCACCAAAGCCCAAAAGTTCAGAATGTGATAGGGACGAAATGGGTCTTAAGAAACAAGTTGGACGAAAATGGAGTAATCACCAAGAACAAGGTCAGGCTTGTAGCTAAAGGTTACCGGCAAGAAGAGGGGATCGACTTCGATCAGACATTTGCTCCAGTGGCCAGACTCGAAGTGATCAGGTTGTTCCTAGCGTATGCTGCTCACAAAGGGTTTAAAGTCTATCAAATGGACTTGAAGTCAACCTTCCTTAATGGTAATTTAAAGGAAGAAGTATACGTGGAACAACCTCCAGGTTTTGTTGATTCATCTTTCCCTGACTATGTTTACTTTTTACGCAAAGCTTTATATGGTCTGAAATAGGCTCCCCGAGACTGGTATGAGATGCTCTCTAGCTTTCTTTTTGAGAACAAGTTCACAAGAGGAAAGATAGATAAGACATTATTTTTTAGGGAAGTAAAAGACAAGATTCTGTTAGTGCAAATCTATGTCGATGATATTATCTTTGGATCTACAAATGATCACCTCTGCAAAAAGTTCTCTAACTTGATGTAAGAGAAATTTGAAATGAGCAGTATGTGTGAGCTGAAGTATTTTTTAGGACTTCAGGTGAAACAATCTGAAGATGAAATTTTCATCTCGCAGACGAAGTTCACTAAAGAGTTAATTAAGAAATTCGGAATGGAGAATGCAACCTCTATGAGGACTCCAATGAGTTCAACTATGACTCTGGACAAGGATGAGAAAAAGAAACATTTTGATGAAACAAAGTACATAAACATAATTGGATCCTTGCTCTACCTTACTGCCAGTTGACTAGACATAATGTTTTCAACATGTATATGTGTTAGATTTCAGGTGAACTCTAATGAATCTCATTATGCTGCTGCAAAGAGGATTTTGAGATACCTTAAAGACACACCGAATCTTGGCTTATGGTACCTAAGAAGTAATGACTTTGAGCTAATTGGATTTTTAAATGCTTATTTTGCAGGAAGCAGGTATGATAGGAAAAACACTTCCGGGACTTGCCAATTCCTTGGAAGGAGGCTTATTTCATGGAGCAGTAAGAAGAAGAATTATGTAACAATCTCTACTGCTGAATCAGAATATATCTCCGCAAGCAGTTGCTGTGCACAACTTCTGTGGATCAGGAATCAATTAGAAGATTATAACTTGAAGATGACGGAGATTCCGATGTTTTGCGACTCATCCAGTGTCATAGCAATTGCAAATAATCTAGTCTCTCACAGCCGGACAAAGCACATCGAGATACGCTATCATTTCATCCGGGAGCATGTAGAGAACATGGACATTAATCTCCACTATGTCCCGACGGATTGCAGACATTTTCATGAAGCCACTAGATGAGGCCAAGTTCACTTTCTTCAAAATGGAACTTGGTATGCTCAACAAGGAGTCATGAAAATTTCAGGAAATCTGCCCAAGTACAGAAATTCAGACTTCTCGAGAACTTAAGGATGTCAGTTGAAACTACTCGTGTAATTTCGACGAATTCGTCGAGTCTTTGCATATCATTTCGACGAATCAGACAAGTCTTCCGAATCATTTCGACGAATCAACTTATTTAGTCGAATCATTTTGACGAATTAGCCGAGACTTACGTATCATTTCGACGAATTTTTGTCAGCAAGAAATCTTTTCTAATTATTATATTGGATCCCAAGAGTCATTTTTCCAAAAAGGTACGCACCTCTATTTCTTCAAAATATTGATACTATATAAATAGAATAAAGGCTTTATGAAAAGTCACGCCATTTCATCGAGACCTTACGGAAGTCCAGTCGGCTAACTCCTTTCTCTCCTTACGATTCGTCTTCTCGATCTCAATGGCACGCAAAAGCTCGGGAAATCTGCAGGTAGGTGGGGAACTCGTTCGCACAAGATTTGCAAGCGCTTCAGATGAATTCAGGAACATCGTCCTCATGCTTGAAGTCGCTGGTTTATCGTTCCTTCTGGATCATCAATGCCGAGTTCTGGACAGGTAAGTATTGGAATTCTACAAGAACGCACAATTTCGTCGTGAAGGCTCTGTGATCAAGAGTCATGTCAAAAACACAGTGGTTCGTTTGAAGCCTAGTCTCCTCAACAAATTTCTGCGCCTACCCGTGATTGATGAAGAAGATGTTCTGGAAGATAGAGATTACAACAGAGCTCTACCTTTCTGTGACTTAGCAAGAGGCTCTATTTTAATTCGACGGAAAGGAATGAATGGAGAAAGAAAGTTATTAACTGATATTATTGGAAATGTTCTATTGTGCAAGACTTGCTCTCATGATTATGTATCAAGTGACATGTTCAAGCTTCTGACAGCAGTAATCTGCAGAAAAAGATTTAATTTGGGAATGATTTTGTTTGACAGAATAAAAGCAAGGTTCATGACACCAAACTTTGGGAGAATTCTCACTTTATACTTGAATCAATTTGACAGGAACCAGTTTGATATGTCCTCTGACATGCTCATACATCATCTCAAGAAGATAGATTCTTCAATTTTTAGTAGGTGGGAGAGAAGAATCCCAAGGCCGGGTGCAAGGAAGGATGATGAGGAAGAGTTTGAAAATGAGCAAATAATTCAGTCTCCACCCCCATGATACTCCTCAGAACTCTGATGCAGTTGTTGAGGGTGAGAATCTTCATGTACAAGATCCTGAAGCTCAGCAAGATCCATCTGAAGTTCAGCACCAAGTACCACATGTTACCTACACTCTAATGCCTGAAGTCCTGAAGGATGTTCTTGATGAAAATGCAATTACAGATGAAGTTCCAAATTTTCAGATTTCTGCTGAGAAAGGATCCACATCTGGTGGAGTCCTAGTGCTTGAGAAAGTTCATGTGGAGAGGGAAGTTGCTGCAGAAGCCGAGGGGGATAAATCAGTTCACTCTCTCCAATAGGACCTCATTGCTGAATTTGCTTCCAAGGAGATCAGAGAGGATGAGGTAATGTCTTCTGAGGATCTCAGAGAGATTGGGAACTTACCTCCTGCTCAGGAGCAACTTTTGATCAAGGATCACCCATCTCTAGGGGGAGGTCACTCTAGTCATTTCTCTTCAGATGTTGGAAGTTTAGGAGCCACCAGATCACAACATGTCTCTATTCCCCTCTCTGATAGTTCTTTGTTAAAGTCTATAGAAGCAATGTTAATCATGCAAAAGGAACACTTTGACTTCTCTTTGAAACAAGTGTTTGACAAAGTAAAGGATGTAGAAACTGATCTGAATAATGGCTTAGATGAAACATACCATGGGAAGCTTCAAAGCAGAAATGGATGAATGGTTAAATCAAGGTGGTAAAGTTGTGAACCTTACTATACATGGTATTCATTATGTTTATGACAGGGTAGCTCATCTTTCAACTGAAAATGATGTCATGATGCATTCTCAAGATGCAAGCATGCATTATATTGATGAGCAAATGACAAAGTATGAAGCTGATATTGTCTCTTCCCTCACTGAAGAAGTCAAAAAGGGGGAGATAAAGTTACAAGATCAAATGGAAGAGCTAAGTCATGAGATGAAAAGTAAAATACATGATGCAAATGTATATAATTATCAGAATTTTAAGTGACTTCATGAAGAGTTAACTGGGACAGCTCCAGATCCACCTGTTGAGGGAACAATGCAACCTCATCTTTTTGAAGCAGGACAGTATGCTGCTCCAGAGCAATATCCTCAAGTTTGGTCTGATCCTGCAGAGGAAGAATTCCTTGGAGAATCCTCTAGACCTCCTGTGAAAAGAAGAAAATATGGGGAAGGTCCCTCAGCTAGCAGATCAGATCACAGTCAGAGCAGAGCTGAAGTTTGGAGTCCTATCTCCAAAGGCATTATTTTGGATACCTTCACTTTAGTAGATATTAGAAATGAGAACCACAACGATTATTACAAGATAGATGAATGGGAAAAACATGAATTGCCAAATGTGAAGAGGAGGATTCACTTCAGGAACCATGGAAGTTCAGATGATGCCCCTCCTCCTCCACCTAGATATTATCCCAAGCCTTATGCATATTTTGACAGGCAGTTGGAGAAAAGAAAAAGGCAAAAGTCTAAGATGTCTCAGTGAAATGTTGTGTGAATTGTGAATGTCCTTAAGAACATTTATATGGACATTAATGTTTTGATGATCTAGTCTTTAATTTCAAATTCACTATGTCATTTTCTGTATTTGTGTTTATAATTATTCTCTGTGCAATTCAACTTAGTACATAGGGTTCTGACTTCTTTAAATAGAGGGAGATTGTTGGGTATTGTGTCCACAATAGCCTTGATTTGAAGAAGTCCCCCTTGAACTAAGATGAATTGAATTTGTATTTGATACTACATTTTAGTTATGTTGTTGCAGGACTTTAATTGCCAAGTACAAACCAATGTCAGACTACAATGAGTCATAAAACACAACACTATGCAATGTAATTCTTCTTTGTGTAAGACATATTGTTGATTCATGTGTAATCTCTCTATTGAGGTGTACTTCATTTCTAAGTGCAAAGGGAAAATCAAGCAGTAGCTGGTTGCTGGATTCTGGATTGACAAGAATTGTTCTAAGTAAAATTCGTCGAGCACTCACGTGAAGACTCGTTTCATTCGTCGAGATCTCACGTGAGCACTTGACCAATTCGTCGAGTTTACACGAGAGATTTATGAAAGTATAATATCTTGCTTCCAGTTTTGGCCAAGTTAAATTCATTGAGTGATCTGTTGATTTCTTGTGAATACTCGACGAATTCGTCAAGTACTCTTGAGAAGTCTCGTGATCACCGAACTAAAGTCTTATTCTATTTCAAATCTCAGCCAAGTATAAATCGTCGAGTAGTTAAGGCTGATTCGTCGAGTAATCTAGAGATGTCACGTGAACACTCGACGAATGGACTTGACAGTTTTCTTTTTGAATTTGCTGACGGCTTTCCTTTAGGGCACCGACCATGTACAGTACACGTGGAGCTTCGTCCTGAAGTTTTGTTCTAGCCGTTAGGAAAGGAATCCCTATAAATAGTTAAGGGTTAATTTTAGAAAACCCTAATCGTGAACAGATCAAGAAATCGCTAATCTCTCTCTGTCGGCATTTCACGAATTCACAACAGAAGAACCTGTCGCCAACAACTCGATTCGCGATTCCTCTTAAAGAAAAGTCTCGACAAGATCTCTGATTTCAGATACTTCAAGTTGCTTTAAGATCTAGTCGTTTCTCAAGTTTCAGATCAAGATCTCTCAAGCTCAAGTCATTCTTCTCCTTCAACCTTCAAGTTTAAGTTCCTCTCTTAAGCAAGGAAGAAGAATCATTTTCTCAGATCTGAAGTTGAATCCCTTTGGGATTTCTAAGAAAATTGTTTTCAATCAATTGTGTGTAATTAAACCTTTTTACAACTCTTGTAGGAAGTTTTACTTCCGAGTTTTGTAGATCCTAGTTTAGATGATCGAGTGTAGGAGAGGTTGTTCTCTGAGTTTTTGTAAGGGACGTTGTCTCCAAGCTTGTAGGAGTTGAAGACTCCGATGTGTAAGATTTGTTGAAATCTGAGTTTGGTGAAGTAGCTGAGTCTAGCCCGAAGTGCTAGATAGGCGAGGCGGGAAAGTGGACGTACCCATTTTGGGGAACCACTATAAATCCTTGTGTCTGTGCTGTGTGTTTTCTCTTATTCTGTGTGCATAATTTCTAAAGTATTTTAATTCCGCTTAATGTCATAGAACTCACATATTCACCTTCTCTAGGTGATTTAGGTAGACAACTAGATACTTTCACTTCCAAACTTTCATGTTCGTTCCTTCAGTTCTTTGTATGTACTTTGTTTGTATTAGCCTCCCACGATCAATGACGCCGCCTAAGACCAATGATGCCACCTACGACGCCGCCCACGACCAATAACGCCGCCCACGACCAATGACGCCGCCCACGACCAATGACGCCGCCCACGACCAATGACGCTGCCCACGGCCAATGACGCCGCCCACGACCAATGACGCTGCCATTTACCAGGACGCTATTTGGTTCCCTTAATTTGAGGTCAGTTCTGCTTGAATTAAACTCGAACACACAGATACAACTCTATATGTGCAATCTACTATTTTCTAAAAAAAATTATAATTTCTACGGTTTGAGTTCTCATTCAATTCCCCCATTTACGAGGACAATGTTTCTCTTCTTTTCTGATTGTAGTTATTTTTTATTTGCTGTCATTTGCCATTTCTATCATTCTAATACTGATTCCACTAATTACCTACGATATAAATGGGTTCTTAACTAATAAATTTGGTCTTAATTGGAATTCAGCAAATTATTATTTGTCCACCAATGCTCAAATTAATCTGCATTCATAACTTCTTCATTTTGGTGTGCATGTATTTGCACAGGAACTGTTTGTTCTTAGTCCAATGTGAGGTAGACTCCACAATTGCTTGTTTTAAAGATTAATTTGAATGATTACTTTTTGTACTCACCTTTTCCTTTTACTTCAGAAATCGGTAGGCAGACTCATTGCGACATTGTGATTGATGTACAGTTCATTGCGCGAGAGCAGAAGGATTCCAAGGATTTTGTCCCCTTTTTCCACTCTTGATGAAAGAGTAGCCCATTTGCCTCATATTTTTTTGGCTAAAGATAAAATCACGATATTCAATTTAGTTTATAAAAATAGCGCATCTTCTTCATCCAGAGGGATTGAATCAACTCAAAAATAATGTCATACATATTGACTAGCTAAAAAAATTGTTTCTGCCTAAATTGTTTATTTTTTGCTATTTAAAACTGTCATTTCATGGTAATAATTGCAGTTGGATGACGTTTGATTGGATCTACTATTTGACTTTCTAGATGCAGAAAAGAGCGGAACCTTGTATATATTTGACTTTCAAGTATCAAATACAATGTATGAATATATATATATATATATAGGAGGGAGAAAGAGAGAGGAGTCCCTTATACACGGCGTGAGACTAAAGCAAAGAGAGAAAAACCAAGAAACTAAATGCTCTCATAAATGGGCATTTACATGGACTTTTCTAACACTCCCCCGCAAGCTGGAGCGTACAAGTCGTAGGCACCCAGTTTGGACAGGAACTGATAAAATAGGGTACTTGGTAGGGCTTTTGTGAGAATATCAGCAACTTGGTCAGTACCCGAAACATGCTTTAATTCTAGCTTCTTTATTTGAACCTTCTCCCGGATGAAGTGACAGTCCACTTCAATGTGTTTCGTTCTTTCGTGGAAAACCGAGTTTTTAGCTATGTGTATAGCGGCTTACTGTCACATAGTAAGATAGCTGGTGAGGGAAGTTTTATTCCTAGATCAACGAGGAGACTTTTAAGCCATGTGACCTTAGAGACAACTGATGTCATCGAACGGTACTCCGCTTCAGCTGAAGATCGAGCAACCACAACTTGTTTCTTACTACGCCAGGTAACAAGGTGACCTCCAAAGTAGGTACAAAATCCGCTGGTAGAGCGCCGATCATCCAGGGAACCAGCATAATCTGCATCAGAATACGTAACCAAAGTCGGAATAGAAGATGAGGTTTTGTATACCAGCCCTTGACCAGGGGCTGTTTTTAGATATCTTAGGATGCGTTCGACGGCCTGAAGATGAGACATTCGAGGGGAATGCATAAACCGACTGACAACCCCAACAACAAAGGATATATCTGGTCTCGTGACCGTTAGGTAAATCAGTTTTTCAACAAGTCGTCGATAGTATTCTGGATTTGGAAGAGGAAGATCAGCATTAGAGGTATGTGCACACAGCTTGTGATTGGCATCCATAAGAGTGTTAATCGGCTTGCATCCAGAGTAGCCAGCATCCTGAAGAAGATCGCGACAGTACTTCCGTTGAGAGAGGATAAGTCCATCAGGACGTCTCGCGATCTCAAGGCCAAGGAAGTATCGAAGGTTCCCCAGATCTTTTGTTTGAAAAACGGAGCTAAGGTGTTGTTTGATCGTTTGTATTCCCTTTGAATCATCTCCAGTGATTAGAATGCCATCAACATATACCAACAGAAGAATTGTTCCTGTTGTTCGATGTCGAGTGAACAGAGAGAAGTTTGTCGAGCTCCGAGTAAAGCTAACTTTCCGAACAGCCTTACTGACTTGTCAAACCATGCCCGAGAGGATTGTTTGAGACCATAAATTGACTTCTTAAGGTGACAAACTCGGGACTCCCCCGTGGTCTCAAACCCGGGAGGCTGTTGCATGTAGACTGTTTCTTGTAGGTCACCATTTAGAAAAACATTCTTGATATCCAGTTGATGTAAGGGTCATTGGCAATGCACATCCACGGAGAGGACACGAATTAGGTTGAGCTTGACCACTGGAGAGAATGTTTACTCATAATCGAGACCTTGTTGGGTAAAACCACGAGCCACCAATCGAGCTTTCAGACGGTCATTTGTCCCATCAGGAGCATGCTTGATGACAAAGACCCATTTACACCTAATAGGATTCTGGTCTGGAGGGAGAGGGACCAGGTCCCATGTCTGATTAGCCCATATGCCTGTCATTTCTTCTTCCATGGCTGCCCACCAGCCTGGATGTTGGAGAGCCTCCTGCACAGAGTTAGGTATAAAAATAGAGGATAATGAAGTAGCAAAGGTTTGAAGATGTGGGGAGAGGCGATGTAAGGATACATAGTTCGCCAAGGGATGAGCTGTGGAGGCCGGTGCCGGATCAACAAAGCGCAGAGTGTCAGAGGTCAAAGCCGACTGCAATGGGGAAACGGAGCGAGGAGGACGACGAGTGTAGACACGGATAAGAGGTGGCTTGTGGAGAGCAGGAGCCGAGTCAGGAAGGAGTAGTGGTAGAGGAGTGGTAACGGGAATGACAAGTCGAGGGAAGGATTGTGGTGGAAGAGGTGGGGTTGAGGCGGAGAAGAAAGGTTGATCCTCCCGAAAGGTAGCATCAACAGAAACGGTCACTTTGTGGGTAGCAGGAGAGTAGCAGACTGTCACGGACTTGTCCCTCCGTGACAAGACGTAGCCTTTCTGAGTACGTGAATAGCCGACAAACATGTGTTTGGCCGCCTGGGGAGCCAACTTGTCCGTGGATGAACCAAGTAGGTGAACGTAGCAGGTACAACCAAATATGCGGGGTGTGAGAGAGAATGCCGGAGTGGAGGGGAAAATGAGGCTAAACAGAGTAGCATTTTGGAGGACGGAGGAAGGTAGGCGGTTAATGAGATAACATGTCGTGGACAGCGCAAAGTTTCAATAGGCTTTGGGTACCTGCATGCGAATCATGAGAAAGCCAGCAACATCGAGCAAATGTCTATTTTTACGTTCAACAATGCCATTTTGTTGGGGTGTATAGGCACACGACGTCTGGTGAATGATCCAAAATTCAGAGCAGAGATTAGTAAAGTCATGGCTAGTGTATTCGCGAGTATTATTTGTCCTGAGTGTTTTTATGTATTTGGAAAACTGCGTGCGAATCTCAAGAACGAAAGCCCGGAATACACGGGGAAGCTCGGAGCGATCACGGAGTAAATACAACCATGTTGTGCGAGAATAATCATCAATAAAGATGATAAAATAGCGATATTCAGAGATACTAGTAATTTTGTACGGGCCTCAAATATCGGAATGTACTAAAACAAAAGGAGCAGAGCTCCGAGTACAATGAGAAGGAAAAAAGGAACGATGTTGTTTCCCCAAAATACATGAGTCACACTTAAAAGCAGGAAGAGAGATATCTGGAAGAGCCTTCTGAAGGACTGGAAGAGGGGCATGCCCAAGACGCCGATGCCAATCAACAGAGGAGACTGTGGAGAGGATGGTAGGAGAAACACCAAGAAGGTAGAGCCCATTTTGTAGTCGTCCCTTACCAATGATACTCTGCGTCCGTCGATCCTGCATCAGAAAAGAAAAAGAGGTGAATGTTACTGAGCACTCCAAATCGGCAGTGAGGCGACTGACGGAAAGTAAATTAAACGGGGAGCCCGAGACATGAAGAGCCGAGCGGAGAGAGAGAGAAATTAAGGAGGATATCAGCAGAGCCGGAGATAGGAATGGTGTCGTCATTGGCCACTGTGATACACTTAGGATGCGTAGAATCCAAGTATTGATGTGGCTTCAGCGATGTGATATGATGAGTAGCACCTGAATCCACTATCCAGTGTGGACTAGTGGAGAGACAAGCGATACCTTCATTGGAGATGGAAGGAACAGATGCAAACGGGCGGCTGAGCATGCGGTGGAGTTGCTGGAGCTGGAGGCGGATTTCTTCAAGATCAACACGAGTGGCAGAAGGACTGTCGGCAGCAACAGAAGCAATCAGACGAGGAGGAAGACCATGTTTGTGGTAGCAAGTCGGCTCAAGGTGTCCATCCCTACCACAAAAGGAACACTTAGGCCGTGGCCGGCCACCGCGACCCCTTACCCGAGACCCTGAACGTCCTCCACGAGCAGGAGGAGGGAGAGATAGTAATGACCCAGAAGATTGCTGAAGGAGGGCTGGTGAGGGAGGTCCATTAGTATCAGGAGGCGGTGATACCTTTAACAGCATGGAGCACACATCAGAGAGTGAGGGAATAGCAACAGACGAGATGATCTGAGCTCGAATGCTCTGAAGATGAGGCGGGACACGAGCCATCATCATGGCAATACAAACTGCTTCCTTCTGAGCACGTTGGGCAGCGAGATCCATAGTAGCGCGCTGATGTCGGATCCAGGTTTCAGGCAGTGTCTTAGCCTGAGCAACAAATGAGGTCAAGTCTGCAACACCGCCAGTGTCAAGAGTTTGAAGATCCGTGATGATGTCATATAGGTGCTGGAGACTGTCCTTACCAGAGTAAAGAGAATGGAGCTCATCCCACATTGTCTTGACCGTCTCGTGATACATGACCATGCGGTAAGGTTCGCCATCAAGGGAGTTGAGAAACCAAGTCTGAACACGGCCATCGTCCTGCAGCCAGTCATCCGTAGGTGCAGAAGGAGGATCCTTAGTGAGATGATGCAGAAGTCCCTTAGATTGAAGTACCCTTCTGACAGAATGCACCCATTCAACAAAGTTCTTCTTCCCAGTAAGGGAGATGGTGGTGATCCTCAACTCATCACGCACCTCAGGAGCAGGAACCAAGCAGACTGTAGGAGAAGATGCAGGCATCTCTGAAGACTCCATCAAGGATCCCATGGAGTCACAACAGTTAGAGAGGCGACTAGACAACGGGCACGGTCGCAGTAGTGAGCAGGGGGCAGCGAGCAGAGACCGCAGCGAGCAGGGACCGCAGACCGCTGAGAAGCGGAGACCGGTGAGGGCACGACGAGCAGGGACTGCGTGAGCGGGAAACCGCTGAGAGGCGCGAGCAGGGACCGTGCGAGCAGGGACCCGCGCGAGCAGGGAGACCGCTGAGAGGCGGAGACCGCTGAACAAAGGGAGACCGCGCGAGCAGAGACCGCACGAGCAGGGACCGCTCAAGCAGTGATAGTAGCGAGAAGGCCAGGAGTCCCCGCGCGACCAGGGAGACCGCTGAGAGCACGACGAACGAGCAGGAGGAAGGACAGGAGGGGCAGGACCCACTTGTCAGAAGGGAGAAGGCTATAAGAGAGCCGAGTATATTGAGGAGAGGAGGGAGGCGGAGACCGCAGGGGAGCGACGGTTTGAAAAACAGGAGGCCGCAGGGAGCTGCGGTTTGCAGGGGTAGGCGACTAGAGGGAGACTGCGCGGTTTGAGAATCTAAGACTGCGCGAGGCGAGGAGTCCGCAGAGAGCAGGCGGTTATGAGAGATTAACCGCAGGTTTTGACCGATCGCTTTGATAACATGTAGAAAAGAGCGGAACCTTGTATATATTTCCTCAAGTATCAAATACAATGTATGAATACATATATATAGGAGGGAGAAAGAGAGAGGAGTTCCTTATACACGGTGTGAGACTAAAGCAAAGAGAGAAAAACTAAGAAATTAAATGGGCCTTTACATGGACTTTTCTAACACTAAATTATATCACTAAAATATATGATCATGATATGTGCCTTCATAAAAATATTACATAGTTAAATGGAAGGAGATCAAAAATGTGCGCCGCCATTTCAAAAATGTGTGCTCCCATTTAAGTGTAAATCAAATTTCAAATTATATTTATATCATACAAAATATACCTATATCATTATGTATGAAATCTTCAATGATAATTTTGAATTTGATCTTCAATGATAATTTTGAATTTGATTTAATTTCTTTGGTTCGAAGCATTGCAGATTTCAATCACGATTTGTCGTGTCTGCTTCTGTTGAATTCACTTCATTGATATTTGTCCCCAATAAATTTTTTGTTCATGCAGATGCCTTAATTGATGTTTTTTGTTCCACTTCCTCTTCCAACATTTTTTTGTTCTCTTTCATTTTGTAACTTAACTCCATATTCCTATTTGTGCAGAAGAGGAATCAGCTGCTCTTTCACCACAAGTGTTCTGCTCGACATTACGTCCCTCAGCTAATCGACAACACCTTCAATTTCGGGCTCTATCTTCTCCTCCCTGCGCTCTAGCCTCCTCAGTAATGAATAAAAATGTTATTTCAACTCTTCAGCTTTATTTCCTTGCATTCCTGTTCTCTGCCCGCATGGACAAACTCCCCGACATCGATTGCAATATTATAATAATATGTTAACATTAATGATGTGATAATTTAAAGTTCCTTTACAGTGCTGGCCATCATGTACATCAGGATTGTGGAGAAGAGCTTTGGACTATAATAACACCAATAATAAGGTAAGGAAATGCAGATTTTTCTCTTCTACTCCTACCTTATTATTTGTTGCGTGGCATGGAAAAAATTGTGAGTGCTATCAATTTATAAATAAAAGATCCATCTAAACTCTAATATTGAGATTTTTTTGCTATATATCTATTCCTATTTGCTTTTTCAAGGAATCTATGCTTCTCGAGGAATATTTCAGATCTATATTGAAGGTAAGCATCATCTTGATGGCTTTTATCACTTTGATGTATGATTTTCTAGCAAGGATCTTATGAAATGTCTTCATTTATACTAAGTTCAATGATAAAAGTTTTCTAGAATAGAAATCCAATAGTCAAAGCTTCCGGTCTAATTTGTAACAACCAACTGCTAGATTTCTAATAACAAATTTCATCGCCTTATGCATCATCATATTCCTCTTATGTAGTTATGAACTAAAAAACTGAGTTATATCACATTGCCATGCAAGGTATCTATTTAGTTCTATCTATGTAACTCAATTTTGGATATTTCCCACCATATGCAGTAAAGGACACAAGAATAGTAATAAGAAGGTTACTGCATATGTTCATAAATGACCTTGCATTAAATTCTTCTGTGAATTTGTCGACAAATTTAAATTTTATGACTTCCCTTCCATTTCAGCTCCAAGCCACTACTCCAGATCCATGGGTGATTTTTATGTCAATTGTCACCGCATTGTCTCCTATAGGTATCAAGAATTGAGCACATGGGTGATTCTCTTGGAAATGTCCGGGGATTTTACTTCAGGTGCGTGTCATTATGCATTGTTAAGTGCATTTTTATAGTAAAATTCTATTTTTTAACGTCGGGGTCGATATTGGAATATCTCTCCTTTAATAAAGGCTTCATTCGCTCAGAACTTTAAACACCTTAATGAAATTGAGATCTTGCAGCACTCTTACAAAATATTGTTCATGCCCACGAAATAAAAATAGATGATTTATAGACCAGCCAATTAGTTCTGATTCACAGAGGTGGTTTTGGGGCATGGTGTTGGTACAAAACTATAGCCCTACAGGAGGATACTGGATCGCTTAAGATTTTTCCCTTTTTAAATTCCCCTTTTTCATTTTTGTTTACGCTAATAATCAGTACCAAGCTAATGATTGACATGAGATCAAGTGGTTCGTGTGATTAACAACTTCCATGATTCTGTTGTGCTTCCTACTATGGTTGCATATCAATTGTTTGCTCTTTCTGACAGACTTTAGTTTTCCACTGAAATATAGATTGACCATTGGCATATCAACCTTACTTTAAACCCCATTTTTATAATACTTTCAATTCAATTTTGAGATTATTTGCATACATACGAAGATCTTATCAGGCTGTTTTTGTTTCGTTGTGCACATTCCATAGCATCAAAAGAATGCAAAATTTTCCTTCCTGTTTACGGACTCAATTTCGTTGAACTTCATATGGTAGCGATTAGATTTTCTCTCCTATTTCATAAAATTTTCAAGGTACCTCATTTGGTTATGCCGGTGTTGATTCCCATGACCTGTTGTTGTTCATTGTAGAAAAGTTCCATTCAGTCAAAATAAAATAAAATTGCATGCAAATGTATAATGTTAGTAGTTGCATGGACAGTACATCAAACTTAAAACACACTCATATGTAGCAGGGAGTCCCACTTGCATGTGCTCTCTCCATCTATATTTCCATCTCTCACAAGCTATCATTTTTTTCATAAATATAGCTAGAAAAGTTAATAACAGACCTACAACAATCTGATCATGCTAAGTGGTACTTAAAAAAAAACTCATTTCATCACATCATTATTAGCGGTATTCTAATTATTTATATTCCATTTTAAGAATCCTTTATTTCCTTTCGTTCATATTCAAAAACCCAACAGATTTCCCTCACCGATCCTCCAAAATCGCAGATACGCTCTGTTTTTGCCTTTTTTTGACATCCGACGAAGTTGATTGCAGGTTCGCTCTGTTGTAATCGTTTTGTCAATTTGTCTACTTCAAGGTTGTCGTCCCATCAGATTTATTGTTTTTCTTTGCTTACTTTGTCTGGATTCTTCTTGGGTTGGTTTGCAGATTTTGAGGGAACCTCTTCTTCTAGGCTCATAGCACTAACTGGATCGACTCTCCATTTCATCCAAATTTCAATACAACAACAACAACAACATAACCCATATAGTCCCCAATCATTGGGGGTATGGGCGGGGGAAGATTGGAAACAGACCTAACCTTTGGCACTATGCACAAAGTGGCTTCTCTCAGAGGAGAAAGACCTAACCTTTGACAATAAATGCACAAAGTGGCTGCTCACAGAGTACCACTGAAATAGTGGCCCCCTATACCGTCGCGTTTGCTGCGGAATCATGCCCTCAAATCAAAGCCAAAGACATCAGAGAGGGCAGACCCAAGAATCCATTTTGATTTATGTGCACATAACCATGCTTCCTTCATTCAGCATCCAGAGCATTGGTGAAGCACAATTTCATCCAAATTTCAATAGAACCAAAAAAATTATATTCTACATGCAGTATCATTTTAGGTGAGAAAAAAGTTGAAAAAATTAAAATCCCATCCTTCTTCCGGCCAGGCGAGGAAATTTAAAAAAAATCCCATTCTTCTCATTTAACCTTGAAGTCAAAGTAATATGCTATTGACATTTTACTTTGGGTTACTTCAACACATAACTTTGTAGTAATATATTTTTGACATTTCATGTTTATGCAACTAATCAAATTTTAAATTTCTCAGGTTTTCCTAGATCGTTATCTTGAGAGGGCCTTATGGATCATGTCAATAGCATTATTCTTGCTCTTTGTTCTCCTCAAATGCCTTAACCTACACTTCTTTATGTCCTCCTATACACTTCTTTGATTTCAAACTGAAAAGCATTTTCAATGAATGACATTTACTGTAAACATGCTACTTGCCTGCTTATTGCTCTGTTTAATAGCTCAATTTAGTGCTATTTTTGGTACTTCAAGAAATTATTTTGCTTGGGAAAGTGTGTTTCTGCATCTTAAAGCAATTGGGCAATCTCACAACTGCAGCAGGTTTCGACATCCACTCGAGATTCCTTGCATGCTCAGACATCGACCTTACCTTCCTCTCAAGGTCTGAATAATTAAAAACCATTAAAACCATTTATATATATTAATAATGTTATTCTTTCCGCCAACATCAGTACCCACTTGATTTTGACGTTGAGTCTGATCACGACCTTATGTTACATGTGGAGAGCGACATTAGTGTAATAAGTGAGTATGGTCACGGGAGTGTGGATGAGCGGTCCAGTGACACTATGATGGTATATTTATCCCCTACACCTCATTTAAACTTAGTTACTCCTTCGTCTAGAGACCATTCCTCGACACTATCTATTGACCCACTCTTGAGCATGAGCTCTTCCTACTCTCCCCCTATCATTGTCCCTAGTCACATCACAACCGAGAGCCTAGCGCTGATCTCGTAGTGGTTACCTCACCCGTTTATGGGGCCACTACCCCTTACGATGGTAAAATCAAAGCCAATTCCAGCTCATAATAGTATAAAAAATATAATGGTTTGCCAACTGAATCCATTATAATAAGCAAATGAACACAACTCTGTATAAATATTTCAACAGTCGGTTTAACCTTTCAAAAAAAAATTAGGACAAATACTCTTGCAGCCATGCAGGCACCAATCCGGTAACTTTCCTCAAATCCATGGCAAAATCAAGCCTCTATTATCATTACTACTAGAATAAAGAAGCGGAAAGATATGAGAGCTTACTGTGAGTTAGGGGAGAAGGAGAATTTGCCCAATGCCCATGCCCACGAAGAACACAGAGAGATCCATAAATCTACTGTAAAGACAACAACAAGATCCACAAATCGTAATCACCTTAGTTGCCGGAATCGTCGTCAAAGAAGAGGGGTATGCGATGGTAGAGCCGTAGAGAAGAAAGTGGATGACGGCCTAATAGCTGAATGTTGGTGCCTGGCGGCCCGCCGCGCACGCGGCTGGAGGAGTCGAGGACGACGAGTCGACGAGTCGAAAGCCCTAGAGACTAAAGAGCAACGCATAGTGATATCGTCCGGAGAAAAGAGAAAGTCCTAGTTATCCTCCATTCCTCCTAAGAAAGCCGCGATGTTTGCACCTGGTCTGCGGTCCGCCGTCACGCCGGTCCATAAACCTTATTTTAGGTTTGCAAATATCCTAATTTTTTGGTGCTTGTAGAAATTTCAAAAAGTTATTGGGGGGCCAGTGTCCCTGGGGCCCCCCTCTGGATCCGCCCATGTTTGGTGGTGAGTGAGGGGGTTGGTTGAGGCTTGAGAGGGGGAGGAAGGAGACAATGGATAGGGGATACCTTTGGGATGCAAGAAAACACCTAGGAGTCATCACCTAGGGCCTCACAGAGTCGTCACTATGACGAATCGCCAGATTCCGGGAATGAACTTCTCCAAAATCTTCAATCGCCCTGATGGCTGCCCTCACCCTCTTATTTATAATAAAATGATTTAGGGCAACCATCTTGGATGGCTATGATTGGTCGTACACTACGGTTGTCCGATCTCACTAAGTAAGACACAAGAAAATAAAACAAATACATGAAAACATCGAAACGTCGATTCAGACGCATCCATGGAGTCAGATCATCGATCCGGAGACGCCATATATGGCAGGTGGCCCATCGGCCCCGAACGGGCCCAAAATTCATGCTCTGCCGCAGGTTCGCTCGCCGATCCCCATCAGAAGGAAGCAAACGCCATCGACGATCCAGACTGGAGGCAGGGGCTGGGTTCACAGACGGAGCCAAATCTCCATTTTGCTCGGAAAAATGGGAGCGAACGCTACCGGTGGCGGAAAAACAAACGCCCAGCTTCGCCGGCGTTGCGTTGATAGGAAAAGCACCGGAAAGCTGCTGGTGCGCTAAACAGAGCCTAAGTCTACTAAGTGATGCCCTTTTAACACCAGTTTGTGTAGATAATTGGTCTAGTCATTTAGTTTTTCATTCTGGACACTGTTGGATTGCTGACTGTAATCAAAGTAGGTATGAGGGTCTCGATGATCTTCTTGGAAGAGTTTGCTGGCAGTCACCGGAGAAAGCTTGGGAGAGGAAAAAAATGGAGGAACTAGGGAGAGGTGGAATAGCTTGATAATTAATAACTAAATTGAAAAGCTAAACTTGATTGCTTTATTCATTACCCAATGCTAAAATAGACTAACAAGGGTCTAAATAAGGAAGCAACAATAAAAAAGTTTTTAGCCGAGGAACCTTACCTAATAAACTCTTTATTTTCAAAAATTAACATTTAAATAAAGGAAATAAATAACAAAGATAATGTGCTCTTCAAAGATTCAAACAATTTGAAAATCAAATTCCCTTGCTTGGATTTTGTGGTCAGCCTCTTCCCTGAATCAACTATTTAGAGTTTTGGCTGAGATTTAGGAGATTGAGATTGGATATGTGGGGATATATAGACTTTCCTAAATCCATATTTATGGTCCATAATTCATATTCTAATTCAAAAGTCTAGTTAATAATTTGACAAAACATCTAGTCAAATAAGATGAGGTATCAAATTGAAACAAAGAAGGGGTAATGCACCCTTGAAGACATCATTAGTCAAACTCTCCATTCTGGGAGAAATAGATGATGTGAGTTGGCGAGAGAGATGAAAGAATGAAGTTCGATCAATCAGAGACATTTATGGGAAAACTGGCGACCTAGAAGGCGAGCAATGAGATAAATTGTTGAGATAGTAAAGTGGTTTCTTAATTATTACAAAGGGCCTCACTTATATATATATGGGCATTTACCGGGACCTCCCCTCTAAGTTTGCAAAATTACAGATTGCACCCCTTACTATTGTAATTACAAAAACCTCCCCTCAATGTTACAAAACATAACATTTACCTCCCCTGAAGTTCACATTTCATAACATTCATGCACAAAAATACCCCCTTCAGAGTACATTTTCGGGGGGGGGGGGGGGGGGGGGGGGGGTTGTGCATGAATGTTATGAAATATGAACTTTAGGGAAGGTAAATGTTACGTTAGGTTTTTGTAATTTCAATAATAAGAGGGGTGCAATCTATAATTATGCTATCTTCCAGGGGAAGTTTTGGTAATTATTCGTCTGTGTGTGTGTGAGTGAGGGGAGGAGGAGAAAAATACATAAAGAGAAATACTACATGCTAACACCCCTCGAGCTGGGCATGTAATGTTGACCATGCACAACTTGGTAATGATCCTTCCAAAAACACTTATACTCAATCCCTTCGTGAGGATGTCTGTCAGTTGTTGTTTAGATGGAACGAACGGAGTGCAAATGATTTCTCTCACTATGTTTTCTTTGATGAAGTGTCTTTCAATTTCAATGTGTTTAGTGTGATCGTGTTGAATTGGGTTATGAGCAATACTAATGGCCGCCTTGTTATCACAATATAATATGAGTGACTCAGTGTTCTCAAAGCCCAGATCTCTCATGATAGCTCAAATCCACAATCCTTCACATATTCTATGTGTCGTAGATTTGAATTCAGCTTCAACACTTGATCTAATCACCACGTGTTGTTTTTTGCTCCTCCATATATCCAAATTTCTACCAACAAAAGTGCAATATCCCGAGGTGGACTGTCAATCATCAACCGATCTAGCCCATTCTGCGTCGGTGTAGACTTCAATATTTAGCTCATCATTCGGCGAGAATAGGATCCCGCTCCCAAGAGAGGACTTGCGGTATCTGAGAATATGGTGAGCAACATCAAGATGCCGAGTCATTGGTGAGTACATGTATTTACTGACTATTCCAACTGCATACGAGATATCTAGGCGTGTATGTGACAAGTAAATCAACTTCCCCACAAATCTTTGATAACTTGGAATGTCCTCAACAAGCTCTCCGCCATTCCTCCCTAACCGGTGGTTCGCTTCGATAAGAGTGTCGGCAGATCTACATCCACTCATTCCTGATGTCTCAAGTAAATCAAGAATATACTTCCTCCGTGAGATAAAAATCCCATGTCTGGACCTGGCGAATTCAATACCCAGAAAATATTTAAGGTTCCCTAAGTCCTTTACCTCAAATTTTAGCCAGCCTTGTTTTTAGAGTTTGAACCTCTTCTAGATCATCTCCTATTATTACAATGTCGTCCGCATAAACGGTAAGGGTTGTCAAATTTCCTTCCTTGTGCTTGATGAACAAAGTATGATCAGCATTACTCCGAGGATATTCAAAAATCCTCATTGCCTTGTGAAATCTTTCAAACCAAGCTCTAGGAGATTGTTTAAGACCGTATAAAACCTTTTTCACTTTGCAAACCTTCCACTCAGATCCCCCAGGGGCAAAGTTCAGGAGGTAGGGACATATATAATTCCTCTTCTAGGTCTCCATGAAGGAACGCATTCTTTACATCTAGCTGACTGAGGTTCCATCTTTTACATGCATCATATGATAGAACTCTTATTGAGTCATCCATTGAACGTCTCCTGATAATAGACCCCAACAGTTTGTGTGTATCCTCTGGCGACCAACCATGCCTTGTATCTCTCGAGAATTCTCTGAGTGTTTTGTTTGATAGCAAACACCCACTTACATCCAACGACAGTCTTCCCCTGAGGAAGATGCATAAGATCCCATATACAATTATTTTCAAGGGCATGCATTTCTTCGAGCATTGCTTCTTGTCACTTGCGACCAAGGGCTTCCTGCCAAGATGATGGGATAAAAATAGAAGCCAAAGAAGAAACAAAGGTTCTATGTGAAGAATTAAGAGAAGTATAAGATACAAATTTTGACAATGAGTGTTGGGTAGAAGTACCTTCACTTAGTGCAGTAGATTCTGAAGACAGATCAGATGTCAGCGCAGGTATCCTGAGAGAGGCTTACATGTTTGTACCTCTTTTCTTTCGAGAGTTAACCTGCAAAGGGGGAGCATGGGATTTCTCCTAGACATTAGGGGCAATATGAACAAGCGTGGTAGCAACAAGGGTTGTAGTTGAAGGCTTGTATAGAGGAAGAATGGGTAAAGGTGTATGCGAGGTCTCCTCTAGAAGAGATGAGGAGCTCACTTCCAACAAGGGAGAGGACCCCCTCGGAAATGAGGTCCCGTAGTAGCTCTCAGATTCACGAAATGTGACATCCATGGTCACAAACACCCACTTAGTTACAGGATCAAAGCATTTGTAACCCTTTTGAGTTGGATAATACTCGATGAAGACACATTTGAGAGCACGCGAGTCAAGTTTAGTTTTTTGATGTATGTGAACGAAGCACACACAGTCAAAGACACGAGGATGAAGGTTAGTGGGAGGAACTGTAAGAGTGTGGAGAGGCGTGTCTAATAACAAAGAAGACATATTAGGGAATAAACGTTTTATAGAAGGGATAGAGGGATGTCTTAGACGTCAGTGCCAGGAATCCAAAACAGAGGACTGATCAGCATGAAGAGTCTGAGGTGGAGAAGCAGGGCTGAAAGAGTCAAACACGTAGAGTTCATCACACAATCTACCAGAGTCAATCACCTTCCCCGTCTTCAGATACTGAAACACACATGAGGTGGGAAAAAAGTCACATAGCAGTTCATAGAATTAGTTAAATGACTAATTGAGAGAAGGTTACAGGTAAATTTAGAGACATGAAGAACATAAGAAAGAGTGAGAGAAGAGCAAGGGATGAATCCTTTCCCAGTAATAGGAGAGGACCCATCCGCAATACTCACCTTGTTCCGACCAGACAAGGGAAGATAGGACACAAAACTTGTAGAGGAACCAGTCATATGATCCGTCGCTCCAGAATCAATGATCTAGTGAGTAGAAGGACGAGTGGACGCAACATGAGCACCTAGTAGTCCCTGGTGGGCGTAGGAGGACGAGGAGGTAGAAGGCTTAGTAGTCTATTCTTGCATCAAATGACAGAACGCCTGAATTTCATCAGCAAATAGAGCCACATGAAGGCTCGCAACGTAGGGGCCAACACCAAGCAAAGACAACTATGAGGCATCAGAAAGATGGGCAGATCGAGACTGAGATGATCGGCCCTGAGAGCATTCATAGTCACGACCACCTCTCGGTGCAGAACTGCCTCGCGGTGGAGGAAAGCCGTGAAGCCGGAAACACGTGCCCAGTGAGTGACGAGACTTCCCGCAGTAGTCACAACTTAGATGATCTTTATCGGTGGACTTCAATCTGTAGTCACAAGGAGCCCGACTACTAAAACCAGACTGAGTAGACAGGACAGATCCCTCGGAAACAGAGTTAGGTAGCCAAGTCTGTCGCCGATCAAATTCCCGTTGGACGAGGTTGTACACTTCTGGGAGAGATGGAGTAGGTGAGCGCCCAAGGATCTGAACACTGATCTAATCAAATTTCTGATGCAGTCCATGTAGAAATTCAAGACCCTGTTGCATTATTCCCGGGTTCGAACAAGAGCCTCATCCTCTAGAGACACAAGAGTGAGCGAGTCAAAGTGATTATATTCCTGGTACAACTTAGTGAACTCCAAGTAGTAGACCGAAGAAGGACGATCACCCTGTCTCAGGAGAAAGGTCTTCTGTCACAGTTGGTAAATTTGGGCTGTATTCCCTCAGCACGAGAAAGTTAACTCAACTCTCTTCCAAATATATGCTGCAGTATCCAAGAACAGATAATTTCGAGCAATAGATTCCACCATGGAGTTCGTAAGCCAGGACCTGACCAAAGAGTTCTCAGACTCCCATTGCATCCAATCTGGAGAAGTCTGTGTATGCTCCAGTGTAGTACCCCAAACATAACCAAACAGACACTTGTTCTTCAAGGCAATAGTAATAGATCGAGCCCATGGTAGGTAATTAGAGTCATCCATGCATATGGTAGTAATTTGTGGTGTATTGTGATCATGACTTGATCGGATAGACGCCCCGGAAGTCAGGGTGGAGGAAGAATCCCCAAACCGAGAAGAGATAGTAGGAGATTCATTGTTCCCCGACATGATGATCTAAGAATATAAATCAAGGAATCAAAGGGAGGAAGAAAAAACAGCAAGGAAGACACCACTAGGGTTTGCTAATAGGAAGAGGGAAGAACTAAGATGCATGAAGGAGCTACCTAGCAAAAGGAAGATAACATCGCCGAAAATCTGTGTAAAACTGCATTTCCGGCATCTGAACCACTGTCGGCCACCAATCCCACGCGCAGAAAATGCGCGGAACACACATGTAGAAGCACATGTAAATGCACGCGGAAGGGAAGCTTGCGGGAAAGGAGGACGACGAGCGGAAGCCTGTTGGAGTCGAGCAAGAGTTGCGGGGACGATGTCGCTTGCGGAAACACGCGGAGGCCGGCGCTTGCGGGCGACGAGCGCGAGTGGCGAGAGACGTGAAATGAGCGTGCGGGAGAGGGAGGCGAGGACGCCCTAAGGATCTGATACTGGGATGTTAAAATGGTTTCATAATTATTACAAAGGGCCTCACTCGTGTATGTATGAGTGAGGGGAGGAGGAGAAAATACATAAAAAGAAATACAAATACATAAAGAAAAATACTACATGCTAACACAAATGAATAGTAGAGGGGGTCGCGAATTGTTCATGTTCTACTGGCTTAGAGTTAGGTATGTGAGAATTAAATAAAAAGGGCAGCCCGATTGTTACCCACACACAATTGCCGGAGGAGACACTCCTCGTCAGAACCATCGGAGCGCGCATATGGAAACCGCCGTGATTATTTCTTGTAATTAACTTGTATTAATTAATTGAGTAATATTAATTAGACTAATTAATTACTTAAATGATTTTATATTTCCTTGTATGGTTGCCCTCCCTCATCTATATACGGGGGAGGGGTTTGGGTGTTTAGGTATCTTGTATGTTCTAGGTTTTTGGGCTCTCTTTGGAGAGAAGGATCTTGGAGGACCCAACCTCCTTGATCTTGGCCGGAGTTTGCTCCGGATCGTATCTCGTGTTTATTTCAATTATTGTAATCTTGTGTTCTCTTCGTAACAATGGTCCGACCTGTCGCCCTCGTCTGCTTGTTTCAAGCCGCCGGGATTCCGCCCGTTGGGCTGCCATTGGCCCCGCTTGCGTCCATACCTCCGTTGATCCCCCACAAAGCCACACCGCCCGCCCGCCTTGACGCGTCGAACGCCGCCTCGACGAAAAGTCCGCCACCTTAGCCTCCATTAAGTCCCCCATGCAGAAGCTTCTCCAGCGTTTGGACATTCTGGACCTTCGGGCGGACAACCACTCCTCGATGCCTCCGCCGCCCTTCATGTTGCGGGCCGCCACATTCGCCGACTTGGCTATAGTTCAACACTTCCCCTCTCCGCCTCCGACGTCGAACGAAGGGGGCCCTAATCCTCTCTCTACGGTTGGGATGTCCTTCGTCGACCACGACCTCACGGTGACAAAGATGATGAAGCACATGTGGTCGTCAAAGACCGTCTCTCCGACACCCCCTCGACCTCTCGCATGCGGACATCCATGCCCTCCAGTGCATCGTCACCTTCCGCTAGGACATCCGTCGGTACAGCAGACTGTCGTTCCTCACGTCCGTTCCGCGCTCGCATTCGCCTCATCTCCACGATCAGCGTTCCCTTTCAATCTCCTCGAGCCGCACGCCCTCGAACCCCGCATTTTCTTTTCCACGACACCATTCCCCTCCTGTTTCGAGCCCCATCCACGACCTGGCACCCTTGTCGTGTACCACAAGAGAACATCCTCGTTTTTGTCCTCTCGTGATTTCCAAATTCACCCACTGCTTTACTTTACCTTCTTTACATTAAAATTTTCTCTTCCTGGACACCACATGATATGCTCTCCTTGGTTTTATTCTCTCATTACAACCGAGTTCTTTGATTTCTTATCTTCTCCTAGCTACTCAACCTCTTTTTCCCTTGTCCTTTTCCAGCCACCACATGACAAATTCTATACTATCAGTCAGCTGCTACTATACCACCTAATTTCCCACCATACTAAACCCTCCATAGCACCACAATATAATATTCGACTTTCACAAAATTCTCCACGTCACTTCTCTATGCCCATATATCTCATCGCTATTATTCAAGCTCCAAATACATATTGGAGGCTCGACCTTGAGGACAAAGTCGATTTTCAAGGGCTATGGTATGTTACCCACACATAATTGTCGGAGGAGCCACTCCTCGTCGGAACCATCAGAGCGCTCTTATGGAAACCGCCGTGATTATTTCTTGTAATTAACTTGTATTAATTAATTGATTAATATTAATTAGATTAATTAATTATTTAAATGATTTTGTATTTCCTTGTATGGTTGTCCTCCCTCATCTATATAAGGGGGAGGGTTTGGGTGTTTAGGTATCTTGTATGTTCTAGGTTTTGGGGCTCTCTTTGGAGAGAGGGATCTTGGAGGACCCAGCCTCCTTGATCTTGGCTGAAGCTTGCTCCGAATCGTATCTCGTGTTTGTTTCAATTAATGTAATCTTGTGTTCGCGTCGTAACACCGGTGCACAAAGCATCCCCGTGCAGCGAGGGTCCGGGGAAGGGTCCCACCACAAGGGTGAAATATAGGCAAACCTTACCCTGCATTTTTACAAGAGGCTACTTCCAGGACTCAAACCCGTGACCTCAAGGTCACACGGCAACACCTCAACCGGTACGCCAAGGCTCCCCTCAATTAAATATGAATAAGAATATGAATTTAAGAGTGAATTTACTAAGATGTTAATGTTTAATCTACTTTATTAGGATTATAAATTGGGTTATCACCTCAATTTGAGTGGGAAACCATCCCAAAATTTTATGATGTAATATATACCCATGGGACAAACAACCTCAAGTTGCCTAGGAAAAATTTTCGCCATGCTTTAATCGGTGTCAGGGAGTGCCATAAAGCCCCTTCTTAAAACACTGGTATCTGATTCATGGAGAGATTTGTAGAAGAGTCATACCTAAAGAAGATGAGACCTGTGCCATTAAAATTCTATGGAATTATGAGTTGTAAACATTTTTTAAAGAATGTTATCCCAAAGAGGATTTTTATGCTTCTTTCCGACATGTAAATGTAAATACAAATAATTGGCTGGAAAATGTTTGATGCAAAATTGATGCTAGATAGCTATGATGGAGCTGGGTCACAACAATCGTTAAAGTTTTAGGGGAGTGTGTTTAACGATATGACAGGAGAGTATTGATGAAAAGAAGAGGATGAGGATATGAATAGGTTAGAAGAGGAGACGCAGGTTTAGAATGTAAGAGAAAGGACATGTAGATAAGGGAGATGATACGACCAACCCCATTTAGGCTTTACCCAGTGGCGACACTGGGGCCCAGGGGGGCCGCACCAGGGCCGCGGCCCATACACCCTAACCCTTCTCCCCTTTCTATTCCCCAGGGCGGGTTATTGAAGGCTGCTCATACGGCACCGGGGTTTGAACCCCCGACCTCCCTTGATAAGAAGACTTTAACATGTCCCTCATCACCAACTGAGCCCCAGTGGTGATGAGGGACATGTTAAAGTCTTCTTATCAAGGGAGGTCGGGGGTTCAAACCCCGGTGCCGTATGAGCAGCCTTCAATAACCCGCCCTGGGGAATAGAAAGGGGAGAAGGGTTAGGGTGTATGGGCCGCGGCCCTGGTGCGGCCCCCCTGGGCCCCAGTGTCGCCACTGGGTAAAGCCTAAATGGGGCTGGTCGCACTTTTATGATACGACCAACCCCATTTAGGCTTTACCCAGTGGCGACACTGGGGCCCAGGGGGGCCGCACCAGGGCCGCGGCTCAGTTGGTGATGAGGGACATGTTAAAGTCTTCTTATCAAGGGAGGTCGGGGGTTCAAACCCCGGTGCCGTATGAGCAGCCTTCAATAACCCGCCCTGGGGAATAGAAAGGGGAGAAGGGTTAGGGTGTATGGGCCGCGGCCCTGGTGCGGCCCCCCTGGGCCCCAGTGTCGCCACTGGGTAAAGCCTAAATGGGGTTGGTCATATCAGGAGAGACTAGAGGAACTGAGAGGAGAGGGTAAATCATATGGAATCCCAATAGGGAGAATAAGAGAGATTGCCCACATAAAAGAGAAACACGAGCAAGGTGCTAAGGGAGTTTGAGATGTGACGTGCAAGGGAATGTAGTGGATAAATAAGTATTGAGTCGAGGGGAGCCGAAGTTTAGATTTTTCTAAAAATGGAGGTGAATATTGGTCAGAATAATAAGAATAAGAAAAGTTGGGGAGCTTGCGGGAACACTCTAGCTAGTGAGGGAAACATTGTCATGATTGACATTGAGGTTATTAGGGGGGACATGGGCGCCAACGTCCTCTCTCAACCCATGAGCGCAATGCGCTGCTTGTTGTCTTGTTTAAAGGAAATAGTAACACCCTTCTCATAAGTTCGAGCTTATGGGTTAGTTGGGTATGCGCTTGTCGATCTTGCGAAGTAACATATTGGTTTGCATTCTGCTAGCTTCATCTTGTCATCACAAGGTTTATTGTCTAATTATTTTCTTTTTGTACAAGTGTTATTTGGATGTATTAATATGCAGTGTTATTTACTTGTATATGGATATTTGAAGTCATGTTGTAACTCCATTTATTCATATCTGAGCAATGAAGAAATTATACGTGTTAATCATATTCTATTTAATTTTATGCTATAAAAAACCAAGTCAGAATTCCTACGTAAAACTCTTTTCTTTTACAGTCGATTAGTCTTCTTGGACCACTCTTCTTATATACCATGGATGCCTCATATTGCAGATTTTGGCCATGTTGCAGACACGTACTTCTCCGAAGATGATGCATGTAGAGAAGAAACTAAAGCTTGTATGTATATCTTCCGTATCTAAATACAAAGAGTGAGTACATATATAGGAGGGAGAAAGAGAGAAGAATTCCTATACAAGATGTGGGACTAAAGAAGAGAAATATAAATGGGCCCAAATACGGGCCCTCTGAAGGATGAAAAAATGAAAGCTCTTAGGTCTCCAATGTGGAGTCCTAACATATATATATAAAATCTCAAAGATGGATAATTACAATTAAGCCCTACAACAATACCCACGATATATGCAGACCATAAATATACAAATACACTGATAATAATAACTCCAATACTCCCCCTCAAGGTGGAGCAAAGATGTCAATCATGCCCAGCTTGGAAGAGAGTAAATCTGAACGAGTAGGACCAAGGGCCTTAGTGAAGGCATCAGCAAGTTGGTCGGCCGAGGGGACATAAGTAGGAAGGACGGTCCCAGTACGAACGTGATCACGAAGAAAGTGAACATCCATCTCTATGTGTTTGGTGCGCTCATGAAGCACCGAATCCTGAGTGAGAAGAAGAGCTGACTTATTGTCACAGTAGAGAGTCGAGCCAGTGGTCAGGGATAGACCAAGTTCAGTCAGCAGCGATCGAAGCCAAATCAACTCAGTAACACCGTGTGCCATGGCACGGTATTCGGACTCAGCGGACGAGCGCGATACAATGTGTTGTTTCTTACTCTTCCATGAGATAAGATGATCACCATGAAACACACAGAGGCCGGTAGTAGAGCGGCGATCAGTCAAAGAACCGGCGAAATCAGCATCAGTGAAGCAGGAGAGACTGGAGACACTGTCAGCCCGATAGAATACGGTCAGAACCCCGGAGGAGAGACTGGAGACACTATCAGTGAAGCAGGAGAGACTGGAGACACTATCAGTGAAGTACGGTCAGAACCCCGGAGGTGCGGGTAGAGCTGATAGCAACGGCTGCGGTCATGATAGAGACGCCCACAATGAGAGCAAGGGCCAGGCGGACCCGTAGAGCTACGGCCACCGGAGGAGCCACGTCCCCCAGACGGTGTAGAAGAACCACGACCCCCACGGCTCCGAGAGCCAGAAGTGGGAGGACGGGAAGAAGCTGCAAGAGCCATCTGCTCAGTAGGGAGCGAGGAAGTAGTACGCCTGCCGGAGAGGCATGAGTGGCGCTGCAGGCGTTTCTCATGCTCAGAGACAATGGAGTAGGCCTCAAGAAGATCTGGCAAAGGAGACATGCCCACAATCTGAGCACGTGTGGACTCGTACTCGGGGCGAAGCCCCATCAAGAACTGATAGGTCTCTCGACGCTGTCGCTGTTGCCGGATAAGGGTGACATCCTCGGGAGATTTCAGGGCACTAAGAGGCTCCAGATCGTTGAGTTCCAGAAAACGATCCTGAAGGTAGGTGAAGTACTCCTGAACAGACCGCTCCCCCTGAGTAGCGGAAGCAATATCCTGAAAGACACCAAAAATCTGGGCATCAACACGTGTGTGCCCGAAGGTGCGCTGAAGGGCGGACCAAAGTTCGGCGATGTCTTCAAAACGCATGAACTGGCCGAAGATACGAGGCTCCATTGAGCACTGGATCCAGCCAAGAACCATGTATTTCTCCGTGGACCACTTGACCAAATCATCTTTCTTGTCAGCAGGAGGCTGTGGAGGACCGCCAGTCAACCAAGAAAGTTTATTTCGACCAGCAAGGGCCACCTTCATCGATGTAGCCCAAGAAGAATAGTTCCGCTCATCCAGAAGGATGCTAGTAATCCGCCTCGAGGAGGATTCGTAGGTATCCGTAGAAGCCATAAACCAAGATGAAAGAAACACCGAGATCCCTCCCACAAAGGAGATCGAGGATCGAAAAGAAATACGGCTCCGGGAACCTGACGAAGCACTGGAACAATCGCCGAAGTGGGAGGCTGGAACCGGCGGGACCGGGCGTAGATGCGGCCTGGAACAGGCGCAGGATCGGCGTCGATCGACGAGGCAGATCTGGAAGGACCGACGGCGCCAATCGAAGAGGCGGGAACAAGCGTCGGCGCTGATCGGGGATCGACGATGCGGGAACAGGAAACAGGCGTCGGCCCCGATCCAGGAGCAGGTGTCGGTCGCCGATGCGGGAACAGGGAACGAGCGCGAGACTGAATCGACGAGGATGGATCGTCGTCGATGCGGGAACAGGGAACGAGCGCGAGACTGAATCGAACGAGCGCGAGATGGATCGTCGACGCTGGAAATGGCGAGGAATGAAGGTGCGGGAACGAGAAGCCGACGGGAACCCTAGGTTTCCTCTGATACCATGAAGGATGAAAAAATGAAAGCTCTTAGGTCTCCAATGTGGAGTTCTAAGAGCTTTCATTTTTTCATCCTTCATGGTATCAGAGGAAACCTAGGGTTCCCGTCGGCTTCTCGTTCCCGCACCTTCATTCCTCGCCATTTCCAGCGTCGGCGGGAACCCTAGGTTTGCTCTGATACCATGAAGGATGAAAAAATGAAAGCTCTTAGGTCTCCAATGTGGAGTCCTAACATATATATATATAATCTCAAAGATGGATAATTACAATTAAGCCCTACAACAATACCCACGATATATGTAGACCATAAATATACAAATACACTGATAATAACTCCAATACCCTCTACATGGGCTTTTCCAATACTCCCCCGCAAGCTGGAGCGTACAAGTCGTATGAGCCAAGCTTGGACAGGCATTGATAGAAGAGAGTACTGGATAGGGCCTTTGTGAGGACATCCGCCACTTGTTCGGTACCCGGAACATGCTTTAACTCTAGCTTCTTCATTTGAACTTTCTCTCGGACGAAATGACAATCTACTTCAATGTGCTTTGTTCTTTCGTGGAAGACCGGGTTCTTGGCAATGTGTATAACAGCTTGACTAACACACAAGAGGAGTGCTGGTGAAGGAAGTTTTACACCAAGGTCAGTCAGGAGGCTCTCAAGCCATGTGAGTTCAGAGACCACAGATGCCATTGCCCGGTATTCTGCTTCAGCTGAGGATCGCACAACAACAGCTTGTTTCTTACTCCGCCAGGTAATCAGGTGTCCTCCAAAGTATGTGCAAAAATCACTGGTCGACCGTCGATCGTCCAGAGATCCAACATAATCAGCATCAGAGTATGCCACCAATTTTAGAGTTGAAGATGATGTTTTATAAACCAGTCCTTGACCAGGATCTGTTTTGAGATATCTAAGAATCCTTTCGACGGCCTGAAGGTGAGATCTTCGAGGGGAGTGCATGTATCTGCTGACCATACCTACGACGAAGGATATATCAGGTCTTGTGACCATTAGATAGATTAATTTTCCAACAAGACGACGATAGTATTCTGGGTTCTGAAGTTGCAGATCTGAGTCAGAGGCCTGAGCACACAGTTTGTGATTGACATCCATTGGAGTGTTAGTTGGTTTGCAGCCTGAGTATCCCGCATCATGAAGGAGATCGAGACAGTACTTTCGCTGAGAGAGGACAAAGCCATCTGGTCTTCTGGCGACCTCCAGACCCAGGAAGTAGTGAATGTGACCCAGATCTTTTGTCTGAAAGACGGAGCTAAGATGTTGTTTGACAGCCTGTATTCCTTTTGCGTCGTCTCCAGTAATTATGATGTCATCCACATAAACCAAAAGAATAACTGTTCCTGTTGCTTGTTGGCGAGTGAACAAGGAGAAGTCTGCCGAGCTCCGAGTAAAACCAATCTCCCGATGAGCCTCGCTGAACTTGTCGAACCAGTTTCTTGGTGATTGTTTGAGACCATAAAGAGACTGCAATAGACGACAGACCAGAGACTCCCCCGTGGTCTAAAACCCGGGAGGTCGCTCCATGTAAACAGTTTCATGGAAATCGTCGTTAAGAAAAACATTCTTAATATCCAGCTGAAATAAGGGCCACCGGCGATGTACAACTACGGAGATAAGCACACGAACAGTGTTGAGTTTAGCCACCGGAGAGAAGGTCTCTTCATAGTCGATACCCTGTTGTTGAGTGTAGCCACGAACAACCAAGCGATCTTTCAGCCGGTCAATTGTTCCATCAGGAGCATGCTTGATAACAAAAATCCATTTACACCTAACTGGTTTCTGTCTTGGAGGACGGGGTACCAGAGTCCATGTCCTGTTAGCCCAAAGGGCAGTCATTTCTTCCTCCATGGCGGCGCGTCAGCCAGGATGTTGCAGAGCCTCCTGCACAGAGTTAGGAATAACAATTGTGGACAAAGAGGTAGCAAGTGTCTGAAGTTGGGGAGAGAGGCGATGTAGGGAAACATAGTTCGCCATAGGATGAGCGGTTGATTCTGTTACCGGATCGTCCAGACGCTGAGTACCGAGGTCGAGGCCGACTGCGTAGGGGCAACGGGAGTAGGAGTGCGGCGAGAGTAGACACGGATAAGAGGTGGCTTGTAGGGGCAGGAGCAGGAGTTGGGGAAGGAAGAACCGGTGTGTGAACGGGAATGATTGGTCGTAGGACAGGCTGTGGGAGAGGTATTGGTGGAAGTGTGGGTACTGGAGCAGAGAAGAATGGCTGATCCTCCCGGAAGGTAACATCAGGTGACACAGAGACCTTGCGGGTGGTAGGGGAATAGCAAACGTAGTCCTTCTGTGTACGTGAATAACCAACGAAAATTTGCTTGGATGCCCTGGGATCCAGCTTGTCCGTAGACGGTCCCAGGATATGCACGTAGCACGTACACCCGAAGATTCGAGGTGTGAGGGGAAAGGCCGGAGTAGAAGGAAAAAGGAGGCTGAATGGAGTGACATTGTTGAGGACGGAGGATGGAAGACGGTTAATAAGAAAGCAGGTCGTGGAGATCGCAAAGTTCCAATAAACTTTGGGGACGTTCATGTGAAGCATGAGAGAGTGGGCAACATCAAGCAAGTGCCGGTTCTTCCGTTCAACAACACCATTTTGCTGTGGGGTGTAGGGACATGAAGTCTGGTGAATAATCCCGAACTCAGAATATAAATTTGCAAACTCGTTGCTTGTGTATTCGCGAGCATTATCGGTACGTTGAGTTTTAATGGTAGTGGAGAATTGTGTGCGGGTTTCAAGGACAAACGCCCGAAAGACACGAGGGAGCTCAGAGCAATCGCGAAGTAATTATAACCAAGTTACCCGAGAATAGTCATCAATAAACGTGATAAAATATCGAAATCCAGAAATACTAGTAATTTTATAAGGTCCCCATACATCAGAATGTAAGAGATCAAAAGGAGCAGAGCTCCGAGTACAATGTGCGGGAAAGGAAGAACGCTGCTGTTTGCCCAAAATACAAGAATCACACTTGAAAGCTGGAAAAGATACATCAGGAAGTTCCTTCTGGAGGACAGGGAGGGGAGCATGTCCAAGACGTTGATGCCACTCAGCAGAGGAGACAGATGAGAGGATAGTGGGAGAGTCGTCGAGAAGGTAGAGCCCGTTACGCAGTTTCCCCTTACCATGGTAGTCCGCGTCCGCCGATCCTGTATCAGAAAAGAAGAGGATGTAACTGTTAGGGAGCAATCCAGGTCAGTAGTAAGACGGCTAACAGAAAGCAAGTTGAACGGAAATCCCGGAACATGAAGAGCCGAGCGGAGAGAGATGGAGGGGCTAAGAGAGAGGTCAGCCGAGCCGGAGACCGGAACAGTCTCCCCATTGGCCACGGTGATGCACTTCGGATGAGGAGCATTCAAATACTTTGGTGGCTGTAGCGAGGTGATATGATGAGTAGCACCAGAGTCCACTATCCAGCGTGGACTCGTTGAGAGACAGGTTATACCTGGATTGGAGACGGAGGTGACGGAGGCAGGTGGGGAAATCATCCCTTGAAGCTGTTGGAGCTGTAGGCGGAGTGCGTCAAGATCGGCGCGGGAGGCCGAGGGGCTGTCATCAGCAACAACGACAGTCGGACGAGGAGGATTACCAGGCTTCCGATAGCAGGTCGTCTCAAAGTGGCCATCCCGCCCACAAAATGAACATTTTGGTCGAGAACGACCACCCCGCCCCCTTCCCCGAGAGGCCGAACGTCCACCACGAGCCGATAGAGGCAAAGGGGGAGCAGGAGTGTTCTGAAGAAGGGCCGGTGAGGAAAGAGCCGGAGACGCCAGAGGTGCTGAGGTTTTGAGTAGCATGGAACACACATCTGAGAGGGAAGGAGTAATGGCCGAGGCCAGAACCTGATTCCGGATGCTTTGCAGGTGTGGAGGAACACGAGCCATGATCATAACAATGATGACAGTTTCCTTCTGAGCTCGTTGAGCAGCATGATCATTGGTGGAAGGTTGATGCTGGATCCATGCTTCGGCCAGAGTCTTGATGCGAGCAACGAAGGAGATCATGTTAGCAGCCCCGACCGTATCTAACGCCTGAGATCTGTGATGATGCCGTAGAGATGTTGAAGACTGTCCTTGCCCGAGTATAGAGAATGAAGCTCATCCCACATAGCTTTAGCAATCTCGTGATACATCACCATTTGGTATGACTCTCCATCCATAGAGTTGAGAAGCCAAGTCTGAACTCGACCGTCATTCCTGAGCCAGTCCTCCATAGGAGGGAATGAAGGTGCTTGGGTGAGATGACTCATAAGTCCCTTAGACTGAAGAACTCGCCGGACCGAGTGTACCCATTGCATGAAGTTTACTTTTCCTGAGAGGGAGATTGTGGTTATCCGCAACTCATCACGATGTTCCGGAGGCTGACCCAGGCGGTCTGGCTGAGGAGGGGCAACCACCGTGGTGGAGTCCACAGATGATCCCACTGAAGGAAAAAAATGAAAAGGGCGGGCTGAGGAGCAGACCGAAGCTAGAAGCAAGCAGCTCGCTGGAGGAGGCCGCATTGAGTAGGGACCCTTGCTGGAAGGAGGCCGCACGACCAGAGCTGGTCAGACCGTGATGAGGCCGCTGGGAGGAGGTTGCTGGGAGGAGGCCGCGGGGAGGAGGCCGCTAGAGTGGCAGACCGTTAAGAGGTGGCCGCACGATCTTAGACTGCTCGGTGCGATCTCAGGAGGAGCGGCAGACCGCTGAGAGAAGTCCGCACGATCTTAAACTGCGTCTGAGGAGGCCGAGAGCTTGGCAGACCGCTGAGGAGGCGAGACCGCTGAGGAGGCCGAGAGCTTGGCAGACCGCTGAGGAGGCGAGACCGCTGAGGAGGTCGCTGAAGAGATCGGCAGAGGGCGCGGTTAGCAGGATGATCGGTAGAGGGCGCGGCGAGCAGGAAAGAGTGCGGCTAGCAGGAGAGGCCGCAGGGAGAAGCAAGACCGCACGAGCGCAGGCGGGCCCCACTGGTCAGACTGGAGAAGGCTATAAGATAGCGGAGGAGATTGAGGAGAAGTGGAAACCCCGAGCGAGAGAAAAAAAAAGGGAAGCGGTTAGGGAGGGGAGACCGCAGAGGTCGCGGTCTGCAAGGGCGGTCTGCGACTAGATGGAGCTGCGGTTAGAAATTTGACCCGCGGTTAGCTGAGGTGGGGTGCGGTCAAAGAAAGAGGAGACCGCTGGAAAGAGGAGCTCGCAGTGTCCGGTCAGAGAAATTAGAAACCGCAGGAGGGGCGGGTCAGAGAAAATAGAAACAGGTCTGGATCGAACCTAGCTCTGATACCATGTAGAGAAGAAGCTAAAGCTTGTACGTATATCTTCCGTATCTAAATACAAAGAGTGAGTACATATATATAGGAGGGAAAAAAGAGAAGAATTCATATACAAGATGTGGGACTAAAGAAGAGAAGCATAAATGAGCCCAAATACGGGCCCTCTACATGGACTTTTCCAACAATGCAGCTGTAAATGCTGACATAAGTATAGATTTACAACACTCTGACAGACTACACAAAATGCAATTCCTCTGCAAAAAATGACGCTAATGACAGGTTATTTGGACAAGATGCATAAATATGTGTTTTGCTTTAATCCAAAGATCATAAGATACCATGGAGCCTTGCTGCGCTTGCCGAATGTGGGGAGTTCGAGGGGAGTGCTAACAAAATTTTAACTCTACCTAAAGAGAGAACTAAGAGGAAGAAGAGAGATTAATTTTTTTACTTGAGCATTCCAAGGGCCCATAGGGCACATAAATATAATATATACAATGACATGTGCAAAAGGGTCCACAACTAATGGACAACTGCAAAAATACCCGACATAAAGATAAAAGATGATTTTTTAAAGTAAATTCTAATTAACCCATTACGAAAGGACTCCTTAACACGACACATAACAAAGACACCAACTAAAGATACATAATGTTAGACTCATTAAAGATAACACTCCATCCTACCTTCAATTCAAGCTTGTCCTCAACTAAGGCTGCGTTTGGTTCGGCTTATAAGCCCCGGTGCGGCAGAAACGAAACGGAGTAATGGCCGACAACAGTGTTTGGCGCTGCTGATGGACGAAACGAAGGTTATTATTAACCTCCGTTTCTTTGTATAGGGCCAGACGCGAGTATTAGGGCCAGTCCAGCCGCGCCGTTCCGCTCTTTAGGTTTTCTTCTCCCCCGCAT
Organism: Dactylorhiza incarnata; assembly: GCA_033032865.1. Taxonomy (NCBI): domain Eukaryota; kingdom Viridiplantae; phylum Streptophyta; class Magnoliopsida; order Asparagales; family Orchidaceae; genus Dactylorhiza; species Dactylorhiza incarnata. The sequence goes on along the minus strand of JAWHQI010000244.1, from coordinate 3,731,148 downwards.
CTCCAAAATCGCGTGTCGTCGACGCCGATTTCGCCGGTTTTTCGCGCCGCCGTTGCCACGCCACCTGCCGTTGCCAACATACGGTAGTCACGCCTCACCTCGTCGTCCATAGGAGCCACTCACGCCGCCGGATTGCTTCTCCCTTGTCTCTCACAGATCTCATCGCCGGTATTTCTGGAGGCCGCCGCCTCTCCAGTTTCTGTCAACGCCGTCGCCGCCTCTCCAGTTCCCTGCCCCCTTTTTAGGTATATCTTCTCTTTTTCTCAATTATTATGGATTTTTAGATTTTTGTAGAACTTTTATTTGTCATTTTGTTGGGGATTTTTATATGTGTGTGTGCTGTGATGATGATGGTGTTGTGTATGTGTGTGTGATGTGTGTGTGCTGTGTGTGTGTGTGGTGTATGTTTGCTGTGTATGTGTGTGCTGTGATGTGTGTGCTGTGTGTGTGTGTGTGCTGTGTATGTATGTGTGTGTGTGTGTGTGATGATGATGGAACTGAAAACTCCATTTCACCCAAACAGTTTTCTAACAAAACTCCATTTCTCAGAAACAGTTCTTTTTCAAAACTCCATTTCTGATCAGCAGCTTTTCATCAGCAACAGCCCAACCAAACGCACCCTAAGACAAGGACCCTGATGGCTGAAACGTTTGGTTCTTTTTTTTCTTCTAGAGAAGGTCCTTGTAATGAGACTCCAATGTGGAGGCATCACCACAAAATAAATATAATTACTTTGCCCTAGTGGGGTGAAAAAGTGATGTAGACTAAATCTGGAAAATACTTCGAAATAACTTAAAAACTTCACTATTATTTTAATTGCGCTAAGTTACTGAGAGAGGGATCATCGATAGGAATTCTAAATTAGTCTAATTCATTTAGACGATTAGCTAGAGCGTAAAACATGATTTATCACGCCATAAGAGAATCACATTCGACTAGCTGCAAGGCAAAGAAATAGATGTGAGAAATGATGATAACGGAAAATGGATGATAAGCAAGCAATTTTAGATTTTATCACTTAAAGTTAATTGCATGAATTTAAGCTAAACGAGGGGAGCGAGATTAATACATGCATTGATTTCCCGGGACTGAAAGGAGTTGTGGGTTTCGTTTAGGAGGTGAAATAATGGATGGGATCGAGGGTTAGATGGGCTCGATGCATATGGCGGAGAGGAGAGGGCTCGGTGGAAGAAGACGTGGGTTGACTGATAACACAGAGGGGAAGTCGACTGGGTATCAGAGGAGAATGTGGCGGGTGGTGGCTTAGGGTTGGCTTAAGATCCTTGGCTGAGGGAATGGAGGTTAGCTGAGGGAAGGAGGAGGTGAACAAGTACTGTAAATTGTGAACATAGAGGTCCGGCCCGTCGCAATAATCAAAGGAGTGTTGGGAAAGAGTTGTCGACCGACCCTCAGGAAGTAGTGTTGAGGATTCTGCAGCGGGGAGGAGCGGAGGAAGTGGGCCGGCCGGTGCAAAGAGAACTCGATTCCGCTGGTAGAGGGGCGGGAGTGGTTTGCCAGACGTCGACCAGTCCTCTGGAGGCATCGCCGACGATGTACAATCCCGTGTTCCCTGAAGGGCAAGTTGAGACTCAGGAATTGGTGAAGCGAGCGAGGGCTCGCCGCCTCGCGACGAGCGGGTCGCGAGGGCGGGGCGAGCAAGACTCACAACTTTGCGAGGAGCGGGATGTGAGGGCGAGACTACTGGGTGCTCGCCACTTCGGGGTGTGCTTAACAACGACGAGGCGAGCGGGGCTCGCCGCTCCGCGTTGAGCGACTCAGGAGTACGCTCGCACTCGCCCGGGTAGGTCGCCAGGGATGAGGCGAGTACTGGCTTCGCCAGGCCACGGGATCTTTGGGGCAGTATTTAATTCACATTTTCAAGTCTGTCTGCCAATAGCCCATCAGAACAGCGGAGTTTGGCTGTTGGCAGACCATTTTGGGGTGCACTTAGCAAAACCAAAGGGCGAATTTACGTTATTAGCAGACCTAGTTGAGAAAACTAAATATAGATCCTGAATGGCACCTTTGGAGGGCATGCAATTTCTGGTGTTTCTTCCTCTGAACAATTCTGATTATTGTCCAAGGTTTTCCAAGGTGCCCAGCTTCAACTTTGGCTTGGGAGGGGAAGCGCTCAAAAGATCTTCCGGATGTGTGGTGGGACCTCCGCACTGCAGCCAAGGGTCAGTGCTTAGCTTTGAGTTTTCGGTCAAGTTCTTCACGGGTTAAGTAAGTGCAAGCAGCCTCCTCTTTGGGGTGCGAACTCCTCGTTGGGCCGATTCTCGGTTCCAACAGACGACAATCGGGATTTTGACATGGAAAATGGAAGGGACAAACGTGTGCTGGAGGAGAAAAAACGAGACAATAAAGTCTCGTGTGATTCATTTTTTAGGAGGGGTATAAGCTGCTTATAAAGAAGATGTAGGTTACAAATTTTAATAAAGGGTTTTAATGAGGGGGGTGGGGGTGGAAATCAAAGGGGCACATGGGAAATTGACGCAGGATAGGTTGATGATGACGAAAGCCCTAAGGTGCGACTCAAAGTGAAGTACGGTGCACTTACTAACAAGCCCTAGGGGAGTGCAAATGCAATGACCAACCCGATTCAATTAGCAATGAGTAGTTTACTTATTATAGAACTTAACAGGGTCACAAGTGATCACTATAACTTTTAATTGGAAGAGCAAACTACACTTCTCAAATGATCGAGGCGCAAGTAGTTAAACACACATGGAATAAATCCCGCAAATAATTTGATTTCAAAAAACACAAGCATATAATTTTGCATCCAATAAAATATGGTCCAAATATCAATAATAGAAAACGAGTACACCAAATTATAACTTACACGTGTAGGGGGCGACGAAATGCAGCAAAAGGTAGAATTTTGAGACTGTTGGCTCCGCGTGGGTGATGGATATTGATGGTGGCTGGTATTGGGATGAGTTTGGGAGTGTGTGGGGGTGATTTGGGAGGTTGGCTGGAGCTGTGGACAGAGGTCGACCGCTGGAATACAAATTACTATAGGAAAGATCCTATTATTCAGGATGGCCATGTGGATAATGATAGAAACAAAAGGGAAGATCTTACTGGTAATAGAGATTTACCAGATCTCAAGACTTAACGCTGGTATCTTTGCCCAAACAGGGAAACTGGGGCTGCTGGAATACTGCTTCCTGGCTGCTGGACAGATTTCCTGCACCTGGAATAGATAGGCGGGCTGCTGAGCTACTAAATTCTGGGTTCTGGAATGAAACTCCAGAACCAGTAACTCTTTTACTGGTTTCTCCCGAGCCTGGAACAGCAGGCGTGCAGGAGGTGGAGGGCTCCTGGACGATCACGAAGTTGCGGCGTGCGAAGGTTGCGACGATGAAGTTGTGGCGTGGATGAGAATCGTGCGCAGGAGGTCGACGGAAATGGTAGGGACTGTGTACGGGATGTCGACTAGGATGGAGGAGGAGGATGATGACGGTCTTGGAGTCACACCAAGAGTTCTTGGTGTCGCACCGAGAGAGGAGACCGATGGTTCCTTTTGCGGAAATAAACTTCGATGCCTTTACCGCTGCCCGCGTCTCCACCTGCTGTGGGAATACATGTGCATGGGTCGGCGTCCTCCATCAACTTCCCCGGCTTGAAAGTACTCATCTCCGGTGAGCAAAGATAGTCGTACTCTAGGCGTAGCTTAGGGGCTAGTCGCTCGAGCTCCTCTGGAGAGATCCATGTATCATCTGAGAACGGGCAGCCATTCCAACGGACAAGATAATATCGTAGTGTATCTCGCCTCTATACAATGACGAAGTCATGTCCAACAATCTGAAGCACGTCTCCGGTAGTCATTGGTAGCTCTGTCTCTGAATAAGATGTATCTACGTCTAAAAGATGAACTAGTGGAACCATCGGTGGTGCGAGGTGGCCCTCATGGTGGAACTCATCAGGTTGGGGCTGGGAGGAGTCAGGCTGAGGCTGGGGTGGGATAGGCGGAAGTGAGGGATGTTGTGACTCGGGCATGGGAGTTAGGAAGGGATCCACATACACACGCTCATCGTAGTAAGACGCCAAGCCCTCTACATTGAATACTTGATTTATCCTCATATTTTGAGGCAAATCAATCTCATATACAATAGTTCTGATCGGTCGAATGACTGTATATGAATCCATTCAACGAGCGCTTAATTTTCTTGTTGCTCCTTGTGGGAACCTCTCAGGTCGTATGCGAATCATCACCTGCTCTCTTATTTCAAAGTTGTGCTTTCTCTTGTGCTTATTTTCTTGAGCCTTATATTAATCATTACTCGTTACAATTTTTTTCAGACCGACTCATGAAGTGTATGCAAACAATGAATGAAAGACTATACTGACTCACTTTGTTGGTCTTCTAAAGGAAGTTGGATCAGATCAATGGGCTTCTTAGGTTCGTATCCTAACATGATATGAATTGGACTCAGACATGTGGTCCTATTGACTGAATTATTGTATGCAAACTCAATTATGGGTAAGACGAAATCCCAAGTGGACGGGCTATCCCCAACTAAGCATCACAGAATGGTCCCTAGACTACGATTGACAACCTCACTTTCTCCATTCGTCTGTGGATGATGGGCAGTGGAGAACTTCAGTGTCGTGTCAGTTTTCTTCCACAACGTTTTCCAAAAATAGCTCATGAATCGAACGTCGTGGTTACTTACGCCGGGTCACAAATGTCAGAAGGTCCAGGTGTTTATGCTACACCAGGAGGAGGAGGACGAGCTGAGTTCGGAGGAGCCGGATCTGGAAGGGGACTTGGACCCGACGGAGCTTGGTGTCTCGCTGCATGCCATGGAGGGGTGTAGCCCCCCACCGCTCACTATGCGGCTCGGGGGGAGGGTCCGACGGGAGCGGGTGACCATCCTGGTGGACAGCGGGAGCACTCACAATTTCATTCATCCGGAGGTTGCTCAGAGGGTGGGGCACGTAGTGGATACTGGGGCTGCCTTCCAGGTCATGGTAGCGGATGGCAGTAAGTTACAGTGCCAGGGCGTTCTGCGGGGAGTGGAGTTGCGGATGCAAGGCTACGTGGGCCGCACAGATATCTACCTCTTACCCATTCGGGGGTCCGACATGGTTCTAGGGGTTCAGTGGCTACGACAACTGCGGAGGGTTACTTTTGATTGGGATCAGATGACGATGGAGTTTCTGCAAGGTGGGCGACAGTTTTGCTTGAAGGGTATTACGTCATCACCCGTGAAGGAAATTGGCCTTCGCAGCCTACAACAGCTTGGAGAGACAGGGAGTTTGGTGGCCGTTCTTCTTGGGGTGAGGTCAGACGAGGCAGGGCAAGGGGAGGTACCTCTCCAGTTGCAGCCGTTGGTTGAAGAGTATGCCGACATCTTCCAGGAGCCGCGTACACTTCCGCCATCACGGTTCCGTGATCATCAGATTGTGCTCAAGACTGGAGCAGAGCCGACAAATGTACGACCTTACAGATATTCACATATGCAGAAGGCAGAGATCGAGCGCAGTGTTCGGGAGATGCTCGACGCTGGCATCATCCGACCCAGCACGAGTTCCTTCTCGGCACCCATCATCCTAGTCAAGAAGAAGGATGGATCTTGGAGGTTCTGTGTTGACTACCGGACCCTCAACAGTATTACGCTGAAGGATAAGTTTCCGATTCCACTGATCGAGGAGATGTTGGATGAGCTACATGGTGCGACCTGGTATACTAAGTTGGACTTGTGGTCCGGCTACTACCAGATTCTGATGAAGGAGGACGACATCCATAAGACGGCTTTCAGGACTCATGATGGTCACTACGAGTTCCTAGTGATGGCCAACGGGTTGACCGGTGGTCCATCCACCTTCCGGACCAATATGAATGAGATCTTCCGAGAGCTTCTTCGCCGCTTCGTGCTGATTTTCTTCGATGACATTCTGATCTACAGTCGGACTTGGGAGGATCACGTGGACCATGTTGCTCAGGTATTCTCCATCTTACGTAAACACCAGTTATTTGCTAAACGGTCGAAGTGCTCTTTTGGACAGGAAGAAGTTGAATATTTAGGCCATCTGGTCTCCGTGGAAGGGGTTAAGGCAGACCCGAAGAAGATTGTTAGTATGGTATCGTGGCCGCAGCCCCAGACCATTCGGGCCTTACGGGGCTTCTTGGGCCTCACAGGCTACTACAGGCGCTTCGTTCGCGACTATGGGAAAATCGCTCGGCCACTGACACAGCTCTTACAGAAGGATGCCTTTTCTTGGCATGATGAGGCAGAGGCGGCTTTTCAGGCGCTCAAGCAGGCGGTGACGACTACCCTGGTCCTTGCACTTCCGGATTTCACCAAGGAGTTCGTCGTGGAGACGGACGCCTCCGGAGTAGGGCTGGGAGCCGTCTTGATGCAGGAGGGGCGACCGATTGCTTTTTACAGCAAAGCCTTGGCTCCCAGGACATTGGGCCTATCGGCTTATGAGAAGGAGATGCTGGCCATTATTCATGCAGTAGCACTGTGGCGGCCATACCTGCTAGACCGTCATTTCAAAATCAAGGCAGACCACCAGAGCTTGAAGCACTTCTTGGAACAACGGGTCTCTTCCCCTCTTCAACAGAAATGGGTGACCAAACTTTTGGGGTACGACTACGAGATTGTTTATCGGCAAAGGAAAGACAATCTAGTTGAGGATGCTCTTTCCAGGTTGCCTGAGGGAGCGTTGGCCAGCATATTTGTACCGCAGCTAGAGTCTTTGGATGAGATTCAGGAGGAGGTACTGCGGGATCCTGAGTTACGAGTTATTCTGGAGGATTTGCTGTCCGACCGGACGACCACCCCCGGCTATCATTTGGAACAGGATCGTCTCTACTACCACGGACGGGTGGTCATACCCTCTCAGTCCGCTTGGCGGACGGTGATGATGCACGAGTTCCACTCGACGCCGACGGGGGGCCACGCTGGGGTTCTCCGCACTTTGCAGCGGGTCAGGGCTAATGTTTTTTGGAAGGGCATGCGGAAGGATATACAGGCGTTTGTTCGCCAATGTGATGTTTGTCAGCGACAAAAGTACGAGACCACTTCTCCTGCCGGGCTCCTTACCCCCCTAGAGATTCCGCACCAGGTCTGGGATACGGTCTCCATGGATTTTATTGACGGGTTACCTCGCTCGAAGGGAAAATCGGTTATTCTGGTGGTTGTGGACAAGTTGTCCAAGTACTGCCACTTCATTGCGCTGAGCCATCCGTACACTGGGGAGTCCGTGGCTACTTTGTTTGTTCGGGAGATTGTGCGCTTACATGGCATTCCTCGGGCGATTATCTCGGATTTGGACCCTACTTTTGTTGCAATTTCTGGCGGGAGCTTTTCCGCTTGCAGGGGACTTCTTTGCGCTTCAGCACAGCTCACCACCCACAGACGGACGGCCAGACGGAGGTCGTGAATCGGAGCGTGGAGACATATCTCCGCTGCTTCGTTATGGAGGAGCCCCGTACCTGGACGAGTTGACTACATTGGGCTGAGTACTGCTTCAACACGTCCTATCACTCGGCGAGCAAGCTAACCCCATTTGAGGTGATTTACGGCCGGCCGCCGCCTTCTCTGAGCAGTTATGAGCCGGGTAGCACCGCGGTGGCCGCCGTTGACCGCGCACTCCGCGATCGTGACCGCACGCTAGCCACCTTGCGGGAGAATCTGCGGGCAGCCCAAGATCGGATGAAGACTCAGGCAGATAGGCATCGGACGGAGCGGGAGTTTCAGGTGGGGGATGAGGTTTTTCTCAAACTTCGTCCCTATAGGCAGCTGTCCGTCGCCCAGCAGACGAACCAGAAGTTGGCACCCCGTTACTATGGTCCCTTCCGGATCACTCGGCAGGTCGGACCCGTCGCTTACACTTTGTCTTTACCAGAGGGGTCGAGGATTCACCCCACCTTTCATGTCTCCTTGCTGAAACGGAAGATTGGCGATGCTGTTCAGGCGAGCTCGGTGTTGCCTGAAGCTACTACTGGGGGCGAGCTGCGCCCGATTCCTGAGGATATTCTAGTGGTCAAGTGGAAGCGCCGAGGCACGACGTACTGTCCAGAGCTATTGGTCAAATGGAAGGATCTTTCTCCCGAGCACAATACTTGGGTGGACCTGCTGGAGTTTCGGGAGCTTTACCCCGACTACCAGCTTGGGGACAAGTTGGTTCTTGATGGGGAGGGGAATGTTACGCCCCCGGACGAGGCCCGTCTATTTGGGCGTCATTACAAGCGAAGGCAAAGGCACGGCGAAGGCGACAACGGGGCTGAACCAAGCGGTTCAGCCCCCTCTTACTGAAGTCGGCCCAAGGGGGGCTGAACCGATTTCGGTTCAGCCCCATTGGGGCCGGCCGGCCCCCTTGCTGGCCGGTCCGGGGTCCGGTATAAATATACCCGGACCCCCTCTTTTGGTTCTTATGCAATTGATGATCAAGGTATTCTCTCTTCTTCCTCCCAACCCTAATCTTTCTCTAGCCGTCATTAGTTTTCTCCCTCTTTTAGAACTTCGTTCATAACAATATGCGACATAATAATGATTACATAAATAGAAAATGCGTAATAATAAAATGATGAGTCAACTGGATGCGTCGTAGGATGCATCAAAATGATGCCTACCGCAAGCTACTCATCTTTTATGCAATGTGGGATGCCATGCGGTTGAAAATTGGTATCAATGAGCTTGACGACTCCGTGATTGAAGTCAAGGAAGAAGAGGTTGAAGCGAGGTCAGCTGGTTGAGAAAAGTGTGGGTTCATGCCTAAAGGGCCCATTGGGTGTTAACAACTGAGGGTATTCCATGGCAGTGTCTCCTGGGTAGAGACTGCATGGAGCAATGGATGGAAAGTGGCCTGCTGAATAAGGGCAGTGGGGGTCGTCGTTTGAACTGGCGCAATGTAACGCCATCTCTAGACCGTATAATATGGGTCCGACCAAGCCCACATCATACACCATCACAATTAAGCATTATAAAAAGGGTTATTTACCGGGACCTCCCCTCGAAGTTTGCGTAATTACAGCTTGCACCCCTCCAACTTTCGAAATTACAAAAACCTCCCCCTCAATGTTTACATTTCATAACATCCATGAACAAAAGTAACCCCTTGGAGTAAACCTTCAGGGGGTCTTTTTGTGCATGGATGTTATGAAATGTAAACATTGGGGGGGGGGGGGGTAATTATAATTTCGAAAGTTAGAGGGGTGGAAGTTGTAATTATGCAAACTTTGAGGGGAGGTCCAGGTAAATAACCGTTATTTAAATTTTTAAAAAAACACAACTCATCACAGGCTAAACAAGTAGCACAGCGGAAACGATTCTATAAACAAGAGTGTCCACAAAGCCATAACATAAAAGCACTCTCCTTGGCCTTAAGTTCGTACAAGCATGTCCATACCCAAAACATACAAATTCCCTAAGCTACCTTGGCTCGCAGACCGGAACAATATGCAAAGGAAAATTCAATAATATGAGAAGGGGAAAAACACTTTATGAGGTTTTGGCTTTTGAAGCTAGCTAACGCTCCTGCATTGGATCATTGCCTTGCAACCAAACACTATGAGAGAGTAAACGAGGGTCAGCTATGAGCTGACCACAAACTGCGTAACAACCTCACTCCTCCCGTCCGTCTTAGTGGACCCCAGGGAACCGCATCACCCTGCAAGTCAGCACTTCGTATGCACATGATGAACACATAAAAAAGCTTATCAAGCTCTAATCTAAGCGTCACAAGCATCAATCATGTATCTATGTTGAACATCAAACTCAACATCAAAAGAAAAGGGCTACAATGCAATAATATATGCAAATCGAGTTTGTCCTCAAGTTTGAACGAGGTTTGTACTGAATGATCGTCAGGCTCTTTGATTTCGCGCCAAAACAATTCTCGGTATCTCGTTGTTGTAGCGGAGACAGAGGTAGAAACGATGGCAATGAGTGAGCGGAATGACGGTAGCTCGGGCAGAGAGCGAGCAACGTCAAGCAGAAATGGCGACGCCGACTTGGGACCGGCCGGCTGAAGGAAGGGATCCGGGGGACCCGGTAAAGCAAGGGCCGACATGAGCGGGGCCAGGGAACAGACCGGTAAAAAAGGTAGCGATGTGGCCGGAGGAAGGAACGGGTCCGTCGGAGTCGGAGGAGCGGGGGCCGACGGAGCAAGTGCTGGCAGAAGAAGAGTCGACGTGGCCGAAGGAACAATCGCCGCGGAGAGCGGTGATGCGTTAGCGGCCGGCGAAGATGGCGACTCCAGGAGGAGAGGCGACGACAATGAAAGTGAATTCTTCGGCGGAAGATAAACTATCAAATTATCATGTTTGTGGAGGAGCGTGGTCATGACGTCCTGACGACGTGCTTCAGCGTCCCGAAGGCGTGCGTCCCAGGAGATCATCATTTCCTCTATCGAATGAAGTGCAACAATCTCTGCGACACTAAGCTTGCGCTCCATAATATTTAATTAATTCAATAGAAGAATTAATTAAAATAATTAAATAAGTTTGTCTATGTGGAGAGAGGCTGTGCAGAACTCGATGATGCAAGAAAAGGAAATAATAATAATAAAGTTAAAAGCACTGGCAGGATTAAGCGTGGGGCTCGAAATAGGTGAAAGACGTGTGAGGGCGGTCTGTTGCCTAAGGGAAAATGACAGGCGGCTCGAGGAAAATGACAGGCGGAGCTGGCTTGAGGCGGACCAGACAGATGCGAAAGCGGAAACAACGGGCTGTTCGATGCAGGAAGTCGACGAAGACGTCGGTGGGCGGTTCAAGAAGAAGAGGAGGAAGGATACAAGGGCGTCCATGGATGGAGATGTCGATGGTTGTTGGTAGCGTCAGATTTTCAGGCGCCGCACGTGTTAAAAATTTTGAAAGACCGTTTAGGAGTAAGCAGGAGTTGTATCAACAAGAGTTATAGTCAAACAACCACAATGCCAAAATAGCAACACAAGAAATCTTTATTGAAACAGAACTGCTTTACACTTCGAGGTATACATGGCGAGACATGATTCATAAGAATCCCGGAGATGAGAAGAACAAACACACCAAAACTGAAACTGGCGGTCTGCCAAAGCAGAGACCGCACAAACCGCAAAAAGGCTCAGGTCGCCCAGCTTGCTCTGCTGTACTCCCAGACCGCTTGCACAGTCAGACCGCAGAAACACCTTGAGACCGCGCGAACAGAAGCAGACAACCTGCACTGCCAGACCGCAATCCCAGACCGCACGAACTGAAGCTTATTGGAACAAAGAACTGAAGCTGTCGCCAGACCGCAACTCTGATCGCCTAACCGCTGAAGGTCGCCTGATCGCTGAGCTCGCTGCGAACAGCATAAGAACACAATAAACCAGTTCGCTGACAGACCGCAGACGAACTGTTTATTCAAGCCACCGGAAATCACCAAGGAAGGAGACCGCACCCTGTTGACCGCAAACCTGCGAACACAACAACGGTTAACTCGCATCCAAGTCGCGCGACCTCAAACTTGAGACCACAAGAAACAATCCGGGCTCTTGTTCTTACAATTCTTGTTAGGAATGACGGGCCCTGCACCCCTATTTATAGGCGGAGAGACGGATGTCGTCACCGCACAAATCGGGATACAATAACCACCCATCAGATCGCGAACGGTCTCACAAGGCAGACCGCGCGAACACAGCACTTGGACAAGATTCAGTCCAATACCGAAGTCAGCAGCAAGTCGCGCACAAGCCGCGCGGATACATCAACCACCCTTCCTGAGATCGCCAAGACAAGGACGAACACCTGGCCGACTTGAGCCAAGTCGCCAGAGCAGCCCAAACAACCCGCTCGGTCACGGCGGTCAACCAAGAACAGGCCGCCCAGAACAAGACCGGAAGAACTCGCAACAGGTCGCCAGAACCAATCGACCAAACCAAGAAGCAGGCTGGCCGATCACACCAAATCGCCCGAACAGCAGGGAGAGATCGCAGAACCAAACCGCCAGAGCACCAGCGCAGACCGCGCGGTCTCTGCGGTGTCCAGCCTCCAGACCGGCCGGACTCCCTTCCACTTCACTTCAACAATTTCAACACTCCCCCTTGAAGTGGGAAGTGGAAACTAGACCAAGCAACCCCCTTAACCGGGTAAACGGTCCCTTCGCCAGCGGCTTTGTGAAGATGTCTGTGACATTGTCCGCACTCCGAACATGCTCGACCATAAGAGATCCTCCCAACACCTTTTCACGAATGAAATGGTGCTCAATCTCTATATGTTTGGTCCTCGCGTGACAAACTGGATTGTTAACCAGCTTGAGAGCACTCTCATTGTCCCCGCGTAGCAAGGTGGGACCTCGAACCTCCTGATGAACGTCCTTCACCAATCTCCTGAGCCAAACGGCTTCCTGAGCAGCCAAAGCCGAAGCCTTGTACCCCGCTTCCGTGGTAGATACAGACACCGAGTCTTGCTTCTTGCTGCACCAAGAGATAGCTGTGGGGCCCGTCATAAAGACATAACCAGACGTTGATCTCCGATCATCCACGTCTCCCCCATAATCAGCATCCATGAAACCATGCAACTCCAAGCTTGACCCTCTCCTATATAGGAGACCCAAATCAAATGTCGACTTCACATACTTCAAGATGCCTTTTGCCGCCAGAAGATGAGGTTTCCGTGGTTCCGCCATGTACCGACTCACCTTGCCAACTGCATAAGCAATATCTGGCCTTGTGATCGTCAAGTAGATCATACTCCCAACCAGAGCTCGGAACACCAACGGTTCAGATAAAACTCTCCCCTCATCCTTCCGAAGCTTATGATGTTGCTCCAGAGGTATAGAGCTGCTCTTCCCTTCCTCCATGCCGAATCGCTGAACAATCCGCTCTGCATAGTCAGCCTGAGAAATAAGCACTCCGCTCTCCCGCCTCTGCACCTCGAGTCCAAGGAAATGGTGGAGCTCCCCCAGATCCTTCATCTCGAATCTGATAGCAAGCTCAGCCCTGAGTCTTGCAACAACTTCCTTTGAGTTCCCGGTGACAATCATGTCATCCACATACAGCAGCACAATCACCCGAAGCACCCCCTCCTTCTTGATGAACAAGCTAGAATCAGAGTCTGAAGCAAAGAATCCGCAGAATAAGAGATACTCTGCAATCTTCGCGTACCACGCTCGAGGCGCTTGCTTCAACCCATACAGGGCCTTCTTCAACTTACAGACGTAGTCCGGATACTCCTTCGAGATGAAGCCTTGCGGTTGGATCATGAAGATATCCTTGTCAATCTCGCCGTATAAGAAGGCATTCTTCACGTCAAGTTGCCAAATCTCCCAACCACTTGAAGCCGCCAAGGCAATAACAAATCGAACCGAAGTCATCTTTGCCACTGGACTGAACGTCTCATCATAATCTTCTCCGTACTGATGTGAGAACCCGCGAGCTACAAGGCGAGCCTTGCACCGCTCGATACTGCCGTCAGCTTTCTTTTTGAGCTTGTAGACCCATTTGCATGTCACAGGAGTGGTGCCCTTGGGCTTGGGCACAAGAGACCAGGTCTCATTCTTCTCGAGAGCTGCCATCTCTTCTTGCATAGCAATGTCCCACTCCTTCACGCCTCTGGCCTTCTCAAAGCTTGACGGCTCCCTCTCATCCAAGGGACCAACGAAGAAGCATGAAACAAAGTTCACCATGTTCCCTCCTGTGTATCGATCTGGTGGTTGACTAGTCCTATTCGACCTCCTAAGAGGTTGCTCCTGACTAACCACCTCCTCGGCTGCTTCTTCTGTGCAAGCTCCTCTTCCAAACGAACATGGAGCATCGCTCCCCCTGCTTCCAGAACCTGAAGCCTCCATCTCAGAGCTTGACACAGCTGGAGCTCCTGGTGAAACGGGCAACTCCACTTGAAGACTTCCCGCAGCTTTTCCTCCTTCATCAACCCTGCCCTCCGGTAGCTCAACTCCTGAACTCCCCTTGTAGGAAGTCACTTCATCGAACACCACATCCCGAGAAACAATTGACCTCCGTGTCTCAGGATCCATGCATCTTCATCCCTTCTTCCGCTCATCATACCCAACAAAGACTAGCTTCCTTGCTTTCACATCTAGCTTTGTCCGAAGAGCATCAGGAATATGCACATAGCAGGTTGACCCGAACACCCGAAGGTGTGCAACACTCGGCTTCTCCTTGAACATCAATTCGTGAGGGGTCTTCATGTTGATAGGACTTAAAGGCAACCTGTTGATGACATAAGCTGCACAAGACATTCCCTCCGCCCAGAAGGACTTTGGGATACTCTTAGCATGAAGCCAACATTTGCAAGTTTCCGTCAGATGACGGATCTTCCTCTCGGCAACGCCATTCTGTTGTGGAGTATGGGCACAAGTGAGCTCTCTCCTGATGCCATGCTTCCTGCAAAAACTTGAGAACTCACCAGAGGTGAACTCCCCACCATTGTCAGTTCTAAGTTTTTTAACCCGCAGGCCTAGCCGACCTTCAACCAGCTCCTTGAACTCCACAAACTTCGCAAATGCTTCCGACTTCTCTTTCAGAAAATACACCCAGATATATCTGGTGTAATCGTCAATCAACACCAACATGTATCTGTTGCCTCCAAGGCTTGGGGTGGCAGTCGGTCCCATCAAATCACCGTGGATGCACTCCAACGGCACTTTGCACCTTGTTTGCGATTTGTCAAATGGAAGTCGATGAGACTTACCAAACTGACATCCTTCGCAGACATGACCGTCTCCATAGGAGGACAAGCTAGGCAAGCCATTGACAAGGCCCCTTACTGCCATAGCCTTCAATTTGTCCATGCCTACATGCCCCAACCTTTCATACCAGATGGCCGCGCCATCATTGGTCCTCATCTTATCAACATAGGTACTTGTCGATAAAACAAACAAGTTCTTCACCCGCTTGCCGACGTGAATAACATCTCCCTTTTATCTCCGGTTGAGTTTTGAGAAACTTCACTTCTGTTGGGCCAAACAGAACGTGATAACCGGCATCGACCGCATTGGTCACAGAGAAGAGATTTTTCTTCATACCAGACACGTGATAAACACTCCTCAACGTGAGTGGACCCTTATCACTGCTCAGAGAGACGACTCCTTCGTGCTCTACTGGATGAATAGAATTATCAGCCGTAATGATAGCATTGTTACCTGAGTAAGGCGCCAAAGAAGAGAACTTTGATCCATCCCCGGTGAGGTGATGCCCACACCCTGAATCAACAATCTAGTCCTCATCATAGTTGATGGAAGTCAAGGCCTTAACGGGCATCGCCGTTATATTAGACACAAAGGCTCCTCCCCATCCAACTCCATCAGACTTTGGCATCTCCTTCTCCACTGCATGTCCCGGCTGAAGATTTACCCGACATCTTTCTTGAAGTGCCCGGTCTTGTTGCATCTAAAGCACCTCGGGCCCTCTCCTTTCTTCTTCCCATCAGACTTAGAGGCGTAGCCTCTATCTTGCTGACCTGAAGTGGAGGGTTCATCATGACCCGGCTTCTTCTTCTCCCATTTCTTCTTCTTCTTTCCAGAGAACATCACATCACTTTCTCCCCCGGAGATAGAAACCCCCGCCATCTGTCTTGCTAAACTTTCTTGCGAAGCAAGAAGGTTCTCCAGCTCCAACAACGACGGTTGATTTGCCCAACCCTGAACTGAAGTCACAAAGGCAAGATACTCCTTCCGCAACCCGCGGATGATATGCCTCTTCAGTTTTGCCTCAGAGATAGGCTCATCAGGGTCCAACGCAGAAATCTCTGTTGTGAGGTTCTTCATCTTGAGAAAGAAGGTGGAAATAGAAAGATCACCTTGAGAGGCTTTTGCCAACTCATTTTCAAGATATTGTAGCCTCGCTACATTCTTCTTATTGAACAGTCCGTCCAAGGACGTCCAAATCTCAGCAGCAGATTTACATCCGATGATGTGATCAAACAGCTCCGGTGAGATAGCCCTCTTGAGAGTGAACTCAACCTTAGCATTCGTCCTCCTCCAAAGTCTCACCTCTGCCATATTATCTCCTGCTAGAAACACCTTTTGTGTGTCTTCTCCGCCAACTACCTCCCATAGAACCTCGCCAAGCAAGTAACTCTCCATACATGACTTCCATTTTGTAAAGTTAGTCGATGTGAGGAGTTCAATACCAAGACCTCTTGCGTATCCACCTTCCATGGCAATCTATGTGGTCTCTTCTTCACAAAGACGATGGCAACTCTAGTTGATCACTGCTTATCCACTCCAGGAACCTAGCTCTGATACCATGTTAAAAATTTTGAAAGACCGTTTAGGAGTAAGCAGGAGTTGTATCAACAAGAGTTATAGCCAAACAACCACAATGCCAAAATAGCAACACAAGAAATCTTTATTGAAACAGAACTGCTTTACACTTCGAGGTATACATGGCGATGTTGAAACCAAAGATGTACCCCCGCGGTTTGCGACTAGAAAAACGGAGGTTGCGGATTGCTGGTTACTTAGAAAGAAGAGAATGAGACCGCTAGCAGCGGTCGAGGCCGGACTTCGCCCGTCACGGCAAATGCCACTCCTGTGACGGGCTTTCCTTTCATTAAAGTAAGAGGGTTACAGCGGGTTACAAGTGCAAGCCGGCCGGTCAAGCAGGTCGCAAGACAGGGAACTCGAGTCCGCAGCTCAAACAAGCGAGCTCCTAGATTCGAGTGTCCGTCCCTTGGGAACGTTGCCGCCCCCTATTTATAGGCTTGGGGGCCTGCCCGAACGGGCAGAGATAAAATAACCGCCTGCCCGGGTACAGGAGAAACGGGCAGGCGGTGACGGGATTCAGAAGGGAAAGAGAAGAGAAGCCGCGCGGCTTAGCGGCTTGGGCTCCCGGTCTTCCTTTGGCTTGGCCTGGAGGTGTAGTGACCAATGCGACGTTTCAACCCGGGATACCAGAGACCGCGATTTGCCTTTGGGACTTGTCCTTGGCTGATCTTCATTCTTTGGAGACGACTTGAGGGCTCAGACCGCCCGGTCTGCGTTGGTTGGTGCTGGATGTCCTTTACTGAGACTGGTCCGGGCGATCTTGAGCTTTAGACCGCCCAGTCTGGGAGTAGTACCACTCGGAAGCGGTCTCTTGGGTAAACATAATCCCCGCATATTTTTAAACTCCGAGGAGATTTCAAAAATATCAGTTCTATCCGAAAGACCGCACCCGACTTGCGCTTTCAGCTATAAAATTGCCTGAGAGCTCTTCCCTTTCATAATTCTCCAGAGATCACGGGTCGCTATTCGCCGATTGCGGTTAGAATTTTTCAGATCGGCACCCCTTCAATTAGAATGAACTTCCTTGATTCCCTTCAGACCCGCGTTGATAAGGGGGGAGACCGGAAGAAAACCGAAGAAAGGAAAGATAAAGATGCTCGGAAGAAGAAGAGTCATCGGTCTGACAAGGCCGGGCGATCTCCGAAGACAGAACCTTCCGGGTCCAAGAAGAAAACTGGGGAAAGAACTGCAGAGGAAAGGAAAGCCGCCGAGGAATTGTCGTCTAAGGAAAGAGATATTGAGAAGGAGGCGGCGAAGATAAAAGCCGCAAGAGAAATAGTGGCCAAGGCTGAAGCTGAAGAGGAAGCGGCCAAAGCTAAAGCCGCTGAAGAAGAAGCGGCTAAAGCTAAAGTCGCTGAAGAAGAAGCGGCTAAAGCTAAAGTCGCTGAAGAAGAAGTGACTAAAGCAAAAGCCGTTGAAGAGGAAGCGATTAAGGCCAAAGCAGCGGTGGAGGAGGCGGCTAGGGTTAAAGCCGCAGAGATCTTGCCATCTGAGGAGAAAACCTTAGGAAAGAAGTCGGTAGAACCCGAAGTGGACCATCCCACACCTTCCTTTGACATAGATTTTACTTCATCAGGAACTCCTCTCATGAAGCTAAATGTTGGAGAAGAAGGAGAAGTTGTCTCCTCCAGGCCGGATGGGTCGTCTATCTCACCGGTCTTGATTATTGACGATTCCAGCCCTACAAGGCAGACCATCCCAGAGTCGGGGAAGAAGAAGAAGAGAAAGAGGGGTCATTCGTCAGCCGAGCGAATTGCCAAGAAACTTCAAAAGTTGAAGGCTGGAAATAAAGCCTTTAAGAAACCGACGGCGGACTGTCTTCAACATAATCCGCGCGTGAAAGAGGAAATCGACCTGCCTAAACCCCTCTTGCCAAGCCGGGCGATCTTGACCCAGATTCTGCGACCAGTATGTCAATCGGGGGCGTCCTCAGGGGGATGGATGATTTCCTGAATAAAGATATGCTATTTGATAACCCCGTGACCTCGAACCGAATTGTTTCCCCTGACGAAAATACTGGTGATTCTGAGAAGACCGCTCGAGAAGAGAAAGACCGGACCCTAGCTGGTCTGCGCTTAATAGGTGCAAAGGCGGAGAAGATACGGTCGCAAGGCAGGTCGCAGCTGTCCGACCCATTTGCTCCAGGTAAGCCCGGTGCGGGTTATGAAACTATCCGCTTCTTCATTCCGCGACCTCGGAAAAAGCAAAACAAATTGTTGTTGAATCCGCCGCCGAGCTTCTTCCCTCTTCTTACTCAAACGCTGGCCGCCAGATGAAGGAACACTGAACGGACATGGCGAGAACAACGCCGGAGAATGGATACGGAACAGTTGAAGCGGCCTGTTTATTCAGGCATTTCAATTGTTATAATTCCTTAACTATTCCATCCGTCTTTGGCTGTGCTGATTACAATTTTCTCTTGTAGACAAACCGGAGGACATGATGAGACCGGGCGACCTGATCTCTAGCCTTCCACCTCTTCCCCAGATGCCGAATCTTATGCCAATACTAAATTCCGGACAGGAGGAGCTGGCCAACCTTCAGTTTCTTCTGAGTAACTTGGAAGTGAAGATAAGAGAGATGGAGAAGAAAGAGGAGGCCGCCCGGGTTGCGCTAGAGGTTGAGAGGAAAGAAAGACAAGAGGAGCATCTGACGATCTGGGCCCATTTAGAGGCGGCGCGGGCTGACTTAGAGACTGCGCGGGCTGAGCTGGAGGCCGAGAAGAAAAGGAGGCCGGAGAGTGAGAGAGCGTTGGAGGCTCGACTTGAATTTGAGAAGAAGGCACGACTTGAAAAGGAACAGATGCTGATAGACCAAATCGCTACAATAACCGCGCGTCTTGATAGAGAGAAAAGGATGTCCTCGAAGCTTGAGGATGACTGTAAATATTATCAAAACAAATATCTTCGTATGACCAGAGAGATTGGCGAGAGCCGGCGCTCGTCTACTGATGAAAGAGCTCGGATGCTGAATCGCCCGGCTGTTGGGGCGAGCTCTAATCCCTTACTTATTAGGGCGTCTGATCCTGCCGCGAATGATCCTGCCGGGGCCCCTTCTGCTCGTACGATCCTTGCTGCGCGGGTAGAAAGGGACGCCGCGCGGCTTCATAGCACGCTCAATCATATCCACTATCACTCGAGTCAAATTTATAGCCTTCTTATTCAGACCGGCGACCAGGTCGCGCGGCTTCATCGTGAGGATAATCCCCAAGAGCCGCATCAGCCATAAGCGGCTTTTAACTTTCATGAATTATGCTTGTAATATTTTTTCCTCTTGTTTACTTCCTGGGATGAACTGATGATCTGGTCTACTTCGGGTAATATTTTCCTTTTAGCGCCTTCTGTTGCGCTTATAATATGAATAGTTTATGCCGAATTGATGTGCAGGTCGCGCGACTAGCGCTGGATGCTTGTGATTTCTTGTCGAACTTTTATTTTCATGCTTATTACAGGTTTTTGCTTAGTCGGTCTGACTTGCCTATGCGCAAGCTATTGCTCTTTCCTTTTATCTGTGTCGCTTTGCGTTATAATCCGCGCGGCTTGACGTCATATCCGCGCTATAATTTGGTTATTTGCAGATCACTATCTCTATAAGTAGTAAGAATTACGGCAATTCATTCCATACTTTCTGAAATGGCGCGAGCTAAGCAGCAGTCGTCGCGGTCTGAGAAAGCTCACGCGGTCCGAACTGACGCGGCTTCTGCTTTTCGATCGGCCAATCATAAGGAATGCCGCTTAACTCCAAGCGAGTTAGATGATTTTATTGCAGAATATATGGTTGGAAGCAATGTAACCGCCCGACTTCCGTTACGTGACGAGCGGATAAATTCTTCGTCTTCTACTAAGATCGCCATTCCCGTCGATCACTTTAAGTATGGCTTCAGATTTCCCCCTCCTCTTGAAGTCATCACTATTCTCGATCACTACGGGGTCGTGCCCGGACAGCTTCCGCCGAATTCCATCGCCTCTATTTATAGTTTTATCTCGTATCTGCGGTCAGAGCGAGTTACTTTTTCGATTTCTTTGTTTCGAAACTTCTTTTCCGTGCGGTCTACTCCGGACGCCGGAACTTCTGTTTTTAGAGGTCATATCTATTTTGGATGCCGAGGAATGAAAGTTGTGAACCTTGCGAACAAGGTTGCGAGCTGGTCCGAGCGGTATGCTATGTTTGAAGGCCCCCTAGGGCTGCTGCAGGTCAACCCGCAAGCGAGGAGTGCGGCGGACTTCAAGTCGGTTAACTCGGAGAAGCGGAGCAGAAGATCTTCGAATCCTTGGAGAATGAGCGACTTGATGTGAACTATTACATTCCATTGTTCGCGGAGCTGGCGGATGTTCGCCCGGAGGACAGTAAGCTTCTCCTCAACTCGTCATTTTATAACCGCGCGGACTGTTCTTTTAAGCCTTAAATTCCTGCAGCTGCCACAGTCGTTCCTTTGAACAAGCCGGTTACTCCGGCCGCTCCAGTTCTGACCCAAAGGGAGAAAAGACAAAAGAAATCCGACCCGCAGTGGTCTGAAGATGAGAGCCCGGCCTCTTCGGGCGAGTTCGAGTTTCTTCGTTCTTGCAGTAATCCGCGCGATCTGAAGGGAAAGCCGACGGTCCTTTGGCATAAGGATGGTGAATGCGTGCAGTTATCCACTGCTCTCCCATTCTGGGGGAGTGAGAAAATTAGCCGGCATGCGTTAGCCGCCGGGGCTGCCATGTATGGCCGAAAAACTTTGAAGAGAGTTCCAGAAGAGGAACTTTCCAGAGTAGCCGCACAGGCCGGCGCCTGGGGTTTTGCGGCCAACCATTTTATGGCCCTTTCGTATAAACAACTGGTATCGGCCCATACTTATCTGGAGAAGAAGTTCGCCGACCAGGCCGATGAGAATGCTAAGCTTAAGGAGATTATTGCGGTAAGTTTTCGACAAACACTTCGGGCTTATCATTTTCAGACCGCGCGACCTGATATCTATCCTCTTTTTGTAGCATCAATATGACATGGACAACCCGGATTTCCAAGACAAGGTCTTCCCTCATGTAGCCGAAGGGATTGATGGTGCTCTGAATCGTTTACGAGATCGGGACGGCCTGGCCGATGGCTTTGAGGATACAACCTTTCCGGATCTCTACCCTGGCCTGAAGGATAAGTTAGACGAGATCACCCTTCGAGCTAAAGGGAAAAACAAGGTCGAATCCAGCGGTAGCGAGGAAGAAAGTAGTGATGAAGAAGCCGAAAAAGAGCCCGCCACGGATGTCGAAGGAGAAAAAGATGGCTCTGATGTAGAATCCAGCGATTCTGAAGAGACCGGACGGTCTCGGACTCGCAAGTCGGGCGGCTCAGGTACTTCGGAAAGCTCGAGTGGTAGCTCCTCGGGTTCCTCCACTCCCAGCAGAGGATATTCGCCTGACGTAAACATTTCTGGCGATGAAGATTCGAGTTCTCCTGCAACCAAGAAACTCAAGCCGGACGAGTAGTTCCTTTTGTAATTTCCTTTTGAGTTTCGTTTTTTACTTTTGCACGACCGACGGTTTGGTTTTGTTAACCGGTCAGTCATGAATCAATGTAAAGATATTTTGAAAACGAAATGGAAAACTTTTACCTGTTCAGCGGTTTGTCTTTACTCACTTGTGTTCACTGCGATCTCCTTCTGTGTTAGATAATTGACCCTTCTAACCAAGTCGTGTGACTTAATATTTAACTCACCCGGTTAAGATAATGATCTTCATAGGATTCCGGTAAAGTAATCATTAGCAAAAAACCCAATCTCATAGCTTGCTTCTTCAATCCGGATCGAGCTGACTTGATTCATCCCGAGAAGGTGTTAACTTATTATGAATATATTATGATATCCAGGGAGCCGGACATAACCAAGCCGCGCGGTTGTTACTAGATTCTGCATACTTGTTTTTCAGGATAAAGAATGCCAAGTCATAAGAACAACCCACAGACCGAGCGGCCAGTATTTTAACTCAAACGACTTGCAATTGAGATTGCTGCAAGCTCCATCTCCGTGAATATAGCTATAACCGATCAGGGAATTGACAAAACCAAGCCATGCGACCATACCCTGGCTTTGTAAGGAAGAATACGAAATCATAAGAAAAATAGTTGATAGACCGCGCGATTACCATTTAATCAGAACGATTTATATGACAGCTTTACATAACATCAACTAATAACCCGCACGGACTGCATATAATTTGCGCGGTTAGCAGCTTTGATACTTGCAATGAGAATCATAATTGCTTGATCGAGAAGAGCCAGTTATTAGCCGAACGGATCGAATTGAAACCCATAAATATAGATCCATGACCCGAATGGCGAGGTCGACCGATAATGATTATTCTCGATCCCCCAATATTTGCCTTGTGACTTTTTATTGTCCTGTTTATTTCAAACCGTCCGGTCTGAAAACCACACTGCATGGCATCTTTGGGACCTGTTCATTCTAAACCGCCCGGTTTGATAACCAGACATCCTGATAAATACTTATTTCAAACCGCCCGGTTTGAGTATAAAGTTGGCCGGTTTGTGATGCACATATGAATCCTGCTTTTTTCTTCAAATGGTCTAGAATGACCATATACGATGAGATAATTCCCTGTAATGAAAAAGATGACTACAGACCCAGATGACCAAGTGGGCAGGTGTGCCTAGGCGGCGAACATTGCTTTCCTCAAGTGGTCATAAGGGCTGTAAGTGACTTGAATGCTCTCCTGCTTGGGGGTCACAAGCTGAGTTGATCAATTGGGCAGGTGTGGTTATGCTGCGGGGGCTCTACCGACATTGCTTTCCTCAGAGGGATCAACTCAGTTGTGGGTTGTAAACGACTCGACTGCTCTCCCGCCTGGGGTTACAAGCCGAGTTGATCAATTGGGCAGGTGTGGTTATGCCGCGGGGGCTCTACCGACATTGCTTTCCTCAGAGGGATCAACTCAGTTGTGGGTTCCGCCCAGGCGTTGCTTGAGAGTACCTTGGAGTATTCGATGGTTATAGACTAAGATGACCTGTTGGGCAGGTGTGGTTATGCCGCGGGGGCTCTACCGACATTGCTTTCCTCAGAAAGATCATCAAAGTTATAACCATATCCCTTTCGGAGTATGATAGAGCTAACAATCACCCGGACTTGGTGCGTTAGATATCAACCGAGATCTGAGATTCTGAAGACCACCGCACGGGAATTGGCAAGCTGCCACTACACATGTGCGAAAACTCCCCGCTTCATGTGGTCGACGTGGGCTTACACTAATGACTACAATCTGAGGGGGTTCAAGCAGAATTCAGCGATGTCTCCGCGGTTCAGTGAGTTTGATATATAAAGAAAGTAAGAAAAATTTAGACAAGAAGAAGTGTCAGTACGAGGCTTTTCATTGAATATCTAAAAAATGCTTAAAATGAAGAAAACATTTTTTTTAAGGATAAAAACGTTTGAGATCGTCACCGCTCCAAGTGCGTGAGATGTCTTCTCCGTCGCTTGTTTGGAGGCGGTAGGCCCCATTTCTCAAGGCCTCTTTGATGATGAATGGCCCTGCCCAGTTGGGATTCAGCTTTCCAACATTGCCAGATCTGGCTGCAGCATCTACCTTCTTTAGTACCAAATCCCCGACTGCAAACTGTTTTACCCTGACATTCTTGTCAAAGTATTTTGCCATCCTCCTTTTGACTTCTGCCTGTCTGATTGTTGCTTCGTCCTGAAGTTCTTCGATCAGATCCAAATTATACTTGATAGCCTCGTCATTTTCATCTATCCATGCTTCACCTCCCTCCTTTGCATACACTACTCTTGGAGTGACCACCTCAAACTCTATAGGAACAACAGCCTCCGAGCCATGGGATAGTTTGAATGGTGTTTCTCCCGTAGCGGAAGATGGGGTGGTACAAAGAGTCCAAAGGATAGAAGGGAGTTGGTCTGCCCAATTTCCTCTTTGATTCAAGACCCTCTTCATCAAGAGTCGCTGAATCTGCCGATTCGCTGCTTCTACCTGACCATTTGTTCTTGGATGATGCACTGAAGCAAACCGAAGATCAATCCCCACCTGATCGCAAAAGTTTATCATCTCTGGATTGTTAAATTGTGGACCATTGTCGGTGACAATTGCTAGCGGAATTCCATGCCGGCAGACTATCTCTCCCCAGATGAAGTTCCGGATAATTTGAGTTGTAGTTTTTGCTAATGCTTTTACCTCAATCCATTTGCTGAAGTAGTCGATCATTACAATGATAAAACGACGCTGGCCACTGGCTACTGGGAAGGGTCCGATAAGATCCATCCCCCATACTGCGAAGGGCCACGACGCAGTTATTGATCTGAGTGACTGAGCAGGCAAATGCTGAAGAGGAGCGAACTTTTAATACTGAACACACCGCTTGGCAAATGCTTCAGCGTCCTTTCTCATGGTTGGCCAAAAATATCCTTGCCTCAAAATCCTCTTTTCCAACGTCTTTGCTCCGGAGTGACTGCCGCACTCCCCAGAATGGACTTCTTGTAGTATAGTGGGGATCTCTTCTTCCGAGACGCATCGAGCCAAAGGAGAGATGAAAGTTTTTCGGCACAAGATTCCAGCCACCAAGCAATAATAAGCCGCTTTTCTCCTGAATCTCCTTCTGTCTTTGATAGATTCGTGGAACTCTCCTTTTGTCAGGTATAATTCATAAGGATCCATCCAGGAAGGATGTTGATCGATTTGCATTAGTTCCCCCTCCTCTATAGCTGGATGAAAAAGCTCAGAGGTCACTCCTCCTGATGGAAGACCGAACTTTGATAACTCATCGGCTTCTCCATTCTGCGTCCTCGGGATATGTTCGATGACGAAAGATTTAAATCTTCCAATCTCTTCTTTTGCTAGCAGTAGATATTTCCGTAATGTTGGCTCACGTGTTTCATAGTTGCCCAAAACCTGCGAAGCCATCACCAGAGAATCAGTTTTTACATGTACATGCTCTATGCCCAGTTCTTTCGCAAGTCTTAGCCCGGCTAGAAGCGTCTCATATTCGGCTTGATTATTCGTCACCGAAAAAAAGAACTTGATTGCCTGTTCGAGCTTAAGACCATTAGGACTGAGCAAGATTACTCCTGCTCCTGCCAAGTTCTTCCCCGAAGCACCATCCACGAAGATAGTCCAGGCCCAAGGGGACTTCCCTACTTGCTCGGAATCTGATTCTGGTATATCGACCATGAAATCTGCCAAGACTTGGGCCTTGATTGCGGTTCTGGGGATATAAGTTATTTCAAACTCGCTTAGCTCGATGGCCCACTTGGCTAATCTTCCTGAATGGTCAGGCTTTTCCAGGATGTTCCTTAATGGATGGTCTGTGATTACTTGGATTGGATGTGCTTGGAAATAAGGTCGGAGCCTTCTTGAGGATTGAACCAGAGCCAGAGCCAGCTTTTCCAGGATCGAATATCTCGTTTCTGCATCTTTAAGTATATGGCTAACATAGTATATAGGAAACTGCCTCTTCTTTTCTTCTCGAACGAGAACAGAGCTGACAGCATCGGGTCCAACCCCCAAATATAAGAACAGAGTTTCCCCTACATGAGGGCTCTGGAGAAGAGGAGTCGATGTTAATTGTTTCTTCAGTTGATTAAATGCGTCATCGCACTTCTTGTCCCACTCAAACTTCGACCCTCCTCGGAGTGTTTTGAAGAAAGGAGCACTTTTATCTCCTGATTTAGAGATAAACCTGCTCAGTCCTGCCAATCTTCCTCCAAGTTGTTGTACTTCTTTCGTATTACGAGGAGGGGTCATTTCTAGTATGGCTTTTACCTTATCCGGATTTGGTGCCAGGCCATCGGGCGTGAGGAGGTGTCCAAGAAACTTTCCCTTATTTGCCCCAAACACACATTTCAAAGGGTTTAATTTTAACTTGAACCTCCGTAGAGTAGCGAACGTCTCTACGAGGTCTGCCAAGTGAATTGAGAAGGTTTTACTTTTTAGGAGGAGGTCATCAACATAAACCTCGAGGTTCCTTCCTTTCTGCTGTTTAAAGACGGTGTCCATCATCCTTTGGTATGTTGCCCCTGCATTCTTAAGCCCAAAGGGCATTACGAGGTAACAGTAACAACTATCGTTCGTGATGAAAGACGTATGCGGGATATCAGGTTTATGCATTTTGATTTGGTGATAACCAGAAAATGCATCGAGAAAGCTCATAAAGTTATACCCCACCGCGGAATCTACTAAAACATCTATCCGAGGCAATGGGTAACAATCTTTGGGGCATGCTTTATTGAGTTTTGTGAAATCTACACACATGCGTCATTTTCCCCCAGATTTTTTCACCATTACAACATTTGACATCCAAGTGGGGTATTGGATTTCAGAAATGAAATTTGCTTTAAGAAGTTTTGCAACTTCTTCTTTGATGGGTACCGCCAACTTGGATGCCACCTCTCTCTTCTTTTGTTGGATCGGTTTGAATTCAGAGGAGACATTGAGGTGATGGCAGGCAACATCTGGATCTACTCCAGGCATATCTTCCGCCGACCAGGCGAAGATGTCCAGATTCTTCAATAGACAGGAGATCAGTTGAATCTTCTCCTCTTCTGGTAGTTCGGCATTGATGATTAGTTTCTTTTCTTCCTCTTCAGCAATGGGGATCTCTTGGGTCTCCTGGGCAGGTTCCAGGTGAGCCATTTCTCGCTCTGTGCTTCCCTTAACCTCTTCCAGGGCCCTGGACACTTCGTGAACGTCATTCTCAAGTTCAGGAAATAGTGTCTCGGTGATCACATTGACTGTTTTTACATAGCATTCCCGAGCGACCTTTGGATTACTTCGGATCCGATACTGACGTCCTTCGGCAGCGAACTTTAAAGCCAAGTGGAAAGTGGATACTATTGCCTTGTAAGCGTTCAGGATTGGCCTTCCAAAGATTTCACAATAACTGCTCGGGGCTTCCACCACTACGAAGCTTATCAGCTTTGTTATGCCTCCCAATGACACCAAAAGCTTTACACACCCTTCTACTTCTTTCTTTTCTCCTGAGAAGCCGTAGAGGGGCCCTTCCGTGGAGAGCAGAGACTTTCCAGTCTTAAGGGCTTCGAATGTTTGACGGAAAATGAGGTTAACTGAACTACCGGTATCGATCAGAATCTTGTGTACAGTGTAGTTCTCGATAACTGCCTTTATAACTACAGCATCATCGAAAGGGTTTGCATTCGGGGGAAGGTCTTCTTGGCCGAAAGTAACGATCGACCTTTCTGGGGCGGAAGTGGAGGCGGCCGCCACTTCTTGCTTGGAGATTCTTCCAATGCTGGATTTTCGAGAGGACTCTGCCCCTGCTCCACCATGGATACAGTAGACGTTGCCGAGGGGACCAACGTCATTTACTTCTACGCATTCGGTGACAGGATGTATATCCCCATAACAACCTGCCTCTTCCACGTCAGCACATTCCCAGGTCACTTCGACCGCTTCCTTCTTCTTTTCGGTTCGGGGCTCAGCAGGTGTGTCTTTGTGGACTAGTCCTCGGAGCTTCCCTTCCCTTAGAAGCTTTTCTACCAGGAAGCGGAGGGCTCGGCAATCTTCCGTCAGATGACCTGCTTCTTTGTGATATTCACAATAAAGATTCAGATTTCGGCTGTGAACATCCGATCTCATAGGAGCAGGTTTCTTAAAGTCAGGTATCTTTTGCAAAATTTGGACTACTTCGTCCATGGATATATTCAGAGAAGTGAATGATTCTTGCGAATCATCATATTGGATGGAAGGGGCAGTCGAGGATGGCTGCGTGGTATATTGTTGCAGATATACCGGCATGGCCTGTGAAATGGCCATGGATGGAGCGGGTGTGATGGCCAACGGTGGTTTCTGATCTTGAAACCGCTGGTGGCCAATGAATGGTTGCTTGTGCTTGTAGTTCCTCCCCCTTTGAGCTCGGGGTTCAAAATAAGACGGAGCGGATGATTGATTATTAGGAAGTGAGTAAGGTTGACCTTGATCATTTAGAAGCCTAGCCACATACCCAGGGTTAGTTTTTTCACCCCTGATAAACATATTGGCCATACTTATCAATTCCTGATAAGTTCGAGGTTCTCTTATGCCGGCTTCGAATTTTAGGGGGCCTTCTCTCAGCCCATTCATCAGAGCTACCCTGTATAGCTCTGGATCCACATTTTGGATCTCCATTATCTCTTTTTGGAAACGGTCGACGAACCTGACCCAGGTCTCGTCCTCCCGCTGCTTAATATCAAAGAGGGCCGCCGGACCACTCTTTCTCTTTTTTGAGGTAGAGAATCTAAGCAAAAATTCTCTACGCAGCTCGGCAAAGCAGCTGATTGACCTTGGATTCAACCCATAAAACCATTCTCTTGCTTGCCCCTCAAAGGACGTCACAAGAAGTTTGCATTTGATAGCATCGATCAGGGTTCTTAGTGCTATGGCTGACTCAAAAGCTTGAAGATGGAGGGCTGGATCAGCTTCTCCGTTATAGGCTGCCAGACGTGGCTCTCTGAAGCCATTCAGAGCTGCCTCGCTCCGGATATAATCCACGAATGGGTAAGTCTCTTCCATATCTTCGTACAGAGGAGGAACATTGTAATAAGCCATCTGACTCATGGTGGCCTGGGGATAAGCCGCCCGACCTGCGGCGGTTTGTGGATAAGCCGCCTGATAAGATCTGGCAGCGGCTTCTGGCGGACAGGCCGTCGGGTTGGACAGGCGGGCTGCCTGAAAAGTCGCCTCCTGGAAATCCAAAATCCGGGCCGGCGTGTTCTGGGCGGCTTCCTGGTAATAACTCTGTCGTGCGGCAAAGTCGCCCTGAGCCGACTGGCAAGTTGCGGCTTGTGGAAGCGGGTATGGAGGGGGAGGAAGGACCGGAGTGACCGCTTGGTTAACCGCGACCTGGGGAACTAGTCGCTCGGTTAACACGGCCAAGGCTTGGCTGATCGCCTCCAGGCGCTGGTCAGTCGCCTTTTGAGCTCGCTCGGCCTCACGCTTGCTTTCTTCCAGAGCCTCCCATAGTGAATCCTCACTATGGTCAGAGCGATCTCTAGGAGGGAAATGGCGGTCTGACATTTCTTCGAAGTTTTCACCAACAACCTGCGATCTGAAGGTCGCGTGTTTCTGTTGAAACCAAAGATGTACCCCCGCGGTTTGCGACTAGAAAAACGGAGGTTGCGGATTGCTGGTTACTTAGAAAGAAGAGAATGAGATCGCTAGCAGCGGTCGAGGCTGGACTTCGCCCGTCACGGCAAATGCCATTCCTGTGACGGGCTTTCCTTTGATTAAAGTAAGAGGGTTACAAGTGCAAGCCGGCCGGTCAAGCAGGTCGCAAGACAGGGAACTCGAGTCCGCAGCTCAAACAAGCGAGCTCCTAGATTCGAGTGTCCGTCCCTTGGGAACGTTGCCGCCCCCTATTTATAGGCTTGGGGACCTGCCCGAACGGGCAGAGATAAAATAACCGCCTGCCCGGGTACAGGAGAAACGGGCAGGCGGTGACGGGATTCAGAAGGGAAAGAGAAGAGAAGCCGCGCGGCTTAGCGGCTTGGGCTCCCGGTCTTCCTTTGGCTTGGCCTGGAGGTGTAGTGACCAAGGCGACGTTTCAACCCGGGCGGTCTCATACCAGAGACCGCGATTTGCCTTTGGGACTTGTCCTTGGCTGATCTTCATTCTTTGGAGACGACTTGAGGGCTCAGACCGCCCGGTCTGCGTTGGTTGGTGCTGGATGTCCTTTACTGAGACTGGTCCGGGCGATCTTGAGCTTTAGACCGCCCAGTCTGGGAGTAGTACCACTCGGAAGCGGTCTCTTGGGTAAACAGGCGAGACATGATTCATAAGAATCACGGAGATGAGAAGAACAAACACACCAAAACTGAAACTGGCGGTCTGCTAAAGCAGAGATCCCACAGACCGCACAGACCGCAAAAAGGCTCAGGTCGCCCGGCTTGCTCTGCTGTACTCCCAGACCGCTTGCACAGTCAGACCGCAGAAACACCTTGAGACCGCGCGAACAGAAGCAGACAACCTGCACTGCCAGACCCCAATCCTAGACCGCACGAACTGAAGCTTATTGGAACAAAGAACTGAAGCTGACGCCAGACCGCAACTCTGATCGCCTAACCGCTGAAGGTCGCCTGATCGCTGAGCTCGCTGCGAACAGTATAAGAACACAATAAACCAGTTCGCTGACAGACCGCAGACGAACTGTTTATTCAAGCCACCAGAAATCACCAAGGAAGGAGACCGCACCCTGCTGACCGCAAACCTGCGAACACAACAACGGTTAACTCGCATCCAAGTCGCGCGACCTCAAACTTGAGACCGCAAGAAACAATCCGGGCTCTTGTTCTTACAATTCTTGTTAGGAATGACAGGCCCTGCACCCCTATTTATAGGCGGAGAGACGGATGTCGTCACCGCACAAACCGAGATACAATAACCGCCCATCAGATCGCGAACGGTCTCACAAGGCAGACCGCGCGAACACAGCACTTGGACAAGATTCAGTCCAATACCGAAGTCAGCAGCAAGCCGCGCACAAGCCGCGCGGATACAACGACCACCCTTCCTGAGATCGCCAAGACAAGGACGAACACCTGGCCGACTTGAGCCAAGTCGCCAGAGCAGCCCAAACAACCCGCCCGGTCACGGCGGTCAACCAAGAACAGGCCGCCCAGAACAAGACCGGAAGAACTCGCAACAGGTTGCCAGAACCAATCGACCAAACCAAGAAGCAGGCTGGCCGATCACACCAAATCGCCCGAACAGCAGGGAGAGATCGCAGAACCAAACCGCCAGAGCACCAGCCTAGACCGCGCGGTCTCTGCAGTCTCCAGCCTCCAGACCGGCCGGACTCCCTTCCACTTCACTTCAACAATTTCAACAGCACGGTGCGGCTGTGCTAGACGCAGAGAAACCCGGCCCTTGCGGCTGATGCTGGAGATGGCGAGGCTTCTGTAGAAGGCTTCAGAAGAAGGTGCGGCTAGAGGAAGGTGCGTGCGTTGAAGACGACGGTAGGATGTCCCTGGTTGAAGTCGTACGCTGGCGAGGATGCTGAGAGGAGGACGGCTTGGTCTTCTGGCAGGGGAAAGATGATGGTGGGCATGATCAATTCCAAGGAATGGAGCGGGCTGCTGTTTGTCAAAGGGCTGGAATGAAGGAACAACCGCTGGAAAACAATGTCTGGATGTCGGCCGATCCGATGGAAGTTATGGTGGGGATCATCGAAGGCTTTGATACCAAGGTGTTATGGGCTTACTCGAAGCGGTGGCTGGAGTAGTGGTCGGAGGCGACGATGATGGTGGTGGGGGATACAACGGAGCCTTAATCGTGGCTGCCTAAGCGGGGCTTGCTCGTTAGAGGAGAGAGCTACCAAGATCTCACATTCAAGACAAGGAATTAGAACTATTTCATTTCATGCCAACTCAAGACCCAAGTGTCACTTAAATAACAACTACAATGACATAACAACAACAACAACACTCAAGCCTTTATCCCACCATAGTGGGGTCGGCTATATGGATCCTCTGTCGCCATTGCGCCCTATCTTTAAGCATAGTCTCATTAATGCCTAAGTACATCATGTCTTTCTTTATAGTTTCATTCCAAGTCTTTTTTGGTCTACCCCTCCCCCGTTTAACATGTCTAGTGACTACAATGACATAAGCATAAAATATTAAAGATAAGGAAATATTAAAATATGCTTGACTATTAAAGACAAGGATATATTAAAGACAAGGAAATATTAAAATATACTTGACTATTAAAATACTAGGACTGCACATGCTGCCCATAACAAAATGTGATAACTGGTGCATTGAACTTGGTCCTTAGGATGGATCCTCGCACCTAATTATGTTGACACGTGTCAGCAATGATCATCAAACTTATTTTAATAATGCTTAATTTCATGATTTGGTCTCATTATGTACAGTTTGTGGTAAGCAACAGGGAAAAACAAGTTATTTGAATGGTACAATAAAGCAGCCCATGGAAGATTACCCAACTACGTACTCTGTATGAAGGTCAACAATGCCTTAATAATGCTTATACTCAAGAAAATGATGAAAGGATATATAAGTTATGGTGCACGATTTATATTTGTAGACAAAAGCAGAACCTTGCATATTCTCTTCTATATGTTAAATACAATGTATAAATACAAATATATAGGAGGGAGAAAGAGAGAGGAGTTCCTTATACACAATGTGGGACTAAAGAAGGGAGAGAAACAAGAAAATAAAAGGGCTCCAAATGGGCCTTTACATGGACTTTTCTAACACTCCCCCGCAAGCTGGAGCGTACAAGTCGTAGGCACCCCAGCTTGGACAGGAATTGATAAAATAGGGTACTTGGTAAGGCCTTGGTGAGAATATCAGCAACTTGGTCAGTACACGGAACATGCTTTAATTCTAACTTCTTCATTTGAACTTTCTCCCGGATGAAGTGACAGTCCACTTCGATGTGTTTCGTTCTTTCGTGGAAGACTGAGTTCTTAGAAATGTGTATAGCAGCTTGACTGTCACATAGTAAGACAGCTGGTGAGGGAAGTTTTACTCCTAGATCAGCGAGGAGACTTTCAAGTCATGTGAGTTCAGAGACAACTGATGTCATCGAACGGTATTCTGCTTCAGCTGATGATCGAGCAACCACAACTTGTTTCTTACTACGCCAGGTAACAAGGTGACATCCAAAGTAGGTACAAAATCCACTAGTAGACCGCCCATTATCCAGGGAACCGGCATAATCTGCATCAGAATGCGCAACCAAAGTTGGAGTAGAAGACGAAGTTTTGTATACCACTTGAACAGAGGCTGTTTTTAGATATCTTAGGATGCGTTCGACAGCTTGAAGATGAGACATTCGAGGGGAATGCATAAACCGGCTGACAACCCCAACAGCAAAGGATATATCTGATCTCGTGACCGTTAGGTAAATCAGTTTTCCAACAAGTCGTCGATAATATTTTGGATTTGGAAGAAGAAGATCATCATCAGATGCGTGTGCACACAACTTGTGATTTACATCCATAGGAGTGTTAATCGATTTGCATCCAGAGTAGTCAGCATTCCGAAGAAGATCGAGACAGTACTTCCGTTGAGAGAGGACAAGTTCATCAGGACGTCTCGTAATCTCAAGACCAAGGAAGTATCGAAGGTTCCCTAGATCTTTTGTTTGAAAGTCGGAGCTAAGGTGTTGTTTGACCGCTTGTATTCCCTTTGAATCATTTCCAATGATTAGGATGTCATCAACATATACCAATTGAAGAACCGTTCATGTTGTTCGATGTCGAGTGAACAGAGAGAAGTCTGCCGAATTCCGAGTAAAGCCAACTTCCCGAACAACCTTATTGAACTTGTCAAACCATGTCCGAGGGGATTGTTTGAGACCATATATTGACTTCTTAAGGTGACAAACTCGGGACTCCCCCGTGGTATCAAACCCGGGAGGCTGTTGCATGTAGACTGTTTCTTGTAGGTTACTATTTAAAAAGGCATTCTTGATATCCAGTTGATGTAAGGGTCATTGACGATGCACAACCACAGAGAGGAGGACACGAACTGTGCTGAGCTTGGCAACTGGAGAGAATGTTTCCTCATATTCGGGACCTTGTTGTTGGGTAAAGCCACGAGCCACCAGTCGGGCTTTCAGACGATCAATTGTCTCATCAGGAGCATGCTTGATAACAAAGACCCATTTGCGCCCAACAAGTGTCTGTCCTGGAGGGAGGGGGACCAGGTCCCATGTCTGGTTAGCCCAGAGAGCTGTCATTTCTTCGTCCATGGCTGCCCGCCAGCCTGGATGTTGGAGAGCCTAATGCACAGAGTTAAGTACAGAAATAGAGGATAATGAAGTAGCAAAGTGATGAAGCGGTGGGGACAGGCAATGTAAGGATACATAATTCGCCATGGGATGAGCGGTGGACGCTGGTGCCGGATCTGCAGGGCGCAGAGTGTCAGAGGTTGAGGTCGACTGTATTGGGGCAATGGAGCGAGGAGTGCGTCGAGTGTAGACACAGATAAGAGGTGGCTTGTGGAGAGCGGGAGCATGGTCAGGAAGGAGTAGTGGTAGAGTGGTAACTGGAACGACAGGGCGTGGGAAGGATGGTGGTGGAAGAGGTGGGGTCGGTGCGGAGAAGAAAGGTTGATCCTCCTGAAAGGTAACATTTGCAGAAACGGTCACTTTTTGGGTAGTAGGAGAGTAGCAAACGTAGTCTTTCTGAGTACGTCAATAGCCGACGAATATGTGTTTGGCTGCACGGGGATCCAATTGGTCCGTGGACGGACCATGTAGGTGGACGTAGCAGGTACAACCAAATATACAGGGTGTGAGA
Organism: Dactylorhiza incarnata; assembly: GCA_033032865.1. Classification (NCBI taxonomy): domain Eukaryota; kingdom Viridiplantae; phylum Streptophyta; class Magnoliopsida; order Asparagales; family Orchidaceae; genus Dactylorhiza; species Dactylorhiza incarnata. The sequence continues at coordinate 3,696,682 of JAWHQI010000244.1, read as the reverse complement.
GAGAACGCCAGAGTGGAGGGGAAAAGGAGGCTAAACAGAGTAGCATTTTGGAGGACGGAGGAAGGAAGACAGTTAATGAGATAACATATCGTGGACAGCGTAGTTCCAATAGGCTTTGTGAAAGATATGGGTTGTCAATGATCCACACATAGAGGGGGGGGGGGTGATTAGGTGTTGTCTGATTTCTTAGTTATTTTTTAGAGTTTATCTATCGCAACACACAAGCATCACAGAAAACACACAATGATTTATAGTGGTTCCCTACAAGACAATGTGTCTAGGGGTAGTCCACTGTCCTTCCCACCTATCTAGCAGTGTGCTAAACCAGGCAACTTCTCCAACTCAGATCTTTTCACTATAATCAGATCTTACAACTCAGGTTCACATATAACCCTACAAAGCTCAGACTTTACAAGTCTTATAATCTCAGATCTTCAACAAGATCCTACCAAAACTCAGGTTCACTAAGAATCCTACCAACTCAGATCTATCACTAGATCCTGCCAGCTCAGGCTCACAAAGAACGCTACAAAGCAATACAGAGATGTTATTATAGAAGAGAAGACTTCAGAATGAAAGCTTTGAATCACATATCTTCTTCTTCTTCTTGTAACAATAAGCCCAAAGATCTTGTGGATCAGTGAACCTTTCTTTAGAATCTTCTATAGAGACCTTCATTGCACAGCAACAATGAAGTCTTCTTCTTTTTGTTGATTCTTTTCTTTCCCTTCAGGGAATATGTGTGAGAATAAAACTTGAGAGAATACTGAGTAAGTGTGTCCCTGTAGATAAAATTATCTTCTTGTATATGCTCTGCAATTTTACATAAAACCCTTAATGATTATTCCATAATCAATTTTCCGTTTGAAAACGTCTTGCAGAATTGACAATTCTTTATCATAATTACTAGCCTTTCTTGGAACTTGCAGAATATAGAAATAATAAATTTCTTTCTTAAATACTGTGTAACGACTATATTTTGTAGAGAATATATCATTCATTTCTCCTTGATTTGTACGCAAGATAGACGACGTGCACATTCCCTGAATATCAATTTCCAAGAAAGTTTGCGCATTAAATGTTGTTTTGCAACTATCAAGACGATATTGTTCCTTCAAGACGATATCATCTTGATCAACATATATTCTTCATGACGATGTCGTCGATATACTTTCTACTTCAGTACTTGACTTGTTATCTCAATGAGATTGCTTCTTCTAGACGATATCACCGAGATACTTCCTTATATGCAATAAGTCTTCAATCTCCAAGGTAGTATGCTTCGATTAAGACGATATCGTCGACATACATCCTTCTTCAAGGTTTTATGTAATATCTCAACAATATTACTTCTTCTTGACGATATCGTCGAGATATTCTTTTTCATATGACTTAGACTTTTCTTCAAGCTGATGATCTTTCTTCAAGATGATAATGTCTTGATCTTCAAGATGATATAAGGTCTTTAAACTGATGTTTGTCTTCATGACTCTTTCTTCATGACTTAATGAGTCAAATCATTACTCATCGAGACTGTACCACTTCTTCAAGACGATGTCGTCGAAACATCTAGACTTGGTCTTTCTCAGCTATAAGTTTTCTTCAAGACGATATCGTCGAGACATCTTAGCTTTATCCACGATAAACTTTCATTAAGACGATATCGTCGATATCTGAACTTAGCTTTATCCACGACAAGCTTTCTACAACCTTCAAAACGATGCGTCTTCATCAAGACGACATCGTCGACACTATTTCGACATGATATTTTTCTCCACGATTCTTCTGCTGAGTCTTGAGACGATATTTTACTTAGTTAATTTTTCATTACTTTTATCGTCTATATACTAGTGATGTAGTCTTGATGCTTTCTCAACAATATGTATATTATCTCAGCGATATATCCAGTCTTGGATAATTTTAGACTTAGAAAATTACCTGATATATGATTTATTTTCTGCAGTCATGAATAAGTTATGTCATCAAATACATAATGCATTTATCATAGATCTGAGCATTTCTTCAAATAAGGAACATTGCTGGGCACAATTCCCAACAATTTCCCCATATTTGAAGAAGTCATAACTCACTTCAATGATAAATGTTTAGGTATAAATAAAATCATAATTTGAAGACATTCAGAGAATATTATATGATTCATCTATAACATGACATAAATAGAGAATGTTTTAGAACAAAAATATAACACAGTTATTTTTAAATAAAACATTCTATGGTCTTCAGATCCTGCTGCTGCTTCTTTTTCTTTTTCTCTTCTGTCTTTCATTAAAACTGATAGGTTTTGGGATCTTCTTTGGAGAAGGAGGACCATGAGGAAAAGCCAGTTTGTGATTTCTCCTTTTCTCCATCTGAATTGAGTGTAGGTTCCAATCAGCAGAATAATATACTCTCTCTGACTCATCCTGAGGGTATCCACTTTCCATCCAGGCTTCTGAGATCAGAGTCCTAAAGTTAGGACTCTACTTGCATGACTGTGGATCCTACTCAATTTCTCTAAGCCTCTTCTGCCTGTATCTCTTGCTCTGAGTCCTTTTTCTTTTTCTGGAGCTAGCAGATTCTCCAACTTTTATGTCGTAGACCTCTGATGCAGTGCTTTCAGAAGGTTCTGCTAACTCAAAAATTGAGGGAGGCTTCTGTAAGGCTTGCCTGACCTGATTTACTGTCCACATGGCTTGATTGGAGCCAGCATTTATCATTGCTCTCTCCCCCTTTAGGACTTCTTCAACTATGTGGTCATCAAAAGTAACTTGTACTAAATTCATCCTTTCATGCAGATGTTGTTCAGCCTCATCCAAGTTATTCCTTACCTCTAGCAGATGTTCATCTAAATTCTAAGTATTAACTTCCATTCTGTTCAGGATTTGATCTCTATCTGAATTCATGAACCCTGCTATCTGTTGAAATGCTCTCTTTGTATTCCTTTGCACAGTGCCTTGGTTTTGTAAGAGCTGGTGAGTCTGATGTCCAACCTTGTTGATCTCCTAACCAACATGTTTCATGGCTGGTGCAGCTAAATGAAAGAAGTGAGTGTGTTGAGTGTTGAGATATTGCATATCATTCTTTACAGTCTGCAGCTCAGCTTTTATTTCTTGCCTCAAGTCATCTACAGTCTGTAGAATGAACTTTTCTATCTTCTCCCTTTGAATATTCAGCAAGGCTGAGATCATATGAAACATGGAGCCTGAGTGATCAGTGGATGGTCCAGCTGTATTCACTTTAGTAGCTGCATCTTCTTCTGGAGGACCTTCAGAACCACTATCTTGAGTCAGGAAGACAGGAAAGTTTATCTTCATCTGCTCATTGATAAGTAGTATTTTGACCTATTTTTATTATAGTATTTAGGATGATATTAATATGAATTTGTAAATAATTTATCAATTTTACTCAAATAATCATTTCCTTTTGATAATTGTTTACTAACTTAAGTTTATTTTCTGTTTTCAGGATTTCTGGAGTTTTTCCTCGAAAATGCAAGTACACGCCCTCAGTCACGCCCGTGACCAAGGGCGTGTCAACATAAAGATCAATTCCAGCTCACTGCCGTGTTCCAGAGCCGAATCCAGGAAGAAATACATGTCACGCCCGCGGTCACGCCCGTGACCGAGGCCGTGTAAGGCGACATGGCCATGACTAGCCAAATTCTAGCTCATCCAGACGGACCACTCGGAACATGCCCGTGTTGGTCAAGTCGCGCCCGTGACTTTCATTTGTCACGCCCGTGTAACCTCCAGCCGATCCCGCCGCTCTTCCAGCAGTCACGCCCCGGACCCAGCCATGTACACGCCCGTGACTTTCAAATGTCAATCCCGTGTAACTTTTGCCGCCAGAGTCACGCCTCCTTCCCGCTGAAGTATTCCCGCCAGCGCCAGTTTTAAGATTACACGCCCTAGGTCACGGGCGTGACCTAGGGTGTGACGCGCACGTAACGCCTGCAATAACTCCAGAAAGCGCCCTCTCCGCACCAGCTTCGATCACGCCCCTTACACGCCCTCGGTCACGGGCGTGACCGAGGGCGTGTAACCTCAAAATTTGCCTATTTGAAGGCAGCTCCTCCACATCTCAAAGCATCCATTTTTCCACCCTTCTTGGGTCGAAACTCCTCTCATCTGCCCCCTTTTGGGGCAGAATTGCTTTTCTTATTCTTGTATTTTCTTTTATTAGCTTAGATTTCAATTCCATGTACTTTAATTTTATGCAATTAGTCTTAGATTTTATTTCATGCAATTGTCTTCAATTTCTTGTTTTCCTTTCTTCATGTAATCCAAATTTCTTTTAATAAAATGTATTTACCCTTCTTTTCATCTCTTTATTTTCATGTCAATTAGTTGTTTAATTAAATCTTGAGAATCGCAATCTTCGGATGAAATTATCTTTCTCGCTATTATTTTTCTTTTCTTCCTTCGATTTATTCGTGATTTATATCGGGTTCATATGTCGATGTGTGGACTTTTGTATCTGTTTTCATATTCTAGTTAGCCGAGAGGCTCGTGAGTACGAATCAATCACTCAAGGATAAAAAAGTGTAGAACGCAATCCTTGAGAGAGGACGACGTTACCCTTCCGGATTGGAGTAAAAGCCAATAGCGGGATTCACCTCGTAAAGCAAGTATTAGGTTATTGATTATAGAATGAGAATTCAGTTGATATTCCTAATCTTAGTTGGCGTATCCTCGACCCAAGGTGCTTTCATAATCCGGGAATCTCCACGGTCAAGGATCGGATTAGAATTTATCTCTTTTAATTTTCTTTCGAAGTGCGCTTTGATCAAGTCTTGTTTTCTTTTCTTTATTTCGTATTTTAATATTATTCGATAAAATAATAGTTTTGTTTTCCCAAAGTAAAAGTACTCGACAGCCCCGAGTCTAATACGACCTTGATATGTTTTTCATATCTTATGCTATGAATGATAGGTACGCTTGCCAATCCGTTTATAAAATATAAATCTCAAATTTTACGCATCAAATTTTTGGCGCCGTTGCCGGAGAAATTTTGTCAATATTTCGAAAAGGGGAAACGCTATTAATTTTATCTTTCTTTATCTTTATTTTTTTTCTTTTTTTTCCTTGTATTGAAAACAACAACAACAACAGCAGAACCCATATAGTCCCCAATCATTGGGGGTATGGGCGGGGGAAGATTGGAAACAGACCTAACCTTTGGCCCTATGCCCAAAGTGGCTTCTCTCAGAGGAGAAAGACCGAACCTTTGACAATAGATGCACAAAGTGGCTGCTCACAGATTACCACTGAAATAGTGGCCCCCTATACCGTCACGTTTGCTGCGGAACCATGCCCTCAAATCAAAGCCAAAGACATCAGAGAGGGCAGACTCAAGAATCCATTTTGATTTATGTGCACATAACCATGCTTCCTTCATTCAGCATCCTTGTATTGAAAAATGAAAAAAAAATTATATTATGATTAAATTCTTGGAAAGGGAGCTTTGGGCTTGTCATCCCATCGTAGCTCTTAGTACCTTGTGAGCCCTTCACCGGGTAAACCTTGGGAAGTCCAAGACTAATTAAAACATATATAAAAAAAATTCCCTTTTTATTTTATTTTACAAAAAGAAAAAATATATATATAAAACTTATAAAACTAAAAAAATTGTTTTTTTTCATTTTGTTCTTTGTTTTGCTATATTATTTTAATACAGGTATTCGCGGTTGTCTCTCCGTCTCCAAATCAGGGACGTGCTCATCTCCCTCTCTTAGTTCATTTTTCTTTCATGTTTTGTTCGTTTACTTCATGCTTAGTTGAATTTTAAGTATGAGGGTGTATTTCCTAATCTTAATAAAAACTTTGAAAAAAAAAAATTTTAAAAAAATTATAAAAATTTCAAAAATTATAAAATTTTAAAAAAATATATATATATATTTATATATAATAAAGCAAGCCCTTACTTTGGTTTTTGTTATCTCCAAAATCAAACATTTGTGAGTATATTTACAAGCATTTTTATTATTTTTAATTTGCTAATTTTTTGTTTTATCATGGCTAGTTATATTTAATTTTTAGGTGATTTAGTTTTAAGGAATTTATTGTGATCTTAATTTGACTAGAGTAATTTATTTAATACTTTTTTTCTTTTATTTTAATTAGTCTCTTTTTTGTAGTAGTTGTGCTTAACACCTTTAGATTTTAATTATTTCTACTCATGTCTTTGGATTCTTAGGAAATTTCAATTTACTATAGTTGCTCTCAAAATATTTTAATTTAATCTAAAAATTGTTTAGCCTTTTTATCCCTTTAGCCCATTACCCTCAGCCTCCCCCTACCCAAAAAATATATATTTATTAAAAGATCATATGTCAGGAAAATAAGAGGATAACATTCATTATTTCCTAAACATATGCAACTCCTTTGTTTGAAGAATTTTATGAAAAAAATTATGTCATGGAAAATGAGAGGATAAAATTCATCATTTTTCTAAACATATATAAATTGAAAAAAAAAGGATGGGGTGAGAGGATAAAATTCATTACCCCCAATCAAAGTTATCTTCATGTTTACCCAAACTCTTTAGCCAATATGATTGATTTTAGTTTTAAATTAAAATATGGGGAGAGCATAAGTAGTAGTTTGTAATTTTCCATAAGATTCTTTAAAATTGGAGTTTTTATAATTCTAATCTAATTTTGTTTGCAAATTACTCAATTTTGTATGCTAGTTAAATAATTTGAGAATTCTTGGCTAAATATTTCTCTCTTTTCATTTTATTTTCATAATTTAGGACTTATCTTTTAAATCCTAAATTTTTTTAAACTTTTTTTTTGATTTAATAATTTTATAGTTTAATTGAAAATTTTATTTATGTCTTATAAATATTTCTCATACTTTTGCTCTGTAATAGAAAAGCTTAAGTATGGGGGTATTTGATAAGTAGTATTTTGATCTATTTTTATTATAGTATTTATGAGGATATTAATATGAATTTGTAAATAATTATCAATTTTACTTAAATAATCATTTCCTTTTGATAATTGCTTACTAACTTAAGTTTATTTTCTGTTTTCAGGATTTCTGGAGTTTTTCCTCGAAATGCAAGTACACACCCTCAGTCACGCCCGTGACCAAGGGCGTGTCAACATAAAGATCAATTCCAGCTCACTGCCGTGTTCCAGAGCCTATCCAGGAAGAAATACATGTCACGACCTCGGTCAGGCCCGTAACCGAGGTCGTGTAAGGCGACATGGCCATGACTAGCCAAATTCCAACTCATCCCGACGGACCACTCAGTACACGCCCGTGTTGGTCAAGTCACACCCGTGACTTTCATTTGTCACGCTCGTGTAACCTCCAGCCGATCCCGCCGCTCTTCCAGCAGTCACGCCCCGAACCCAGCCATGTACACGCCCGTAACTTTCAAATGTCACGCCCGTGTAACTTTTGCCGCCAGAGTCACGCCTCCTTCCCGTCGAAGTATTCCCGCCAGCGCCAGTTTTAAGATTACACGCCCTAGGTCACGAGCGTGACCTAGGGCATGACGCGGACGTAACGCCTGCAATAACTCCAGAAAGCGCCCTCTCCGCACCAGCTTCGATCATGCCCCTTACACGCCCTTGGTCACGGGCGTGATCGAGGATGTGTAACCTCAAAATTTGCCTATTTAAAGGTAGCTCCTCCACATCTCAAAGTATCCATTTTTCCACTCTTCTTGGGTCGAAACTCATCTCCTCTGCCCCTTTTGGGGCAGAATTGCTTTTCTTATTCTTGTATTTTCTTTTATTAGCTTAGATTTCAATTTCATGTACTTTAATTTTATGCAATTAGTCTTAGATTTTAATTTCATGTACTTTACCCTTCCGGATTGGAGTAAAAGCTAATAGCGGGATTCACCTTGTAAAGCAAGTATTAGGTTATTGATTATAGAATGAGAATTTGGTTGATATTCCTAATCTTAGTTGGGCGTATCCTCGACCAAGGTGCTTTCATAATTCGGGAATCTCCACGGTCAAAGACCGAATTAGAATCTATCTCTTTTAATTTTCATTCGAAGTGCGCTTTGATCAAGTCTAGTTTTCTTTTCTTTATTTCGTATTTTAATTTTCAATTATAAATTATCAACAAAAAAATTATTCGATAAAATAATAGTTTTGTTTTCCCGAAGTAAAAATACTCGACAGCCCCGAGTCTAATACGACCTTGATATGTTTTTCATATCATATGTTATGAACGATAGGTACGCTTGCCTATCCGTTTATAAAATATAAATCTCAAATTTTACGCATCACTCATCTTCTTTTGCCAGCAATTGCTTGTCTTTTATTAGAGCTAGGTCAAGCCCAGTCTGGAGATCAGAACCTTCATCATTCTTTGGTACATTTTCTTCAATTTTCTTTCTTGAGTGATCCTTCTCTTGAATTTCTTTTTCAGGTGCACATTCTTCAGCTTGATTCTCGAGGGTGGAGCACCCCAGGTGGGTCTCCCCCTCAACTCTCTCAGTATCTTGGGCTAAGCAACTCCAGGAACTCCCCCTCAACTAGATCACTGTCTAGAATGGGACTTCTTCTTTCCTCAGGAACCTCTGTGTTAGCAGGTTCACTCATGGCCTCTGGGATCATTTGATTTTGAGCTACCTCCCCCTCTGTCAAAGCAGGGTTTGGTAGAGATGGGGCTCCTTCTTCAGAATTGCTGGAGGACTCTTCCTTATCCGGTTCATTAACTATCACTGTCTTCTTTTTCTTCCCTTTTGGAGCAATCTGGCCATCCTTGGGAGTTTTGGGGATAACTCTCTCCCATCTCTCCAGCATTTTAGAATCCAACCTCTTTGAGTAGTGCAGAGGTGCTCCCATGCTTTTCTTCACAATATCCCCAAGGGTATTCAGTAGGAGGATGGATAGGATTCTTCCATATGATGGAGTCTTCAGGGTGTTCTTAATTCTCTGGAATAAGAATTTTTTTCAGTCTGTCTTCTTTGAAACAATGATCATGCACATTGTTTCAAACATTTCTTTTGAAATCCTGTCATGGGAACCAGGCTTGCACAACAGTACTTTCCCCACAATATCTGCAAGGAGCTTTCCCTTCTAGTTGAATTCGGCCTTCTTAATAGACTTGTAGGTCTTGCCACTATGCCCACACCAGGCATATCCAACAGATAGATCCTCAGCTGTCAAGTCTTCCTCTTCGACCTCTTTCTCTAGCCTTGGAATCCTTAGAGCTTTTCCTAAGCTCTTCGCAGTTACTTTGATCTTCTCTCCGGCCACAGTAGACTTTAGAATTGTCCCTGAGCTATTTATTCTAGCTCCATCAAAGAATTCCTGGACTTCTTTGTTCATGAGAGCACTAGGTTCACAGAGCAGATACTCCAGCCCCACCGATTCCACCAATACGATTACTGACCTGATTTCTTCGGAGCAAGAGCTGAATCCTCCCCTCATGAGCTCACATCCGGAGATGATTGAGGATTCTTCCTTCTTTGGAGCCATTGAAGCAGAACGTCGAGAACGAGTGATTGTTGGAGACGGAACGAAGGTTTGTCGCGGAAATGACTTTGGGAAAACGAAAGCGTAATTTTTGACCTAAGCATTCACTCTATTTATATTAGAAGTAGATGAAGAGGCGCGTACCTTTTTGTCTTGATTAATAGATTGAAAATCCATCGGACGACTCTGATTAAAGATCCAATACAGCATTAAGTGTCTGCGTTGTATTTCGATAAAACGTATCTTTATCGTCGATAGTGTCGTCAAAACTACTTCAATCTAGTCGTCAGAATCACTTCAGCATTGTCGTCGAGATTTCACCAATCACGTCGAGACACAAATTTTGTCATCGAAACTGCTCGTTTTGTATCGCTGAGATTTTATCCATGTCGTCGAAATACTCATCTAATACTTGTCTAACTTGAGCATTCCTTTGAGGAATTCTTGGGGACAATGCTATTTGTATTTTCTCCTTCACATCTCTTATATAGATTACCAATTTGATGTTTACTTGGGCAGGGCTCCATTCTTCAAGGGTTGGTTCCTTCTTTACTTCATGCACTCTCTTTATTTTGGCTTCTTGTTCTTCAAGGGCAGCATGATCTCTTTTGCCTTTTGACTTACCTACTTCTCAAGTATGGTGATGAGAGAGTGGGGGCTATGATGGTTGAACATGATACTCATCTTCAATCATTGATCTGAGGTCTCCATTGTGAGTTGATTTGTGGACTACTCCCCCTCCATTGTTGCAGGGACTTGATAGATTCTTCTAATTCTTGAATAACTTCATGTCCACTACTTAGATCTTCCCAGATACCTCAATTTTCATGTTCAGAACAACCTCTTGAGCAATTTTGAGAACATCTTCTTGATGTACTTCATTTTGAAGAGCTGGATCATTTTCCATCAGTTGTATCTTCTCTTAGAGGCTCCCCCTCAATAGAGGCAAGTGAGGGTTGAACTTCTTCTGGGGAAGTGTGCTGATATTTGAGTGGCATCAGTTTGTTTGAAACTCCAAGTATCATTATTAGCCTATTCTCTCTGGATTGAGTTTTCTTGAATACTTATTTACCCTAGTCTTGTGTCTGGAGCAATCATTGTCCAACTATCAGAAGGGTTGATATTTGGACATACCTGCAAAAAGGATTACTTATCCTTAGGCACCCAATTGGATTTGGGTCCTAGGTTCATGTTAGGGAAATAACCTGAAATACTACACCTATGAGTGGTCGATGCCCAAGACGCTGATGCCAATCAACGGAGGAGACTGGGGAGAGGATGGTAGGGGAAACATCAAGAAGGTAGAGCCCATTTTGCAGTCGTCCCTTACCAATGATACTCTGTGTCCGTCGATCCAACATAAAAAAAGAGGAAGAAGTGAATGTTACTGAGCAATCCAAATCGGTAGTGAGGCGACTAACAGAAAGTAAATTGAACGGGGAGCCCGGAATATGAAGAGCCGAGCGGAGAGAGATAGAAGAATTGAGAAGGATATCAGCAGAGCCGGAGACAGGGACGATGTCGTCATTGACTACTGTGATGCACTTAGGATGAGTAAAATCCAAGTATTTATGTGGTTTCAGCGAGGTGATATGGTGGGTAGCACATGAATCCACTATCCAGCGCGGACTAGTGGAGAGACGAGCGATACCTTCATTGGAGATGGAGGCGATGGAGGCAGGTGGGTGGCGGAGCATCCCGTGAAGTTGTTGGAGCTGGAGGCTGTAACACCCTGCCAGTACAAATAATATAACAGTAGGTCTGGCTGGGACCCCACGCCATACTATACACACTAGCTAGGCATTATAAGGTGATAAACAGAAAAGAACAACAACTACACGAGAGTATAAAAAAACGTAAGCGGAAGCATTTGGATTAAACATCTTTTAGAATTATCCACTATCCCAGGAATGAAACAAATTGAGTTACGGCCTTAAGGCCTTACATTTACCAAATGTATAGAAACTCCAAACATACATCGGCACGCAGGCCGACAATACATGTAAAGCAGAAAAGAGGTTGGCCTTCAAAGGCCAACACAGCAAAAGGGTCACCGCCCGCTATTTCCCGCTAGGCTCACCTGCACCTGCAACCAACATCCAATAAGAGGTAAACGAGGGTCAGCTATGAGCTGACCACAAACCGCGTAACGATCCCCCCCCCCCCCCCCCCCGACCATCTAGTCGGCTCAGGGGCGTGTCACCGCTAACCTGCAAGCAAGCCGTACATGCAACATGTAATAATATAAAGAAAGTGCAAACTACACTACACAAGGTGAGGTTTCAAGCACAATCAATCTTCTAGGTTGAGCATCAAGTAAAAGGGAACTTAGGTATGCACATGATGTTGGTTGGGTTCACCCGAAGGTTCCCCACAACCGCCTAAGCAATCGTATGAGGCTAACATAACATCAATTCATCACAAACACTCCACCCTAAGGACATAGCCTTAGGTGGGGAAAAAGAGCTTTTGGTCGGTCTAGGTAAGACACCTTCCACGACCTCTCCCATGATCACACGGCTTACATGAGGTAGGGACCTCTCACCGATCTGCATGGAAACGGGTTCGGTTCAGCTTTGCCCGTGCTCTAACCGTCGCGATCTATCACACGACGCGGGTACGGCTTCACCTCGGCCCGTAAGGGTTTAGCACATCAAGTGCCCACATAATTAAGCTACGCATCTAATCCTTTCACGCGGACTTAGACTTCGCAAATAACAACCAAGAAGGAGGTACAAGACCACTCCTCTTCAAATCTAGTGGTGAAGGTTTGCATTCAACCACCCAAGCAAGGGGCTTCCGTTAGGCTCTCAAAAGGCACCTAAAACTCAAGTCCCGCAACATAATAGAAGATCTCACGGAGACATTCTCCGGCACGCATTCTAGGCTTAACCTAAATGCAACGTCGCAATCCAAGCATCACCGATCCGGGCTCACGGCCACGAATAGGCTTCACACAAAATGCCTAAATCCGCACGACTACCGGATTTCTAAATGCAATATGCCGGGGACGGACACAATCGACCCGGAGTTCCGAAGAACTAGAGGAAATCCTACACTTCACTCATTTGGTGAAAGGGATTCCTCATGCAAGCATAGAAAAAGGAATGAGAGGACAAAACACGTCATAAGACCGGGAGGAAGGATCGTTACCCTTGGAGCTTTCTTCTTCGCCATAGATATGAGATTTCACTCGGATAGAAAGAACCGCAACGGGTTGCTCTTTCCAGATCTGAAAACGGCTCGCGATTCGGAGCTCCGAAGCTCCGACAATGGCAGAAAACGTCTCCTTCTTCCTCGTTGTCGCTGTTTTTCCTCGGCTTCCGTCTTTTTCACGCTTGAAGAAGATAGGACTTATAAGATAAAGAGGATATAAATATACCCCTCTGGACAAACCCTAAGATAACCCAGAAATAAATCCCATTCCTTGGATTTAAAGATCTGGATCAGACGGCTATGATCAAGAAGTCACGGGCCTGATATTTCGCAAATCGCCGAACTGTAACTGCGTTCGACGAATAGCTTTAACCCTGCGTTCGACGAATGACAGTAAAGCTGCGTTCGACGAATGGCAGTAAAGCTGCGTTCGACGAATGACAGTAAAGCTGCGTTCGACGAACAGCTATAAACCTGCGTTCGACGAACGGCTAACAAACCTGCGTTCGACGAACGGCTAACAAACCTGCGTTCGACGAACGGCTAACAAACCTGCGTTCGACGAACGGCTGAAATGTTGCGTTCGACGAACGGCTGCTAAACCTGCGTTCGACGAACGGCTGAAATGTTGCGTTCGACGAACGACTAACAAACCTGCGTTCGACGAACGGCTGAAATGTTGCGTTCGACGAATGGCTGCTAAACCTGCGTTCGACGAACGGCTGTCTGCGTTCGACGAACGGCGGCCTGCGTTCGACGAACGGATGCTAAACCTGCATTCGACGAACGACGGCTAAACCTGCGTTCGACGAACGGCTAACAGACCTGCCCTTTCTGATTTCTCGGGAAGTATATTTCTCTGCTTTTATGATTTATATTTCGAGAGGTATTATTCCTGCACATTAATTTCTCGAGAGCTATAATTCCTGCTATTAATTTCTCGAGAAGTAATATTCCTGCATATTAATTTCTCGAGAGCTTACTTCTGTCTTCTTATTTCTAGAGAAGTATAAGTTCTGCATATTTGATTTCTCGAGAAATCAATTCTTCTGCTTATATAAATTATATTTCGAGAAGTATTATTCCTGCATAATAATTTCTCGAGAGCTATAATCTCAGCCTTTTAATTTCTCGAGAAGTAAATTTGGGGTGTTACAAATCTCCCCTCCTTTAAGGAATTTCGTCCCGAAATTACGAAAACAGCAGCAACAGAATTAAAATATACCTGAGAGAAAAAGCTCGGGGTACTCCGCAAGCATTGCTTGCTCTCTTTCCCAAGAGAGTTCCTCTCTTCCGCAATTATTCCAACGGACCTTTACCATCAGAATGGATTTGTTCCGCAACTGCTTTACTTCTGTGTCTTCGATGCGAATGGGCTTGACTTCCGTCGTTAGCCCACCATCTACCGACACTTCAGTGACCCCAACAACAAGACTAGGCTCTTTGACAGCCTTCCTCAACACGGAGATATGAAATACATCAAGCAGCCCGCTCAGCTCCGAAGATAGAGCAAGCCGGTAGGCAGCTTCACCAATGCGCTCCAAGATCTCGAACGGTCCTAAGTATCTCGGACTTAGCTTTTTCAAGCGTCGGATCATCGATACTCCTTTGAACGGTTTGATCTTTAGGTAAACCCAATCACCAACGGTGAACTCGACGTTCCGGTGATTTGCATTGTAATACTTTGCCTGTCTATCCTGGGCAATGAGCAACCTCGCTCGTATAGCCCGGATTGATGTATTTGCTTCATCCACGTCCTTGCGTTTCAACAACTTCGTGTCGCCCGTTTCAGCCCAAGCCAACGGTGTACGACATTTTCTACCATAAAGAGCCTCGAAAGGTGCCATCTTTATACTAGCTTGGTAGTTGTTGTTGTTGTAGCAAACTCAATCATATAGAGATGATCTTCTCATTTCTTTCCGAAGTCCAGGGCGCACATCCTTAGCATGTCTTCCATCGTCCTATTGGTCCTTTCGGTCTGTCCATCCGTTTGCGGGTGGAAGGTCGTGCTAAATTTTAGCTTGGTACCCAATAATTGATGAATCAGCCTCCAATCGTTTGATGTGAACCGCCCATCACGATCGCTCACGATGCTACGGGGAACCCCGTGCAACCGTACGATATTATCAACATAGAGCTTCGCTAGCTTTTCCACGGAGTCGTCTTTCCGGTTCGGAATAAAGTGCGAAACTTTCGTCAATCGATCTACGATCACCCAGATGGCGTCGTTTCCATGTTGCGATTTCGGCAATCCGTGCACGAAATCCATCGAAATATCGTCGAACTTCCATTCCGGGATCAGTAAAGACTTTAGAAACCCACCAGGTCTTTGACATTCAGCCTTCACCAACGCGCAAGTGTGACACCTGGCCACGTAGAGTGCAATGTCTTTCTTCATTCCTGGCCACCAAAAGAGTTTCTTCATATCCATGTACATCTTTGTGCTCCCAGGGTGGATCGAGTTACTTGGTAAAGTGAGCCTCGTACATCAATTCCGCCCGCAATGTACCAACATTTGGGACGCGCAATCTGCCATTTTTCCACATAAGATCATCTTCGAAGGAGAAATAAGCGTTTGACCCATCCACGGTCTCCGCTTTATAACGCTTCATGCTCGAATCCAGCTCCAAAGCTTGTCGAACTCGGTCGGCCAGGTCGTATTGAACCTCCATCCAGTTCAAACATGCTGAAGAAGACGCTCTTCTATCGACACAAATGATCTCCAAGGCTTCTAGCTCCCGGATTAGACGCTCATCATGCATCAAAATCCAGTTTGCCTGTGCAGGAGCCCGACGACTCAACGCGTCCGCAACCACATTTCCTTTCCCAGGAGTGTATCGAATGTCGAAGGTGTAGTCCCCAAGGAACTTCATTCACCTCCTTTGTCGCATAATCAACTCCTTCTGATCAAGCAGGTACTTGAGGCTTTTGTGGTCCGTAAAGATGTCGATTTTCACGCCATACAAGTAGTGCCTCCAAAGTTTAAGAGCAAATACCACGGCCGCTAGCTCCAAATCATGGACCGGGTAGTTTCTCTCATGTACCTTTAACTGACGGGAGTCATAGGCAATTACACTTCCGAACTGCACCAGAACGCAACCCAAGCCACTCCCCGAGGCGTCGCTATATATTTTGTAACCTTCCGTTCCACATGGCGAGCATAGAATGGGCGTCGTGGTCAGACGACTCTTCAGCTCCCCAAAAGCTCGTGCGCACTCGGGCGACCAAACGAACTTATGATCTTTCCTAGTCAGTTTAGTGAGAGGAAGTGCAATCCTCGAGAAGTTTTCCACAAAGCGCCTATAATAGCCGGCAAGTCCTAAGAAACTTCGGACTTCCGCTACATTTTTCAACACAGGCCATGCTTGGATCGCCTCTATCTTCGAAGGATCGACTGCTATTCCTTCTCCACTAACAACATGACCAAGGAATGCTACTGACGATAGTCAAAACTCGCACTTGGAGAACTTGGCATATAGCTGATTCCTCCTCAAGGTGCTCAAAACTGCGCGCAGATGCTCTGTATGCTCCTCTTCCGACTGAGAGTATACCAAAATGTTGTCGATGAAAACGATCACAAATTGATCCAAATACTCTCGGAATGTTCTGTTCATTAAGTCCACGAATACTGACGGTGCATTAGACAGACCGAACGGCATAACCGTGAACTCATAGTGCCCAAAGCGGGTACTGAACGCTGTCTTTGGGATGTCACACTCCCGAATACGAAGCTGATAATAGCCGGACCTTAAGTCTAGCTTAGAGTATACCGTCGACCCAACCAGCTGGTCGAATAAGTCGTCGATTCTCGGAATCTGATAACGGTTCTTCTCGGTCAGCTTATTCAGCTCTCGATAATCAATACATAGACGCAAGCTCCCGTCCTTCTTTTTCACAAAGAGGACCGGTGCACTCCAAGGTGAAGAACTTGGACGTACATAGTCTTGCTCTAGTAGCTCTTGCAATTGAACCTTCAGTTCTGCCAATTCCTTCGGCGCTATTCGGTACGGTGAGCGTGCTACAGGCTTGGCACCTGGCACCAGCTCAATACAGAAATCAATCTCTCGTTGAGGCGGAGCCCCAGGGAGTTCGTTAGGAAACACAACGACATACTCCGCTACAACTAGGACATCACTTAAACTGCGCTTTGGCTCTGAAGCCTCCAGCAAAGTGAAGAACAACTCCGCGCCCTTTCTCACCGCCTTAACCACCTGGAGAGCAGACATCAGCGTCTTGCTCGCTCCTCGCATACCCGCGAACGTGGTTTCGTCTCCGGTGTTCTTTCCCAGAGTGATCTCCTTTGAATTGCAATCAATGCATGCTCGCTGCTCCGAGAGCCAGTCCATGCCGAAGATCACGTCAAATTCAGCTAGCGGTAATAACGATGCTTCCAAGTCGCAGTCTTGATTTCCAATCCGCACCTTCACACGACTCTTCCTATCCGCACCCATGCGAGATCCATTGGGTAGCACTACTTCCAATCTATCCTCTACTAAGGTAGACGACACCCCTATTCGCACCACGAAGTCCTCAGACAGAAAAGAGTGTGATGCACCCGTATCAGATAGAGCTCTCGCCGGATAATTGAAAATTAGGACGAAACCTAATTGCACACAAATCAAACATAAAGTCGCACAACAGTATCAATCATAAATAGCTGTAAAAGCTAACTTCTAATCCATACCTGTGACGACATCAGTTTGTCGTATGGCTTCTTGCTGGCCAAGCGAGTAAACTCTCGGTTGGGTCGGAATATGCTGGGACGCAGCAGACTCCGCAGCTTTGCCTTTTCCGCATGACCCGCAGCACGAGCATAGTCCATCGCTCGGTTCTCTGGCCTCGGGGGACCACTGCGACACACGCGTGCTTTGTGTCCCACCTTTCCGCAAGTGAAACATGTAATTAGACCACGTGCAGTCGTAGCTCCCGACACATTTGAGCGAGTTGGTTCCGCAGACTTGAACTTTCTTTTGTTCCTCCTGAACTCAGATTTGGATTGAGAGGTCGGCGCATGAAATTCAGGTTTCTTTGCCACGCTCTTTGCTTGCACTCTCTTCATGTCCAACTCCAGAGATCTGGCGCTTTGCACCATCACATGGAAGCCAAACGTCATTGGGTCTGCAAGGAGCAGCCTCAACTCATCTCGAAGACCTTCATAAAACTTGTTCGTCTTCATTTCCTCATCTTCCATCAAAGACCCCGCATAGCGGCCCAGTCTAGTGAACTCGTGCAAGTACTCGTCCACCGAGCTATCGCCTTGAATTAACTTCAAGAACTGGTTCTGCAACGCAATGCGTTGGGCAGAGGGAATATATCTCTGAAGAAACGACTTTGAGAACTCCGCCAAAGTGATCTCGGTAATATCCTTACCTCCAAACTTATGCGCTTCTTGTTCGGCCCACCAAAGCTCTGCTTCTCCGTTAAGGAGGAAGGTGGCTAGGGTGACCATCAATACTTCTTCCGTTGCTGTCGCCTTTAGAGTTTTTCTAACTGTTGACAGCCAGTCCTCCGCCTCCGTTGGGGATCCAGTCCCCGAAAAGGTTGGAGGATGGAAACACTTAGAAAGTGTTAAAGTTGTTGATCACGCGCTCGCGCAACAGCTACTCGCTCTACTCGACGTTCCACCCTTGGCTTCACCGCAGGTTCCACTGCAGCCATTGGTACAGGGATCTCCACCCTCGGTTCCACTGCAGGTTCCACTGCGGCAGCTGTCACCGGGGCCACATCCGGAGTAGGCATAGCAGGCTGTGCAAGCCTTTGAGGTTGAGTGTTGATCATCGCTAAGACCGCTTCAGCGATTAACCTGATCATCTCAGCAGGAGGAGTGGTCGCTGGCACCTCAGTCGACATACTACTTTCAGCGGTGTTACGGGGTCGAGACTGCCCCGCAACACTCCTAGTCACCTATAATCGTGCAATACACAATTTAGTGACCGAAAACATAGCAAACAACAATCATGGAACGCTCAGGTTCCGCAAACAAGTATGTTTTTCCATTCCTAAATGGACATTCTTATTAGTTTTTTGTCGTTTTAGGTGAATGCACATCCCGTGCACACCACCCCTTAAAAGGAGTTCGTCCCGAATTCGCTAAACTACGGATTGACGCCCTAAGTCCGATACCAAATTGTAACACCCTGCCAGTACAAATAATATAATAGTAGGTCCGGCCGGGACCCCACGCCATACTATACACACTAGCTAGGCATTATAAGGTGATAAACAGAAAAGAACAACAACTACACGAGAGTATAAAAAAACGTAAGCGGAAGCATTTGGATTAAACATCTTTTAGAATTGTCCACTATCTCAGGAATGAAACAAATAGAGTTACGGACTTAAGGCCTTACATTTACCAAATGTATAGAAACTCATAACATACATCGGCACGCAGGCCGGCAATACATGTAAAGCAGAAAAGAGGCTGGCCTTCAAGGGCCAACACAGCAAAAGGGCCACCGCCCGCTATTTCCCGCTAGGCTCACCTGCACCTGCAACCAACATCCAATAAGAGGTAAACGAGGGTCAGCTATGAGCTGACCACAAACCGCGTAACGATCCCACCCCCCGGCCATCTAGCTGGCTCAGGGGCGTGTCACCGCTAACCTGCAAGCAAGCCGTACATGCAACATGTAATAATATAAAGAAAGTGCAAACTACACTACACAAGGTGAGGTTTCAAGCACAATCAATCTTCTAGGTTGAGCATCAAGTAAAAGGGAACCTAGGTATGCACATGATGTTGGTTGGGTTCACCCGAAGGTTCCCCACAATCGCCTAAGCAATCGTATGAGGCTAACATAACATCAATTTAATGCAAACACTCCACCCTAAGGACAAAGCCTTAGGTGGGGAAAAAGAGTTTTTGGTCGGTCTAAGTAAGACACCTTCCACGACCTCTCCCATGATCACACGGCTTACATGAGGTAGGGACCTCTCACCGATCTGCATGGAAACGAGTTCGGTTCAGCTTTGCCCGTGCTCTAACCGTCGCGATCTATCGCACGACGCGGGTACGGCTTCACCTCGGCCCGTAAGGGTTTAGCACATCAAGTGCCCACATAATTAAGCTACGCATCTAATCCTTTCACGCGGACTTAGACTTCGCAAATAACAACCAAGAAGGAGGTACAAGACCACTCCTCTTCAAATCTAGTGGTGAAGGTTTGCATTCAACCACCCAAGCAAGGAGCTTCCGTTAGGCTCTCAAAAGGCACCTAAAACTCAAGTCCCGCAACACAATAGAAGATCTCACAGAGATTCTCCGGCACGCATTCTAGGCTTAACCTAAATGCAACGTCGCAATCCAAGCATCACCGATCCGGGCTCACGGCCACGAATAGGCTTCACACAAAATGCCTAAATCCGCACGACTACCGGATTTCTAAATGCAATATGCCGAGGACGGACACAATCGGCCCGGAGTTCCGAAGAACTAGAGGAAATCCTACACTTCACCCATTTTGTGAAAGGGATTCCTCATGCAAGCATAGAAAAAGGAATGAGAAGACAAAACACGTCCTAAAACCGGGAGGAAGGATCGTTACCCTTGGAGCTTTCTTCTTCGCCATAGATATGAGATTTCACTCGAATAGAAAGAACCGCAACGGGTTGCTCTTTCCAGATCTGAAAACGGCTCGCGATTCGGAGCTCCGAAGCTCCGACAATGGCAGAAAACGTCTCCTTCTTCCTCGTTGTCGCTGTTTTTCCTCGGCTTCCGTCTTTTTCACGCTTGAAGAAGATAGGACTTATAAGATAAAGAGGATATAAATATACCCCTCTGGACAAACCCTAAGATAACCCAGAAATAAATCCCATTCCTTGGATTTAAAGATCTGGATCAGACGGCTATGATCAAGAAGTCACGGGCCTGATATTTCGCAAATCGCCGAACTGTAACTGCGTTCGACGAATAGCTTTAACCCTGCGTTCGACGAATGGCAGTAAAGCTGCGTTCGACGAATGACAGTAAAGCTGCGTTCGACGAACAGCTATAAACCTGCGTTCGACGAACGGCTAACAAACCTGCGTTCGACGAACGGCTAACAAACCTGCGTTCGACGAACGGCTAACAAACCTGCGTTCGACGAACGGCTGAAATGTTGCGTTCGACGAACGGTTGCTAAACCTGCGTTCGACGAACGGCTGAAATGTTGCGTTCGACGAACGGTTGCTAAACCTGCGTTCGACGAACGGCTGAAATGTTGTGTTCGACGAACGGCTAACAAACCTGCGTTCGACGAACGGCTGAAATGTTGCGTTCGACGAACGGCTGCTAAACCTGCATTCGACGAACGGCTGCCTGCGTTCGACGAACAGCGGCCTGCGTTCGACGCGGCTGCTAAACCTGCGTTCGACGAACGGCGGCTAAACCTGCGTTCGACGAACGGCTAACATACCTGCCCTTTTTGATTTCTCGGGAAGTATATTTCTCTGCTTTTATGATTTATATTTCGAGAGGTATTATTCCTGCACATTAATTTCTCGAGAGCTATAATTCCTTCTATTAATTTCTCGAGAAGTAATATTCCTGCATATTAATTTCTCGAGAGCTTACTTCTGTCTTTTTATTTCTAGAGAAGTATAAGTTCTGCCTATTTGATTTCTCGAGAAATCAATTCTTCTGCTTATATAAATTATATTTCGAGAAGTATTATTCCTGCATAATAATTTCTCGAGAGCTATAATCTCAGCCTTTTAATTTCTCGAGAAGTAAATTTGGGGTGTTAAAGAGGCGAACCGCTTCAAGATCAGCACAAGTGGCAGAGGGATTGTCAGCGGCAATATGAGCAGTCGAATGAGGAGGACGACCATGTTTGCGGTAGCAGGTCGCCTCAAGATGTCCATCCTTTCCGAGAGCCTGAACGTCCTCCACGAGTAGCGGGAGGGAGAGGTAGTAATGGTGCAGACGAGTGCTGGAGAAGGACCAGTGAGGGAGGTCCAATAGTATCTGGAGGCGGTGAAACTTTGAGCAACATAGAGCAAACATCAGATAATGACGGGGTTGTGGAAGACGAAAGGATCTGTCCCCGAATACTCTAAAGGTGAAGCGGGACACGAGTCATCATCATAGCAATACACACAACCTCTTTTTAAGCACGCTGAGCTGCTAGATCCGTAGTAGAGGGCTGATGTTGGATCCAGGCTTCAACAAAAGTCTTAGCCCGAGCAAGAAATGAGGTTAAGTCGGCCGCCCCGCCAATGTCAAGAGTTTGAAGCTCGGTAATGATGTCATAGAAGTGTTGAAGATTGTCCTTGCCGGAGTACAAGGAGTGGAGCTCCTCCCACATTGCCTTGGCCGTCTCGTGATGCATGACCATGTGGTAAGGTTCGCCATCAAGTGAGTTGAGAAGCCACGTCTGAACACGGCCATCATTACGCAGCCAATCATCAGTAGGATCAGAAGGGGGCTCCTTAGTGAGATGAGACAGAAGTCCCTTGGACTGAAGAACCCGTCTGACAGAGTGCACCCATTCGACGAAGTTTTTCTTCCCGGTCAGGGAGATCGTGGTGATTCTTAGCTCGTCGCGCAGTTCAAGAGTGGGAAGCAAGCGGGCTGCAGGAGAGGATGTGGTCTGCCCATCGGGATGCTCAAAGGGATCACTGGAGGAGCCCATTTGGATTTAGTGGTTGGAGCAGAGAGATCGGCTAGGCTGGGCAGCAGGGAGACCGCTAGAAACCGCTACAGAGGTCAGCAAGGCTGGGCAGCGGGCTGCAGTAGACAGGAGACTGCGGTGCAGCAGGGAGAGGAGGCCGTTGGTAGCGATGCGGTTAGCTGCTGAGGAGATCGCTGGTAGCTGCTAGAGAGGAGGCCGCTGGAGAGGAGGTCGTTGGTAGCTGTTGGGAGATCGCGCGAGCACCTCGGCGCGAGCAGAGGGAGACAACGACGAGAAGGAGAGGGAGAGGGAGAGGTCGCGAGCAGCGCGGGAGGGAGACGACGTGAGCAGCGCAGCGGCATCGAGAACGAGACCGCACAGAGAAAGAGCGAGCAGCAGAGCGGGGCCCACTTGTCAGAAGGGAGGAGACTATAAGAGAGTCGATAAGAAGACGAAGCGGGACGGAGAGAAGAGCATCAGAGCTCGCAGGGGGGGCTGCGGTCAAAGGAATGGGAGACCGCGGGGACGAGGAGCTCGCAGGTGGAGCTCGCGGTCAAAGAAATGGGAGACCGCAGGTTCGGACCGAAGGCTCTGATACCATGTAGACAAAAGCAGAACCTTGTATATTCTCTTCTATATGTTAAATACAATGTATGAATACAAATATATAGGGGGGAGAAAGAGAGAGGAGTTCCTTATACACAATATGAGACTAAAGAAGGGAGAGAAACAAGAAAATAAAAGTGCTCCAAATGGGCCTTTACATGGACTTTTCTAACAATATTTAGTCTAGATAAATCTTCTCAATTCTTTAAAATTCATTTAGCTCTCCATGACATTCGTAGTAAAGGAGAGAAAATTGCCAATGTGACTTCCATTTTAGGCTTAAATTCTAAATTTTAAGATTTTTGTTGTCGTAGTTGGGCCCAAATCCTTGGCCAGTCTTCATAAAGTCTTTGTTGAGGTGTTTCATAAGTAAACTCATCCTCTCTAGAAGCTTGGAGAAATAATGGCGTGACCTTTGTTAGAAGCATATCAACCTATCAATGGGAAGCCTTACTTATAATCTCATAAATGTAATAATAGTGCACTTTACACTGAGTCAAGGGGCAATTATTTCCAACATTGAATTCAGTAAAAAATTGTTTAAACAACTTCGTGGCTTGATAAAAAAAGAACTTCATGCCTTGATCAGATAAACATTTATCTCTAGTACCATTGTCTGCACTTATTGATGGATTGAGATCATGTTGTTAGGGGGTGAGAATAATAAGGAAGTGCCTCTCAAAATTTTAGGAATGGAGAAATCATGCATGTACATTAAATAGGGGTGTTAAAAAATGAATCGGAGAATCGAGAACCGACCTGGACCTGAACAAAACCGATCAATTTGGGTCGGTTATAGTGGTTCCCTACCCTATGTCATTCTCGATTTGGTTCTGGTTCCAAAAGAATTTAGAATCTTTTGGTTTGGTTTTTGGTTCTTCGCATCGAGTACCTGAGAATTGGTCCGGGAATCAAATTGCAAATAACTGGCAATTGATTAGCAATTTAAGTAGCATTTAATATATTTTTGTTGTTAATCATTAATCATTAGCAATTTAGGTAGCAAATCTTGTGTTTTTAAATGATTAATATGAAGAAAAATTCAAATTTGTTGTGGTAGGATTTATGGTCAATTTTTGTAGGGTAATGTTAAAAGCACACCAATTTTGGTTATTGACAACCAAATTTTATTGACACACCAAAAATTTTCAATTACACACCACATGGTTTGTAACGTCCCAAGGCCCTGGACTTACCGTCGGGACAATGTCCACCGACAGCCTCACCTGGCGACCGTTACCGGGCTGCAGCCCAAGCACCCCAAAGCCTCCCTGCGCCTGTTTCTCGGCCGCGGTGCATTGTTGAGGCCGGGTCTCGCACCCGCAACCCCCTTGATAAGAAGCCTTCAAACCACTCCTCATCACCATTTGAGCTTCGGGGACATCTGATAAAATTGGAACGATACAAAGAAGATTAGCATGGCCCCTGCGCAAGGACGACACGCATAAATCAAAAAATGGTCCAAATTTTTTTTTATGTAATGTCCCGGTCTACTGTGGGTGCGCTACAGGTCTGCAGACCAGTGACCCAAACCCATCTCCACGGAGCTGATCGGCCGCAGCTCAGTTGGTGATGAGGAACAGCTTAGAGCTCCCTTATCCAGGAGGTCTGGGGTTCAAATCCCGGGCTCAACAACCCGCCACTGGAATTAGCGGCTGCGGCCGATCAGCTCCGTGGAGATGGGTTGGGGTCACTGGTCTGCAGACCTGTAGCGCGCCCACAGTAGATCGGGGTGTTACATGGTTATTAACACACCAATACTTAAATATTTAAAATGCACATCAAAAATCAAAATTCACGATTTCATCAAAAAGATAATTGTTCAATTGTAGCAATTATTCCAAAAAGATAATATATGTTTGACAAAATAGATAATATATGTCAATCATCTTTGTTTCAAGCCTTCAAATATCTCCAATGTCATCCAAATTGATAGACCTGCAAAAAATATACGAAAATATAAATATTTTACACAAGTTTAACAAAGATAATAAAAAATAATAATTATACCTTCATATGTTGTATTCATGATTTTTAATGAATGTCCAATACAACCAACGACTAGATACCAAAGATGGAGAGCGCGATATATATAAAATTGCTCGAGCTAGAGAGAGAAAGACAAGAGATTTAAGCCAAATTAAATGCATAAAAGATGAAACAGATACGGTTTTGACGGATGATGTGGCTATTAAGGAGCGATGGAAAAGATACTTTTATCAACTATACAATGAAGGAAAAGATAATGAACTGAACTTGGAAGAGTTAAATAAATCGGAGGAGTATAGAGACATAACTTTTTATCGAAAAATTCAAGCATCAGAGATAGATGACGCTCTGAAGAAGATGAAAAATGGAAAGGCGGTTGGACCAGACGATATACCCATTGAAGTATGGAAATGCTTAGGGAGGGAAGGAATTTTATGGCTTACAAGTTTCTTCAATAAGATACTGAAGACAAAAAGGATGCCAGACCAATGGAGAGAAAGTATTTTGATACCTTTGTATAAGAACAAAGGAGATATACAAGATTGTGTCAATTACAGGGGAATTAAATTAATGAGTCATACTATGAAACTATGGGAACGAGTAATAGAGAGACGAGTTAGACGAGAGACTAGCATCTCAGAGAATCAATTTGGATTCATGCCAGGGAGGTCAACCATGGAAGCTATACATCTCTTGAGGAGACTCATTGACAACTATCGGGAAAGACAAAAAGATTTGCATATGTTGTTTATCGATCTGGAGAAGGCGTATGATAGGGTCCCAAGAGAGGTCTTGTGGAGAGTCTTAGAAAAGAAAGGTGTAAATGTATCATACATTGACGTAATCAAAGATATGTATACAAATTCAGTGACCAGGGTGAGGACATCTGGAGGATTAACACAGGAATTTCCTATCGCTGTTGGCTTACATCAAGGGTCAGCTTTAAGCCCTTACCTCTTTACCCTTATCTTAGATGAGCTCACCGGACATATCCAGCAAGCAATACCTTGGTGTTTATTATTTGCAGATGATATTGTTTTGGTCGATGAGACGCGCGAGGGTGTAAACGCGAAACTGGAATCTTGGCGAGACACTTTAGAAAAGAAGGGTTTTAGGTTGAGCAGGACAAAGACAGAGTATATAGAGCTTAAATTTAGTAGTGCAAGAAGGTCAGATGACTCCGTCATTAAATTGGGTGACCAAGATATTTCCCGCAGTGAGTGCTTTAAATATCTGGGATCGATAATTCAAAAAGATGGAGGTGTAGATAAAGATGTGATTCATAGAATCCAAGCAGGTTGGTTGAAGTGGAGAGGCGCGTCTGGGATCCTATGTGATCGTAAAGTACCACTAAAACTTAAAGGCAAGTTTTACCGTACTGCAATTAGGCCTGCAATGCTCTACGGTTCTGAGTGTTGGGCAGTGAATGGTGTACACGAGCAAAAAATGGGAGTCGCGGAGATGAGAATGCTTAGGTGGATGTGTGGTCACACGAGACTGGATAAAATTAGGAATGAATGTATCAGGGATAGGATAGGAGTGGCGCCAATTGTAGAGAAGATGCGAGAAGCTCGTTTAAGATGGTTTGGACATGTACATAGGAGACCATTAGAGACACCTGTTAGGCGTTGTGAGAGTTTAGTCACTAGACATGTTAAACGGGGGAGGGGTAGACCAAAAAAGACTTGGAATGAAACTATAAAGAAAGACATGATGTACTTAGGCATTAATGAGACTATGCTTAAAGATAGGGCGCAATGGCGACAGAGGATCCATATAGCCGACCCCACTATGGTGGGATAAAGGCTTGAGTGTTGTTGTTGTTGTTGTCCAATAAAACCAAAATGTAAGATACCTGGCTATCTGTACAAGTAGTTTAGGGTTTTAGAATTAGTATTAACACTAAATATTGGAATATGAACCGGAAAGAAAAAAATGCATACAATAGGTTCAAGGTTGAGCCAAATTAACGATTTCATCAAATTGTTCTTTGGAATCACCCACTCTAACTCGTGAAACATAAGTCAAGTCCCACCCTTCTGCAACTGAAGCATGATACCTCATCCACATAGATATCACCGGTGGTAGTGGGCAATCCTCACTCATCAACAATTGTATGAAATGATTGTCGTTAACAAATCCAATAAAGATAGTCTTCCGATTTAATGGAGGAGCTGAGTGTAAAGGTAGGAATGTAAAAGATTGGAATTTGGAATAATGAACAACTGCCACATTGTAACGTGAAGCAACAAGTAATCTCATATCTGACATCGTCATCCATTTGTCGAATGGTGCAGGAATTGAAGTGTAATCCAAAGATAACAAAAGCTCTGTTCGTCTCACATTCCCAAACATGTTATACAAATAATTATTTATTGTGATTTCTTTTATAATGTCTTTTCTCACTTGCAATCAATTATCGCCCATTTCCAATGCTAAACTGATCACCCTATAACCGCAATGCCCATCTCCAACCACATTTACAGCATCAACGATATGAGAAGAAATATATGAAAAAATCTTGCTTCTGGACACACATCACCAACTAAGCCATTACAAAACAAATACTACGAAGGAGAAAATGTTATACCTCAAATCCAAGAAGATTACCAAGATGAAATTTTCTGTACCAAATCAAAGAAGTAAATACCTATGTTGCACGGGGACAGAAACGGGATACGGGATACAATACGAAACAGATACGGGAAACGTGATTTTTAAAAAAATACGGATATGGAAACATTTTTAATTTTCTTTTAATTATATTAATACAAGTATTAATTAATATAAAAAATACAATTAACAACTAAGTTACCATCTCAATCACTACATTCAATAATATGTAATGATGACCATCAAACTCTTCACATAAACAAACTCTTCACATAATATGTAATGACCATCAAACTCTTCACATAAACATGTATAAATATAGAGAAGATTTAAGAAAACAAGTATCATAAAACCTAATTTAAAGACCTAATTGAATCCATATTATGCAAGATAAGACCTAATTTAAAGAACAAATATTCTCAATGATAAATTTGTATAAATCTCTATAAAAAATCTGTATAAAATCTGTACATTGTAGCTGGAATAAAATTTGTCAAATCTGTATGCCTAAATCTGTATTTCAAATCTGTATGCCTAATCTCTACAACAAATGAAAATCTGTATGCCTAATCTCTACAGCAAATGAAAATCTGTATGCCTAATCTCTACAGCAAATGAAAATCTGTATGCCTAATCTTTACAACAAATGAAACAGTAAATGTATGTCTAATCTTTACAGGAAATGAAACAGTAAATGTATGCCTAATCTTTACAGCAAACGAAACAGTAAATGTATGTCTAATCTTTACAGGAAATGAAACAGTAAATGTATGCCAGAAGAAGAAGAGATGCAGCACGCAAGGGAGAAGACGACCTGGAGCACGCACGGGAGCGAGAGCAGCGGCGGAAAAAGAAGCGGAAAAAGGAGCGGCATATTAATATTAAACCTAAACGCACGAGAATTGCGTAAAAAGGAGCGGCATATTAATATTAAACCTAAACGCACGGGAATCGCGTATCCAATCGCGTATCCGTAATTTTTTTTTAATAATTAAAATTACGTTTCCTAGAGTTTCGGAAACGCATTTCCGAGCATTTCCCGTATCTGATACGCGTCTGAGCCGATACGTAGAGCATTTTTAAGTATCTGTGCAAGGTAGGTAAATACCTGTGGCAAAACCAAATATTAATCTCAAGCAAATTTTTTAGGAACATTGAGCTGCGGGAATAACAAAATAGATACCTAAAATAAGGAGAAATCCAGCAGCCTCCTCTAGAAATGGCAAAATTTATGTACCAGATCGGCTATAACCAGCAGCCTCCTACAGAAATAGTGGTGAAAAGCCGAAAAATTGCACTGTGAATGGAGGGGAATAACACTGTGAACCAGCAACGATGAGCGACCTCCTCCTCCAGATCACTGTGAATGGAGGGGAATAGCATTGTGAATGGAGGGGAATAGCAGAGATGAGCGACCTCCTCCTACAGAGCACTGTGATTCGAGTGACCTTCCTCCGGCGAAAATGACGCGCGTCCTCCTTCCAGCACCAGTGAACAAGCAACGAAAATGGCGCGCTTCCTTCCTACCGGAGCACTGTGAATGGAGGGGAAGAGCGGAGATGAGCGTCCTTCCTACCGGAGCAGAACCAGTGCGGGAGCGAACGAAAAGGATGAGCGTCGTCGGGGTGGAGTGCGCCTAAAGGAGTTGGTGTGTTAGGGGATTTAGGGTTTTAAGTTTTATTGGGTGCTTTTTTGGTGTGCTACTAGCCATTATTGGGGTGCTTTTAACGCCGGCCTTTTTTATTACCATTTATTGCAATTTGCTCTATAATTATATGTAATACGAGTAATAAATAACGTGAAGTAGGATAACGAGTAGAACCGAGAACTGTACCCAAGTTTTCGGTTCGGGTATGGTTCTAAGCTTCGAGTACACGAGTCGGTTCTGGTTCCAAAATTTGGAACCGAACCTATATGGATCGGTTCTTAGTCCTGAGTGAAACCCATTTGAACCGATCCGAGTTGTACCCCTACAATTATATGATAAGACTTAATGAGGGCAATGTAGAAATCATATATTTTAACATCCAGTATATATATTACTCAAGACATAACGAGGGAAAGATGTGATTGTTTGAAAGTGTTTAAGACTAAATGCCTACAGTGTTCCACCCGTAGTGTGCCGAGAGTTATGCGTGGAGTGAGGTAAGCTCGATTCGTTCATGGTAATTGGTATCAGAGTATTCAACACTACAGTTTTCATGGTACCACAAAATTTCCCTTGTGTAGCCGTGTCGAACAGTGTGTTCATGTTGTCTTTGAGCCATAGAAGTATTGATGTTGTTGCATTCTTTTATACTACAGTTTTCATGGAATCACACTATTCTTTTGTCTTCGACGCATCTTCGATCAACTTCTGTGACTGTCTTCCGCATCTTCTTTGATCCCTTTAGACGCTTCTCTACAGTCTTCGACACCGTTGTTCTCTGCTATTTTCTATTGGAATATGTGATTTAGAAGTGATCAGGAGATTAGTCTTACTATCAACGTAGCATGAACCTATGAGATTGCACATTAAAAACGTATGCAAATTGGATAGATAATCGTGTTCGTTTTAATTTATATTAGCTATAATTAAAAACCAAATCCAAAATATGAATTTATGATGTTTAATTAATTGAATAGGGATCATGACTAATTGCTTGTCGAATCGGATTCGAATTGGCCGTTTAGCCAATTTTTGACCCACGTCGATTTGGTTTGCGCTTAACAGACTCGTTGTATTGAATTCGTCGCACGATGATTTGGACTGCGTTTAACAGAAATTAGAACCATCGGTTAGAATTCGACGCACGTCGATTTCTCAGACGTATGTCGATTAGAATGACGCACGTCAATTTGAGAAATCGATGTACGCTCCATAATCAGTATGAGATGTAGCATGCTTGTTGTAAATTTCGTGTGATATTTGGTGTTTTGGCACGTGAGACATGCTGCCACAAACTGTTTAACACTACGGAGCATCCCACGCCAGTAAATGGAAGCCACGAGTTGTCTAGAAGTGTGGATGGCGCGTGCGTTTCCCATGGACGGTGTCAAGTGGAACTCAGTTAGGAAGCTCGATTTATCGATTGTTGGTTTATGCAGCTTATTTGGTTTAAACGATTATTGTTTGAGTTAGATTTTTCTCTTTCATCTGCAATGAACTTATTATATGACAACCTATCAACAATTGCAATTACTTAGAATCTTGTTCTACGCGACATAACTAAACACATTGAGATTGTTGTTACTTCATTTGAGCAAAGTTTCTCAACGACACGATCCAATTTCTATTTGTTAAAGTGAAGAGCAGATAGCAGATTTCATGACAAAAGGACTTGATTCACTGAGTTTGGTTCTTCTTGTAGGCTAGTTTGGAATGATTAATATATTTCCCCTAATTTTGAGAAGCAATCACGTGCATTTTTATTATTCATTCTTATTTGCAATTGGGGCTATTCCTATTTAATACCTTGTTTTCATGTGTGCCCTAAAAAAAGAAGAGAGAAAAGGCAGCTGGCCTATTCGAGAACCCTCGGTGCTTTAGGTATCTGTTTCTTCAATATATATTGTGAAGTAAATATATAAAATCAGCTAGTTACCATACATATTGCTGCCTACCTTTGCTTCTTTGCAACTCTTATTCTTCATATTGAGCATTTGCCGCTGCCAATGGACGTAGCCTAATTTGACGTTGCCAATGGACATAGCCTAATTTGACGTGAACCACCTAATTCCTTTTGTCGTGTGTGATGTTGTGATTATATTTTTCTTCAAAAACACACATTAATGATATTCATGTGTAGCTGTCGGAGAAGTTTTATGAACAAGGCGGGGAGATGATCTCAATGTGAACGAAATATGAAGAAAAAATAGTAGGTAGACCTAACAATGACAAAGTTGTGCCAAAATGACTCCTATTAGCTAGTGTAAAGTGCAGAATATAGCACTCGCGAGGATTGAATTGGAAAGATCCATAAACCTAACCCTCATTATTGATATTAGGCCAATGAATATGAGCACATTAAGTAAAGAAGCTCTTAGCTGATGCCATTTAGGGGCTTTTATGAAATCAATTGCTGCCTTACTGGTGGGGGGTTAATGCTTCTAAGGTTGCACTTTGGCTTATAGGTGGATATTATGTTTTTGTATCTCAATTTTGGAAGTCAGATTCATAATTTAGTTGTATCCCACATCTTTACCATAATTATATAAGGTTAATTACTGGGATATTAGCTGGAACTTTGCATAATTATGAGGAACTCCCATCTACCTTTTGAAATTACAAAAATCCCCCTACGGTAGGGGTGCACTTGTAATGTATGTTAACTGAGGTTGCAAACTCATATGAGGTTTTGTTGTCTCAAAAAATAGAAGGGGGTTCTCTTTCATTATGTGAAGTCTCAAGCGAGGTCCCTTTAATTAATCATAATTATATAATTAGAAGTTATATTCCAACACAATAGAAGGGGAGCCTTGGCGCACCGGTTGAGGTGTTGCCGTGTGACCTTGAGGTCACGGGCTCGAGTCCTGGAAGCAGCCTCTTGCGAAAATGCAGGGTAAGGTTTGCCCATATTTCACCCTTGTGGTGGGACCCTTCCCCGGACCCTCGTTGCGCGGGGATGCTTTGTGCACCGGGCTTCCCTCTTACAAGTTTAAAATCAAACTGAAGTTGACTTTTTTGTTCTCAATATTTAAACTTGCCACCTTTCCAATAAGACGAAATTTAAGAACGGCGACAAAAATACATCAAATTTCAACCAAATGAATGCTTGGAACTCGCTTCGTAGATCTAATTGCTTTTCCACACTTAAGCGAAACAAATTTGTACATCGGAAGCCTAAGATTAGCTTTGATTTATTCAAATTCGGGGAAATTTCAATTTTCCTTTGTCCGAGGTATATTTCTGGACAGAACGGATACCAGATAGGAATATGACTAAGTAGCAGAAATCTGCACAATTGTATTTTAGGACTGCTGCACTTTCCACCGGAACAAAAATGTTCATCGAGTATATAGTATGTCATCATGGGCTGCATTCATTTTGATGTCCCAAAATTCATGAGACCAAGATTTCTAAGAACCCTAGGGTCCAGTTCAGGCCGATCCGTCTTCTAATCCTGTTAGGTTTTTGTTGAATTTCATGATCCTCAACTTTGACTTTTGAGTTTGCACTTTTATTCAATGCTATTGAATGCAGCATGGGAGACATTCCTTTTGCAAAGTCATACTCATTTACTCTTATGGTTTTATCATTTCTAAAGTTTCCATTGTCCTCCCCTTGCTTCAGAATAGAGACCTTTTTGCTGGTTTTTTCCTTGTCTGTAATGGTTGAATTGAGGCTCTCCAGGCTTCAAAGTTGTGGAGCGCTCTCTCTCTCTCTTTCTCGGAAGACGAGAAATTTTCAAATGTTATTTTTATCTATTCAAATTTACAAATGAGGATAATGTGTCTTGACAAATGTCGGGATTTCTAAAAAGACACCTTGACTATAAATCTTGAGACATTAGGGTTAGGGTTTCTGGATACCTTAGATATTACCAATACATTTTATTTTGAAACCCTGGCATGAAAATTGATCAGACACATGCAATTCAAACTCATGTTCAAATTAAAGCGTAAGCCTACGGGCTAGGGCCAAGCGCGCGATATTTCAACCCCAAAACATTTTTCGCCTGCCCGAAACATCAAATTCTCGCAGCAACGGTAAGATTCCACGAAAACCACGGCAGGATCGATCGTTCTCAGTTGCAGAACATGAGCAGAGTGCAGGGAAGAAGCTCATATTCAAGAGAGAAAGAAGAAGCATACTTTGCCTAGCCCAATTGGGAAAAGGGGCTTCCTTTAGTGCATCTCAAGCGAGCTAGGAAATAGACTTTCAATCCATTAATGTAAAAACAAAGCCAAATTTGCAGCCAAAAAGGGTGCTTTGTTATTGCAGGAAAGAGGAAGATGCTGCAACCATTTCTGTATCAGGAAACCATAATTCCACCATTCTGCTGTGAAGGTACAGCAGTTGATCTCAGCTCCTGTTATGAATTATTTCTCTTTTCATCTACATAGTATGCTACTTCTCTCTCTCTCTCTTTCTCTCTCTAACTTTTCTTCCTTTGTGTTGCAAAATTTGATCATAGGAATTATCATCAGCTTCACCTTTCTGTTCCAATCCCCCCATTTCATTTTGGTGAACTTTTTGGCCTTCAAAAAACAAAAAGAAATATGCGCTGATCATAGCTCAAAACAGATCTATAGGACCATTGGATAGATGCCACGTGGCATCCACGTGCCTATCTATCAAGTACTCTTTGCACTATGATTTAGGCTCTGGCTCCGGCGTTTAAGGCTCCGTTTGGGGCGGCTTTTTTGGTCCAGCGAGTCTGGACAAAAACACGTCAACTGTTATGACCGCAGCCAAGAAAAGAAAACTCGATTTGAACATAAAAGTGGATGAAGTTCCTTAGGTGAGGCCGGGCGTTCACGACCGGCACCACCGCGCCAAACGGAGCCTAAGAGCCGCACGTTGCTGCTTTTCGAAAAGTAGATCCAAACCAGATTTGTAAAGAGTAAACGGTGGTTGAAAAGGGCTGCGTGTAACCCTTTTCTTTAGAGTAATGTTATCTGCGCACTAATAAATTTTATTTGTAATCAAAATGTTTATGTGCACACATATTTTGGTGTGGCGATGGATTGATACCGCTGCCTGCAACTCCTTGCTCAAACCCTTGAAAGCATGCCTGAAGTCGAAGTGATTGCTTGCCTCAGCTTGGCCATGCCCGTGGTTTCGATCACCCGCTAGCGTCGAAAGCGGACATCGAGTCAATGCCGGCAGTGGAGATTTCAACCTCGCCCGACTCGAGTGTACTATTATTACGGAGGCTTCCTAAATCGCGGTCGCCGGGTGGCGCCATTAACCACCATTAGCGGCAGTCTTACGGAGGCTTCTATAAATGGATTATATTAACTTTTAACTAATCTTTGCATAATTTTACTGTATTTTTTATTTTTCCTTTTTTTTTCCAAAAATAGTATTATATTATGAGCAATAGCAAAAATTCCTCATTTTACTAGATATAGGCTTCGTTTGGCTTAGCTTATTTGCTCCGGTGAGTTGGGTCAAAAACGCTATTATCATAGATTGTATGTTTGGCAAGACAGGTTATGACTGCTGCCAAGAAAATAAATTAGTTTTGATCATAAAATGCATAAATTTTTTTAGGTGAGGTCGGGCGTTCACGAACGACGGCTCAAGACCACCGCGTTCATGACTACCACCACCGCGCCATACGAAGCCATAATCTCACTGAAAATAAAACCCGTCGCACCAGAGCCGTAACCCTTTCGCGATGAAAACCTGCGCCCCTCCCATCCGGCAGTTCCCTTTCACGCAAACCTTTGAAGTTTCCCTCGGTATTCCCCTTCATTCAATTATTTTTGTAATTTTCAGCTATTTAAAAACATAATTAATTATGGATCAATAAAATAAAAAATTATATATATATATATCTTTAACTACTATATGCAAGAAGTTGTTTTTGGTGCAACATTCAAAATTGTCAAATATAACATCATTCTTTTGCTCCAATGACTTAAATATATATTATGAAAAAATAAAAATTCATAAAATATAATAACTATTTTGTAATTACACTATATTCCTATAATAAAAATAATCATTGAAATTCATCAAATTCCAAAGTCTTTACTAGGCCTCTTACACCTACTATAGGAGGTTATCATTAGACCTCTTAGACTACTTTAAAATAATTTTTGTTAAAATATAAATATTTTTGAAAAAAAATTATAAAATATTAATTAAAAATTTTGTACGATCATTTTGAGTACTCATATGTGTATGTTTCGCCTGGGGCCCTGTCGCGCTTGGCAATAGGGGCGGAGCCCCGTGCCACTTGTGTGTGTGTGTGTGTATATTATTTGACTCCGAAAGGACACGCGGATACTCTTGTAAAGGAAACACTTGCAATATACTCTTCTCTGAAAATAGCTGGTCAATGCCTATTTTTAGTGGGTTCTTCCACCTTAGATAACGGTGCTCACGTGCATCAAACTTTTGGTTCCTACAAAAACATGTTTGATCAAATACTTGCAATACTGACAGTATTTTTAGAATACTGTAAAAATAATGCAGTATTTTGCGAAAACAACTCCGCCGTAGAATATCAGATCGTACAGGTGTATTGTTTCTCCCACCTAAAATTGGGTGTGAGAAACACAGATAAATTTTTTTCATTACTGGATCATCCAATCACTTCTCCTCGAGCTAGAAGGAAGACCGTCGTCTGTTTTGTTCTATTCGAGACTTAAAGCGAAGAAGTTTATGTATATATATACACACACATATATATGCATTTAATGAAATTGAAGCTAAGGAGGCAAAGTGGATGGTTGAGGTATAGTACTCCTTCCGGGTTGTGAGGAAAAAGGCTCAGTGGTTTGTCAGTCTACCATCTTAACTGCAACCCTCCCCGCTGCCTATTTACACATTAATCCCTACACTCTTATATATATATATATATATATATATATATATATATATAAATATATATATATATATATATTTATATTTATATATATATATATATATATATATACTAGCACTATTCTCTCTCCGACTCCCTCTCTCTTGCCCGCCTCTCTCTTGCCCGAGTTGCCCAAGCCATCTTTACAATGGCATAAGGGTGAAATCCCCTTTGGTGCAAGGGCATATGTATATATAGAGAGAGAGTGCTTAATTTATGTATTTTTTATTTTATTTTAAAAGTACATCTTAATCCTTCAATTTTATTAGTTTTGAATTTGACAAGACAAAATTTTACGGCGTTGATGAACGACAAATGTACTGATGCATCAGTGCATGATGGAACCATGTGCACGACTGCTTGTGTGTACGTGTGTAAGCATAGCCATTTATAGAAAATGTTAATATTTTTGAAGCTTGTTCACTATAATCAATGTAATGAAATATCGTTTCCATAAGCTTACCCAAACTACTCCACCGTGGTCAAATTACTATCGTTTCCATAAGCCCCTTTTGACAACATTCCACTATTAGATAGTTAATGGCTTCTAGTTCTCATTTGCTTATGTAGCTGATTGTGATTGGTTTATGAAACGTGCACACATAGTTTCTTCTCATGTAATAACACATTTTATTGTTTAATGTAATTTGTTTTCATGTTATTCTTACTCTATGATTATTTGACTTGGATATGTGTGTTTATTAATCACATAAATTAGCCGAGCGTTTGCATCCTCTTACTCCATCGCTCCTCTTCATCTAGGTTTCTCCTACTCAAAGTGTGTCCACAATTACGCATATTCGAACATTCTAATATACATTTATATAGACACGATCGATCTCATCAAGGCGGTATGCCGCTCTTGGCTATCTTATGCGCATTATCATCATATATATGACATAGATACTCATGCATAATTTATAAACCATTTCCTAACATTTCTGATTACTGAATATCAAACAAGTGGTGATAACTAGCTATCACTAGTTATTCCATTAAGATATATCGTTGTTACCCCATCATGGTTTCTAGTGCAAGTACTCTCGCTGAAGGAGACAGACACTGAGTCGGGGGGGGGGGGGGGGGGGGGGGGGGGGGGGGGGTACTGGAGGCGAGGGAACAAGAGGGGGACGACGAGTGTAGTGATGTTGAAGGGGAACGATGAGCGTATCGGAGGAAGAGTGGGTGACAGAGAGGAGGAGGTGGGAGGAGAGGCCGGTGGCACTGGGAGAGGAGGACAAACCGGTGGAGAGAATGAGACATGAGGTGGTGAGGTGGGACGAGTGAGAAACTGCACATCGTAGGGAGTCACGGATGAGTGCGAGGTCGGGGGGGCACAAAGAAATGGTGAGACTCATCAAAAGTGACATCACGTGAGATCCGAAGATGACGAGCAACAGGATCATAACATCGATAGCCCTTGTGCTCAATACTTTATCCAAGAAAGACACATGGTAAGGACTGAGCAGAAAGCTTGGTGCGCTCACGTGGAGAGAGTAGAAGATAACACCGACAGCTAAAAACATGGAGATGAGTGTGACGTGGAGGTCAAGAGTACAAGCACTCACCAGGACTCTGGCCCTGAAGGAAAGTGGAGGGTTAAATGTTAATAAGATATATAGACAACAGTGGAAACAGCCTCAGCAAAAAAGTGAGGAGGCACATGACAGGAGATAAGAAGGGTTCGAGTTGTCTCAATAATGTAACGATGCTTTCTTTCAGCGGTGTCATTCTGAGTGTGGGCTCCGGGCGACAGGCAAGCTGACCAGGAAGAGTGTCGTGGCTAGCCAGCAGATCGCGGAAAGCATGGGAGAGGTACTCCCCCCGGAATCGGAACGAAAAATACGAATGGAAGCAGAGAACTGGGTGCGCACCATAGCAGAAAAAATAACATATATCTGGAAGAAGTCAGAACGAGAATGCATAAAATAAACCCAACAGTAACGAGAATAATCATCAACAAAGATAACATAATATCGATAACCACCCTTTGATGATATTAGATTAAAGCATCAATTTAAAAATGTTGTCTTTGATGATATTAGATTATTTCATTGTTCTTATCTTAATAATGGGATATCAATCTCTTGAATTCCAAGAAAGAGAAAAAAAGTAAGTATATTAGATGTTGAAACTAGAGATCAGAATTGGTCTCGACGTTCGCAACGGGTATGCAGCTGACTCTTACTTCACTTGAGCTAGAACGTGTGTGACCGGCCGCTGAGAGTCGAAGGACCTTACACCCTAGAAGACCCGAAGACCTGAAGACCAAAATAGACCCCTTGAGCTGCAACGAGGAGGTCCCACCACAAACCTGGAAGATCAAAGAGAGCTTCCCCTCCCAATCCAATGTTGAGCCTGGGCACCCTGGAGAGTACTAAGAAGCATATCCCTGCCGACCTTAGCTGACATAGGGCTGGAGTGCTTGCTCACAAGTCACACGCAAGGGAGAGAAGAAGAAGAGGTGTGACATCCCAATTAAGGTGCTCATGGGGGTCTATCTATAAACTTCCCAAATCTAGGCTGCGAATAGCCAAATTCCAGTATCCGCAGCTCAACTCTGAATCCGAACCTACGATCACGACCGAGACAGGAGGGGGGCGAGTGGGATTCAAGACGTCCACTCCTCCCCCTTGCTGGGGGCTGGGGGCTGGGGGAGTGAACCGAGTGGTCCACTGCCTGGGTTGGGCGAGTGGACCACTCGGTCCACTCCCCATAGGGGGGAGTGGACCTATGGTCCACTCGCTTGAATGCCCGGGGCGAGTGGACCACAGGTCCACTCGCCACTCCCCTAGGCAAGTGGACCATGGGTCCACTCGCCTGGGGCTCACTCGCCCCTGCCATGGGCGAGTATTAGCGGCCCACTCGCCCAAGCGGGGAAATGGACCTAGGGTCCACTTCCTCTTCCCTCCGGGCCTTATCTCACAACCTCGGTCAGTTTCGGTTGCTTCTGATCGGTCAATTTGCCTGTCACGATCACCTTCTCTACCCACCATGATCTCAATGAACGAATTACGGGTTATACATTAGAGCCTCAAGGATTCTTTCCATTGCTTATGAAGTTTTGGTTCAAGGTTTGATGGGGGGGGGGGGGGGTAAAGCTTTCAAAATTGCTCTATTTTTCAAGTTTGTAAGAAAGGCAAAGAAGTATGGGGAATGAATGGGTCTTGATGTGGACAATTAACTTGTATTATTATATGTTTATACCAATAAGGTTTAAGAGGGATTATTAAAGTATATATAAGCATGGGTAAATCTATTAATTAACATTAGTTATACATAAACTTATATTAGATTATGTGCAATTGTTTCAATAATATTGCATTATAGTTTGTACCCAACTATGGAAATTAAATGATT
Source organism: Dactylorhiza incarnata (assembly GCA_033032865.1). Taxonomy (NCBI): domain Eukaryota; kingdom Viridiplantae; phylum Streptophyta; class Magnoliopsida; order Asparagales; family Orchidaceae; genus Dactylorhiza; species Dactylorhiza incarnata. Next base: position 3,657,395 of record JAWHQI010000244.1, on the reverse strand, counting down.
GATCATCAGAAGTAAGAAACATGAAAAAATTTGGTGGGCCAATGCATTAATCGTGTGATCCTTCTCGTTCGTTCTCTCATCAAGAAACATGAAAAAAATTGGTGGGTCAATGCATTAATCGTGTGATCTTTCTCGTTCGTTCTCTCATCGTATGATGACAGTGCTGAAACGCAAGATTTTAAGAGTTCTTTCTAATACGACGCATCTACCCTTGAGATGATTATCTTCATGCCTCATTAGTTTAGTTTGAAGATGAGAAAATAACAATATATGCAAATAGACAATAATATAGTAAGTTTTAGATTTTCTTAGCCCCTTCTCAGTTTTGTTTAATGTGCTCATTATATAGAGACCTTCTTTTCTTGATATTAAAATTTATTTGAGCAACATTTTGGTTTTATTCTAATTTTGTCATTAACTAGTATTTGTTTATTTATTGTTTCAATAAATTCATCTTATTAATACCTATTATAAAAAGGTAAATTTTGCCCACAATTTATGATTAATTTTTTTATTCATGCTAAATTACATTTATGACCAATTAATATTTCTATGATTTTTATTTTATTAAAAAAATAGTCACAAACTAATATAGTTCTCGTATAAATACGTACTATATACTCACTATGAACTACAAATTCACACTATTTTTTGAAATGACAAAACACGAATGTTCTTGAGAAAGCTAAAAAAAGCATTTAAGTGAATTTTTTATGTCATCATTTATAATTTATAGTGATAATTAGATGTCCATTCTTTAAAAAAACAATTTTACGAGGTTATGGACGACGACTTCGTTTGGCACAGCGGCGGCGGTCGTGAACACGGTGGTTATGAACTGTCGTTCGTGAACGGACCCCGACCTCACCTAAGGAACTAATTCATCCACTTTTATGTTCAAAACTAGTTCTCTTTTCTTGGTGATGGTCATAACCATTGTCTTGCCAAACATGCATTTTATGACGGTGTCGTTTTTGCCAAACTCATGAGAGCAAAAAAGTCGCGCCAAACGGAGCCCATATCTTCACACATCTTAATTATATTATATTGACATCTCATCCTTGTTCACTATCCATTGCATATTTAAGGAGGATAGATTGTTAAATGCAGTCCGTAATAGGTTATATGCACACACAAAATTCTAAATAAAATCCTATTTTAAACTCATCCCCTTCCTCTTGCCTAGGGTTAATTTTTTCATACGGACAGGGTACCATGTGCATGGTACGCTGCCCTAGTAAAAATGATTTTTATTAAACAAATTACAAAATATTAATTTGGTACGCTGCCATAGAAAAAATGATTTTCTTTGTCTCTATCGTCGTTGGCTTACATCAAGGGTCAGCTTTAATCCCTTATCTCTTTACTGTTATCTTATATGAGCTCATCGGACATATCCAACAAGCACTACCTTGATGTTTATTATTTGCAGATGATATTGTTTTGGTCGATGAGACGCGCGAGGGTGTAAACGTGAAACTTGATTCTTGGTGAGACACTTTAGAAAAGAAGGGTTTTAGGTTGAGCAGGACAAAGACGGAATATATAGAGCTTAAATTTAGTAGTGCAAGAAGGTTGGATGACTCCGCCATTAAATTGGGTGATCAAGATATTTTTTCCGCAGTGAGTACTTATAAATATCTGGGATCGATAATTCAAAAAGATGGAGGTGTAGATAAAGATGTGATACATAGAATCCAAACAAGTTGGTTGGAGTGGAGAGGCGCGTCTGGGATCTTATGTGATCGTAAAGTACCATTAAAACTTAAAGGCAAGTTTTATCGTACTGCAATAAGGCCAGCAATGTTCTATGGTTTTGAGTGTTGGGCAGTGAATGGTGTACATGCATGAGCAAAAAATGGGAGTTGTGGAGATGAGAATGCTTAGGTAAATGTGTGGTCACACGAGACTGGATAAAATTAGGAATGAATATGTATCATGGATAAGACAGGAATGACATCAATTGTATAGAAGATGCGAGAAGCTCGTTTAAGATGGTTCAGACATGTACATAGGAGACCATTAGAGGCACCTGTTAGGCGTTGTGAGAGTTTAGTCACTAGACATGTTAAACAGGCGAGGGGTTGACCAAAAAAGACTTGGAATGAAACTATAAGGAAAGATATGATATACTTATGTATTAGTGAGGCTATGATTAAAGATAGTGCGCAATGGCGACAAAGCTAGGATCCATATAGCCGACCCCACTATAGTGAGATAAAGGCTTGAGTGTTGTTGTTGTAAATTACAGAATATTAATTAGAATCTTTTTACGATCATTTTAACATCCTATTTATCCATAATAATTATTTAAAAAATAATAATCCATCCGGACATCATGCCTTTTAAAATCCAATCGAATATCAATTTTGTTTTTTTATCCCGAATTTCGCTGTAGTCCGATAGCAGGCCAGACATATATACAAGATCTCCCTCGCACGAAAAGCTTGGTACGTGTTGCGTACCAAATTATTTCTCTTTGCCCAGTCCCTTATATGTATATATTACTGAACACTCCTGATCTATTTCTCTTTACGGGTTCACATTTTTGTACGTTTTTTTTTAATTTGATCTGCGTTTATCTTTGTACTGCACATAGTCACCTGAAATGACTTGCATGTAACAACACACTAGCTCTTAGTATATATATATGGATATAAGAAGAGAGAGAGAGAGAGAGAGAGAGAGAAGAAGAAACATTATTTAAGAGAAAGAAAGAAGGATATATTTGGTATTACAGGATTTACCATCTGAACCCAACATGAATAACAAACAAATTTCATCTCACCCCTCACATCACAACCGTAACATCAACGGAAAAGAACGGCAAAAAAAACCCTAAAAAAAAAAGAAAAAGAAGAAGCCAGCACAGCACAGCACTGCAGCAGAACTTTGGTGTGCTTCTTCTTCTTCTTCCTCTTCCTCCTCTCTCCAGCAGGGAAGCAGCACAGGCCTCAGCAGCTGCGGAAGAAGATCACTTACCGATACTACTCTCCTCCTCTGTCCATTCACTATGATCAGGCTAGCATTGTGACGGATGTATTGTGGTTGACATGACCTCTCGAAAATCCCTTTGTTGACCGTCTCTCTCTCCTCTCTCTCTCTCTTTCTCTCTCTCTCTCTAGTGAACTACACAACCTGCAAACACTGGTCCATTCCTTGGCAGTGATCTCACACTCAAAGCCCTCTGAGCTTCATTAATGAACTACCCTTTTGCTAAGTTTTCTCTGCACCAGTCCTGTAACTTATATATCATCATTTATTTTATACTCCCTCTCTCTCTCTCCTCTCTCTCTCTCCTCTCTCTTTCTATCTCTATAATATATACATATATTTATTAGTGTTTCACCGCGAAAGCAAGCTAATCATTTGATTTGAAAATGTCATGGGGGGAGGGCATACCTTCCTACTCCCATCAGTGAAAACAACACAAACCCGCCCTCCAAAGCATAAAAGCATTGCATCCATAAAAGCTGATGAAAAGTGTTTTGATTGCTTGATTTAGGAATACTTTTTTTTTTTTACTTTTTTTATATAAAAATAAATAAATAAATAAAGAGGACCACTTTACTATTAAACTATGCAAATATTAATGCATCGTTGAATTTTCATATTTAAAATGAGTAAAAAATCACACATTGTTAATTTGTTTTATCATCTTCTTCTTCCGTTTAGTAATTTGGCAACAATTAAGGTCTAGAAAGTTATAATAATGGTTTTTTTTTAAATAACATTGCGAATTGATAGTTTCTTTAATTTGCTCTTTAAATTTTCAAAATTTAAATAAAATAATAATCATATATATACGTTTTAGTTAGAAGAATACAACTAATTAATGATTATAATATAGTTTTATTTTGAATAAATGTTGAAATGTATAAGTCATGAATTTAAAAAAGACTCTTGTAAATTAATAAGTTACTTGTAAGAGGATTTGTGCTCAGATGCCCTGCTCTTCAAGCTTTGCAGGTTCCGGCACCCATCTCTCTCTCATGTCTGCTCTCTCTCTCTCTCTCTCTCTCTCTCTCTCTCTCTCTCTCTCTCTCTCTCTCTCTCTCTCTTATACTGTTATAAGATGCATTGCTACTGCTGAAGCTGCAGCTGCAGAGCTAGACAGTTCATGGAGGAGACAAGAGAGAGAATACTAATAGCAATACTGGATTAGATTTGGTTTGGTGAAAGGAAAGGCACTTGTACGGCCTCTAAAGGTAGTAGGGATGCTGGATGGAAAGAAAGCATAGAGTAAAGGTTGAAATATCTACTTTAGAAGCTTATCTACATATATATATATATAAATATATATAATATACCCTTCATAGCTAGAGCTTTTCTCCAAGAGGTATTTTTGTGCATGCATGTTGTAGTGAATGTAAACTTTACATGGGAGGTTTTTGTAATTTCAAATAAAAAATAAAAGGATACAAACAATAATTTTTACAAACTTAATTACATGGTGGTACATCCCGATAAATAGGCGTATATACACACACACATATAACATCATGACATCTCATGCATTACAGCGTCGCAAGCTATAGTACGCTTAAGTATCAAATTTTGGATGAAATATATTGAATTGGAAAAGTTTTTTTCCTATCTATAGTTAATTACAAAATGAATATATACATTTACAAAATAGAAATAGTTGTGAAATATATAGTAGAGTAAATGTGTGAATTAATATTGAATTAAATTTAACTTGTGAGTTGTGATATCCTAATCTAAATTTTTTTCCCAAAGTGATGCTAGGCCATGTTCTATAGTTATGTTTCCTTTTGGATCTCTCTTTTATGGTGGAAGAATGAGAAAATTAGAAAAGAGAGCATGTGGCATCTTTGTTATACAAGGGGGGAAAGCATATGGGATGGAGGGAAAGGTAGTAATAATGGATTTCATTCTATGGAAACATAATATCACTTTCTTCATCAGACTTCACCAACTAGCAGAGGCTTGGTACCTTGGAAACAACTTCTCTTTGGTGAATGTAGGTACTTCCCATTATTGCACCATGCCCACACATATTTATTGCACCAAACTCATTCACAAGTTGGTTGCTTTTATACATATATCTCATAGAAGAGAGATTATTAGGTCCGCATTGTCGCTTTTCTTTTTTCCATTTGTCTTGCTTCTTTTTTTCATTGCGTTGTATCAATGTATATGCATGGGGTGGGCGATTTTCTTTAAAAGAAAGAAAATGAAATCTATAATTAATTTCGTCACATATTGCATGTTGTGTGTCAAGATTAGAAATGTCAAGATTAGAAGTAGTGCCGATTCTGTCAATGTTGCGGGCAGTAGAAATTCCTAATGATCGCACCATTTTTAATTATTTGCATTTAATTGGATCGATGGAACTCTCCCACTCAAATAATTAGCTAGACAAATTCCACTCTATTTTCAATTTGTATAGTATAAGAGATGGGTATGATGCACTGATAGTCTAAGAATTTATGAGTGTTGAAAGTTGAGCCAAGCCATTCTACACGAGTACTACACGGTTAGCCCAACACAGGCACCGCTCGTAAGCAAGAGCTAAACAGGCTACCCAACAAGCGTCGGACTGCAGTCCGTACACCCAAACTTTCACTCCTCCCAAATATAGAGTGTCGGTAGGCTGTTGAGACCAGCTCCTTTATAAGAGGGCCCAACGAAATAATGAAAATGGTGGAAGATCGATGACTTCCCTCGATGCCTGTATTTGACCTTGATCTAGTCTGAGATACTGAGGGTCAGTTTGGGTGAGCTATTGCTGATGAAAAGCTGCTGATGAATAGCTGCTGATGAATAGCAGCTGAAAACATGGAAATATAACTTGATTTCTATTTCCATTCCACAGAACATGGAAATAGAACCTGGAAGCACATTGCACAGAACATTGCAGAGAACATGGAAGCATATATTCTAACTGGAACCCAAAAAAATACATGGAGAGCCCTGTTCTATTTCCATTCAACGAAATATAGAGTGTCGGTAGGCTGTTGAGACCAGCTCCTTTATAAGAGGGCCCAACGAAATAATGAAAATGGTGGAAGATCGATGACTTCCCTCGATGCCTGTATTTGACCTTGATCTAGTCTGAGATACTGAGGGTCAGTTTGGGTGAGCTATTGCTGATGAAAAGCTGCTGATGAATAGCTGCTGATGAATAGCAGCTGAAAACATGGAAATATAACTTGATTTCTATTTCCATTCCACAGAACATGGAAATAGAACCTGGAAGCACATTGCACAGAACATTGCAGAGAACATGGAAGCATATATTCTAACTGGAACCCAAAAAAATACATGGAGAGCCCTGTTCTATTTCCATTCAACGAAATATAGAGTGTCGGTAGGCTGTTGAGACCAGCTCCTTTATAAGAGGGCCCAACGAAATAATGAAAATGGTGGAAGATCGATGACTTCCCTCGATGCCTGTATTTGACCTTGATCTAGTCTGAGATACTGAGGGTCAGTTTGGGTGAGCTATTGCTGATGAAAAGCTGTTGATGAATAGCTGCTGATGAATAGCAGCTGAAAACATGGAAATATAACTTGATTTCTATTTCCATTCCACAGAACATGGAAATAGAACCTGGAAGCACATTGCACAGAACATTGCAGAGAACATGGAAGCATATATTCTAACTGGAACCCAAAAAAATACATGGAGAGCCCTGTTCTATTTCCATTCAACGAAATATAGAGTGTCGGTAGGCTGTTGAGACCAGCTCCTTTATAAGAGGGCCCAACGAAATAATGAAAATGGTGGAAGATCGATGACTTCCCTCGATGCCTGTATTTGACCTTGATCTAGTCTGAGATACTGAGGGTCAGTTTGGGTGAGCTATTGCTGATGAAAAGCTGCTGATGAATAGCTGCTGATGAATAGCAGCTGAAAACATGGAAATATAACTTGATTTCTATTTCCATTCCACAGAACATGGAAATAGAACCTGGAAGCACATTGCACAGAACATTGCAGAGAACATGGAAGCATATATTCTAACTGGAACCCAAAAAAATACATGGAGAGCCCTGTTCTATTTCCATTCAACGAAATATAGAGTGTCGGTAGGCTGTTGAGACCAGCTCCTTTATAAGAGGGCCCAACGAAATAATGAAAATGGTGGAAGATCGATGACTTCCCTCGATGCCTGTATTTGACCTTGATCTAGTCTGAGATACTGAGGGTCAGTTTGGGTGAGCTATTGCTGATGAAAAGCTGCTGATGAATAGCTGCTGATGAATAGCAGCTGAAAACATGGAAATATAACTTGATTTCTATTTCCATTCCACAGAACATGGAAATAGAACCTGGAAGCACATTGCACAGAACATTGCAGAGAACATGGAAGCATATATTCTAACTGGAACCCAAAAAAATACATGGAGAGCCCTGTTCTATTTCCATTCAACGAAATATAGAGTGTCGGTAGGCTGTTGAGACCAGCTCCTTTATAAGAGGGCCCAACGAAATAATGAAAATGGTGGAAGATCGATGACTTCCCTCGATGCCTGTATTTGACCTTGATCTAGTCTGAGATACTGAGGGTCAGTTTGGGTGAGCTATTGCTGATGAAAAGCTGTTGATGAATAGCTGCTGATGAATAGCAGCTGAAAACATGGAAATATAACTTGATTTCTATTTCCATTCCACAGAACATGGAAATAGAACCTGGAAGCACATTGCACAGAACATTGCAGAGAACATGGAAGCATATATTCTAACTGGAACCCAAAAAAATACATGGAGAGCCCTGTTGGATTTAGATCTGGAAATGTGGAAATGTGGAAATGTGGAAAAGAGCGTCAGAAATCAAGATCGGTGGCGGAAACAGGCATCGACGGATTAAGACCGGCGGCGGAAGCGTGGCCGGAGATCGGGTGCAGAAACGTCGGAGATCGAGAGCGGAGAAGAATCGCCGACAGAGGAGTCATCGCCGTCGGAGATCGGGAGGGAAGAAGAATCGCCGACGGAGGAGTCATCGCCGTCGGAGATCGGGAGCGGAGAAGATCGTCGGGATCGCGATTAGGGCGGAATCGCGATTTCTGCGGCACGGTCGAACTGGGAGAGGGAATCGCGTCTGGCTTCTAATAATAAACTTTTCATAGAAAATCTGTTTTTAAGCTGCCGCACCGGAGCAGATAAGCTGTCTCAAACGCTACCTGAATGAAATTTTGAAATGAGGAACTGCACATATCCATAGTTATCATGCCTACTTGATTTCCTTGGGACTAGCTATAATTAAGCATCCCATTTCTTCCACTGCATCATTTCTACAGTTCTTAAAACCATTAATTCATACAATCATAGAAAAATACAAACAAATATTGGAATGAACTGTAAGGCTGATATCAAATTTAGTCGATCTTAATTAATCTTAATTATCCCTAGCTAGTGAATATGGTCAAGTGCTAGATGACATGGTCAAGCAGTGCAATATAGTTGGGTCCCTTCAAGATGATACAAACACGAGATTAATTAAGTAGTTGCGGTGACGATACTTGCCATTAATTATTCATGAGATGAGATAGAAGATTTTAGACCTTCTTCAACTCCGAGAGATCATGCGAACTTCTTTCGAGAGCTGCAAGATCGATCTCTCCACGGGAATCCTCTCCATTTGTAGTGAAATGAATAGTACTGATCATTTTACGGTGCTGATCCGACGGGTTCACTAATCAAAAAATTCTCCACCATGACATCGAGTGAGAATGCATCCACACCACGAAACAGATCCATTTCACCCAAATGGAGAGAATCCGGATCCAATATCTTTTGATTGATCAGATCGAGCCGCGCGCAGATGAGAGACTTGCATGGGAGCTTAATTGTTATTGTAAGGCTAGCTTAGCAACAACTCAAATCTGATAATACTTGCGGGATATATGCATGAATTACACCGCAAAATTTGTTTTTTTTTTGCGGCGTTTATAAAAACGTCGCGGACGCGTTTGAAAAACTCCGCTGAAGCTGCATAAAAACTTGTCCGATAAAAGTATTTTTTTTTTTTGTAAATTTCTTGCATGCAGTGGAAATTAATTAATTAATTAATTAATTAATTAACAGAATGCTAGTAGCTAGGTAGGTGTAATTAAGCAGGCAGGGTGTCCGGCTATCTTCTTCCTGATCTTATAACATCCTGCTCAATCTCCGACGCCGGCTCATCTTCCTCCTCGAAGCAGTCGATGCCGTAGGCGGCGTGGCCATGGCCGAACGCCTTAATGTGGTCCTTGAGCGACCTCTTGTGCTTGAAGTCGGAGCCGCACGTGCAGTACCACAGCTTGCCGCAGTTCTTCTCGTGCGTTCTCCAGTCGCCGCGGACGGCGAACGCCTTGCCGCACTTCCGGCACATGAACGGCTTGATCCCGTGCTTCCTCTTGTAGTGCGTCTGCAGCGTCCGGAAATCCTTGAGCGGTTTGGCTCTCGGGTGGTCGATGTTGTTGCGGCACCCCGCCGCGCAGCAGTAGCACGGCAGCCGGAGCATCGCCGTCGGCTGCGTTCCCCGCAGCGACTCCGGCCCCTTTCTGTATTGTGACCCGTGCCCCCACATGTGCATCTGCATTATTATTATTATATATATATACACCAACACGTCAAACCCATGCATTTTGGGATTCAATTCACAGTAGTATTCCACACTTAATTCCTAAACTATTTTTTATTTTTAATTATACATATATTTGCTAATTATGTGATGCTATATTCTTTGCTTATATTCTTAATAATTTAAAACATATGCATAACCATGCATTTTTCTCCATAAACATTTTACTATGAGCTTAATCAAGAAAAACATTTTTCTATGGCATATATATAACCAATGCATTTAGGCTCAAGAACACATTGGTTATGAATCGGGACGCCCTGACTCACAAAAGAAACTTTGTTCACTTTTATGTTCAAAATTAGTTTTATTTTCTTGGTGGTGTTTACAAGTACTGCTGTGAATCCAGACATATATTTTCTATGAAAGTTGCTTTTTTTTTGTTTAAACTCATCCTAGCAAAAAAAATGCGGAGCCTTGAAGTATATATTAACTCTCAAGAAAATAATTATCTTAACATTTGATAAGTTAATATTGGTAGACAAATTGTAAGGGAAGGATAGAAATTAATGGGTGATTGTGTGATTTAAGTAGGAATGATTGTATATATATATATTACTTGATTTTAGTCATTTTACAGTTATTAAAACTAAAAACAAATAATTAGTATACAAATTAATATAAACTAATATATAAAAGATGCATATAATTAAACCTAATGATATCTGTTATATAATTAGCTAGTGTAAATTTTGCCATGTACTAGATCGAAGCACTAGAGGTTGCATTAATTCAACACAAATTCAGTTCATGATCTCGACCTCTGCGTGCATGGTAGGAGTACCCTACGGGATGATGATGGGCGTAGGACTACCCTAGAGGAGGAGGAGAAGAAGGAGGAGGAGGAGATGAGAAGCTAGTGTGTGACCTGCATATTGTTGTATCTGTTGAAGGTTTTGCAGCAGACAGGGCAAGAGAACTGTGTGGGGCCGATGAGGATCTGAGAAGGGGTGGGGATCCAGTACTGGCCCTTGGTGAGCTTTCCTATGGTAGGACATGAACCGATGAGAGGGATATTGATGCTGCTGCTCCCCTCCTCATCCTCGTCTTCGTCGTCGTGGAGTCCGAGCGCAGCCGCCTCCTCCTCGCGGACGGTTGCGGAGGAGATTCTCGAGATGAGGTCGGCGGCGGTGGGGCTCGGGAGGCCGATGTGAAGGGCGACGGTAACGCCGTCATCGTCGTCGTCCTTGTTGATCTTCTTCTTGTTGTTGTTGGAGTCCGCGGCTTGGAGGTCGATGATGGTGAAGGAGATGTCTTTTCCGGCGAGTTCATGAAGCTGGTGGTTTTGGGGGCTGAGTTTGAGGAGGGGGAGGGCTTCTCTTAGGGGAGGGGAGGAAGGAGGGGAGCAGATCAGGTACTGCTGGTTATAACTAGTGTTGTTGTGGTTGCGTTGGAAGAAGTAGTTGTAGTTGTAGTTGTAGTTGTAGTTGTAGTGGGTGCAGAGATTGTAGGAGGGGAGAGACGACGAGGAGGGCTGTGATGGTTGGGAGGGAAGAGGAGGAGGTGGCGGCGGCGGAGGAGGAGGAGGAGGATTAGTTGATGATGACTGTGAGAAGGGATATTGAGAGAAGCGGGAGCCGGCGGCGGCTTTGAAGAAGAAATTGGAGTAGGGGTCTGCCATGGCTGCTGTTTGTTGTTTGAGCTCCAAGGGGGACGATGCAGAAAGCAAGGGTACAGCACTATTATAGAGATTAGTTTATGGTGGTGGGGAGCGACGGAGTTGGAGAAAGCATATGTACGTTAGAGAAAGAGAAAGAGAGAGAGTGAGAGAGAGAGAGAGAGAGAGAGAGAGAGAGAGAGAGAGAGAGAGAGAGAGAGAGAGAGAGAGAGAACATATGAGAGAGAGAGAGAGAGAGAGAGAGAGAGAGAGAGAGAGAGAGAGAGAGACAGAGGGGCTAAAAATTACAGGGAACAAGAAGTAATGGGGGAGGAAGGAGAAAAATGCCACACCAAAGAATTATATGGGGAGACAAATGAGGGAGAGAGGGATGGCTGGGCTGACAGCGAGATAGAGAGATAGATAGAGAGAGAGAGAATAGATCTAGAGAGAGAAAGAGAGAGGGGTAAAAAGTGAAAATTAAAGAAGAAATATGGGACAGGAGGGTTAAATAGAAGTCACTGGAGATGGATGGACAAAAAGTCTGATATATCTCCCGTGAGAAATATTAAAGAAGATAAGGCTCTGCTTGGCACTGCTGTGGTGATCGTGAATGCGGTGATTATGAACTGTGGTAATTGTGAAAGCGTTCACTTCGTCTTTTATTGGAGAGAATTAGTTTTCCTTCAAAACCTACCGGGTTGAATTCATTAAGAAAATAGCTTATGGTAAAAATCTTGATCGGTTTTAAGAGAAAATTTTATTCTTTTTCTCTTTTAAAGTAATGATTACTATTTTATCAGCATTATTTGATAATGATTAAAAATCTCGCAAACAGGGGCGGATCTAGGAATTGTAACAAGGGGGGCTGAGCAATGGTGGATTTGGGGGGTTCGGAGGGCAGCGGCCCCTGATCGGGGGTTCGGGGGCAGCGGACCCTGATCGGGGGTTCTGGGGCAGCGCCCCCGAAGAAATTTTTTTTTTACAGAGATATTTATTTAAAGACTTTAATGCAAATTTTATACTTGCTTCATATCATTGCAGATGAATGAGATCATTATGAATTTATGATCATGCATAATCACAGATACAAGAAAAGTTTTATTCATCTTGGGATAGGAAGACGACGGGATGAAAACCCAACAAATATTTTTACAATATCATCAATATCCAGAGATTTTGCAAAGCCTTTTCAATATAAATGATCATAAGATTAACCAACCATTCATCACCCATAGTTGTGCGCAAACGAGTTTTGATGATTCGACGATCTGCTACAATGTGGGCGGGGACATCAGCGACGGGCTAGGGCAGATGTGAAAATAGGGCGGGGACATCAGCGACGGGCTAGGGCACATCAGCGACGGGCTGACTGGGGGGGCTGAGCCCCCCTAGCCCCCCTAGTCCCTCCGCCCCTGCTCGCAAAAACCTGTGCTTGAAAACCATCCTACAGCCAAATAGAAAAATTGACAGTTTTCAATTCCCGTGCCTGAAAATCATCCTGCAAACGAACACAAGAATTGAGTTTGGCTCAAAACCAAAACCATTGAGTTTTTTGTTTTGAACCAAACCCAATTCTTTTCAATCAAAATCTACAGAATGAACAGAGCTCTAAAGCATTCCATTCACCTTATAATATAATGGCCCGAAATATATAGCAGTGTTTGGATTAATTCCAAACGCTCATCATAGCAAGATAGCATCAAGATTAGTGCCGGGGCATTTTACACGTGCTGAGCTGGAAGATGGTGTCACAAGCTCCTCCGCCGAACTATTTCATCAAAATTTGCACTGCATAACCTTGACACTTTATTAATTGACACCAATCTTGGAGCCCTACATTAAATCTAGCCATCCGATTTGGGTCGCCATGGAACCGATTTCATCGCCATTGAATACATTTTGCCCCTAATTAATACAGATATATTATAGTACTAATCTCAAAGCATTAGGTTTTGATCCAGCCATTCATCATCCGCCCATCGGGGCACAAAATACCTAAATTTTAGTGGGGAAAACTTCAATTAAAATGTTGTTTTAGGCTTCGTTTGGAGCGGCTTATCAAAAACGTCATTATCATGTGATGTATGTTTTGCAAGAAAATGCATGAATTTTATTTTAGGCGAGGTCGGTCCTTCACGAACGAAGGTTCATGACCACCGCGTTCACGACCGTCAAACGTAGCCTTAGACTCCGTTTGATGCGGTGTTTTTACTCCCATGAGTTTGGACAAAAGAGCCACCATTATAGAACGTATGTTTGGCATGATGACAATGGCTGTTACGGCCGCCGGCCACCAAGAAAAAAAATAGTTTTGAACATAAAAGTGGTTAAAGTTCCTTAGGTGAGATCGGGCGATCATGAACGACGACAGTTGCATAACCACCGGCCGTGACAAATGTAGTCTAACTTAATAAGATACATTCTCAGGCTCCAAACAACCGATCATACACACACAATCTGCTAGCAATAATTTGGCAGTGTCTATATATTGTTGTTGATTAATTATTATAATCTAAAATTAATGAATATGCATTATATTATAAGCATATATGCATGTTAGTTATAAGTTTAAATCTACAATAGCTCAAAATAAACTACAGGGAAAATGTTGGGTGATGCATTGATTTGCCTAAGCAACATTATATTGATGGCCACACACCCTCTTCCTCGCGAAATTTTTCTGCCCGGGCAGTGGCGGAACTAGGATTTTGAAGTGGCACGGGCACAATGTCAGTTTTGTCCATCGGTGTGTTCGGGGGGTTCGGGGGGCTCGGGGGGCAGCGCCCCCGAAGCTTTTTTTTTGCACCAACGAGATATTTATGTAAGGAAAATATTGAACAAAATATTACAATCAAACGCAATTACATGAAAAATCAAAACAAAACATTAGAAAAACTTACAGATCAACATGATACTTTACGTTGACACATACTCTGAAAACGTGAAATAATTTTTTTAGTTGTAATTGTATCTGCGACGTCTTTTTCAATATAAGTCACCAAACAATCATTCATCCATTCATCTCTCATTCTATTTCGCAGACGATTCTTTATTATCTTCATCGCAGAAAATGTTCTTTCAACGCTCGTTGTTGCAACAGGTAGGAGGCAAGCCAACTTTAACAATCTGAAAACTAGCTGGTAATTATCTTCTTTTTTTAATTCCACTAATTTTTGAAGAAGTCCACTGATTCCCTTAATTTCTGAAAATATGTCCGGCGTTGCAGATCGCATGTCAAAAATATACATGTCAAGTTGTCCTTCAAGTAACTGCAACTCTATTGGAGTAAAATCATATGAGTATAATTCAGCAAGATGAATTAGTTTTTGTTTATCATAAGCAGCAAATTGATTCTTTGGGTCCAGACAAACAACACACATCAGCAATTCTGTGTTGACTTCATCAAAACGGTCATTTAGCTAATTTAACATCCAATCCAACACTGCATTAAAAATTTCAACCCTGAAAAAATGTAAATTGGTAATTTCACGTTTGTTGCGTCTTGATCTTCCTGGTTGAACAAACTTCTCATGCATAAGTGGAACTTCTATGTCATGTTTACAACAAAATTTAGAGACTTCAACCATAAACAATTGTCACTCAACCTCATCATTTCTCATATTTAATAGTAGGGATTTGGACAACTTTACAAAATGCATTGCGTTGACAATATCTTGATCCATTTTTTATAACGCTTGTGATAACTCGTTGGTTTTTGCCAAATGCTTTTCATCAAATGAAGCACAAATACAAATTTAAAAGTCAAGATAATTTGTAATAGTGCGCTTATCATACCTCTTTGATTTTCATCTGCCCCATCAACTACGACAATCTCCAGTACATCAACAATTGACGAGAACATACGAAGAAAATTTAAAACTGTCACATAATGTGAACCCCATCTCGTGTCTCCTGCACGTTTGAGCTCTAAAGGTTGATTCAACCTCTGACCACTTTCTAACTCACCGCAACAAAGTTCTCTAGCAACTCGATCAACTTCCAACGCTCGAAGAGAGTCGCGTCTTTTACAAGAGCCACCAACAACATTCAAAACCTGATTAATAACTGTAAATAACTCGGCAATATCTGAATTTTCTTCTGCAACAGCTACTAGCACCAATTGCAGTTGATGTGCAAAACAATGAACATAAAAAGCACAACTATTTTCATTCAAAATCAAAGCTTTTAACCCTCTGAACTCGTCTTTCATATTACTAGCGTCATCATATCCTTGTCCACGCAATTTAGATATACTGAGACCATTTTTCATAAATAACGAATCAATGGCGGATTTTAAGGACACTGCTGTAGTATCGGCTACATGAACAAAACCAAGTAAACACTCTATAATCTTGCCACTGGAATTCATATAGCGCAAAACAACAGACATCTGCTCTTTCGTAGAAACATCACGGGATTCATCCACTAGAACTGTAAAGCAATCTTCTCCAATTTCACAAACAATTTGCTTTGTTGTCTCTATTGCAATTGCTGAAACTATTTCTTTCTGAATCTTCGGCGATATGAGTTGACAATTTTGAGGAGCGTTTTGAAGCGCAATAGCTTTGATCTCATCATTATGCGATGCAAGGAAGTTCAGAAGCTCAAGAAAATTACCTCGATTGATAGACTGTTTAGTCTCATCATGACCACGGAAGGACAGTCCTTGTCGTAAAAGAAATCTAACGTAATCAATCGAAGCACATAAACGTGCACGATAATCTAAACTTTGCTGTTCTTCTTGTCTAGCAAAAGCAATTTGAATACCTTGCTTTTGATTCATCAAAGCCTCACACTGTTTCCTAGAAGCATTGTGTGGAGTAGTGTGATTTCCAACATGTCTGTCCAATACAGTTTTCTCTTTCCAATTTTTGAATCCTCTAATAGTAAAAGTAGGCTCACAACCTCTTTGAAGGAAAACATAACAGTAAAGACAAAATGCTGCATCTTTTTCTTTACTGTATTCTAACCAGCTTTTAAACTCGTTAAACCAATTCTTGTTAAAGCGTCGAGCTTTGTTTCCAATTTCTGTTTGGGGAAAACTTTCCAAATGAGGTTGACAAGGACCCTTCTGCAAGTAATATCTTCGTATTGACTCTTGAATATTTGCATCATAGGTGTTTATAGGTTGTCTTAAGCCCGGATCTGAAGGTAAATCTTCTATTTTGAATTCTTCCACGCGACTTCTTTTACCAGATAAAACTAACTCCTGAGAATCTATCGAACTTTGACATGCTCCCTTTTTAGAAAAAAAATTTCTCCATCGCAAACTACATAAAATCGTCGGGATATTCCCGTTAGCGCAAGACGTGTTTACCAATACGTGTTTAAAAATAAGTGTTAAATTATATCATACCTAAATTTATACCAAACTGGATTAAATCACAAACTTAAATTGATAGTTTATATAGGAGCGGTTGTTCCAGTCTCCTTCTCAGTGGATCCGCTGAGACGGCTCCTCGTCTCATCGGTTCTGACCCATCGTCTCAGCGGTTATACTGAGACAGATCTTCATCTCATTGTGGATGATTTCTTCTTATCTAAGACCATGTTTGGTCCTTCCTTTTGAGTTACCTGTGCATGTATATCCTACACAAGTGTAGCTTTGTTAAATACAATATGTCCTTAGCATTGAGAGTGATGCCTCTTCAAATCAAGGTAATATTGAGGGAAATATACCCAACATAAATCTATATCTATCTATATATAATTTATATCCTACCTAGATCTAAGTGAGGAAGAAGAATGGACCTTGCGTCCATGCCGTAAGCTTGAATTTTCTTGCAATCAGATGGAAAAAAGTGCTCGAATGTCCTGTCAAATTTGAAGAGGATTACAAAATTAATAACAAATCTAAAATTTTAACATAAGTAGCATTGGGATTGGGAAATCAGAAATCAGAAATCTGATTTCTTAAAAGAAAAAATCAGAAATTTAGAAGAAATCAGTTCTTAGAAATCAGAAATAAATCAGAAATCTGATTTAGAAGAAATTTGAAATCTGATTTCTTAGAAATCAGAAATCTGATTTAGAAGAAATCAGATTATCAGAAATCTGATATATTAAAAGAAGAAATCAGAAATTTATAAAGAAGAAATAAAAAATTTAGAAGAAATCAGAGAAGAAAATCAGAGAAGAAGAAGAAATCAGAGAAGAAGAAGAAGAAGAAGAAGCGTACCAGGTCCGGTCGCCCCGCTCGCCCCGCTCTTTGCCCTAGGAGCGCGAAAAAATCAAGTGCCGACACTGTGCCTAATACACTATCCGCGATATTTACGCTCGGGCACGTGCCCGAGCGTGTCCAGTCCTGGGTCCGCCCGCGTGCCAGGGACTCGGATGGTCCGCGACCACACATACGCCACCACCTGTAAAGCATTTTTGGGTGAATGAACTTGATTTGGTTGGCGCTAATCCCAATGATTTTCAATGTCCTCCAAGCATATCCCAGTTATAATCGGGTATCAGACAGAAAAATCTATCATCTTCCTCCTCATCATATTTAAAGGGGCTTGATCGAGGTTCATAGCAAATTAACCATAAAAAGAAGTCATAGCTATTTCTTGGTGCTGCGAGAAGGTGGTGCGACGACGGGTTGCGCATGCCAACGGTGCAGTCTTCGTAGCTAGGGTTTTTTCTCCGATTGCAATGGTTCGTCCGACGTCGATGAAGGCTCATTTTGTCCGTCCGTATCCCTAGATCATTAAGTCAAAATTATCCCGACCCAAGTTAAAATCACTCGAGAAGATTATATTAATTCTGAGTTTTTCTAGGGTGTATTAGTAAAAGCGAAAACAAGTAAATAAATAAATAAAACAAAAGTAATTAAGATGGACCGCAAAAATAAAAATAAAAACCATATAATTTCACAAAGCCATAAACAGAAATCCTAAATGCTGTCCCCTACTACCCCCCTGGGCCCCACCCAACCATATATTTAGCTTATGAATAATTAGTTTTCTATTTTTATTTTATTTTTACAGGAAAAAAAACAAAGTTTATATTAATTCAGCGGGCGGGCGGGCTTTCTTGTCGGCCCAATTCATAGTAAAATTAAAACGACCAAATTGGCGTACGGCTATTTAGGCTACTAACATTAGCTACAAATTCTTGACCGTGTGATTCATTTTGGACGATTGCGATAAAAAGTAATATTCTTTAATTTTAAAACCTTAATAAAAACTCAGTTATTCGAATGGGAAGAATATTTCGTCTAGACGAAGGTCAAAGAGTGCACTTGCAACGAGTAAATGACTCATACACAAAATAAAAGCCGATGAGCGGCGATGAAGTCGAACCCGGATAGCCTTGCAAAGTTTGAAAAAAAAACTTTGCCCGGACTTTCCAAATCCTTAAACAATAGTCGGATCGATGAAAAACAGAGGTCTTTTACATCTTATGACTCTCAAAATGTTTTTCGTTAACGACGTCATTCATAATATTTGAAGTATTGTTCGCTTTGCTCAAGCTCATCCCATAATAGACAAAAACTATATTATTTCATCATTTTTCATAATTGGCCTCCGAGTATTTCTCGGGAGGCTACGATCCCAGAATTGCTCTCATCTAAACCCGTTTAACTGTGGAGTTTGTAGCAAAATAACACGCAATCGCTCGAATCAAAGAAACCGAGCCCGCCATTTCCGCCGCCAATTGCCAGAAACAGAGCACGCGGAGAGCAGACCGCAAGTGCGTGCGCTACCGCACGCACGCGCGGCAGCATGCGGGCAGCGCCCCCCGTCGCAGGAGAACGGCCCCGCCGCACCCCCCTCAGGGTGCGGCTCGCGCGGAGCCGCACCCCTCAAGGGGTGCGGCCAAGCCGCACCCCTTGGAGGGTGCGGCCAAGCCGCACCCCCCTTGGGGGTGCGGCCCAGCCGCACCCCTCAAGGGGTGCGGCCCAGCCGCACCCCTCCAGGGGTGCGGCCAAGCCGCACCCCCCTTGGGGGTGCGGCCACGCCGCACCCCCCTTAGGGGTGCGGCCCGCCCGCACCCCTCCAGGGGTGCAGCCCAGCCGCACCCCCCCGGGGTGCGACTCCGCCGCGCCGCCCGTAGTGTGCGGCCCGGCCCCCTCCCCTCGCCTTTTTCTGCAAGGGAGCTCGCAAGGGGCCCAGCCGTATTCGCGCCCCCTCGCCAGGTGCGTCGGATCCCGATTCCTCCTTGGGGGACGACTCCCCGCTCCGCCGACTGCCCAGGGCGCCTCCGCGCTCAGAACGCCTCCAAGCTCGTTCAAAGCTCTTCCACATTCGTTGCGCGCTCAGAACGCTTCTGAACGCGCTCAGAACGCCTCCGCGCTCACGCGCGCTCGGAACGCCTCCAAGCGCGTTCAAAACACTTTCATGTTCATTGCGCGCTCAGAATGCCTCCGCGCTCACGCACGCTCGGAACGCCTCCAAGCGCGTTCAAAGCACTTCCATGTTTGTCGCGCGCTCAGAACGCCTCCGCGCTCACGCGCGCTCAGAACGCCTCCAAGAGCGTTCAAAGCACTTCCATGTTCGTCGCGCGCTCAGAACGCTTCTGAGCGCGCTCAAAACGCCTCCGCGCTCACGCGCGCTCAGAACGCCTCCAAGCGCGTTCAAAGCACTTCCCTGTTCGTTGCGCGCTCAGAACGCTTCTGAGCGCGTTCAGAGCATTATCACTTTTTGTCTTTCAGGCATCTCACTTTTTGTCTTTCAGGCATCTCACTTTTTGTCTTTTAGGCTTCTCACTTTTTGTCTTTCAGGCGTCTCACTTTTTGTCTTTCAGGCGTCTCACTTTTCAGGAACGGCCAGTCGCCTTTTTCGCCTCCAACAGAGCTGCCCGAACTGCCCAAGCCGCCCAAGCTGCCCGAAGGGCAAGGTGGTCATTTACGAAAAATGGCGATCTGTGTGCCCCAAACCGGAAAATATGATTCGTCCACCAAGCATTTATGGAAACTGCCAACGACAAGATTACCAGACTACCCCCGGCCAAAGCTATAAAAAGGGCCCTGGGGCTTCATTTGAAGGGACCTTGACTTCTGGACCTGGGAGAGCTCCTTGCAGACTTTTGCGGAATTCTCCTTCGGTGCTTGAAGATTTCCTTTCCGGACTTGAAGATTTCCTTCATCCCGAAAGGCGACGGAGCAGCTCACTTTTGTTCCCCGAAGCAGCTCACTTTTGTTCCCAGGAGCAGCTCACTTTTGTTCCCCGGAGCAGCTCACTTTTGTTCTCCACCTTTCTCAGAAGGAGAAAAGGACTTAGTTTTTTCCTAGAGGCAGCCTGTCGCCTTCGGATCTCTCTATCTCTCTACTACTGTAACGAGTTGCGGCTTGTCGCACTCGAGTTCTAAGTCTCACTTTGTAACCCCCCTGAAGATAGTGGAATTTGGTCGGCGCAGCTCCGACCACGTGGTTTTTTACCCTTTTCGGGTTTTCCACGCTAAAAAGTCCCAGTGCAATCAACGAATCTCTAATTGACTGTTTGCGCGCTTAGTTCGCTCACGAGCTAAGGTGGTTCAAGTGAACCGGTCTACCAAGAGCCCTAAGCGTTCCGCAACAGTTTGGCGTCGTCTGTGAGAACATTCCCAAAACTCTTTGAAGGCCAACTGCGATGGCAAGAAAGAGTGCTCGCACTACTGAAGGATCGATGCCGGAAGGACGCGTCGACCCAGCTCCCTCCCACTCACTTATCAATGCACCTCCCGCGGAGGAGGCGCTGCCTGCACCTGCAGCAGGTTTGGAGGTGCGCATGCAGCAGATCGAAGAACATCAAGCTGAGATGTTGGCCCTCGTGAGGAATCTTGGGGCTCCTCAAGTTCCGAACCAACCGCCAGCTTTGAACGCACCGCCGCCCCCGGCTCTGAATCATGCCCCGAACGGTGAGGCTGTCCAAGAAGACGAAGCTTCAGAAGGATTCTCCAATGCGGCAAGTACCGCTCACCTTGGCCCACCAGCTGGAGGCCCAGAAGCTGATCACCGCCGCCACCACCACGGAAGAGCTGCCCCTGAGCAAGCAGTGGAAAGAGCTACGCGGGAAGAGATACGCAACATGATAGAGGAAGAGTATGCCCAAGCAGGACGACGCGCCACTCTCACCCGTCGTCCCGCGCATCATGACTCCCCGCTATCACCTCAAGTCTTAGCCCATCCAATTCCTAATGGCTTCAAGCTTCCCAACATCGAGACGTCCGACGGGACAGACGACCCATTGGAACATGTCAATCACTTCACCACCATCATGAGGATTTACAGCGCCCCTGATCAGCTCCTCTGTCAGGTGTTCCCGGCAACCTTGAAGGGGCAAGCGCGCACTTGGTTCCACTCCCTACCGAATGGGGCTATCAACAACTTCGCAGAAATGGCGCAGCAGTTCGTGGACCAATTCATCGCCAATCGCAGAATTATCCGAGATCCCTCCCATCTCTCAGGGATCCGCCAAAACGACGGAGAAACACTCAAAGATTTTTTCCGATGCTTCACTACGGAGGCTCGACAGATCCCAGGAGTCGATCCCGAGCTCTTACGGGGAGTCTTCCTTGGAGGACTCCGCCCAAGTGGCTTTTACTCAGCTCTAATGAGAGAGACCGTACCAAGCTACCATGACCTCGTTCAGCGAGTCGAGGCCCAAATAGCAGCAGATGAGGCAATTGAAGCGCACCGCCAGCAGTTCGAGGGGAGCTCAAAGAGGAAGGAAGGGGAGTCGCTGCCGCAGACAACTCCCAATAAGAAAAGCAAGCATTACGACAACTCCAGCCGAGACCGAGGATCTCGCCAACATCAGGACTACACTCCCCTGAACACTACCAGGACTAACGTACTGTACGCGATCAAAGACAACCAGACGCTCCGCAAGCCCAGACCCCTCGCTAAAAACTCAGGGGACCAGACAAAATATTGTGAGTTCCATCGTGGACAAGGACATGACACGGAAAATTGCTCCAAGCTTAAGGATGAAATCGAGCAACTCGTCAAACAAGGCCTACTGGGGAAATTCCTACGAGACTAGGCGACTATTCGGCTAGCAGGAGATCAGCTAGCGGCTTGTCAGGAAGGACCAGGAGCAACCCTTAAGGCATTCATCCCAGGAGAAAGCTTCATACCCATCAGCGGGGCTCTATCAGCGCCGCTGAAATATTCTGTCAATTTTGTTTCTATCAACTTTGTTTCTGAAGAAATTGCGTAAATTATCACTACGACTAAGAGTTTTTAAAGTTCTATTTCACGCATGTCATATCTTGCGCCATCGAAACTACGTAAAGACGTCCACTCGCTAATGATCAGCAATTGCCTCCGGGCAGTGCGCTAATGAACAGCACTTGCCTCAAGGCAGTGCGCTAATCAACAGCACCTGCCTCCAGGTAGTGCGCTAATGAATAGCACCTGCCTCCAGGTAGTGCGCTAATGAACAGCACCTGCCTCAAGGCAGTGCGCTAATGAACAGCACCTGCCTCAAGGCAGTGCGCTAATCAACAGCACCTGCCTCCAGGTAGTGCGCTAATGAACAGCACCTGCCTCAAGGCAGTGCGCTAATGAACAGCACCTGCCTCAAGGCAGTGCGCTAATCAACAGCACCTGTCTCCAGGTAGTGCGCTAATGAACAGCACCTGCCTCAAGGCAGTGTGCTAATGAACAGCACCTGCCTCAAGGCAGTGCGCTAATGAACAGCACCTGCCTCAAGGCAGTGCGCTAATCAACAGCACCTGCCTCCAGGTAGTGCGCTAATGAATAGCACCTGCCTCAAGGCAATGTGCTAATGAACAGCACTTGCCTCAAGGCAGTGCGTTAATGAACAGCACCTGCCTCCAGGGAGTGCGCTAGCTAACGGGGCCCTGCCCCGGGGACTTTGCACCGCCGTCGATTGAAGGTTCGCCCTTCTCCTCCGCCGTCGAGTCCCGGTGACGTAGGGGCCTGCCCCCCTTGCGTTCACCCACGGTTTGAATGCAAACGCTATTCACCGGCCAAGCCGCGAGCCAGACTCACGCAAAAAAGCCGCGAGCCAGACTCGTGCAAAAAAGCCGCAGGCCAGACTCGTGCACCTATTTTATTATGTAAAAGCCGCGGGCCAGACTCGTGCACCTATTTTATTATGTAAAAGCCGCGGGCCAGACTCGTGCACCTATTTTATTATGTAAAAGTCGCGGGCCAGACTCGTGCAAACTAATTTTTCAACTAGTATACAAGCCGCGGGCTCAGATCCGCGCATACTCATCTGTAATTTTGAAAATAATCAAACTATGCAAGTGCTAACAACCAGATCGACAAGATCGTGCAGATGAACAAGTATGATGTATACAATAAAAGAGATACAGCCACATACGACAAACACGCAAACAAGCAACAAAACTAAAAGCAGGAAGGAGAAAGATAGACAACATCAGTCCTCGGCTACATCCGAGTAGCCATCTCCAGAAAGATCTCCGGCTCCAAGGCCGGCGGTGTCGCATCCGAACTTCCTCCCCATCATGCGGAGGGTCTTCTGAATGCCTCTCTGAAAGGAGGCCTCATACTCGTCAGCTATCAGGGGCTCTACCTCCGACGACAACTCCTACCCAAGGCCCCACAAAGAGAGCAATGATCAAAGCCGCCACAGAAAAATTAAAACCTCCGAACTCCTCACACCGAAACTCGGACTCCGAAGGTTTGGGGGGCTTATGTTATACCACCCGTAAAGGCCTTGGGGTGCGTCTAAAGGAAGCTCCGCTGAAGAGAGATGAGGTCAGCGGTCAACACGCAATCGCTCGAATCAAAGAAACCGAGCCCGCCATTTCCACCGCTAATTGCCAGAAACAGAGCACGCGGAGAGCAGACCGCAAGTGCGTGCGCTACCGCACGCACGCGCGGCAGCACGTGGGCAGTGCCCCCCGTCGCAGGAGAACGGCCCCGCCGCACCCCCCTCAGGGTGCGGCTCGCGCGGAGCCGCACCCCTCAAGGGGTGCGGCCAAGCCGCACCCCCTTGGGGGTGCGGCCCAGCCGCACCCCTTGGAGGGTGCGGCCAAGCCGCACCCCCCTTGGGGGTGCGGCCCAGCCGCACCCCTCAAGGGGTGCGGCCCAGGCGCACCCCTCAAGGGGTGCGGCCCAGCCGCACCCCTCAAGGGGTGCGGCCAAGCCGCACCCCCCTTGGGGGTGCGGCTCGCCCGCACCCCTCCAGGGGTGCAGCCAAGCCGCACCCCCCCGGGGTGCGACTCAGCCGCGCCGCCCGTAGTGTGCGGCCCGGCCCCCTCCCCTCGCCTTTTTCTGCAGGGGAGCTCGCAAGGGGCCCCGCCGTATTCGCGCCCCCTCGCCAGGTGCGTCGGATCCCGATTCCTCCTTGGGGGACGACTCCCCGCTCCGCCGACTGCCCAGGGCGCCTCAGCGCTCAGAACGCCTCCAAGCTCGTTCAAAGCTCTTCCACGTTCGTTGGGCGCTCAGAACGCTTCTGAACGCGCTCAGAACGCCTCCGCGCTCACGCGCGCTCGGAACGCCTCCAAGCGCGTTCAAAACACTTTCATGTTCATTGCGCGCTCAGAACGCTTCTGAGCGCGCTCAGAATGCCTCCGCGCTCACACACGCTCGGAACGCCTCCAAGCGCGTTCAAAGCACTTCCATGTTCGTCGCGCGCTCAGAACGCTTCTGAGCGCGCTCAGAACGCCTCGGCGCTCACGCGCGCTCAGAACGCCTCCAAGAGCGTTCAAAGCACTTCCATGTTCGTCGCGCGCTCAGAACGCTTCTGAGCGCGCTCAGAACGCCTCCGCGCTCACGCGCGCTCAGAACGCCTCCAAGCGCGTTCAAAGCACTTCCCTGTTCGTTGCGCGCTCAGAACGCTTCTGAGCGCATTCAGAGCATTCTCACTTTTTGTCTTTCAGGCATCTCACTTTTTGTCTTTCAGGCATCTCACTTTTTGTCTTTCAGGCTTCTCACTTTTTGTCTTTCAGGCGTCTCACTTTTTGTCTTTCAGGCGTCTCACTTTTCAGGAACGACCAGTCGCCTTTTTCGCCTCCAACAGAGCTGCCCGAACTGCCCAAGCCGCCCAAGCTGCCCGAAGGGCAAGGTGATCATTTACGAAAAATGACGATCCGTGTGCCCCAAACCGGAAAATATGATTCGTCCACCAAGCATTTATGGAAACTGCCAACGACAAGATTACCAGACTACCCCCGGCCAAAGCTATAAAAAGGGCCATGGGGCTTCATTTGAAGGGACCTTGACTTCTGGACCTGGGAGAGCTCCTTGCAGACTTTTGCGGAATTCTCCTTCGGTGCTTGAAGATTTCATTTCCGGACTTGAAGATTTCCTTCATCCCGAAAGGCGACGGAGCAGCTCACTTTTGTTCCCCGGAGCAGCTCACTTTTGTTCCCCGGAGCAGCTCACTTTTGTTCCCAGGAGCAGCTCACTTTTGTTCCCCGGAGCAGCTCACTTTTGTTCTCCACCTTTCTCAGAAGGAGAAAAGGACTTAGTTTTTTCCTAGGGCGGTCTGTCGCCTTCGGATCTCTCTATCTCTCTACTACTGTAACGAGTTGCGGCTTGTCGCACTCGAGTTCTAAGTCTCACTTTGTAACCCCCCTGAAGATAGTGGAATTTGGTCGGCGCAGCTCCGACCACGTGGTTTTTTACCCTTTTCGGGTTTTCCACGCTAAAAAGTCCCAGTGCAATCAACGAATCTCTAATTGACTGTTTGCACGCTTAGTTCGCTCACGAGCTAAGGTGGTTCAAGTGAACCGGTCTACCAAGAGCCCTAAGCGTTCCGCAACAACTGTACACTTCCTTTCACCTAGAAGCCTATCATTCTAGAACCCGATCACCTCCCCCATCAACAATCCACCATATGAATCTCATCAACCTGCAAGTGTTTCTGTCCCGGACTTATCCCAGAGAAAGAGGGGTGTTCAATTCACCTTCCTCGATTCCCTTTCTTCCTCTTCGTTTTGGCTACAACTTGTGTTCAACATAATCGACGACGATTATGTGAGAAAGAGGTGCCACCGTGAGTGGGGAAGAATTAAGGGCCAATTAACCGGCTCATGGTGGTACTGCTGGTGGTGGTGTGCAGGCTCTGCTACGAGGCTGCAGGGGTGTCATTCACAGTGTGAACTTAGGAGAGGAGAAGCTTTTGAGCAAGGCGGGATGCACATTCGCGACAACGTCCGAGTCCGAGCTTGGTGTTCTTCTCCGATGGTGGCGGTGGTTTTGTCGTTGTCCGGTAATGATGTTTCGTACGTGAACTTTGTGCTTCCGTTGTTCAACAAATTGCAGTAATTAAGTATTCCTATTACTCAGCGTGTGGAGGTGTCGATTCCACACATAGTGCACTTTAGAGAGAGAAAGAGAGATATAACAATGTTCGTGAACGAAGCTCTCTCTCTCTCTCTCTACGTACGTTTGAAATCTGCCATAAAATGATATTCTTAGGGATTGATGGTTCGAAATAATGGATGTTCAAAAAAGTAAAAATAGTATTTGTATTTTTTGAAAATGCAACGGAGAAAAAATGGCCAAACAAATGGAGCCTAGCTAAGACAAAGACCGTCATTGGTCATCTCACAATTAAAATTAAATAAATATTGAAGTAACCAAACTTTTGTTTGCAAATTTATAAAACCACCCATTAAACTAGTTTGCCACGTACGATTATATATAAAGCTTGTATTAATATTACTAATTTGTATATTTTATGAGATCTCTACCTTAAAAGTGTGCTTAATTGCGCTGGTTAGCTAGCCCACATATGAGCTGGCCTAATTAAGGGCATATAGTTAATTAAATGGGTTTAAACAGGTTAAATCAACCCATTTGAAACCCTTAATTGATCACTCATTTATATATATATATATATATATATATCAATATGTAAATATCAGTAATTAATATAGCCATCCATTATTTATTTAATTCATGATTATTACAATCAGAATCTATACTAAGAAATTAATTTTCAGAGAAAATCATCATCATTATTAACAGTCGGTGTCATGATCAATAATTCTCATTTTTCATTTATTATTATTATTATTATTATTATTATTATTATTTAACGCGCATAGCTAAATATACAAAATTAATAAGAAAGTATAGTATTATTGCTTGCAGCTAGCACCAATTAAATTGAGAGAGTGGATAAGATGATGCAGATTGGCCCCTCATCTCCTGTATGCATTATTGATTTGTTACATACTCCGTGGTGCCATTACTGCTAATGCCTGTACATTTACTATATTATATATATATATATATATATATATATATATATATATATATATATACAGAATTACATATATATATATATATAAGTTCAAACTTTTTTAAGCCTAAAAATTTTGAGCTTGTTCTCTCACAATACATGTCGAAATTAGGCAAATAATATATGCATTGTATATGCAAGAACGAGATCTACAACTTTCATGTTGAACATTTTTCCAAAATTTGTACGGTTTGACCGGAATTTGCCCGAAAAATTGCTGGCTCGAATTTTGAAATTTATTATTATTATACTCATTTCGAGTCGGCAACCTTTCTTGTCAGATTCCGGCCAAATCATGCAAATTTTGGAAAAATGTTCAACATAAAAGTTGTAGATTTAATTCTTGCATATAAAATGAATATATTATTTGTCTAATTCCGATATGTATTCTGGAGAACCAGCTCAAATTTTTTAGTCTTAAAAAAGTTTGAGCTTATATATATATATATTCCAAACCCATATATATACAGATTTAGATATGTCTCAATTATTGAATGTGTGTTGTGATATTAATTACTTTGGTTTAGAGCCTTCTCTACTTTCTTTGCTATGTTAAATTATTAGATGAAAACAATAAAATTTAATTTTTCACCAA
Organism: Dactylorhiza incarnata; assembly: GCA_033032865.1. Taxonomy (NCBI): domain Eukaryota; kingdom Viridiplantae; phylum Streptophyta; class Magnoliopsida; order Asparagales; family Orchidaceae; genus Dactylorhiza; species Dactylorhiza incarnata. The sequence continues at coordinate 3,629,444 of JAWHQI010000244.1, read as the reverse complement.
ATGCAAATTTTCCCTTTTAATATTCTAAATATATATATATATATACACAGAGAGAGAGAGAGAGAGATTTAAATATAGATGTCTCAATTGAATGTGAGTTGTGTTATTACTTTGGTTAGATCTTTCTCTACTTTACTTTCTTTGCTATATATATGTTAAGTTATTTATAGTTTAAAAAAGGTTGATCTCTCTAAGAACTTAATTAATGTGATTAGGTTGACATTTATTTGGATTTATGCAGCTCAATCAAGTTCGACGACTCGTTATCATGCATTCTTGTGTACGTGAAATTTGAAGCCGCAAATGATATTGTGAGAGCATATATATTGTCCCAGGCATATTGTGAAACTCTCGTGTAATTGTGCGCTTGAGTGGTTGGCACTGATGGAAAAATGTGTGAAACAATATAATGGAGAAGATATTTGGAAGAGACTATAATTCTATTTGAGCAAATACAAGATGATTCTAGAATTCTATCAAGTACAAGACAACTGTAAATTGAGCCTAATTAATAAAACAAATCAAATTTAATATTTCAACAAATAGATGGTGAGTTAATTAATTGCAATTGCTCATGTGATTTTGTATATAAATGAGTCTTCTTATATCGTTTAATATAGATTGAATGAAGATTATCGATCATTCGTGCATGTCGTGTAAGGTGATCTGATCGAACGAACATTAATTAATTCATGAACAACAAATCGATCGAATTGGGGTCTTAATTAATTAAATATAGGGCCTTGATGTTTTATTTTGTAATAATTAAACACTGTGAAGATTAAGTGTCTAAAATAATTTTAAGGCACTAGCTATTAGTTGATCATATATATATATATATATGATAATGACATTTAAAATGCGAATATAAATATTTAATTAAAATGTTAAGAAAAATAAAAAAAGAGGTAATTATATTATATTAAAGCTGCATGTCTCTGTCAGCTAGAAAGGGTGAGTTCCTGCCTAGACATTACTTTTGCAAATCCGAGGCAAATTGAAGTCAGCTGATAAGCATAAGGAATTATAGCTAAATCCGTTTATTTACTTATAAGAAAGCACTTATAATAAAATCACTTTTGCATACCAATCTCAGCTTTACATGAAAACAAATGGCTTATAATAAATCACTTTTTGCCACCCAACTATATATCCTCTTAAAGGAAATCATTGGCCTGTAGAGGGAGGGGCTCTTTTTTATGTTAAAGAATTAATGGGCATCCAAGCTAACAGTATTACTATATATGTATATGCCATAATTATTTATCAATTTTTAATTATTGATTAATTAATTAGCTGCTCACATCAGCAACTAGACTATGACCATATATATGTGTACGCAGTACGCCTATGTACGGAGGAGAGATATTTAGGTACGTGTAACAACTACAACCGTATGATTCATGGTTTCAATGATGTAGATTGGTTGCGAACATATACGGACGTATTTGTGTACGTAATACAATTGTATTTAAAAATATTGATCGTTGTTTTGTAGATCAATCATGCGCGAAAAACCGTGCTGGCGGAAATCTACGACGGGATCGGGGGTCGCGCACGGTGATCTAAGGTGCGTTGCACGCACCAACTTTTTTTTTCCTATGAGGGTCCGGGAAAGGTCTTGGACTCTAAGAAAACTGATTTTTAGTGACAAAAAATTTGATCACTAAATAATGTGACTTGGTCATTAAAGACATTAATTTAGTGACCAAATTAAATTTAGTCAGTCACAAGGTGATTGCAAAATCTCTGTCACTAAAAGTATTTAGTGACTAAAACAATTTTCATCACTAATTAAATAAAAATCATTATTTAGTGATCACCAACTTCTAATTCCGTCACAAAAAAGTATATCTTTAGTGACGAAATATGTTGTCACTAAAAACCAGTTTAATTTCTCGTAGTGCGGCCACCACAAGGGTGAAATGTAGGCAATCTTTACCCTACATTTTTTCAAGAGTCTGCTTCGACTCAAACCCATGACCTCATGATCACACGACAACACCTTAAAAGGATTTAATTAAGAGTAAATTTATGTGCAAAGCCATTTTGGCTACGTGCAAACCACGGTTATGTGCAAACCGAAAAACTTTAGGTGCAAATCAACTTGTTATGTGCAAACCAAAATAAAAATTAAAAATAAATAAATACCACTTCAATATTTAATATTATGTCAATTACTATATAAAATCAGTTTTAACAAAAAAATTAGTACACCAAAATCATTCTTTTTCATGTTCAAGTGTTAGTCGTCCAAAATCATTCTTTTCCATTCTTGTCAAAACGAGAAGAAATCTTAGGGTCCGTTCGTTTGGACGGAATTGGCTTTCTGGAATTGACATTGGAGATTAGAAATCCAATTTTAGTGTTCGGCGCAACGAAATTTAAGCGGATATTGGATTTCATGTGAAAACTCATGGCTTTTACTATCAACTAAAAAATCAAATAGCAATTCTTACCTCCGTCCATAGGTTTTCCGCATAATCAAATGTTTACACTAAAGTTTTTCAACCTACGCGCGAGTTTTTCGCCCAAGCGTGCGTTTTCCTGCAGGGTGTTTTTCGTCCGGGCGCGTTTATTTCACCCGGGCGCATATTTTCGCCCGGGCGCGTTTATTTCGCCCGGGCGCATTTTATTTCGGCCGGACACTTTTATTTCGGCCCGGTGCAATTTTTTCGCCTAGGGCGCGATTTTTTCGTGCAGGGCGTGATTTTTTCGCCCGAGCGCGATTTTTTCGTGCAGGCGTATTTTTTTTCGTCCGGGCGCGTTTGTTTATTTTTGCCCGGGCGCGATTTTTTTGCTTTGGCGCGATTTTTTCGCCCGGGCGCGATTTTTTCGCCTAAGGCGCGATATTTTCGCCCGGGCTCGATTTTTTCGCACGGGCTCGATTTTTCGCCCAGGCGCGATTTTTTCGCACGGGCGCGATTTTTTCTCACGGGCGCGATTTTTTTGCCCGGGCGCGATTTTTTTGCCCGGGCGCGATTTTTTCGCCCGGGCGCGATTTTTTCGCCCGGGCGAGATTTTTTCGCCCGGGCGCGTTTATTTCGCCCAGGCGCATATTTTCGCCCGGGCGCGCTTTTTCGCCCAGGCGCGATTTTTTCGCCCGGGCGCATTTATTTCGCCCGGGCGCGTTTTATTTCTCCCGGACGCGATTATTTCGCTCGGGCGCGTTTTATTTCTCCCGGGAGCGATTTTTTCGCCCTGGCGCTATTTTTTCGCCCGGCCGCGATTTTTTCGCACGGGCGCGTTTTATTTCGCCCGGGCGCGATTTTTTCGCACGGGCGCGTTTTATTTCGCCCGGGCGCGTTTTATTTCTCTCGGGTGCGATTTTTCGCCCGGACGCGGTTTTTTCGCCCTGGCGTGATTTTTTCGCACGGGCGCGATTTTTTCGCCCGGGCGCGATTTTTTCCCCCGGCCGCGATTTTTTCGCTGGCCGCGATTTTTTCGCCCTGGCGCGATATTTTAGCCCGGGGGCGCGTTTTTTGCCCGGGCGCGCGCTTTTCGCCCGGGCGCGCGCTTTTCGCCCGGGCGCGCGCTTTTCGCCCGGGCGCGCGCTTTTCGCCCGGGCGCGAGTTATTCGCCCGGGCACGCGCTTTTAAAAATTTGAATTTTAAAACTTTCAATTCCAGAAAGCCAATTCCATCGTGCAGTCGAACAACTTACAGATATCAATTCCAATTCTGTTCACTGAATTCCATCCTGCAACCGAACAGTAGAATTGGTTTTATGCACAAAACCAGTTCCTGCAAATATTGGTTTTCTGGCCAAAGCCAATTCCAGAAAGCCATTACCTGTGCGCCGAACGGACCCTTAACGATTTTGTGAGAAAATGTAGAGGTTTTGTAAGAAATCAATACTAAAAAAATCTATGAAATCAAAACGGGAAGAAATAAATCCAACAAGAAATCAAAACGGGAATAAATCTGAACGGAAGGCGAACTCAAATTCAAAGGGAAAAAAGAAGAGAATCGGCAAAGTCGTGAACGATCTCCAGCGACAACCAGATCGGTCCATCTTCTACTTCGGCGTTCCAGAGCTCGCACTTTCCTGCTCTCCGGCGGGCAAGCAACATCACACTCCCGCCTAGCTCCTTCTGTCAGGCTGACGCTTCCGATGCTTCAGGACTCGCCGGTCTCCGTCGGAGATGCTATTGGAGGATTCGTCGGCCGCCGAGGGGTCTTCTTTCGTCGGAGCTGCTACGTGGAAACGTGGAGGGAGGAGGCGGCCGGGGTTTAGCGGGGCTGGCGATTTCCAAGAGGGGCGAAATAGGGAAAAAAATCCATTTGGTTTGCCCCTAGCCATAAGAGATTTTTGATTATTTTAATCAGATTTATTGTTGTGTATTTTTTGAGCGATTTGCACCTAGCCATAATATACACTCTTAATTAATTGTATTAACTATTATTTATTGTGCTGGTAAAATCTGAAATTTATTTTAATTTAATGGTCAATAACTTCCAATTATGATGGGTTAACCGCCCACCTAGTGGTAAGTTAACTTCTATGGTTTAATTAGGGATTAATTGATGACAAAACATGCATCTATAAATGTTTATGAAAGTCTAGGTCCAAACTTTAATTTCATCCATTCCTATGCAATCTAGAGGGAGCCATGGAAGCTAGGCTAGCTTACAAAATCGTCTGCTCGCGTCAATATCGAGCTCTACTCAGAGAAAACATCAATGGCCGAAAGTATGCGATCATTTTTCCGCCGAAAGCGTTTTGACGGTCGCATACGCGCTCATGAATTGAATGCCGTTTGCATATAGATCATTCTTGCAAATTTCAGTATTAAGCTCCAAAAAATTTGTTGTCACAAGTTGGCATGCATTAATATGAACTGCCCCTCAAAAAAATTACATCTTTGCACCCCTCTATCTTTCAAAAGTACAAAAATCTCCCCTCAATGCTTGCATTTCATAACGTACCGGCCCCCTAGGAGTAAATCTTCACGGGAGTTCCTTTTGTGCGTGAATGTTATGAAATGTAAACAATGAAGGAGAGTAATTTTGAAAGTTAAAGAGGGCGCAAACTGTAATTACACAAAATTTGAGGGGAGTTCCCAATAAATAGCAATTTATACGTGTGCGTGGTTAAATGATGACTTTAGTAAAGGATAATGTTATAAGCAGTCCTATGACTGCTAAACACAGTCCATTGATATTCGCATGTAGTCCAATGTATTTAAGTGTTTTTAGAACTGCGAATAGTCGTTTTAAATATTTTTAGAACTGCGAATAACCGTCTTGGGACTGCAAATAGTCATCTTACGACTGCGAATAGCAGTTTTAAATCAGTGGCATGCACGAGGAAGGTGAGAGTCGCATGGGTACAAGCCCGGCGGGCTCTTATCCCCAGCCACTGTAGTGCCCGGGTCTCTTCCTCTGACTCCAAATAGTTATCTTTAAATGCTCAAACAGTCTCCTGCTCTCTCTCTCTAGATCTCTCTCTCTAGATCTCTCTCTCCTCTCTCTCTCTCTCTCTCTCTCTCCTCTCTCTCTCTCTCTCCCCCGCTAAACGCCGATGAGTGCTTGTGGGCATGTGGGGTTTCCACGTCAAACCGACACAGAGGGTTCAAGGTATAAACTACAAACCAGACAGATAATAGTGAGAGAGAGAGAGGAGAGAGAGAGTGAGGAGAGAGAGAGAGAGTTGATATGAAAGGAGGAGGGTATATAATAAATATAGTAGTAGGTTTAAAGTTTATAATATATATATATATGGGTGCATTGAAGAAGGCCGGAGAGGACTGTTCATTTATGCATGAGAGTGGTGAAACTTGAACGTGGGTAGTGGAACAGCCGGCTTACATTTGGCTTTATTAAGGCGGATATTATTAATTCGCACAGATCATGTTTGTCTATTCGTAGATCGATTTTTTCTATTCACAACTCTAAAGGAAGTCAAATTAGTTATTTGTAGATATTTTTGTTATACACATATTACTAAGGAAAAGAAAAAACAAACCGAAATCACATGAACAAGGAAGAAATCGTCCTTCATCCTCAACTCGGTCTCTGTGCACATTCATTTTATGAATCACGATCCGTGCACACATTGAAGTGCTTAGAAGGTCGCCGGAGATGTTCCTTCGTTGTCGGGCCCTGCTCAGGAGAACGAAGACATCGGCTGCTCGAGTTTAAAATTGGCCTGCGGATAACAACCTGTAAACTCAAATGAAGCGGAAAAAAGTTGGTCCACGGATAGATATTTATGGTCTGCGAATAACAATTGTCATTATTATTTAAACCAAATGAAATGGAAATGGTTTGGACCGGTTTAAACGTGTACGGTGGATGCATGAGCCGCACCGTCGTTAAGATCTGTGCTAATTACTCCTTCATCTTTGATATATCATTCTAGCTCATTGTTGGGCCCCTCTGATGTTGGGGGTGATTTCTTACTGCATGTGTTAAGGAACCAAACCAGTAAGGCCTTATTGGATCTGGATCCAATAAGGGGTGTGCCATTCGATTTTAGACTCCATGACCTAATAGAACTCGTGATTTTTCGCAATACATATGATTAGCATCAAAAGTATACATGTTAATGTCTATAGATATACTAGCGGCCGTGCACAAGATCCCTCGGGAACAATGTGCAATGACGGCAATAGTAGACAGACCTCGCCCGAGCGACGTTCGGGTACTATACGGTCGTCATATATACATTGTGCATGAAGAGACCCATGCTTCTGACTTCTAAGAGCACACGAATATAAATGGGGGATGTTGGTTGTTGTTTTAATTATATGCCGACCGACGTCGTGCTAAAATTTTACTTTTCTCACTAGTCATAGCTCAAGTTAATTGTTGAAGTTTGAAGTGGCTTTGGGGGAGGTGGCAGGCGAGTGGAGCAGGGAGGCTGCCGAGTGGAGGAAGCTTGGAGGTGTCCAGGCGAGTGGGAACTTGAGGGGGAGGCGAGTGGAATGTGTACATGTGCTTGGGCGAGTGGAGAAGTTGGGCTGCCAAGCTTTGTGCCTTGCCGAGTGGAGTGAAGTGGCAAGGTTGCTAAGTGCTGTGCGAGTGCAAAGTGTTGGGGGTTGTGCATGTGAGGGAGAAGAGGTGTGGTTGTGCATGTGAGGGAGAAGAGCTGTGTGTGCGAGTGGAAGTGTTGGGGGCTGCCATGTGATGTTGGCCGAGTGGAGCAAGTGAGGTGTGTGTGTGTGTGCATACAAGTGATGTGACATGTGCATGCATGGGTGGTAAGTGTACCCCCCCCCCCCCCCCCCTCTCTTACCCCCCTACCATCATTATGTGTTTCCTATAAATACCCCCCCCCCCCCCATGTGTGCGAGCTAATGCGAAAAGAGAGAGAACTTGAAGAGAGAGAAACTTCAAGTGAGTGAGAGTGGGAGTGTGCCTACACCCCAAGAGGTCCAACCCCAACCCGCACCTCAGCGAGAGGTGGAGAGTGCACTGTGAGGTGGAGAGTGCAGGGTTGAGTGTGTTGTGAAGTGGAGAGTGGAGAAGCGGACCTTGTCCGTGACAAGTTTTTTTTATATATTCTCAGCTGACGTGATTCAAGGTGTATGCACCTTGTAGCCAGCTTCTCTTTGTAATTGTTTGCCTAGTTATAATACAGCTCTCTTTGTTCATCGTTGGTTCCTTGATTAGAAGCACACAAAAATTTAACATGGTATCAGAGCCAGGTTGCTGAAGCGGCGCGTGCTATCGAGGTTCAAGGTTGACATCCAAGATGAACGACGGAGGAGGATATGCGAGAGGACTAGGCATTGAGCTGCTCACCCAGACCAACTACAAGAAGTGGAAGTCATGCATGGAGAGCTACCTGCTTGGAGAGGACCTATGGGAGGTCGTTGGAGGAGAAGAGCAGACATAAGTGTTTCCAATCGATGACAATGGTCCAGCTGTGAGAGCCTGGAGGAAGACCAACGCCAAGGCGGAGTTCACCTTGAAGAGAGCTATCTCTCCTGACTTGTTCGACCACATCATGGGGTGCAAGTCAGCGTCAGAGATCTGGAGTGCCCTTGATGGGCTATTCAACAAGAAGAACGTAGCGCGGCTACAGTTCCTGGAGAATGAGTTGGCGCGGTCCACTCAAGGAGAGTTGTCGATATCCACCTTCTTCCTGAAGGTGGAGAACCTGTGTGCTGAGATCTCGGCCTTGAATCCTGACGAGCCGATCTCAGAGGTGAAGCTAAAGAGGCACATACTCCGAGGTCTGCGGAAGGAGTATGTTCCGTTTATCACGTCCGTGCAAGGATGGGCTACTCAGCCCACCTTACTGGAGCTAGAGAACCTGTTGTCGTCACAGGAGAGCTTGGCAAAGCAGATAGCAGGAGTGTCTATCTCAGGGGGAGATAGCGAGGCGTTGTTCTCAGGCAAGAGAAAGTCTTGGGACAAGAAGAAGAAGAAATCCGGAGATGGACCTTCAACGTCCTCTCAGGGAGTTAGGGAGAACTTCCTCCCCCCATATGACCAGAGGGGGAGACCCCTCTTCTTTGCCTGCAAGAAGTACGGGCACATGGCAAAGGATTGCCGGTCTAATCTCAAGGCCGGTCATGTTGCTGAGAGAGGTGGAGACCATCAGAGAGGTGGAGACCATCGAAGAGGTGGAGGAAGAGGTGGAGGAAGAGGTGGAGGTCACCAGGGTGGTGAAAGCGGAGACAACTGCTTCTTGGCTGAGATGACGGCAACGTCGGTCGATGTCTTAGCCTCCGTCAGCTTTGAGAATGACTGGATAGTGGACTCCGGTTGCGGGCACCATCTCACTGGAGATGTGTCAAAGTTTGCCTCCTTGAAGGCATATGGTGGAACTGATGCTATTATCACGGCGGATGATACGGTGCATCCAGTTGAGAAGAAAGGGATGGTATCCCTGGGAAGTGAAGAGAGGCCCGTGACACTGAAGAGTGTGTATCACGTGCCGGGCATGAAGAAGAACCTCTTCTTGGTTGCGAATGCAGTGGATGCAGGTTACCACGTGCCGTTCGGACCGAAGGAGGTGAAGTTCCTGAAGAACCTGTCTTCAGTTGATGCTGATGTCACGCTCACCGGGAGAAGGGTGAAGGACTTGTATGTTTTGTCTGCAAATGCCTACGTGGACAAGCTGAAGACAAACGACAGCGCAGCGATCTGGCATGAGAGGCTAGGTCACGTGGGGATGGACAAGTTGAAGATGATAGCGGCGAAGGGTCTGGTGTCTGGCCTGCCCAATCTCTCCTCTTGCGCCGACGGCCATGTGTGTGAGGGCTGTCAGTTTGGAAAGTCACATCGACTTCCATTTGACAAGTCGGAGACCAGGTGTAGGGCACCTCTTGAGTGCGTACACGCTGATGTGATGGGGTCGTGCGCCACCCTGACGTATGGAGGAAACAAGTATGCGTTGGTCTTGGTGGATGACTACACCCGCTACATGTGGGTGTACTTCATGAGGGAGAAGGCGGAGGTGTTTGAGAAGTTCCAGGAGTGGAAGGAACTGGTGGAGGGGAGGTTGAACCTGAGGGTGAAGAAGTTGAGAAGTGACAACGGGGGAGAGTTTACCTCTAACGCTTTCAACTCTTTCTGCAGGAAATTCGGCATCCGACGAGAACTCTCTTGCGCCCACACCCCTCAGCAAAATGGGGTCGCAGAGAGGAAGATCCGCCATCTGGTGGAGACTACCAGGAGTTGGCTACATGCCAAGGGGATTCCCAAAGCCTTATGGGCAGAGGGAATGGCGTGTGCCACCCATGTGATCAACCGGCTACCTCTGAGTCCTAACAGGATGGTGTCTCCGCACTAGCTCATGTTCGGGGAGAAGCCAGATGTGAGTCACATGAGGGTGTTTGGCTCTACCTGCTTCGTGCACGTTCCAGAGGTCGAGAGAACTAAGTTGGAGCCGAAAGCGAGGAAGTGTGTCTTCATCGGCTACGACGAGAGGAAGAAGGGATGGAAGTGCATGAACCCGCAGACCCACAAGTTCGTCGTCTCGCGCGACGTTGTGTTTGACGAACTGATCTCGTATCAGGGAGTCTCTTTTGTGGTGCTGCCGGAGAGTGTAGAATCAAGCAGGAGAGAAGAGAGAGTCGATGAGGACTCTATGGTGGAGTTGGAAGTATCTCCAAGTGCCCCGTCGCCATCTGGCTCAAGGGGAGCATCTGGCTCAATGGGAGCTTCTGGCTCAGGTGGAGCTTCAAGCTCTAGAAGCAGGGGGAGCGCTGCTTCAAGAGAAGTTGAAGGAGGAGCTGGAGAGGAGGAGTCTACCGGAGTGGTAGAAAGTGGCCAAGCCTTGAGGAGGTCGAAGCGGACCATCGTCCCACCTGCTCGCTATAAGGAGGGGAATTTCGTGAGTTTGGTCTCTTGCTTCTTTGCAGGACCACTCGACGAGAGAGAACCTGCCCGCTTTGAAGATGTTGTTGGCACCAAGGAGTGGGACGTGGCCATGGACGAGGAGATGGAGGCCCTGAAGAAGAACGAGACATGGGACCTTGTTCCCATGGTAGAGGGCATCAAGCCTGTCACCTGCAAGTGGGTGTACAAGGTGAAGAAGAGAGCTGATGGAGAAGTGGAGCGGTACAAGGCTAGGCTTGTCGCTCGAGGTTTCTCACAAACCTATGGAGAGGACTATGAGGAGACGTTCAGTCCTGTGGCGAAGATGACGTCGGTGAGGACGGTCATTGCCCTAGCAGCGTGCAGAGGGTGGAAGCTGTGGCAGCTGGACGTGAAGAACGCGTTCCTATACGGAGAGATAGACAAGGATATATTCATGGTGCAACCACCTGGATACGTGTCCAAGTCTCAGCCGCATCATGTCTGCAAGCTGAAGAAGGCCCTCTATGGGTTGAAGCAGGCGCCGAGAGCCTGGTATGGGAAGATTGCAGAGTATCTGCAGTTCTGTGGTTACGATGCCTCAGACTCAGACTCTAGCATGTTTGTGAAGAAGAGTGGAAATCTTCACGTGCTGGTGCTGCTGTACGTCGACGACATGATCGTGACCGGGAACAATGGTGAAGAGGTCGTGACGCTGAGACAGCAGCTAGCCATCCGATTTGAGATGAAGGATCTTGGTGAACTGCACCATTTCCTTGGACTTCAAGTGGAGAAGAGAAGTGGAGGGCTGCTCGTGATCCAGAAGGCGTATGCCGAGAAGATCGTCGAGAGATTCGGCATGAAGGAGGGGAAGAGCAGCTCCGTTCCACTGGAGATTTGGCTGAAGCTTCGGAAGGAAGAAGGGAGGATTCTTCCTGATCCGAAGATCTTCCGGGCACTGGTGGGGAGCCTTATCTATCTGACCATCACAAGGCTGTACATCGCCTTTGCTGTCGGCCGAGTGAGTCGGTACATGCAGGAGCCGCGGAAGCCTCATCTGGAGGCAGCCAAGGGAATATTGAAGTATGTGAAGGGGACCCTGGAGATGGGGTTGTTCTATGGAGGGAGGACCGACTTCAAGCTGCATGGATACACAAATGCAGACTACGCTGATGATCGCAAGTCGACGTCAGGTTATGTGTTCATGTGTGGAGCCACTGCCATCTCGTGGTGGAGCAAGAAGCAGGACTCCATTTCCCTCTCCACCACTGAGGCCGGGTACAAGGCGTCGTCCTTAGCAGCTCAGGAGTGTGTCTGGCTGAGAAGGCTGGTGGAAGATGTGGATGAGAAGGTCAGAGGACCTACTGTGCTGCGTGGCGACAACGAGAGTGCTCTGAAGCTGGCAACCAACCCAGTTTATCACGCAAGGACGAAGCACATAGAGATCGAGCACCACTTCATACGAGAGAAGGTGTTGGGTGGCTCACTTGCGGTGGAGCACGTGCGGAGTGAAGAGAACCTGGCGGACATCTTTACAAAGCCCCTATCTGCGGGGCCGTTCAAGAAACTACGCGCTTGCCTAGGTGTTGTCCCTGAAGCTCACTTCAAGGGGGAGTGTTGAAGTTTGAAGTGGCTTTGGGGGAGGTGGCAGGCGAGTGGAGCAGGGAGGCTGCCGAGTGGAGGAAGCTTGG